>JAILYA010000120.1:0-621186 GCA_021437795.1 Rhodamnia rubescens | reverse complement strand
TAAATTCCTACCACGGGAGAAAAAGTATCTTCATAATCGATTCTTCCCGTTGGTTATATCCTTCGCCACAAAGTGCGCGCCTTATGCTTTCAATCGTACCACGCCCGAAGGCCATTTCGTAACCCATTGTTCCTACAGCTTCAAGGCCCTTTCTAAGATCAAATCCGCTCCCCAAACTTGGTTTGATTTTCATTGACTCCTTCACACATCTCTTCTTTTTCATTGCATACCATCCATTTCCTTATTCGGGGGCAAGATAGGGCCACCGTTTACATTTCTTGGCTCATCTTCATCGAATGGAGCAATCATGAAAGCTTCCCTTCAATTTCAAGAGATCGTCGAGGGATAGCACTTTGCGACCTTGATTCGTCGTGGAGGAAAGATTGTACCAAGGGTACTTCATCCTCCAATACGCTCCCACTCGGACAAGATAATGGCATTGATTCGTGAAGTGGTTGCAATGGAGATCGGTTTGTATTCAACTCTCCACCTCTCACATTGCTTCCGCTTTGGATGCTTAAATCAACAGGTCCATTATCTTGATCCAATGTTTCAAAAATAAGGAACAATCTTCACCTATTTAAGCCCCTTTTTTGAAATTTATTCTCTAAGAATGTGACATCTCGTGATTCGGGTCGATCGCATTTCCACTTTCTTCCTCGCCTATGAGCATATCCTTTTGTAGTGTTACGGGTATCTTATAAAGATACTCTTTTTACTCTTGGTCACAATTTTCCATATTTATGTGAGGACACATGAGTATAATGACTTTAACTTAAAGGCTTGAGAAAGCTTAAAACAGGGTTTTCGGCTTCGTCCACAATTCATATGGGGTAGAAGTGGCCCGATTTGGAAAGCGCTCGGTTAGAAACCCATAGAGCGAGCGGTTAATAAAGGCATCACCCTGAAAAGCAATCGGTAAGTAAGCATTGCCGTCATCAAGACCTAACCATTTCAAGTAGGGTTACATTTCGTCTTTCGGCAACACCATTTTGTTGCGAGTCGTATGGAATAGATAGCCGGTACACATCTATTCCACTTTTCATCACATAGATTTGAACTCATGAGATAAATATTCTGGAAGTCTCGATCGGATGCAAAAACTTTATTTTGCTTTATCTAGCGATTTTAAAGCCCAAAGTGCGTAAATTTCTTGAAGCTATTTTTAATGCTTGATTTATGAGATATCGAGATATAGATATATCCCTATCGATTATAATCATCAATAAATGTGATGAAATAAACAGCACAAATGCCTTGCCTAACATTACGTGGGCGCGAGATGTCGTATGAATTAATTGCAGTAAGAATTCGGCTCTTGTCCCTTTCCAAATGGTTTTCGTGTTGTTTTTCCCATTAGGCAAGTAGCTCCTGAGGTAGGCAATTCAATTCTTCTCAATATTAGCCTCAATAAGCCATCTTTGGCTAATCTATTCATTCTTTGTTGGCAATATGACGAAGTCCCAGCATGCCATGTATTCACATCATCCTTTAGAACTAGAAGATGCAAACGGGGGAATAACATACATTCACACTAGTATGTTCAACTATCCAATACAATAAAACCATGCGTGAAATAATATCCTCAACCATAAAAAGTTGTTCCTAACAACAAATCTACATTGTTGTGAGAAAATTCATACTAAAACCAAGTTTGACTAATACTAACACAGACAAGCATTGAAGAATCTCGGGAGGCGTACGAGAACATCATGTAGAAATAGACTGCGTCCACCACGCACGATCAAGTTGGCAAGTGCCAATTCCTTTTCAATTCTACTGCGGGAATTATTTCCCACATAAATCCATCTTGCTCCACTTGGAATTCTGTCGCTAAATTCCACAATAACGATATTTCTATCTCCCGGCTGCTACTGTCCGTGCGTGCCCCTGAAATCTACAAACCACAAAGGATGAGATTCAGTTAAAAATACAGAACTTGATACATAACAAACACTTTTAAGTGTGTTGAGGGTTTCTACCTTCTTGGCTAGCCATCAGCCGCGAGCGAAGTGACCCTTCTTGCCACGGTTATAACATTTCATCCTAGAAATGTTTTTCTTCCATGAGGCCGTTTCCTTTTCCATGCTTATCAAACTTTGGTTTCTTGCCGGATGGTTCAACTCTTTTACTGTCCACTTCATAGACTTTCCCAGGCTTGCGCTTGAAGCGGCCGAAGCTCCATGTGAGCTAGATCCGATGTAACATATACTTCGGATAAGGTCTTGGCCGCCGTAAGGCGGTCCTCTCTCTAGCTCCCGAAATGGCGCACACATCCTAAAAGTTGTGAAGTTCATAGTGAGGAGTCGGAGTTCACGCACATGTGTTCCAATTATGAGGCAAAGAGCGATCACAGCCCACTTGTTGTTCATCGAGACAATACATGACCCGAAGATCCTTTAGCTCACTAACTGTTCGAGCATCTTCTCCAAATGTCGCTTATATTCTCGCCCATGTGGCATCTTATAAGTGTCGAACACCATTGTAGGTAATGCCCGGCTTTAGTGACGAGTGCATCCAAATCTAGCCTTCACGTCTCCCCAGCGTGTCTTTAGCATTCACATCGTGCTGAACTCGCGCTATCAAATATCATTATCCATACTACTCGAAGAACGTAATGCGAGCGATCGGAAGTTCTTTTCTTCCAGGCGGCGGAACTCTTCTTTGTCTCTTAGGCTGGCGGCAAGATTACCATCCTCTGCTCAATCATGGTCGGGTTAAGAGCTTCCAAAGGCTCTAGTTCTTCAAGCACATATTGGATTTTCATACTCCGCATTTCATAATTTTCTCCATTTAATTTCTCACCCTTGTTGAGCTCGACATCAATATTCTTGATGCCGTTGCCATAGTATCCGAGTATAACATTTAGCACGTGTTTAAAGTCTATTTGTATGCAACAAATGCAATCATATTCATGCATCTTGATTATACTTGGTATATAGTTTCAAAAAGAATTCAAAAAATCAACAGGGTCACTAAGTTCCCCATCATCATCCGTGATTTTCTTATCTAAAACCAATACCAATACAATCATCACTTTGTGTTCATCATACGCTTCGAAAACTTGTGAACACTCCCACTCAAAATATATACACATAATTGCATTAAACATATGATATGTTCTTAATAGATAAGAAAAAATAATATTCACAATGAACATTAAGACAATAACAACAAGTTCCAAACAAAAAAAAAATCCTAACATAACATAGAAATAAAATCTAAAGATAATCGCGTCAGCCGTGACCCTTATAAAGGTTTGACGATTGACCTCAGGTAACTTCCTTTATCCAAGGAAGGGAATCTACAAGTTCTTTTGGAGGATTTTCAACTATATTAGGTGCCCATATCGGCACCATAGGAAATCCCCTCGAGAACCCTTGGTCTTACGCCGGGGCGCATTTTGCTACGCGCCAAGACCCATTCATCCCAAGTGATGATGTCCTCGTTGCTCCGATTTTATGAACTCTTGTAGAAATACAAGACGAACAACTTATAAGTAGTAATGGAATCCATCCAATACACTTGAGTCATCATCCATGCCATTCCTCGGGTATGGAATCCCATAGAGCATAAAGGCATCTATATAGGTTATAACCCGTCGGCCTCAAATAATTTTCGGATCTTGTTGTTGACCGTTATCGATGGGATATAATGTCACATACATTATCCCATCCTCGTAATGAATCAATTGTTGAATCTTCTCATTAAGGGCTTGTATCTCAAGTTTCCCTTGGCATTCTTGGCGTTTTTGAACTACGCCTTACCCATAATTCCTTAGGTCCAGGTCTTGATGACATTGTTCCCGCAACGACGAGAACAAAGTGGATTACAAAAAATCCATCAATCAAGTAATAATTACGAACATATCGTAAATAATAATACCAAAATTATGCATCATACAAGACCTAATAGATTGGCCAGAATTTTTTATTTTTTTCGGGTCAACTCTAGTCAACGGCCAAAAGTCAACGGTCAAGTCGTAGTCAACGGTCAACGCTCAAGGTCGGGGGTCAACGGTCAACGGTCCGGGCCAAGGGTCGGGTGCCCGCGAACGGCGCTCGGGTCGGGGCCGGATCCGGCGGAAAAATGGGGCGGCCCAAAACAAAATTTTTTTTTTTTTTATAAGAGGCCATTGTCTTTTGGGCCGGATCGCCCAACAGCCGCTGGCCGCACCCTATGCGTGCTGCACGCGGCCCGGGTCCCAACGTGCGCCGCAACGTGCGGCGCGTGGCCGGCCGCACGCAGCGCTCCGCCGCGCCGTGGCGGGCCGCGCTGGCCGGCCTTCGCCGCCTCCTCCGGCGACCAAATTTCACCCACAAACCTTACTCTTCGAGACGAACACAATGGTATATTTTTTATTCAGATTTGACGAACAAAAATGGATAAAAAGCGCAGAACGCCACGGCCCCACGGGACTCCGCCCGTCGCGGCGCGGGCGCGCGTCTGGCGGTTTCCGAGCGGACCCTCGGGCCGGCAACCACTCAAAATGATCGTCTCCGACGAGCCCATTCTAATGGTATGTTCAAAAAACTATTTCGATGAACGAATCACAACCAAAACGCTATGAACAAGAATTCACGCGATTAGGTCAAATATCCTTAAAACGCAAAGCAAATCAATACAAAAAACGATCGGGAATCAAGTAACACATGCTCGATACCAATGTTGGATACTAAATCCATTCTAAAAAACGATCTAATTGACACTTAAACAAGCGGAAACATGCCCACAGATCTCTAGATTCACCGATCGACGAAGATACATCACGAGGACATACCTTAGTGATCACCGGTTAAAAGCCCTTTGCGATCTCGGAGTTTTCCTCTATCAACGACAAACGACGATCGGGAGGAGTGTGCTTCGTTCTCTTGTTCGTGGAGTGTGATAGGCAGAACAACAAAGAGAGAACGTGGGGAGAACGTCGCGTATTGACGTGAGAGCGAACAAACGTGACCTTCACGTTTGTGTTGATAACCGTCCAAGGGGGTGTGGTTGCCCGCGATGGGCGCACACCGTAACCCCCGTGGACCCCACTCATATTTAATCTAATAGTTAGAAAAACGTCTTCCTAAATGTCGGCAAATAGGCATTACAATAATGTGAACAAACGAGCCTTTATTAGATCTCATTTGACAAGGGATTAGGGAAGGAAGTTGCGATCTAGATTTGCAGAAAATTTTATCGACACCGATGAAGGAATAGATAACATAAGAAGGAGAGCTGGTTCTAAGAAAGTTCTCCTTGTTCTGACGATTTATGAGACAAGAAAGAACAACTTTAGAAACTAGTGGGAGGCCCTAACACTTTTGGTTCTGGAGTATTATTATCATTACAACAAGGAATAAACGGATTTTGGATGAAGAAGAGGGAATCTTAACTTACGAAGTAAAGGAGTTGGCTCATTATAAAGCGCTAGAGCTTTTCGGTTTGCATGCCTTTAAAAGCATCTCTCCTCCGATACTCATCGGAGTGTGTCTCGAGAAGTTGTATGCGCAACCGGGGGACTCCCATTGGCTCTTGTAGTCATAGGTTCCTATCTTCATCACCAAAAAAGGAAATATGGAAAGAGATGCTAGAAAAGTTGAAGAATGCAACTCATCTTGGAGGTCCAGGATAAGCTCAAGATATGTTACGATACATTAGAACATGTTGAAAAAGAAATTTTCTCGATATCGCATGCTTATTCACATATAGAGAGATATCACGGGCAACCTATTTCTAGGATGCTTACTGTCTATACCCACATAGCTCATTGAAAAAACTTACTGATTTGTGTCTAATTAAAATTATTGGTGGTGATTACGTATGGATGCATGATCACCTGAGAGACCTTGAAAAGACGTGGTTCGCAAGAATGTACCCAAAATCCGACAAACGAAGTAGGTGTGGAACCTGCAAGAAGCTCTAGATATACTAAGGTCCAAAGTGAGGTAAAGTAAAAAGCAGGACCATACATTATCAACCATAGAGTTATTTTCCCACATCTCATTCAAAAATTTTCTTTTGGCCATTTGGAAGGACAAATTTATTGTTTTCAAGCTCATATTTATTGATGGTTTCTATTGGCGAGAGAAAAAAATATTCAAGCACTCAATTTAGTCGACCATTGTTGGGATCCCATCAGATTGCGGATGAAGAACTTGAGAGGATGCTTAATCTGAAATTCCTAGAGTTAAAAGGAAGGGACTTTTGTTGGAGACATCAACAATCATCTCTTGAAGCTAAGGTGGCTTTGTTGGGAGTCTCCTCCTCTAGATCGTAGAATGGTCAATTTGCACTTGAAAAATCTTGTAGTGCTTGGAAATTTCGGACAATAAAAACACAAATAATCAAGTTGGATGGAACATTTTGAAGGTGTGAATTCGTACTTATGTTCTCTCCACATAGTATTCTCTCTTTGATCCTTTCCGATAATATTCGATGAGTTTTGCAGATGGCAAACAAATTGAAAATTCTTTCTCTCTTTGCATGTAATGGATCAAGATGGACTCAGGACTTTTCCTGGATGCTTGAGTTTGGAGAGACTGCCTCTTCATCGATGTTCAAACTTGCAAGGAGTTGGATCGCTCTATCGAGAAGCTAAAAGGTCTTACTCACTTGGATATTATTTGGTGTACGAGTCTTCGAACTTTGCCCAAAGAGATTGGAGGACTCGGTGAATTTGAAGCACTTCTTTGTGGCAAACTGCCACAAGATGGAGAAACTTCCATACTACATATGGAAGTTGGCATCATTGGCTGAATTGGATTTATCATACTCAAAATAAGAAGTTTACCGATTCTATTGGCAATGTTAAAAACCTATCATTCCTTAATCTATCTAGCACATCAATTGAGAAAACTTCCAATTTCTATTGGACAGCTTACACGATCGGAGTTTCTTTCACTCCATCAATGTGACAGTTTGAGGAGCTTCCAGAATCTATAGGCAACTTGAGATCATTACACACGTTGGATCTCTCAGAGACAAGCATTGTTGAGTTACCTAACTCGATAAAATATCTCAAGCAATTGAAGGTAATGAGTTTGAAAAGGAGTCCAACAAGGAGGTTACCTGCTAGTATTGGAATGCTAGAGAGGTTGGAGGAGCTCCATGCCGATTTTTGTGGACAACTTGCGGGCGAACTTCCCACCGAGATTGGTAAACTATCGTGTCTAAGTATCTTAGACATATCATATACTCGTGTTCGTGCAAGGCCAACGGCAATCAATTCCCTCACGCGACTCCAAAAAGCTGGATTTAAGAGATTGTAATGAGGTTCAAGAGCCGCCGAGCTTCCATCGAGTTTGAACTGTCTACGTGTTCAATCGACATCATTAAGGTAAGTTCCGGATCTCGGAACCTCACGAATCTAGGAGAATTGCATTTGTCTAACGGCTTTGAACGAGGACATGCCTAGGCATCAAACCCAGCGCAAACTCTTCGATTGCAATCGGTTGGAAAGTTACGTAAGCTAGAGAAGTTGAGCTTGTGCCTTTCGGGATGTTCTTGTGCCGTCGACGGAGTTGGATTGCCTACCTCGACTCAGAGAGCTAACTCTAGCTGGCATGGATAGTTTCGACTCAGTAGTTGTTGGCCCACAACTCTCCAACTTGAAAAGTTTGTCCAGATTGTGTCTTTATCGCTCTCCGTTGAGGGAAATCCAGTTCGATGGGCTTGAACCATTGAGAAATTTGACTGTGAGAGAGTGCAATTTTCTTGAGGGATTGTCAGTTATTTCATCAAGTATGGGGATGCTCCGTGAAGTGGCAGTTTTAGGTTGCCCAAAGCTACTTGAAATTCAATTTCTCAGTACAATGGGATCGTAGGAGTATCTAAAAGTTGAAAGCTGCGATTCCTTAAGAAGTTTGTGTGGTTTATCGAACTCGAAGAAGCTGAGGTCTTTACATATCAGCATGTGCGATGGGATACGGGTAGTTGAGGGCCTTGAAGAATTGGAGCTTTTGGATCGTTTGCTTTTTGCCAAGTGTGGATCGTTGGAGAGGTTTACTAATGCATCCAACTCAAAGATACCAAACGAATACTGGATAACATTACAGAATTGTGCGAAACTCAGAAGTTATTATGGTAGTTACATAGATTATGAAGAGAAGATTCTTCGCAACACGACCAAAACATTTAACGAGGTATGCCTTCTTGCTTCCTTTTTTTTTTTTGGTCAATAAAAGCTACTTCATTCAATTAAGTTCACGAAAGAGAGAAAACATGAGTTGCTGAACATAAGAGATTTCATGAAGGTGAAGGTGGATTGATAACAAATTGGATGGAAGCGCTTTTGGCGTTGGGCTTTTGCAATCCGGTCCGCACTTTGATTAGCTTCTCTCAGACAATGGGCAACTTCGATTAAGTTGGACCGGGCTAGGCTTTGTTTGCGGTCTTCAATCACTACCCGTAGCTATCAGTTTCCAAGACTGGAAGATGAAGTAATTGCGTGCCTTCCTCAAGTTCAACAATATACCAGCAAGGATTTCGAAAGAGGGTGAGTTCATCTTTTGTTGCACCTGGATACAGAACCCATTTGTCTAGCCTAGTAATCTCTTGACTGGAAAACTTAAATACTGACTCTCGAGTCTGACCATAGAGCTTTTGTCCAATCGCAGAGCAAGAAGACGTGCTCTGTTGTTTCCGGTAGCTGGCGGCAGAATGGACAACGTGGATTGGGCAAAAGTCTTCTCTTACAAAGATTCTCCCGGATGGGTAAGGAATTCTGACAGAGACTCCACATGAAAGTTTTAATTTTTGGAAGTATGGCGAGATTCCAGATGCTCTTCCATAGGTTCTTGGGAACATGGTATGAGGAAGAGGCCTGATTAGAGTGTTGTTGTTCTGTTGGGAGAAGTCTGTAGTAGGCGCATTTAACTGAGCATTTCCCCGTTTTACTCCCCTGTCCAAACTAGCTCGTCCTCTTTCGGATTTATACTAAGTGGTAAGGACATAATTTGGCTGATCGTATGTTCCTCGAACAACTCATTCAATCTTTGTTAATTTGGCTGATCGTATGTTCCTCGAACAACTCATTCGATCTTTATTCGTTCCAACACATTACATCCTAAACAATCAGTTCTTCCACTCTTTTGGGGTCACCCAAATTTGTTGTTCCCTCAATCAGCCCCCATGATAGCCATACGTCTTCACTGATGTGAATGTTTTTCCTGTAACCCGCGGCCCATCTTGTTTCTCAGGCGATGATTCTCTGGCCAGTAAAAGTGCCAACCCATAAGGGTCGGGTTCCTCTTCCTGCATTCCAGAATTTCCCATTCGGGAAATAAATTGCTTTTGTAATTTGACTCCATAAGGTGAAGGGGACTGTTCAAGTCTCCATGTCTGCTTCCCCAACATGGCCTTGTTCATTGTGATGAGGTCTCTAAATCCCATGACACCATCTAGTTTCCTCATCTTGAGAACCTCCCATTTCTTCCAATGGATACTGGCCTTTGATTCATTCTGTTCCCACCAAAAGGCAGCAATTCTTTGTTCAATCTCTTTCCATACCGAGATAGGGATCTTGGAGATTGACCTAGTATATTGAGGGAGAGCTTGCACAACAGCTTTTATCAGTATTTCCTTCTCAGGCCTAGATACTAGCTTTTCCTTCTGACCATGAAGTTTCATGTTTACTCTTGCAAGGATCCAAGCAAACATTTGCTTCTTTGAAGCCCCCTAGTTGGATGCTATGCCTGAGTATTTCCCCGATTTTTCGACAATCGTCACCCTCAATGCATCAGCCATATTTTTCCTTAAGTCCGGTGGGCAGCCACTACCAAAAAAATATAGCGGATTTGTTAAGGTAAATGGCTTGGCCCATGGCAAAACAATATTGGTTCAGAAATCCTGCTAAATTCTGGCATCCACTCACTTTTCCCTCTAGAAAGAAAATAGCATAGTATCCATAGAGCAAGTGGGATAAGGTTGGGCAACACCTGTTCAATTTGATTCCTTCGATGTTACCATCACCTATCGCCTGGAACTTCCTCTTCCTTTTCCTGATTCTGTGCTGGTGTAGGACTTCCTGAACTATCGAGATATTGTCCTGGATTTGACGACCGCTCACAAAAGCACTTTGCTCATTCGTGCTTACCCTAGGGAGCCATGGCTTTAATCGGTTCGCCAGTACTTTGGAAAAACAATTTTGTAACTTACATTGCATAAGATGATTGGTCTGAATTGGCTCATGTTTTTGGGTTTTGGACTTTGGGAACTAGAGCAACGTGGGTTCTGTTGAGCTTTGGGTCGAGCGTTCCTGGATCAAAAAATTCGTTAACCAGCTGAAAAGTGTCAGACTGGATGTCCTTCTAGTGGTGCTGGTAGAAGAGGCCACTTAAACCATCCGTTCCCAGGGCTTTTAAAGGGGCTATTTGAAAAAAAAAATGCTAGCAGTTGTTTGCAGCCTCAGTCTTTTAACTGATGCGTAGACCAAGGTGTATAATCTACTTATGTTGTAAAATTCTTTGGATCAAGAAAGTTAAGTTAGATTAAAAAAAATAGCGCTTGTTCCAATTATGGGAATCGATCCAACCCCCAAAATCTGTTAGAACGAGTTTACTGTCATTCTGTTACACAATCTAACATCTGTTAGCTTACCAACATACAAAAACTAACAGGAATTGAAATCGTGCTATTAGTTTGGATATAATATCATCTATTAGGTTCCCTCAATAGCACAAATTATTCTTGCAGGTTTGAATGACTCTCAGTTTCCTCCACAAACCACATCTTCAGATGTTCCCGAGCGTTCGTGCTCAATTCTATAAACAAAATGTGACTGACTCAAGCGATGGACAGATGAATGAATTCACGATGTGATTGAGTTTGGGAATCTTGCGAAATAGTGACAAGTAATGGAGTTTGCTCTGCTCTGAGGACAGGTCCTCCCTCTTCCAGGTCCATAACAGGGGAAGTTTGCTGTCGATTTGTCCAAGGTACTTAATTCAATTTTGTGAAAACCCAACTGTGTGCGCAACATGATACTTTTCTCGAAAGTGTGCAATCTGAAAATAATCGGACCGGGGCAAGCTCTAGGTATCAGTAGGTTCAACTAATAATTTTTACTCCTTAGGTAACTCTTTTTCTTTCTTATCTGCAAGAAGTCAGTTGTAAACAGTTAAATAAGACGATGACATAATTCTCCAGATGACCCAGTACTTCAGAGTCAGTTGCTGTAATTGTTGGCAATATTTTGGTCATTTTTCCCTTTTTTTTGGTACACTAATGGTTCTTGTAAAGTTGCTCAATTAAAAATAGGGACAATGAAGAAACAACTGAGCTGGAAATAGACGGTATTTGCGACTGTTGATCATCGAAATCAACTTAGCAAAAGCTCCTTGAAAATCTCTTGTGATTTACTTCTGCGCACTATCATTAGCGCTGCATTACGCTGTCATAGATGACTAGACCTAAGAGAAGATCATCTTTGTCCTTCCTGTGCCAATGTTTGCGAATTCTACAGAAGTAATGGTCGAAGCAAATTTGGATGGTATCGGCATTTGGGCATTCTAAGAAATTCACTGCTAATGGCAGAAGAGACTAATTAGATGATATCTGCATCTTTGCATTCTACAATGCTAGTCAAACAGCCATTCGAATTTTCTTCTAGTAGGTGGCAGTGGAAGAGGCCAACTAAAAATAAACTAAGTCTAAAGTATATAAACCTACGCAAATCACAATCAATGAAATCAAATGCACAATCAAGGAATCATGACATTGATGAATCGCATCATCAAACCCTAACTGAAGCCCTAAGGGCTTAGAAAAATGTGGTTCTAGTTTAATTTCAAAAGTGCCTATGATTTTTCTATAAAAGAATAAAATCTATGAAATCTAGGAAATTTATGCCCAAATTTATGAAAATGAGGTCAAACTAGCCTAATTTAACCTTTTTCTATTTTTAGGAATTTTCTAATTTTTTTATAGAAATTTTCCAATTTTTTTCAATTTTTTCAATTTTTTTATTTTTATTTTATTTTATTGTTATTACCTTTTTTTTTTTTGAATAAGACCTCGTTGTTCCGTTTTAGGTTGAGGGAAAGGAGCTTCATTCCGTTTTCCGATTCTAAAAATTGATTTTTTTCCATAATTAATTTTTTTTTGTTCTTTTTTGCTTTAAAACTGATTTTAATTCTCTCAAACCGATTCTGAAAATAGAATCAAAATCAAAATCATTTACATTGCCAAATAGGGTTCGCATCTTTTTCTGTTTAGGGGAACAGAATCGAAAACGGAATGGTTGTCATGTAGGCCATTTGAGTTCTCTAGCTGGGCCCAAGTTAATTCTTTTATTGCATATTTTGCTGCCTAAATATTTGTTTGTAGATATGTTGTTTATCAAATTTTTCTGGGAACATGTTTCTTTACCAGATTTTTAGTTTATTTTTCCTAATGGGTTTCTAGTTTTTCTTCGTATTTTGTTAATCTTACGCGGATTGTTTGATGGTTTAGTTTAGTTTTATCGTGATTCATGTGATGGATGGCCACTTGACCAAGGAAATTGATTGTGGTTTAGAATCTACGATCTAGGTTTTGCTGTTGGACAGTGTCTAATCCAGTGCTCGTGATTTGAGGCCTACAAATTATAGTGCCTCTGATTCAACATAACTTATCATTTATTTCTATTCCGTACGATTCATCTTCATTAGCATTTTTCGGCAACTAAGCCTTGCTATCCAATGCCTAGGCCAAACCATGATCATATATAGTGCAAGCATCTTGCTTAATTGCTGAAATTGTTCCTCCCATTAAACTTCTCAACTCCTATTTTTGCTCCAGAAATAACTGCAAGAAAAATTTTTCTAGACATCGATTAGACAAGTAAAAGCTCCAGATCAAAGCCATAAAAATCCCAACGTTCGCTTAAATTAATGCAGAAACTAATCGGATCTTGCCATTAAATCAACATGAGAGAATGAGACAACAAAATAAATGAATGAGAAACAATAGAGAACGTAAAGAATTTATGTGGTTCAGTTCGACTCTTACTTCTGGACACTAAATTACATCTTAACCCACCGCCCTTCTCCATTTTCTTCCTCAAGAACATATGAGCCTCTTCTTTTGCTCGGCCAAAAGACGTCTCCATGAAGTCAGACAGATGAAGCTAATTATTTTTGTTGAATAGAAAGCAAAATCAAGTTCCACTGCTCAAGAAATTCAAATGTGACTTGAATGAAAGCACACACAAGAATTTGAACAGGTTTCGTGCGCAGCTCAAACAGAGGAAGTGCCGACCAGCTTCCCCCCCTCTCTCTCTCTCTCAATTGCTCCGCTCGCGCTGTTTTCTTCTTCCTTGCCTCCTGTTGATGTTGTGAGGAAGTCTGTTATGTTTGAAGGAAAGACTTAGCGTCGAAGGGCACAATCTGCTTGGTTTGATGAAGAAATGAATATAACTTAGCCGTAAAAGAAAAGTCGCGTATGGGAATTCTTTTGGAGCTTGACAGGGACTATTGTCTTGCCTGAACAGGGGTGTCCTGAAGGTCGTCTCTTTTACCATTTAAGCATCGCCAACCGATCCAGGAACGTCCATTCTTGCTCGCGGGTTTGACGGATTCCATGAGTTCATTTGTGCATTCACATGATTTCTGCAGAAAGCGATTAATATTCAATTTATTGAAATACAGTGCAATAAGTAAACACCGAAATATTTAAAGCACCTAACTAAGTGCTGGAAATGAAAAATTTTAATTTGTCGGGTATTTAGTTACAACGCTGATTAAAAACTTTGGACATGGTCGGACAAGCGAAAATGAGATCAGTTTGGACATTGGTCTATCGCGATGGATCAAATATAAGAAAGCATTAACTAGACTAAAGGACAAGAAAAGAAATTCTCATAGCATTCCCTTATTGCTTTTCATTTTTTTCAATTTTTAAATATATCTTTATTATTTATTTTTATTTATTTTTTATTTATCATTAAGTTATGGTATTGAACAGGATTGGGTTTGCGGACCCGGGCCAGGTCAGGCCTTGCGAGATTGTTTTTTTCTAATTTTAACTTCCGGAAAAAATTTCAAATAAAAGCCCAATGTCTTATTAGTGAACCTTATTTCAAATAATAACTTTAAATGCCCTTATTTTCTCAAATAAGGTTAAAGTAAACGTTTAAAAAAAAAAAAACCTAAAGTGACCATAAAATCTTAAAAAAAGGCTTGATTTCAATGGCATTTTTATCTTTTTTATTTGATTTTTTTATTAGACACTTCCTTTTTCGATTTCCTTAAAAATTCATAAAAATAAATAAATAAAAAATAAACACAAAGGTAGAAGAGTGCCCTTCACCGCTTGTGGCCGCCACCCCGCCGCCCGGAGGTTTGGGTTTGGTGGGGGTGGGAAGGACAGTGAACGGAGGCGAGGGCCAATGGGCCCTTGCCAAATAGGGAGAGGGTCGGGCCCTCTCCCGAATCCGGCGGGGTCACCGGCCCCCGGCCACGACCCGAGGAGGGCCGTAACTTGGCTGGCCTTTGCCTACTCGAGCGGTGGGCGGCGGCCACGGGCGAGAGGAGCGATCCCTTCCGCTTTATGTGGCTTGTTTTTATAAAAAATTTTAAAAAATAAGAAAAGGAAAAAAGAGAAAACAAGAGCAAAAACTCAAAATGGTAAATGACGAAAATGTCTTTTAGGCCGGGCCCTTTTTGAAGCTCTTTGGCCATTTCAAGTTCTTATTTGACATATCTTATCCATTTGTTTACTTTATTTAAAACGAAGGTTCGCTCGATGCTTTTATTTGAAAAAATGAGAGGATTCGAGCTCTTATTTAGAATTTTACCTAACTTCCGGAAAGAGGAGAATTTTTTTACTTTTTTCAATGGCTCCAAAACTATTTTTGGAGAAAAAAAATTTTAAAAAAAATTTTTGAATAAAAAATTTTGCTTCAAAAGTTTTGTCTTGGCATGCCCAAAGATTGCCCCTTGAAGATGCCTTGATTGGAAGCGCACATGCAAAGAAAAATAGTTAGAAAAATGTCTTCCTAAATGTCGGCAAATATGCATTACAATAATGTGAAAAAATGAGCCTTTATTAGATCTCATTCGACAAGGGATTAGGGAAGGAAGTTGCGGTCTAATTTCTCGGCTAAAAAAAGTGAAGGGTCACACGTCGTCTTCCTTTTATTTTATTTTATTTTATTTGAGGGGTAGTTTTTTTTTTTTTTTTTTGACGGAAGAGGGGTAGTTGACTCGGGAACATTTTTGGGGTTGACTGGGACAGATTTCTTGTCTGAACAGCGATGTTGTAAGGGCCGTCTCTTTTCAATTTGAAATCGGTTTGTGCATTCACATCATTTCCACTTTTTAACACCACTGAAGACGCTGCTCCAAGTCCGAGCAAGCAAAAACCAGAGCCAAATATGGGAGGAACTGGTGGGTCCGACGCGGCGGCAGTCCAGTACGACGTGTTCCTGAGCTTCCGAGGGGCCGACACTCGCAACACCTTCACCGACTGCCTCTATCGAACCATGGTTGGCCAGGGGATCGTCGCCTACAGAGACAGCGAAGAGCTTCACGCCGGTGATCGGATCGACGATCTCCTGCGAGCGGTCGGCGGATCCAAGATCTGCATACCGGTCCTCTCCAGAGGCTATGCTTCGAGTGCTTGGTGCCTTCGCGAGCTCGCTCGTGCGATGGAGCTCAACGAATCGACCGGGAAACCGGAGATCCTACCCATCTTCTTTGATGTAAGGCCCTCCGACGTTAAGCTCCAGGACGGATGTGTACGTGAAGGACTTGGAGAAGCACAAGCGGCGGCACGGTGGTGAGATCAGGCAACGGTGGGAGGCGGCTCTGAGAAAAGTGGGTGAGATCAAGGGATGGGAAGTCCAAGGGAAACCGTAAGTAAACGCTTTCTTCTAGCTTCAGTCGAAATACTGTTCTCTTATTGTTATTGTAAATGGGAGCGAAGACAAGCAGGAGGGGTTCAACATTCGATATGAAATATGTCGGACGATGCGCCATATACGAACCGGTTTTTGCCTAATGATACTTATAGGAGTGAATTTTATCTAATTCTAGAATGATGTCTGTAATTTGGGCTACAATTTTTTTTTTTCAAAATAGGGAAAAGTTATTTATTTTTTTAAGACTAATAAATTATTAAGAAAGCTTGAATTAAGAAGGCAAGGATCTTAAGCTTTTATGTCTCCAACTGAGGGGGAATTGTAAGTTTATCGTCATAACACCAATCATATCAGCAGTCTATTACACCAAAATTTTTTGGGCTTTATAGAATTTACCTGCCCTTGAAATAATGATTCAACTCAAATGCTATCTGCTAGGAAGTAGTATCGGGATTGTTGTTATTATTATTATTATTTTACTAAAAGTATTTGGTTTGTGGCAGACAAGGTGAAGTCATTGATCTTGTTGTGAAAGAGGTTCCGCATAAACTGAAAGTAAAACAAAGACCTCTGGACAGTGGACTGGTTGGGGTGGACAAACAAGTAGAAGCCATAATGGAGTTGCTAGATATTGACTCTAGCACTGATGTACGTTTCATTGGAATTTATGGAATGGGTGGCATTGGTAAAACTACTTTGGCTAAGATTGTTTTCAATGAATTATGTCTTTGCTTTGATGGCCAATGTAGCTTCATTGAGAACATTCGAGAATCATCGAATAGGATTGGTCTAGTAGCTCTGCAGAAACATTTGGCATATGACATCTTTGGTTCTAGATTTGCAGAAAATTTTATCGACACTGATGAAGGGATAGATAACATAAGAAGGAGAGCTGGTTCTAAGAAAGTTCTCCTTGTTCTAGACGATTTAGACAAGAAAGAACAACTTCAGAAATTAGTGGGAGGCCCTAACACTTTTCGTTCCGGGAGTATTATTATCATTACAACAAGGAATAAACGGATTTTGGATGAAGAAGAGGGAATCTTAACTTACGAAGTAAAGGAGTTGGCTTCTTATAAAGCACTAGAGCTTTTCAGTTTGCATGCCTTTAAAAGCATCTCTCCTCTCGATACTCATCGAGTGTGTCTCAAGAAGTTGTATCTGCAATCGGGGGGACTCCCATTGGCTCTTGTAGTCATAGGTTCCTATCTTCATCACCAAAAAGAGGAAATATGGAAAGAGATGCTAGAAAAGTTGAAGAATGCAACTCATGCTGAGGTCCGGGATAAGTTGAAGATATGTTTGTTGATATCTAAATTTTGATTTTTAGAAATTCATTTACTTCATAAAATGAGAGTTAGTCATAATTCTTGCAAAAAATTAAATCCCCATACATTGCATATTTATTTTTATCGGTCATTGCATTTAAGGTTATGTGTGAGTCGATTGAGCTTAATTTCGATAGGCGAATTTGGACTAGGTTCAATATATATTTTTTGACTTGAATTTAGAGGGTGCGCCAAATTTATTAAGCTAATTGAATTTAGCTTCAAGCCAATTTTATTTCATTCAAGCTTAATTATTCGAATAAGGCTTTCCGTTAAAATGTCCGTTATTTAGAAAAGCCTTAGTTAAGTTTAAGAATGCAAGACAAGCACTGTAGTTTAATCAGAAAATCCGATGGGGCTAGTCCATGAAGGAACCGAAATTTGCATGTGGGTTTGGTTCAGTTAATAGGGCCTTTATTTAACCATTTAATTGATTGAAGTACAAATCATGCCTAAAAAACTGCATCTCAAAACCCACAAACGAAGTCATGCTCGGCCAATTCCATCCTCACATATCTTGGCCGAAAGTTTGATGAAGTTAGAGCTAGGATTCTTCAAATTTTAAAAAAATAAAACTCTATCTAGCTGAAAATAATAGAGAGAGTTTTGGTAGATGCGGGAACTCCCGATCGAATGGTTCATACCGCGACTAGCATTGCAAATCTAACGGTCTTAAGAGAGTCCTATCCCCAATAGGACTAGTAGTCCAAAGTCTATTTAAGCAAACCCCTTGGTTCACGTAGAGGAGGTTGGCCATTATTGATTTGCAGCAGAAAATTGGAGAATTGCCCGGGAGAGATTGAAGGTTCGATTGCCTCCCTCGTGGTCGAAGCAATCCCTAGGCCGAAGTTCCCTTACACACGAGCTACTCTCATTCCGCCACTGTCCACCGCCATCCCGACATCCTCGCAGCTGCCTTGGTTCGCTAATTCGCCACCGCTCAGCCATCACGGTTCGGTGCTTCGCCCTTAGTAATCCCGACGCCCGTCGTAGTTCAAGACGCCAAGAGCCAAATCGCCCCAGCTGCTGTCCAATCCTAATCAACACAGAAACCAACTCTGTTCCTGCGGTAATTTGATTATATCTTGATCAATATTCGGCACTTGACGAAGCTGCATTCTCGTGTTAGCCTGCTCAGTTTAGGCGTGCACAAATCTGGTGAAAGAAAAAGGCTGTTTTGGGCTCAAACATCCAAGTGTGCTCTTGCTGAAAATTGCTTGAAACAAGGTAAAGTCTCTTGAATTTTTGGCTATAATTCATTGATAATTTGCTCAATGCTCTGACATCATCATGCGTGTAGTTTGTTTCATGACCAAAAGTGGAGAAATTTAATTTTTATGAGGGACCGAAAATTGAACTTTGGATGGATGAAAGTCTGACTTCTTTTAAAACTTGTTCATGAATTGGTTCAACGGTGTTGTGATCTTATGGGAATTGGTAAAAAAACTCGAGATCATTCTTTCCTCAAAGTAACAAGCTATTTGTCGATTTGTAGATCAAGATAGATTAGATCTAAAAATCAGAATTTCAGGCAAAAAAAAAAATCTGATTCTAAAGATGAATCCTAGGATTGAGCCATGAATGCTATGCGGATGGATGATTGTTTAGCAAATTCAATTCTTTAAGCTGGTAGAATCCTTACACCTTCAAGAATTTTGAGCATGTCTTTTTCTCAAATAAGAATCATTCACCAGTTTTAATTTAGTTGAATTCAATTGGACAAAAATCAGAATTTCTTTAACAATAGCATGGACTATTTGGCATATAGGTAGCCTACTTGTCCGAATTCAATGTGTTAATGGATAAATATTGCCCTGATCTTTATCTTGTTTTGGTGATCATGTTATCCTTGGTAATTTATCTAATCTCCCGACTTGGATAATAATTGATTAAACCAAACCTTATCTAATAAGAGAACCTTTCAATTGGATAATCTGTTGTGGATAAATTTTTTTATCTTGAAAGCTATCTTTATCATGTGAGGTGGTTTGATTTATTTATCTTGTTGTTTGAGTTGCCTTATCTTTTATGGATGATCTTTGGCTTTGGATAATTATTTCATGCCTATCTTGATGGTTGAATTATCTTATCTCTCGGTAAGCTGTTCAATATATTTGATTTGAGATAAAGTTTGATTGGATTGGATAACTATCCAAGTTTTTTGAGAATTATCTGAAAATAAATTTTCAAATCTTAAAGATAATTTTCTTAAAATCGGATCAAATTTTGGATAAGGAAAGGTGGATCCCCAATTCATATTTTCGACCACCCCTCTTTGAATTTTCAAATTTTCACTTAATTGACTCACTTTTTATTTTATTTTTGTCCCGATTGTTTGTCATAAAATTTGCACATCTTTACACAAACATGCTCATAATATATGCTCCCATGTGCCTAGACCCTTCGTAAAAATTAAATCACACGCCTTAGCCTTGATCTCACGAAATGGGATGGTGATTTAGTATAAAACTTCGTGTTCTTTCCCTTTGGCAAAAGGGACGTTGTTGTTTTATACCCCTATTCGCATCTTGGCTCGAATCTTGAGAATGTAGTGGATAAAAATTCTTCTCTAACCCAAATCTTTGGGGATGAGTGAATTCTTTCGGAAAAATCGGAAATTTAAAGGTATATTATGGGCATTTTTGTTTATTTTTGTTCAAATTTTTTATTGCTTTTGAATGTTTTCTTTTATTGCCGAAAATACCAAAAAATCATCCTATGGGCGCATAATATATGGTCTTCATGTCACATTTTTCCAATTAATCAAAATCGTTCAATTCACATCAATCAATCCGAAGAGGCTTTTTCATGAAATTGGTACCGAAAGGGCGTTAATTTTTCAATTAGCGTAATCAAGTCCCCCTGACTTATTTTCTGCGGTTCGTAGAGATAAAATAGTTCTCCCGCTATTTTATATAGGTTTCTAATCAACCTATCGTAAATGATTAGTGGCGGCTCCGATTAAATATTTTCTCATGAATAAACCTAAGTTGCGATTCGGTAGGACTTGGGAGGGTCCGAATTAGGTTAGTTGATTTAATTAACTTGATAATTCGTTAGCCTGATTTTTTTAGGTCGTGACAATGTTATGATGCATTAGAACATGGTGAAAAAGAAATTTTTCTTGATATCGCATGCTTATTCACATATAGAGAGATATCACGGGCAACCTATTTCCTGGGATGCTTCTTTGCCTATACCCACATAGCTCATTGAAAAAACTTACTCGATATGTGTCTAATTAAAATTATTGGTGGTGATTACGTATGGATGCATGATCAGTGAGAGACCTTGAAAGAGACATTGTTCGCCAAGAATGTACCCAAAATCCGACAAAACGAAGTAGGTTGTGGAATTGCGAAGAAGCTCTAGAAATACTAAGGTCCAATGAGGTAAAGTAAAAGCAGGACCATACATTATGAACCATAGAGTTATTTTCCCACATCTCATTCAAAAGTTTTCTTTTGGCCATTCGGAAGGACAAATATATTGTTTTCAAGCTCATATTTATTGATGGTTTCTATTGGCAGAGAAAAAAAAATCTTCAAGCACTCAATTTAGCTGACCATTGTTGGGATCCCATCAGCATTGCGGATGAAGAACTTGAGAGGATGCCTAATCTGAAATTCCTAGAGTTAAAGGAAGGGACTTTTGTTGGAGACGTTAACAATCATCTCTTGAAGCTAAGATGGCTTTGTTGGGAGTCTCCTCCTCTAGATCGTAGAATGGTCAATTTGCACTTGAAAAATCTTGTAGTGCTTGAAATTTCAGACAATAAAAACACCAATAAGCGGGGTGGATGGAACATTTTGAAGGTGTGAATTCGTACTTTATGTTCTCTCCCACATAGTATTCTCTCTTTGATCCTTTCGATAATATTCGGTTATTTTTGCAGATGGCAAACAAATTGAAAGTTCTTTCTCTCTTCGCATGTAATGGATTAAGATGAACTCCGGACTTTTCTGGATGCTTGAGTTTGGAGAGACCGTCTCTTAATCGATGTTCAAACTTGCAAGGAGTTGAACGCTCTATCGGGAAGCTAAAAGGTCTTACTCACTTGGATATTATTTGGTGTACGAGTCTTCGAACTTTGCCCAAAGAGATTGGAGGACTGGTGAATTTGAAGCACTTCTGTCGGGCAAATTGCCACAAGATGGAGAAACTTCCATACTCCATATGGAAGTTGGCATCATTAGCTGAATTGGATTTATCATACTCAAAAATCAGAAGTTTACCTGATTCTATTGGCAATGTTAAAAACCTATCATTCCTTAATCTATGTAGCACATCAATTGAGAAACTTCCAATTGCTATTGGACAGCTTACACAATCGGGTTTCTTTCACTCCATCAATGTGACAGTTTGAGGGAGCTTCCAGAATCAATAGGCAACTTGAGATCATTACACACGTTGGATCTCTCGGAGACAAGCATTGTTGAGTTGCCTAACTCAATAAAATATCTCAAGCAATTGAAGGTAATGAGTTTGAAAAGGAGTCTAACAAGGAGGTTACCTGCTAGTATTGGAATGCTAGAGAGGTTGGAGGAGCTTCATGCCGATTTTTGTGGACAACTTGCGGGCGAACTTCCCACCGAGATTGGTAAACTATCGTGTCTAAGTATCTTAGACTTATCATATACTCGTGTTCGTGCAATGCCAACAGCAATCAATTCCCTCACGCGACTCCAAAAGCTGGATTTAAGAGATTGTAATGAGGTTCAAGAGCTGCAGAGCTTCCATCGAGTTTGAACTGTCTACGTGTTCAATCGACATCATTAAGGTTAGTTCCGGATCTCGGTAACCTCACGAATCTAGTAGAATTGCATTTGTCTAACGGCTTTGAACGAGGACATGCCCAGGCATCAAACCCCAGCGCAAACTCTTCGATTGCAATCGGTTGGAAAGTTACGTAAGCTAGAGAAGTTGAGCTTGTGCCTTTCGGGATGCTCTTGTGACGTCGACGGAGTTGGGTTGCCTACCTCGACTCGAGAGAGCTAACTCTATCTCGGCATGGATAGTTTCGACTCGGTAGTTGTTGGACCACAACTCTCCAACTTGAAAAGTTTGTCCAGATTGTGTCTTTATCGCTCTCCGTTGAGGAAATCCAGCTCGATGGGCTTGAACTATTGAGAAATTTGACTGTGAGAGAGTGCAATTTTCTTGTGGGATTGTCAGTTATTTCATCGAGTATGGGGATGCTCCGTGAAGTGGCAGTTTTAGGTTGCCCAAAGCTACTTGAAATTCTATTTCTCAGTACAATGGGATCATTGGAGTATCTAAAAGTTGAAAGCTGCGATTCCTTAAGAAGTTTGTGTGGTTTATCGAACTCGAAGAAGCTGAGGTCTTTACATATCAGCATGTGCGATGGGATACGGGTAGTTGAGGGCCTTGAAGAATTGGAGCTTTTGGATCATTTACTTTTTGCCAAGTGTGGATCGTTGGAGAGGTTTACTAATGCATCCAACTCAAAGATACCAAACGAATGCTGGATAACATTACAGAATTGTGCGAAACTCAGAAGTTATTATGGTAGTTACATAGATTATGAAGAGATGATTGTTCGCAAAAACGACCAAAACATTTAACGAGGTATGCCTTCTTGCTTCCTTTTTTTTTTTTTTTGGTCAATAAAAGCTACTTCAGTCAATTAAGTTCACGAAAGAGAGAAAACATGAGTTGCTGAACATAAGAGATTTCATGAAGGTGAAGGTGGATTGGATAACAAATTGGATGGAAGCGCTTTTTGGCGTTGGGCTTTTGCAATCCGGTCCGCACTTTGATTAGCTTCTCTCAGACAATGGGCAACTTCGATTAAGTTGGACCGGGCTAGGCTCTGTTTGCGGTCGTCAATCACTACCCTTAGCTATCAGTTTCCAAGACTGGAAGATGAAGTAATTGCTTGCCTTCCTCAAGTTCCACAATATACCAGCAAGGATTTCGAAAGAGGGTGAGTTCATCTTTTGTTGCACCTGATACAGAACCCATTTGTCTAGCCTAGTAATCTCTTGACTGGAAAACTTAAATACTGACTCTCGAGTCTGACCATACAGCTTTTGTCCAATCGCAGAGCAAGAAGACGTGCTCTGTTGTTTCCGGTAGCTGGCGGCAGAATGGACAACGGGGATTGGGCCAAGGTCTTCTCTTACAAAGATTATCCCGGATGGGTAAGGAATTCTGACAGAGACTCCACATGAAAGTTTTAATTTTTGGAAGTACGGTGAGATTCCAGATGCTCTTCCATAGGTTCTTGGGAACTTGGTATGAGGAAGAGGCCTGATTGGAGTGTTGTTGTTCTGTTGGGAGAAGTCTGTAGTAGGCGCATTTAACTGAGCATTTCCCCGTTTTACTCCCTGTCCAAACTAGCTCGTCCTCTTTCGGATTTATACTAAGTGGTAAGGACATAATTTGGCTGATCGTATGTTCCTCGAACAACTCATTCAATCTTTATTCGTTCCAACACATTCCATCCTAAACAATCAGTTCTTCCACTCTTTGGGGGTCACCCAAATTTGTTGTTCCCCCAATCAGCCCCCATGATAGCCATACGTCTTCACTGATGTGAATGTTTTTCCTGTAACCCACGGCCCATCTTGTTTCTCAGGCGATGATTCTCTGGCCAGTAAAAGTGCCAACCCATAAGGGTCGGGTTCCTCTTCCTGCATTCCAGAATTTCCCATTCGGGAAATAAATTGCTTTTGTAATTTGACTCCATAAGGTGAAGGGGACTGTTCAAGTCTCCATGTCTGCTTCCCCAACATGGCCTTGTTCATTGTGATGAGGTCTCTAAATCCCATGACACCATCTAGTTTCCTCATCATGAGAACCTCCCATTTCTTCCAATGGATACTGGCCTTTGATTCATTCTGTTCCCACCAAAAGGCAGCAATTCTTTGTTCAATCTCTTTCCATACCGAGATAGGGATCTTGGAGATTGACCTAGTATATTGAGGGAGAGCTTGCACAACAGCTTTTATCAGTATTTCCTTCTCAGGCCTAGATACTAGCTTTTCCTTCTGACCATCAAGTTTCATGTTTACTCTTGCAAGGATCCAAGCAAACATTTGCTTCTTTGAAGCCCCCTAGTTGGGTGCTATGCCTGAGTATTTCCCCGATTTTTCGACAATCGTCACCCTCAATGCATCAGCCATATTTTTCCTTAAGTCCGGTGGGCAGCCACTACCAAAAAATATAGCGGATTTGTTAAGGTAAATGGCTTGGCCCATGGCAAAACAATATTGGTTCAGAAATCCTGCTAAATTCTGGCATCCACTCACTTTTCCCTCTAGAAAGAAAATAGCATAGTTTCCAAAGAGCAAGTGGGATAAGGTTGGGCAACACCTGTTCAATTTGATTCCTTCGATGTTACCATCACCTATCGCTTTGTACAAAAGGTGAGATAATATATTAGCCATGATAATGAATTGATACGGAGATGGAGGATCACCTGGTCTAATACCACGGGTTGGTTGCAAGAATGGCAAGGGATCTCCCTTGAGTTTTATGCTGAATGTGACAGAATAAATGCACCTCATTATCAATGCCACCCACTTTAGCCAACTTACTCGGGATCTAATGCTCGAATACATTTCTTCTTGTCTCCAAAGCTTTTTGATTTTTCCAATGATTGCCTAAATGGCCTCGTTGCTAGAAGTTCCGAAACTCCTATTTGTAATTTCAGTGAGCTGTTTCTTTAGGTATCCAATTTGGCGATGCGTGTTGGAGAACTTCCGACAACTCCATCCGGAGAGTGCCTTAGCCAAATTTTCTAGTCTACTCGCTCGGTGTCCCTGGTCAAGAATTCTGGTCTGACCAACCCATCTTGACAATTTCATTATATTCTTCATCTTCCATCCAGTAAGATTCGAACTTAAAAGTCTTTTTTCCAAGCTCCACAGGTGGGTAAAGAGATAAGAGTATGGTGCTATGATTGGAGCCGATAGCTGGTAGGGCAAAGGCTTCGGCATTTGGGGACATAACCCTCCATTCAATATTACTGAGGACTGCCCAATCTCTCTGTCTCTCTGTGTTTTTTTTTTTTTGACAATATATTTTCCCCTTCTCTATTGTTTGACCACACAAAGGCACATCCTTACTTTCATTGTCCATTAGCGCACAATTGTTCAAAGATCTTGAAAGGCGACTAACCTGTAGTGATCACCTTCTCTCCTACTACCTTCTCCCATTGATATAAAATTTCGTTGAAATATCCCATGCAAACCCATGGGAGATTGTTGAAGGAATGTATGACCTCAATTGCTGCTATAAGCTAAGTCTCTCCTGGAAGTTAGTAGAAGCATGTAAAAGGGTTATTCTCATTGTCCTTCCGCTGCTCGGCTCTTTGTATGTAACATCAACGTACTCTGGAAAACTCGTTTCTACGATCAAAGAGATCTCGTCCATCCACATGATGGCAAAACTACCCGCAACATCCACTGGGTTCATTACATGTAAATTCTGAAATTTCAATCGCCTTTTAATGTGTGTACAATTGCCTTTTTGTTCCTTTTGCTTCCTCCTCTCTCCTCTCTCTCTCTCTCCCCCTCCCTCCCTCACTCCCTCCCTCTCCCTCCCTCTCTCTCCCTCTCCCTCTCCCTCTCCCTCTCCCTCTCTACTTCTCTCTCTCCCTCTCTCCCTCTCTATTGCATATATGAATTCACTTAGAATGCATATTCTAATAATTTTTTATTACACTAACAGTGAGTTTAATAAAGATCTTTTATGTAAACATGAAAAATGATCCTGTCAATACTTCACCAACCAAAGATTAAAATCACGCCCTGGTTGCAAAAGTAGAAGCTCAACTGCTCTTGGTTTGAATAGATTCCTCTTAAACAACTACACTTTTCCGTTAACATTCGGGATAAGTACACTAGAAGTTCTAAAATTTGTAGCCAAAGTATAATTGAGTACTAAAACTTTCAAATAGTGCAATCAAGCCTTAAGAACTATCAAATTGGTGAAATCAATTTCATCCGTTAACTACATCAATTTGGTTAAGGGAAAATGCTGATGTAATTTTCTTTTCTTAAGGGGCTTTGCCCTAATGTAGCGTCAATCAAATGACACATGTGACACCCACCACCAACATCATTCCCTCTCCCCCACCACCCACTCTCTCTTCTCCTTTTCTCCTCCTCCCTCCCTTTCTCTTTCTCTTTTTCTCCTCCTTTCCTTCCCCCCTTTTCTCCTTTTTGTCTGCCGCTTGCTCCCCCCCACTACTGACTCCTCTTTCTTCTCCTTCTTCCTCTCTTCTTTTTCTTCTTCTTTCTTCTTCTTTCTTCTTCCTTCCTGCTGTGTGCGAAGCCTTCCCCCTCACGCACGCGCTCTCTCCTCTCGTTTCTCAACCGCACGAACAGCCGTCCTCCTCTTTTCCTCCGGCCATTTTTGCTCGACCGCCACCATCCTCCGCCTCCAGCCATCTCCGCCCGCCACTGCGCCACCACCGGACGGCCGCGCGCGCGCAGCACCCGCCGGAAACCGCCACGAACAGCCTAGGACAGAACCGAAGCCAGCCTCCCCTATTTTATGTCCTGTTCGCGCCGATTCTGTACAGCCTGTTCCTGCTTCCGCCGCCTCCGGCCGCCGTCCGCCACCACCGGTGGTCCCGAGGGTTGTCCTCGACCCGTAGGTGAGCCCCCTAGCCGGCCCCGACCTCGCCTAAGCTCGTGAGGTCGGGTTTTCCCTCAATTCAATCCCGATCCCTTTGTTTTATACTTGTGGATTATGTTTTCTCCGGCCTTCGCCGCTCGCCGGAGCTCCCGTCGCCAAGCTGGCTAGCTGCCGTCGCCACGAGCTCGTCACTGTTTTTCGGCCGTGAACAGTGCCGCCGGGCAGTGCCGTCGGTGAACAGTGTTTCGCGTGAACAGTGTTTTCCGGCGTGAATAGTATTTTCGGGGCCCGCCTCGAAAATCGTGCCCGACACGACCTCGACCGCCGTTGTGTGAGTTGACCCTAATCCTTGGTTAGGGCGCTAATTGCGCCTAGAATTAGTTAGTTAGTCGGTAGGGTATTGAGGTAGGTTTGATTATGGTCGGATTAGTTAGAAACCGGGTTTAGGCTAAATGACCATAATCGATTAAGTTAGAATTGTTTGTGGCTAATTGTTGTTTAGCGAATTTGACGTACGCGTGGTGATTTGATCGCGAGCGAGCGATAGGTTAAGAACGAGCGATCGATTGGCATTTTTAAATCAAATTGGCTAATCAATGACTACGGCACGAAATTGAGCCTTTATGGGGCATAATTGAAATGGCTTATTCGTGTGGAATTGATGATTGTGTTTTGGGGCGGTTCGCCTCGTTGAAATGCTCGTTGAGTGGATTGGTGTTGTTTGGGGATTAATTATCCCGTGTGATCTTGCCATATTTAATTGGTAGTTTGCATTCATATGACCGTGTGCGGCATCAAAGATATAATTTGGCATTAAAATGGCCTTGGGCCGAGTCGTTGAGCACGTTGTGTGAGCATCCGGCCTAAATCAAAGAGAATAAATTGATTGATGTGTCGGGTGTCTTTGCATGGTCATATGAAGGAACGATGATGGGTTTTCTGGCAAGTTAAATTGTGTACACGGAGTACACACTGTACCATTTTTATGGAACCACACGACTTGCCGGATGCACGATAATTCATGCCCCGTATGGTACGTGCGGTTTTAAGGGATTATCGGATGCCGGTCGCAGCTTGTGATGGACCGACGCCCCGTATAGGGATGCCTACTTGCCGTGCCGTGCGAGTGCCTTTGGATACACCGCTTGTAGTAGCCGTTCTTTGAGAGGGAAAAGGAACGTTGCCCGGTCTGCCCGGAAGAATGCGGGATCGCATTATTTGTGAGAGTTGATCACGCCGGTAGCGTGGATCCTCAATCATTTGTGGCGCCGAGAGCGCGATCATCGTTAATAAATGGACTTGTGTGGTGTCCGGTACATGCTTGTGAGCGTGATGCGTGTTCGATTGGTTGTCGACGTGGGTGTTGAGTGGAGTCAAGCATTGCATTATGTGTGGTGAAGGCCGGTAAGTATGCGTGTGGGTGATTATTGCCATGTGATATGATTGTTGGATATATGGTTATATCGTGATTTTTATAATGCTCGTGGTTAGGATGTTTTGGGCGAATCGGTATCCTAACCGAGCTTGGAAACTGATTCATTGAGATTTATATCTCACCCCGTTATGGGAACCATTTTTCAGGTCCCAGTGATGGAGCTTTATGGATACCAAGGCCGGGGTATGAGGGTATTCTTTTGAAGTAGATGAGAAGTTAACCCTATTTGACCCGGTACCTTTTTGAGGTCTTAGTGAGCTACCCCGAAGTGTGGGGTTGTATATTTACGTAGCTCGGTAGGGTTTAGACTCATCTATTTGTTTGATGACTGTACGTGTGGCTTTTTGATCTATTGCTTTGGTATGAATCTCTGCTTTACTATCCCTGTTGTTTTATTGTGCAGGGAGTAAACCGTTTCCGCATGCGTATATAATTGAAAGGTCGATAACGCGCCGGGACGTTATCCTTCGTGACCTCGTGGCGATTTGGTAGGGATGTCGCGGGCTCGAGAGTCGGGCGTGACATCCCCCGCCCCAGTGGTATCGAGCAAGGTCGGCTGATCCATCCGGTCATTGGCTTGGAGTAATAAGGAGCGATGGGATATGGGATAGTTAGTAGGATTTATATCGCTATGCATGTGATTGTTATTTGTGTATTAAGTTTTTGGGGTAGCCTTCGACCGCGCTTTGCTTTGGGGTAAGCGAGAACTCCGCATCATTTACGTATAATGAGCGGGCGCGGTAGAAGAGCACCTCGAGCTCCCGAAAGAGGCCCTGTGAGGCCGATAGATGAGATCGCCGATGTTGGAGCGGCACCTCTGTTGCACCTCCCGTAGCTAGTCCCGCTCAAAGAAGAGCCGACTATGGCGAAGTTTTGCAAGCTTTAGGAGCTATGGGAGAGAGGATAGAACAACGAGATAAGAAATCAAAACGTTCTTTGCCGCTCGGCTTGTTGAAGCTCCACTGTAGTTCCACCCGTAATTCCGCCGGTGGAAGTGCCACTGTGACGGTAATTGAGGATCGTAGAGCTCAAAAGCTGGTGGAGCAGGTTTCTTAAGTTGAAGCCGCCACAGTTCATTGGAAGCGGAGACCACGAGGCGCCACCCAATGGATTCAAGGATTGGAGAAAGTGTTTAACTTGCTTAGATGCTCAAATGAGGATAAGGTAGTCCTGGCCGTCTATCAAGCCGGAGGGTAACGCCCGATGGCTGGTGGGGAGCCGTCAAGGATAGAATTTTCCCCGAAGGTACGGTCCGGTGTGGGATGCCTTTGTGGAGGCGTTTAATAACAAGTATTTCTCGAGGGCAGGCTAGAGAGCGAGAAGATGAGCGAGGTTCGTTCGTCTCCGCGAGAATCGGATATTGTCGATCAATATGAAGCCAAGTTCTCTGAATTGTCTAAGTATGCTTCGAGATTGATTGAAGACCACGAGGATAGGGCTAGAAGGTTTAGGGACGGGCTGAAACCCGAGATTAAGAGTATACTAGCGCCGTTCAACCTTCGGGACTATGATGATCTTTATGAGAGGGCGATAGTGGAGCAAGACTTAGCTGAGAGGACTTGCCGCATCCCGGTCGCGGTTTACGTCCTCAAATAGATTTGAGAAGAGGCAAGGGAAGAGGCCTATGTATGGAGCGGACATCACATCCCACCCAATCACGGAGGAGCGATCAATAAACCTGTTTTTCGCCGGATTGAGGTGTGCGATCTGTGTCACTGAGAGACATGGACCTGGTCCGTGCCCATATAGGAGTGGAGCCTGCTTTGGATGTGGCCAGTGGGCCATCAGGTGAAGGATTGCCCCGATGAGAGAGGCGACAAGGAAGCGGCGCGCCACAACCGAGAGGACCACTAGGGGGAGCCGCGCCACCAAACTTCCCGAATCGTCCACAGGCTCAAGGAAGAGTGTTTGCCGTCACTCGTGAAGAGGCGAAGGATTCGCCGACCGTTACGAGTGCGGTCCTCTTGCATAATCAATTCGCCTTATGCTTTATTTGATCCGGGTGCTACGCATTCCTTTGTGGGCGATAGATTTGTTAAAGCTGGCTGATTTGAATGTGGTACCATTAGATGTTATTTTCAACGTGTCTACACCTTTAAAGGATAGTGTGGTAGGCTGGTAGGCTGTCTGGTAGTAGACTAGTTGTAGCTGGTCATGAAAGTGAGATAGATCTTATTGTATTGGAGATGTACGATTTTGATCGATCGTGGGCATGGATTGGTTGACGAAGCAAAGGGCTACGATGGATTGCTATCGTAAGACGATTCAATTTAGGCCTTTCAATGGCGCCGGTTTTGAATTTGTGGGAAATCGAGGTGGAACCTCAACCTTGTTGATTTCGTCGTTGGAAGCAACGCGTCTGTTGGAAAGTGGATGCCAAGGGTATTTGGCGATTGTATTGGATGTATCGATTTAAGGAGCCGAAGATTGAGGACATTGCGGTAGTTCGCGAATTTCCGGATGTCTTTCCTCGAGGAACTGCTCGGTTTACCGCCGGAAAGGGCGATAGAATTTGTAATAGAGTTAGCTCCTGGGACGGAGCCAATCTCTAAGGCGCCGTATAGGATGGCATTGTCGGAAGCGGAAGGAACTCAAGGTGCGAGATGCAAGAGTTAATGGATAAAGGGTTCATTCGTCCTAGTGCATCACCTTGGGGTGCGCCGGTTTTGTTTGTAAAGAAGAAGGATGGGTCGATGAGGTTGTGTATAGACTATCGACGGTTGAATCGGGTGACGATAAAGAATAAGTACCCACTGCTGAGGATTGATGATCCGTTCGATCGGTTGCAAGGAGCATCGGTATTCTCTAAGATCGATCTACGGACGGGATACCATCGATTGAGAATTAAAAAGGAGGATGTGCCAAAAACGGCGTTCGGGACGCGTTATGGACACTATGAGTTCACGGTGATGCCGTTTGGTCTTACGAATGCTCCTGCTTGCTTTTATGGATCGATGAACGGGGTGTTCAAAGAGTTCTTGGATCTCTTTGTGATCGTATTTATAGACGACATTACTGGTGTACTCGAAGAGCCTAGAGGAGCATGAGCAACATCTAAGGGTAGTTTTGGAAACTCTAAGAGTACATCAGCTTTATGCGAAGTTTAGCAAGTGCGAGTTTTGGTTAACTCGTGTGGCGTTCCTAGGCCACGTGGTCTGGAGAAGGAATTGAAGTAGATCCATCGAAGATCGAGGCGATTATGGATTGGACAAGACCGAAGACGTGACGGAGATCGAAGCTTCTTGGGATTGGCGGGCTACTATAGGCGTTTTGTGGAAAGATTTTCGATCATTGCCTCGCCTATAACAAAGCTATTGAAGAAAGACGCAAAGTTTGAGTGGACAGACAAATGCGGCGTAGTTTTCAAGAGCTTAAGCATAAGGCGACTACGGCTCTGTGTTGATAATTCCGTGCAGGTCCCGGGGAGGTTTTGAGATCTACGATGACGCATCTCTAAGAGGTGCGGGTTGTGTTTTAATGCAACATGGAAGGGTTGTAGCGTATGCATCTCGCCAACCGAGACCACATGAGTTAAACTACCCGACCCACGACCTAGAGTTGGGCTGCGATCGTGTTCGCCACGAAAATCCGGAGACACTATTTGATTGGGGAAAGTTTTCAAGTGTATACGGATCACGAGTTTGAAATATCTGTTCTCTCGAAGGAGTTGAACATGAGGCGTCGATGGATGGAGCTGCTTTGAAGGATTATGACTGCGAGATCTTGTATCATCCGGGTAAGGCGAATAAGGTTGCGAGATGCCACTGAGTAGAAAATCGGTGATTGCTCAATTATGTGTTAGTGAATGGCGTGCGCTTGAGCAAGTGAGAGACTCGAGACTTCAAGTTGGAGATAAGTCGGTGTCGAGTCGATAGCTACATTGAGAATTGAGCCGAAGTGCGAGACTAGAATAAGGGCCCTGCGGTCGACGGACCCTATTGTTCGGAAGATCCTTCGAGAAGACGCAACTAAGCGAAGGGTTGATTTTCAAGTGGCCGAGGATGGGATGCGAAGTTTAGGGGACGTCTAGTTGTGCCCGATCGATGAAAGTCTAAGGGAGGATATCCTATCGAGGCACATCGTAGCGGTTATAGCATCCATCCTGGAAGTACGAAGATGTATCGAAATTTGAAGCAACACTCTTTGGTGGAATGGAATGAAGGCGAGATATAGCCAGTATGTGGCTAAGTGTCGACACAATCGGCAAGTCAAGGCGCGACCTTTGTAAGCTGGAGGATATTGCAACCCTTGGAGATTCCGAGTGGAAATGGGAGCATATTACGATGGACTTCGTGATGGGATTGCCAAGAAGTCGAAAGGACATGATTCGATATGGGTTGTTGTAGACAGATTGACGAAGTCGGCACACTTCATTCCGGTGAAAAAGATTTTGCCTTGGACGGATATGCGGAGCGTATGTGAGGCATATCGTGAGGCTGCATGGAGTACCCGTGACGATCACCTCGAGATCGTGATCCCAAGTTCACTGCCACATTTTGGAAAAGTCTGCGAGCTGCTTTGGGAACAAGCTTGATTCGATACGGCCTATCATCCGCAGACAGATGGTCGATGCGAAAGGACAATTCGAGACTCTGGAGGATATGTTGAGAGCTTGTGTCATGGATTTTAAGGGCGGTTGGGAAGAAACAGTTGCATTTGGTTGAATTTGCCTACAATAACGGTTTTCAGCGAGTATTAAGATGGCGCCATTCGAGGCATTGTATGGCGGGCGTGCGGGGCGCCCGGTTTGTTGGGATGAAGTAGGCGAAAGAAAAATCACTTGGTCTGAGTTAGTACGGCGGTCTATGGAAGGCTGTCAAGCTCATCGAGACAGGCCGAAGACGCCCAAAGTCGCCCGGAAGAGCTATGCGAGATAAGAGGCGTAGGCCTCTGGAATTTCAAGTGGGCGACCATGTGTTTTTGAAGGTGTCGCCTATGAGAGGGACATCCCGTTTTGGCAAGAAAGGAAAGTTGAGCCCTAGATATGTTGGGCCTTTTGAGATTTTGGAGCGGATTGGAAATCGGCATATCGTCTTGCGTTACCGCCAAGACGGCTCAAGTGCATAATGTATTCCGCGTGTCGATGTTGAGAAAGTACGAACCGGATCCCGCTCATGTCTTTGAGTTATGAAGAAATCAAGCTAGATGAGCGAGCTGCATATGTGGAACAACCCGGTCGGGATCGTGGATAGGAAAGAACACGTGCTCCGAAACAAGGCGATCCGATTAGTCAAGGTAGTTTGGCAACACCATGGACTTGAAGGAGCTACATGGGAGAACGAGGAAGTTATGAAGAGCAGCCTACTCGTATCTTTTTGAAGAGTCGTGGCTTGTCTTGTAATTTCGGGGGACGAAATTTTTTTTTAGGTGGGGAGAGTTGTGACACCCACCACCAACATCATTCCCTCTCCCCCACCACCCACTCTCTCTTCTCCTTTTCTCCTCCTCCCTCCCCTTTCTCTTTCTCTTTTTCTCCTCCTTTCCTTCCCCCTTTTCTCCTTTTGTGCCGTTTTGCTCCCCCCCACTCTGACTCCTCTTTCTTCTCCTTCTTCCTCTCTTCTTTTTCTTCTTCTTTCTTCTTCTTTCTTCTTCCTTCTGCCGTGTGCGAAGCCTTCCCCCCTCACGCACGCGCTCTCCTCTCTGTTTCTCAACCGCACGAACAGCCGTCCTCCTCTTTTCCTCCGGCCATTTTTGCTCGACCGCCGCCATCCTCCGCCTCCAGCCATCTCCGCCCGCCACCTGCGCCACCACCGGGCGGCCGCGCGCCGCCCGAGAACCGCCGGAAACCGCCACGAACAGCCCTAGGAGACAGACCGAAGCCCCTGCCTCCCCTATTTTATGTCCTGTTCGCGCCGATTCTATACAGCCCCTGTTCCGCCGCCTCCGGCCGCCGTCCGCCGCCACCAGGTGGTCCCGAGGTTGTCCTCGGCCGTAGGTGAGCCCCCTAGCCGGCCCCAGACCTCGCTTAGCTCGTGAGGTCGGGTTTTCCCTCAATTCAATCCCGATCCCTTTGTTTTATACTTGTGGATTATGTTTTCTCCAGCCTTCGCCGCTCGCCGGAGCTCCCGTCGCCAAGCCTAGCTGCTGCCGTCGCCACGAGCTCGTCATTGTTTTCGGCCGTGAACAGTGCCGCCGAACAGTGCCGTCGGTGAACAGTGTGTTTCCGGCGTGAACGGTGTTTTTCCGGCGTGAATAGTATTTTCGGGGCCCGCCTCGAAAATCGTGCCCGACACGACCTCGACCGCCGTTGTGTGAGTTGACCCTAATCCTTGGTTAGGGCGCTAATTGCGCCTAGAATTAGTTAGTTAGTCGGTAGGGTATTGAGGTAGGTTTGATTATGGTCGGATTAGTTAGAAACCGGGTTTAGGCTAAATGACCATAATCGATTAAGTTAGAATTGTTTGTGGCTAATTGTTGTTTAGCGAATTTGATTGTACGTGGTGATTTGATCGCGAGCGAGCGATAGGTTAAGAACGAGCGATCGATTGGCATTTTTAAATCAAATTGGCTAATCAATGACTACGGCACGAAATTGAGCCTTCACGGGGCATAATTGAAATGGCTTATTCGTGTGGAATTGATGATTGTGTTTTGGGGCGGTTCGCCTCGTTGAAATGCTCGTTGAGTGGATTGGTGTTGTTTGGGGATTAATTATCCCGTGTGATCTTGCCATATTTAATTGGTAGTTTGCATTCATATGACCGTGTGCGGCATCAAAGATATAATTTGGCATTAAAATGGCCTTGGGCCGAGTCGTTGAGCACGTTGTGTGAGCATCCGGCCCTAAATCAAAGAGAATAAATTGATTGATGTGTCGGGTGTGCTTTGCATGGTCATATGAAGGAACGATGATGGGTTTTCCTGGCAAGTTCGTGCTTTGTACACGGAGTACACACTTGTACCATTTTTATGGAACCACACGACTTGCCGGATGCACGATAATTCATGCCCCGTATGGTACGTACGGTTTTAAGGGATTATCGGATGCCGGTCGCAGCTTGTGATGGACCGACGCCCCGTATAGGGATGCCTACTTGCCGTGCCGTGCGAGTGCACTTTGGATACACCGCTTGTAGTAGCCGTTCTTTGAGAGGGAAAAGGAACGTTGCCCGGTCCTGCCGGAAGAATGCGGGATCGCATTATTTGTGAGAGTTGATCACGCCGGTAGCGTGGATCCTGCACACCTGTGGCGCCGAGAGCGCGATCATCGTTAATAAATGGACTTGTGTGGTGTCCGGTACATGCTTGTGAGCGTGATGCGTGTTCGGTTGGTTGTCGCACGTGGCTGTTGAGTGGAGTCAAGCATTGCATTATGTGTGGGTGAAGGCCGGTAAGTATGCGTGTGGGTGATTATTGCCATGTGATATGATTGTTGGATATATGGTTATATCGTGATTTTTATAATGCTCGTGGTTAGGATGTTTTGGGCGAATCAGTATCCTAACCGGAGCTTAGGCTTGATTCACCGAGATTTATATCTCACCCCGTTATGGGAACCATTTTTCAGGTCCCAAGTGATGGAGCTTTATGGATACCAAGGCCGGGGTATGAGGGTATTCTTTTGAAGTAGATGAGAAGTTAACCCTATTTGACCCGGTACCTTTTTGAGGTCTTAGTGAGCTACCCCAAGTGTGGGGTTGTATATTTCTCGTAGCTCGGTAGGGTTTAGACTCATCTGCTGTTTGATGACTTGTGCGTGTGGCTTTTTGATCTATTGCTTTGGTATGAATCTCCTGCTTTACTATCCCTGTTGTTTTATTGTGCAGGGAGTAAACCGTTTCCGCATGCGTATATAATTGAAAGGTCGATAACGCGCCTGGGACGTTATCCTTCGTGACCTCGTGGCGATTTGGTAGGGATGTCGCGGGCTCGAGAGTCGGGGCGTGACAACACATCAGGAAAAAAATTGGAATCTAAATAAAAATTCTTCATCTTCTTCCGATTAGTCATCGTTTCTTTCCCATCATCTTCTGCTTCTTCAGGTTAATGAATGCCCCAGAATATCCCAACACTGAAATCCCACGATTCTTGGTTAAAGAATCAGACATGCTATTTAGTAATCCTATTGCTAGTTATCACACGCATTGCTCTTCACATTCTTCCAGCCAAAAAAGTTGACCAAAGAAATACAAGGAACAAAATTTCTGGATTTTCAACTGTAAGTTCGAATGACCCACTAGCCTTTTGGCTGCGAGCTTTGAGCTCTAGCGGCAAATTGCCATGGCCATTGAGGTCGAAGCTTACTTTCATGTCCATTTGAGCTCGAAGCTTTGGGCCATGGCCGTCTGAGCCCGAAGCTTGCGGCCGTGACCACGATCTCCGTCCCACTGATGAGCTCGGGCCCCAGATGTAGGCAAGCTTTGTTGTGCCACTTGAGCACGTTGCCATCTAGGTCGTGCTTCGATTGCAGCCTCAAGTTCAACCTCATTAGGATCGCACGATTACTGTCTTTTCTTTTGCGTAGTGTGTTGGATTTTAAAATTCATTTTGAAACCTTCAACCTGCTTTTCCTTTTTTCTTATTTCTTTGAGTTTATTGCCTTTCGATTTCTTTTAACTTTTGCATGGCAACCAAATCAGGGTCTCTCTTAAAGAAAGAGCATCATTAGTTTTTTCTGTTAGAAAAATTAAATGGAGCTAACGAAAGGACTTGATAACACAAATTTGACAAGTTTTAAGATTTGCTTGCTGCTGAAAGTTTTTGGACTCGATCGTACTTTAACAAGAATTTTAGGCATTTGGTATACTTATTCCATGAAATTTAACGAATAAAGATATAAACATAAAGAGAAAAAAAAAAAGCTAATTTAGTCTGTGTATATCCTTTTTCACTTTTTTCCTTTCTCATGGCTCACCCAATTTTTACTTTTTCTGGTGTTTGTGGAGCACTTGCAAGTGACGTAGTGGTATTCGTTGGAAAGGTTGACTGATCCAATCCAACCTGTATCAAATAAGATGAGCAGTGTACACATTTAGTGCAACAACCTTGCGGGCTCACCCACACATTGGTCTAAGAATGTGCATTGCTCCTTTATTTGTTAGTAGGATGGTAACTCACTAATGGGTCGTCTAACCCACTTGACAGCAATCATTGCAGCTACAGATCAATTATGTCGTGCGAGTGACAATACACTCTGTAATTTACACGTTTTTATCTAAAGCAATCGTCGATCCTCTCTGCCCGATGATTGTATCGTTATACACTTGGTCATGTGGCTGTCTTTGCCCTGCAGTTCACGCATGCTTGTGAAGCGAAGGACTATAACGTCTGGACTTTACGGCAGGCTGATTAGATCATTTATGCATTTTCTTGTCCTCTAATATAGGTGGAAGACTAATTCGTCTTTTCCTGTTCTAGGAGTAAGAAATGGAGGAGAACGGCAGCATTCATTGTTTCATATGCATATTAGAATGTATCTGCTAGCGGTTACGGTTTTTACAAGGGAGAAGTCTTGGGAGGCAGACAGGACAAGTACATTTGCGTTGCAGGATAATGCAACATGGAGTTAGGAAAAACTGAATGGATCTCTACGCATTATGGTTAAGGGTATAAAAGCTAAATCGATGGCTCCTGCAGAATACTTGCGCACTTCTTGATATACTCAACTGCGTTGTGGTTGAGAGACAAGTTTCCTGGAAACAGGAATGCAGTTTGCATGTGGATCTACTCCGCTTTGAGAATTTGCTAAATGTCCATTCGTTAAGGTAAGCCATTCCCTTAGGGAATTTCAGATTGCTTGCCACATGGAAGCATTGTCAAGATTTTCGACGGCTTCGATAATAGTTTCCAAAGTGATGTGAATCGATGCGGAATTGATTGTAAGGTGCGAATTGTGAACCTTGACCCCCAATCGAACCCGGGATTGGTAACCTTGGTATAAACATGACCTGTTGACGAATCCGTGTCAACCAATCAACATTATAGATGTCACGATCAAGAGAACTCGCTATCTTGCTCGATAAGTCGAATCGACCGCCATAAGGAAGCCTTGATAATGTCAAGTCCTCAAGAGAACTCAAAGAAGAGGAAATCCTCTCATTGTATTAAAAATCAAAAATCAAGTCTTTCTCATCTCGAAACCTTAAGCACCCTTATATATGGCGCGAAATTACCAAGTACTAGTGGCCATAGTATCAGTTACGAGGAATACGAAGCGATGATTAGTGAGAGGATGAGGAAGACATTTAAGGAGGTGCACCTTCCTTCAACCCCTCGCTTAAATTTTTCAAATTTTTATTTTTGGGAAACGCGTGTAGTAGGCCTGACTTTTCTTTCCACTTATTCCTGCTAAATCGTTGGATAAGTATGTTGAATTAATCAGGTTCTTTTATATGGATAGTTCTTAGATATTAATAAAGCTATGGATTATGCTAGATATGCTAAGCTATGGATTATGCTAGATTATGCTAGATATGCTAGCAGTTGTTTGCAGCCTCAGTCTTTTAACTGATGCGTAAACCAAGGTGTATAATCTACTTATGTTGTAAAATTCTTTGGATCAAGAAAGTTAAGTTAGATTAAAAAAATAGCGCTTGTTCCAATTATGGGATTCGATCCAACCCCCAAAATCTGTTAGAACGAGTTTACTGTCATTCTGTCACACAATCTAAAATCTGTTAGCTTACCAACATACAAAAGCTAACAGGAATTGAAATTGTGCTATTAGTTTGGATATAATATCATCTATTAGGTTCCCTCAATAGCACAAATTATTCTTGCAGGTTTGAATGACTCTCAGTTTCCTCCACAAACCACATCTTCAGATGTTCCCGAGCGTTCGTGCTCAATTCTATAAACAAAATGTGACTGACTCAAGCGATGGACAGATGAATGAATTCACGTTGTGATTGAGTTTGGGAATCTTGCGAAATAGTGACAAGTAATGGAGTTTGCTCTGCTCTGAGGACAGGTCCTCCCTCTTCCAGGTCCATAACAGGGGAAGTTTACTGTCGATTTGTCCAAGGTACTTCATTCAATTTTGTGAAAACCCAACTGTGTGCGCAACATGATACTTTTCTCGAAAGTGCACAATGGGAAAATACTCGAACCGGGGCAAGCTCTAGGTATCAGTAGGTTCAACTAATAATTTTTACTCATAGGTAACTCTTTTTCTTTCTTATCTGTAAGAAGTCAGTTTTAAACAGTTAAATAAGACGATGACATAAATTATGAAGATGGCTACCACAGAGTAAATAGAGAAATGCCAAAAGCAAGTTAATCACAGTGTAACGAAGAGAAATGTAGCAAGATATCTCCTTCCTAATGTGTGAGGCAAGATATTTGGAGTTCAATTTCATTGGACGAAACCTTTATGGTCGAGGTCCATGATCTCAGGGTATTTTATTGATAGAGTGATATCATCTGATTACCTACTAGACCTTAAGCTTTGATCCTTAGGCCGATAAGGATGTAGCAAAAGAATCCTGCTTAATTTGTCGAAGCTCATAGTACCCATGAACTCGAAAGGAAAAAAGAAAGTGGAATAATAACAAAAGTGGAAACAGCATGCCTCTTGACCAAACTCTTCTCTCCTGCAGATACAGAGGAGAGCTCTATGTGTTACTGTTCAAGTTCCTGGGAGTTGGATTCTTGGGCTTCACTGGATAAAGCAGGCTGCCAAGGGTCTAGTTTCAGGTTGATTCTGCTGAAGCTAGTGCAAAATAGTTCTATATACAATATATAAAGGGCTAGGAATGACTTGCTGCATCAGCAAAAGGTTTGATTCTGATTTGGCAGAGGCCTTAAAGTTCTAACTGGAAGCCGAACGTGAACTGGTGAGCTCGGCTTTTAGCAACTATTTCTGTAACTGTTTTGGATATTGGGCAGCTATCGTTCATGTTCTGGTTGGAGCTGACGTTGTTGCTCGAGTGTTTTCCTAGTTATCTGTTGTGTTGTGCTCAGCTGCCAGTAATGGTTTACTGTATGTGACTCGTACTGGGTCTAGCTTCCCAGCATAGTTTGATGAAGAAAAAGGATGTGTTTTGTCATTTTTTTTGTCCGATGTGGGTCTCAATATTGGCAGAATGCTGCCCATATCAAACTTCGACGTTGTTGGAGCCATTCATTCTCCGGAGGAAATCAGAGCCAAATTGGGTGACCAACGAAACTCTAAGCCTTCGTCAACTTTTACTGCTCACAAAAACAGATTTGATCAAATCCAATTAATTTTGCCAGATTGTCGTGGTCGACAGAAGCATTCGATACTCAATTCAGAGGTATTTGTTGAATCATAGGAGGCACACAGGGCCGTCTTTGATACGTAGTTCCTGTTTGTATGATGGACAACTGTACAAGATTATAAATAGTGGAATTGTGTTCTCTGTAAAGGAAAGAACACAAGTTATTCATCTATATTCTCAACATATTTTACATTTCTAGCACCATTTTACATTAATGGCATCGTACCTTTATTTTTCTTGCTGTTTACATTTCCTATACAAGAATCAACAAATGACCTTTTAAGCCTTTTTCGATCGGACTAGATCATTACTTTAAAAGATTTTTCACTTTCATGGTGAAACAATAATGTTGCATCACAACCAAATGGGTTTCTGTTACTTTCCTTGGTAGAATGAATTTCATCAACATGTTTAACACACAACCTCAAATTACAAACTTGATAAAAAAAAACATTAAGACACAGTAATATGGTGGACATTGTAGTTGTTTTAGTGGTTACACGTTTCATTTTGAAAGAAACGAACAAGAAGATCAAAATAAGATTAAAAAGTAAAGACAAAACGAAATAAAATTCAGGGAAGGATATATGAAATTTTAGCGGAATGTAACTTTTCTCTTGTTAGTCCTCTTAGTAATTACTTCTGCTTTCATAATAACCTACATATGGAGAGGTCGATGAGAAGACGCCCCGCATATCGGATCTTCTGAATGAGTGGGTGTTTTTTTTCCCAATTCGAAGAGGATTGTACTAAATAAAAAGGCAGTAATAAATGTTGATAAGTATTAGATAGGATGTTGTTAATAAATAAGATGGAGTTAGGAAATAGCTAATTCTTTCGAGTGAGATACATTAGATGTGTTTCGCAGAAGGAAAGAAAGATGCCTCGATGCGAAACGTACATACACAAAAAAGACGTTAGAAAAATGTCTTATATGTGTTGGCAAATTGGCGTTACAATAATGTGAAAAAGGGTGCCTAGTGCACGAAGTTGCAAACTAATTTCACTAGTTGACGCAGGTTAAGTTGAAACAGCTGATGTTGATTTGTTTTAGAAATGTAGTTGGTGGAGAACCATAAGCATCTTTGGAAATTTTGGTTTTTCTTTTATAGTCCAACTTAAATTTTCTTATCATTAGCGATCGGTCGAGAAGTTCTAGACTTTGTTACATTTCTAGCACCATTTGCATTTCTGGCACCGTACCTTTATATTTCTTGCCATTTACACTTGCCATATAAGAATCAACAAAGCACCTTTTAAATCTTTTTCGATCGACTAGATCGTTACTTCAAAAGGTTTCTCACTTTCATGGTGAAACAATAATGTTGCATCGCAACCAAATGGTTTTTGTTTCTTTCCTAAGTAGAATCAATTTCGTCAACATGTTTTATATACAACCTCAGATTACAAACTTGATAAAAAAAAATAAGACAGGATAATATGGTGGACATTGTAGTTTATGAGGATGGCGGTTTAACGATTACTCGTTTCATTATGAAAGAAATAAACAGGAAGATGAAAACAAGATTAAAAAGTAAAGACAAAATGAAATAAATTTTGGGAAGAATATATGAAATTTTAGCGGAAGATGGAGTTAGGTAATAGCTATTTCTTTCAATTGAGATACATAGGATGTGATTATCCTACAATTTCATGACTTTGACCAATTATATTCTTTTTAATATAAAATTTGGAGCTTGACAGGGACAGACTCCTTGTCTGAATGGGGAAGTTCTGGGAGTCGTCTTTTTTAATTTGAGCATCGCCGGCCGATCCAAGCCAAAAGCTTGTATGTCCATTTCAAGGAAGAAGCTTCTGACGGATTCCTCGAAATCGGTTTGTGCATTCACATGATTTCTACTTCTTAACACCATCGAAGGCGCAGCTCCAACTCCAAGTCCGAGCAAGCAAAAACTAGAGCGAGACAAGAGACCTTTTGTGAGGGAGACCACCCAGAAACATGGGAGAAACCAGTGGTTCGGGCTCATTGGTGACTAAGTACGACGTGTTCCTGAGCTTTAGAGGGCCCAACACCCGCAACACCTTCACTGACTGCCTCTTCCGGACCATGGTCGGCCAGGGGATCGTTGCCGACAGAGACAGTGAAAAGCTTCATGTTGGTGATCGGATCGACGATCTCCTGGGAGCGGTTGCCGACTCCAAGATATGCATACCGGTCCTTTCCAGAGGCTATGCTTCAAGTGCTTGGTGCCTCCATGAGCTCACTCGTGCAACGGAGCTCAACGAATCGACTGGGAAGCCGGCAATCCTACCCATCTTCTTTGATGTCACGCCCTCCGACGTCAAGCTCAAGACAGAACTGTACGTGAAGGATTTGGAGAAGCACGAGCGTAACCACGGCGAGGAGATCAGGCAACGGTGGGAGGCATCTCTGAGAAAACTGGCTGAGATCAAGGGATGGGAAGTCCATGGGAAACCGTAAGTAGATGCTTTATTGATGGAACTCTTTTCAAGCTTCAGTCGAAATGCTATTCTCTTATTGTTCTTGTAAATGGCAGTGAAAACAAACTGGAGGGGTTCTACATTTGATATGAAATATATTGGGCGATGCGTCGTATACGTACTGGATTTTTATATGAGTAGTAAATTTCTTTTCACACTGGGGAAAAAAACCCAGAGTCAATTCACCAATAAGTGGGGCCATTTTGGTTAGTGATAGTTATATGAGTGAATTTGATCTAATTTTAGAATGATGTCTCGATTTGGACCGCAAAGAATCATCTTCTTCTTTCTCAGAAATAGGGGAAAATTTTAAGTTTATCGGCATAACTCCAATCATATCCCTCAGATACTACTACAAAAAAAAAAAAAATTCTGGCCTTGTGGAACTTACTTGAGATTTGTAATAATGATCCAATTCTTTGCTATTTGCTAGGAAGTAGTAGTGAGATTGTTATTTGTTTTCTTTTACTAGGAGTGTTTTTTTTTTTTGCTTGGCAGATACGGTGAAGTTATTGAACTCGTTGTGAAAGAGGTCATGCATAAGCTGAAAGTAAGGCAAAGACCTCTGTACAGCAAGTTGGTTGGGGTAGACGAACAAGTAAAAGCCATAATGAAGTTGTTAGATGTTGATTCTGGCAGTGGTGTGCGTTTCATTGGAGTCCATGGAATGGGTGGCATTGGTAAAACTACTCTTGCTAAGATTGTTTTCAATGAGTTATGTCCTTGCTTTGACAGCCAATGCAGCTTCATTGAGAACATCCGAGAATCATCAAAAGGAAATGGCCTAGTAGACCTGCAGAAACAGTTGGCATCTGAAATCTACGATACGAGATTTGTAGAAAAGCTTACCAACGCTGATGCATGGATGGATAGCATAAAAGGATAGCTGGCTCTAGGAGCGTTCTCGTTGTTCTAGATGATCTAGACAGGAAAGAACAACTTAAGAAATTAGTGGGGGGCCTGAAACTTTTGGTTCGGGAGTATTATTATCATCACAACAAGGGATAAGCGGATTCTAGATGAAGAGAATGGAATCTTAACTTATGAAGTAAGGGAAATGGATCCCGATAAAGCGCTAGAGCTTTTCACTTGGCATGCCTTTAGAAGCATCTCTCCTCCCGATACTCATAAGAGTCTCTCTCGAGAAGTTGCATCTACAACCAGGGAACTTCCATTGGCTCTTGAAGTCATAGGCTCCTCTCTTCGTGGTAAAGGAATTAAAATATGGGAAGAGATGCTAAAAAGGCTGAAGAAAGCACCTCATAATGAGGTCCGAGAAAAGTTGAAGATAAATTACGATGCATTAGGAGATATGGAAAAAGAAATTTTTCTCGACATTGCATGCTTCTTCATGCATGAAAAGAAATCAAGTGCAACCTATTTACGGGATGCTTGCGATCTATCCCCACATATCGCATTAGAAGAACTTACCGATTTGTGTCTTACTAAAATTGTTAAAAGTGATGCTATATGGATGCATGATCAGCTTAGAGACCTTGGAAGAGACATCGTTCGGCAAGAATGTTCCGGGAATCCAACGGGCGCGATGGGTTGTGGAATGGCGAAGAAACTTTGAAAGCGGTAAGATCGAAAGAGGTAAAGTAAAAGTAGGATCCATACATTATCAACTGTACAATTATTTTCCGTAATTCCTATTTAAAAGTTTCTTCCGGCCATTCGCAAGGACAAATTTATGTATGCAAGCTCATGCTCATCGATGTTTTGTATTGGCGAGAGAAAGGATAAAGTTCAAGCACTCAATCTAGTTGAACATCATTCGGATCTCATTAGCATTACGGATGAAGAACTTGAGAGAATGCCTAATCCGAAATCCCTCAAGTTAAGAGCGGGGACTTTTGTTGGAGACATCAACAATCATCTCTTGGAGCTAAGATGGCTTTCTTGGGATTCGCCTCCTCTAGATTGTAGAATGGCCAATTTGCACTTGAAAAATCTAGTAGTTTTCAAACTTTCGGACAATAAAAACACCGAAAATTGGGGTGGATGGAACATTTTGAAGGTGTCAATTCGTACTTTAGCTCACTCAACATAGTATTCTCTCTTTGATCCTCTCGATAATACTTCAAAAACTTTTGCAGATGGAAAACAAATTAAAAGTTCTTTCTCTCTCTAAATGTGAAGGATTGAAACGGACTCCGGACTTTTCGGGTTGCCTGAATTTGGAGAGACTGTCTCTTGATGCCTGCCCAAACTTGCAAGAAGTTGACCCCTCTATTGGGAAGCTAAAAGGACTTGTTCACTTGGACATTATTTGGTCCAAGAGTCTTCAAACTTTGCCCGAAGAGATTGGAGGACTGGTGAATCGAAGCACTTCTCTATGCAAGGGTGCTACGACGTGGAGAAACTTCCATGCTCTATCGGGAAATTAGAATCGTTGTCCGAGTTGGATGTGTCATCCTCAAAAATTAAGAGTTTACCCGATTCTATTGGTAATGCAAAGCACCTGTCATTCATTAATCTAACAAGCACACCAATTGGGGAACTTCTAATTTCTATTGGAGAGCTTACGCAACTCGAGTTCCTTTCACTCCATTGATGTCGAAGTTTGGGGAGCTTCCAGAATCAATAGGCAACTTGACAGCATTAGAGAAGTTGTATCTCTCGGAGACAAGCATTGTTAAGTTGCCCGATTCGATAAAAAATTTGAAGCAATTGAAGGTGATGAGGATGGGAAGGAGTCACATAAGGAGGTTACCTGCCACTATTGAAATGCTAGAGAGGTTGGAGGAGCTCCATGCCCAGGGGTAGTGAACAACTTGCAGGCGAACTTCCCAATGAAATTGGCAAGCTATTGTCTCTAAGAATCCTAGACATGTCAAATACTCGTGTTTGTGCAGGTGCCGGCGGCAATCAATTCCCTCACACGACTCCAAGAGTTGAATCTAACAAATTGTAATGAGTTTCAAGAGTTGCCAAAACTGCCCCCAAGTCTGAATTGCTTACGTGTTCAATCGACATCATTGCGGTTAGCTCCGGATCTCGGTAACCTCACGAATCTTGTGGAATTAAATCTGTCCAATAGCTATGGACTAGCACTTGCTCAGGCATCAAACCCAAAGCAAACTTGTCAATTGCAATGGGTTGGAAAGTTATCTAAGCTGGAGAACTTGAGGTTGTGCCTTTCGGATGTTCTCGTGCCGTCATCCGAGTTGGGTTGCCTACCTCGACTTAGAGAACTCACTTTATCCGGCATGGACAATTTCAACTCTGCAGTTGTTGGACCACAATTTTCCAACTTGAAAAACTTGTTAAGATTATGTCTTTATCGCTGTCCACTGAGAGAAATTCAACTCCATGGGCTTGAACTATTGAGAGATTTGACTGTGGAAGGATGCAAGTTTCTCGAGGGGTTGTCAATTATTTCATCAAGCTTGAGGAAGCTCCATGAAATGGAGGTTGTAAGTTGCCCAAGGCTACTTGAAATGCGATTTCTCAGTACGATGGAATCATTGGAGAGACTTGAAGTTCGAAGCTGTGATTCCCTAGGAGGGTTGTGTGGTTTATCAAACTTGAAAAAGCTGAAGACTCTAAAGATCTACACGTGCGATGGGCTCCGAGTTGTTGAGGGCCTTGAAGAATTGGAGCTTTTGAATCTTTTGTCAGTTTACGATTGTGGATCGTTGGAAATGTTGATTGATGTATCCAACTCAAAGATGCCAAATGAATGCAGGGTAAGAGTATCGGGATGTGAGAAACTAGTTAAATATGAAGGTACTTACATGGATTATGGAGAAAGGATTCTTCGCGGGATGACCAAGACATTAAACAAGGTGCGCCTTCCTCGTGGTAGGCACAATTTTTTGTTTTTTGTTTTTCAAGAACGCATGTAGTAGGCATAGCATTTCGTCATTTTCGCTTGTTCTGTTTGCTTCTCTCTCTCTCTCTCTCTCACACACACACACACATGTATTAACTCATTTAGTATACTCTTTCGTATAAACCTATGGATTATTGTCAGGTCCACTGCTAGTGTAAAAGAAACATTCATAATTTACGTTGACATGTTTGCTGGATTTAGTTTTGTAATCGAATTCTTCCACATGTCAATCATCCAATGGTGAGTGTGTAATTTATTTCTTACACGGGCAGTGGACTTAATGAAGATCCTTTACATAAGATGTAAATATATAGTTCATCTTACCATGTACATCTTTATCTAAACAAATGGCGGAATGAGTTTGTTTTTTCTTGTGGTTAAATCTCATTAGAGTGAAAGACGGAGTAGCCAATAAATTGCAGGTGAAATATGTAGATAATTAATAGATATACGATCATTAAATTGCTAAATCGTTGGATAACTATGTTGAGTTCATCAAGTACTTTCATATGAATATTTGCCCCAAATTAATGAAGTTGTGGATTATGCTAGTTATGCTAGCACTAGTTTGTATAATCAGTTTTTAAAGGGAAAGGTATCGAATTTTCGGAAAAAAGGACACACTTTCGTACAACATTCACTTGAGTATTATAACTTTTTTGATTACTTGAGAACCATAACTTATGTATGGCGCTTACTTAAGTACCATAATTTTGGTACCGATTATTTGTGTCCTATATAACTTATTAGAAACGTTCACCACAAGTACTATAGCATGTCGATTTCCGGCACCCGGGTGAACAATTAAAAAAAATCCCTAGTTAAGTCACTCAAGTAACATTTTTTAAAAGTTATGGCACTTAACTGATTAAAAAAAGTTATGACACTCAAGTGAGTTTCGTATGAAAGTTATGACACTGTGTCCTTATCCGCTAATCTTCTAATATATGTGGAAAGTGATAAAAGTTATGTTATAAAAATCTTTGGATCAAGATGGTCAAGTTAGGTAAGAAAAAAGTTAGCACTTGTTCAAATAAAGGGAATCGATTCGACCACTAAATTTGTTACTACGTTTACTATTGTAAGTTTGCATATGAATCATCTAGTAGCTTACCTCGAGAGTACAAACTTTTCTTGCAGTCTCCTCCCCAAACAAAAGGGGACCGATTCAAGCGACGGACAGATGAATGAATTCACGAAGTGGTCGAGTTTGGGAATCTTGTGAAATTGCGAGAATGGAGTTTGCTCTGCTTTGAGGACATGTCCCCCCTCTCCTAGGTCCATCACAGTGGAAGTTTGCTGTCAATTTCTCCGAGGTAATTAATTCCACTCTTGTGAAAACCCAATTGTGTGCCACGTCAATTTTGTTCAGCCAATAATTTTTATGCCATAGTCACTCTGTCTTTATTTAAGCAGTAAGAAGTCAGTTGCTGTAATTGTTATCAATTTTTAGGTCATATACTGCAAGGCCCTGTTCCTTTTTCCTTTTTGGGTAGATTAATGGTTCTGCCAAAGTCGCTCAAATAACTAACGAACGCAAAAAAACTAAAGAAATATAAAGAGGAAAGATGGAGAAACAACTGAGCTGCAAATAGATGGTATTTGGGATTGTTGATCATCAAAATCAACTTAGCAAGAGCTTCTTGAAAATCTGTCAAGATTTGCTAACACGAACTATCAATATTGTTAGGATTCGGCATACAATCATGATGAAAAAAGTGTAGAACGTGAAAGAGAAATCGATACAAGATTTTATCCTGGTTCACCTTTAAACTGGGATTATGTCTAGTAGAGGATTTCACTGTAATTAGCACATCGCAACTCTCCTTACATAACTTAATTACAAGTGAAAAAGAGCATATATAGCAGTAGCTATACATGAGCCTAACCCATGTGTCTTTTTATCGATGGAGAATATGAACCGCACCCTCCCAAATAGCCCTGCATTATGCTGTCATTCATAACTTGACCTACAAGAAGAAAATCTTTGTCCTTCCCTTGCCAATATTTGCGAATTTGAGAAAAGCAATGAGCGAAGAAAATGATTGGACGGTCTCGACATTTGTGCATTCCACGATGCTAACCAAAGACCATTTCCAATGACTATTGTTGGAACCTATGTTCGAGTAATTCACTGCTAGTGCTAATGGCAGAAAAGACTAATTAGATGGTGTCTGCATTTTTGCATTCTCCAATGCTAGTCAAAGAGCCATTCGAATTTTCATCTAGGAGGTTATAGTGGAAGAGGCCAACGAAGGATCCATGGCGGATGTTCAAGCAATTTACTGCTTCTTTTTTTTTTTTTTTGTTCTGCTCTCATGATGGAATGTACATTAGCATGTTTCCCATTTACTGCTATTATTTTGCTGGTGCATCTATGGATGTTTGATAAATGGCACTACAACTTTTTCTGTCCAGTGCCGAGATCATCTGTAGGCCGGTGTATCGTCAAGCATTGATGGCTCTGAATGCCATAATATCTAGTTTTTGAAATATCTTCTTCAGCTTCTCTCTGGCCTAATACTTCGTTTCAAGTTCTTCATGAGATGCAGTCCCCGTGGCCATTGCGTGATTTGATATATGAATCAGATTCTTCAACAGGTAAATGTGGTGTCACTGCCTAAATAGTGAAGATGGCCGGCAGAGAGTAAATGGAGAAATGCCGAAAGCAAATTAATCTCAGCGTAATGATGAGAAATGTAGCAAGATATCCTCCCTAAGGTGTGAAGCAAAATATTTGGAGTTCAATTTCATTGGACAGGTTCCTTGATTATTTCCCACTGAACTAAGGTGCTTGATTTTATGGCGCTACAATTGTAACAGTGCATCATCTGTGTTAGTATTTGTGTTGCAGAAGAAACTTTTGAAAGCAGTTTTTGCAGATGAAGGAAACTGCATTTGATATAAAAAGTTTACAACTGATGCTCTATCTTTAAAAAACCCCACAAAATAAGGAAGGTGCTCAACCCCCCCTAAAAACCAGCAACGTGTAGAAAAAAAAACGAAAAAAGGAAAGGGTTCAACAACCCCCAAAAACCAGCAAAGTGTAGAAACTACCCATTGACTTGGTAAAACGCAATACTAAAACAAACTCCTAAAAACTAGGATACTGACCGAACAAATTCAAAGAACACGTGCACTCTTAAAAAAATTTATAACAATCTGATTACTACTAGACCATAAGCTTTGGGCCATAGGCCGATGAGGATGTAACGAAAGAATCCTGCTTGATTTGCCGAAGCTCATAGTACACATGAACTTGGAAAGAAAAATGAAAGGGGAATGACAGAAGTGTAAACAGCATGCCTCTTGACAAAAGTCTTCCCTCTTTGCCGATACAAAGAAGAGTTCAATCGCTATCTGCTACTGGTCGAGTTCCTGGGAATTGGATTCTTGGATTTCACTGGACAAAGCAGGCTGCTAAGGGACTAGCTTCAGGTTGTTTAGGCCGAAGGTTGTGTGGAGAGCTGGTTGTGACTTGCTGCATAATCAAGTTACTCCTCCCGTTGATGTTGTGATGAAGTCTCTTTTGTTTGCACTAAGATTTAGCATCGAAGGCCACAAGCTGCTGCAGCAAAAAGTTATTTCTGATTTCGTTGATTTCATTTGATGACTATGAAAATAAAACATTAATATTTGCAGACCCGCAGATGCCATAGTAATATATGGGCAAATACATCACTTCTCTAAGCAGCTCTTAGCAGATATACCTCCAATAATTTCTACATAATAAGAGCAGTTAATCACATATAAATAGTTAGTATGAAGTTCATCATACCAAATGCAAAATCCCTCGTGATGGGTTGATTCGAGTTACGTTTTGAGTTACAGTTTGCAATTCACACAACTCATACGAAAATTAACAAATGAACTACAATATAAATCTCTCATTTTAAGGGCTTGATACCCAAAAAAATCTTCAACTTTAACCTCTATTCCAATTATATCCATTTTTTTATATAAAAAATCAACTTTAGCATATGTCCCAATTATATGCAAAACTTTTTTTGTCTCACAAAAAAACCCTACTTTTACTTTTGACCCTATTCTACTTGCATGATACCTAAAAAATCCTCAACTTTAGCATCTATCCCAATTATATAAATAAAAAAATTATCTCATAAAGAGTCCCAACTTTTACTTTTGTCTCGATCTACTACTATCAGCTTTTCGTCTATGATCACCGTTAGTTAATTTTACGTGACTCAAATTTCCTCGTCGAACTTACCAATAAATCTTTAAAATTAAAAAACAAACAAGTTTCAAAGACGACGAGATTTGAGATCGTTCGTCTTAGTAATTAGATCTCCACATCTAGCCGTTCTTTAGGCTGTTGAATGCTTAGGAGAATCCAAAACACACCATCTTCGGTGGTTCCGTATCTCTCGACAATGTGCAAGGAAGCAGACAACGAAGAGAAGTTGCTTGGGTTTTGTCATAGTAGTTTTGTTGAGGTGTAATTCATTAACGATGTAGAAATACTACGTAAGATTAATTAATAGTGATTATGAACATAAGGCTAACGGTGGTAGAATTGAAACAAAAGTAAAAGTTGAGGGTTTTTTATAAGATAAAAAAATGAATATAATTGGGACAAAAGCTACAACTGGTTTTTTTTTTTTTTGGTATGAGGCTAATAGAATTGGGACAGAAGTAAAAATTAAAGAGTTTTTTTGTGTTAAAAAAGTTTTGTATATAATTGGGACAAATGATAAAATTGGGAAATTTTGTGGGTATTGTGCCCATTTTAAGAGAAACAAGAGAACTCAGTAGTTGCTTAAAAATATTATCAGTAGCTTGTCCTCAATACTTCCAGCTGAAGGCAATAGCTTTTAAGTTAAGAACTACAAGCCGCGGGTTGTGATTTGAAAATTGTTTTGCTTTTCCAAAGTAATATAGTTTCCATTCTGCTGTTTTCCAACTCCAACCTACAGCGCTTGTCTTCACAAAGGTTTTCTCATAGTTTTCAGAAGGAAAAAAGCGCAAATAACCGTAGACGACAGTAGCTCAGAAACAGGGCAGCCTCAGCAAACATTTTGAGGTGACAATCTCCACAAATGAAGTTCATCAAATTTTTAAATCATGCCGTTGAGTTCCAAAGCTCGTTAGAAAGTGCAATGAAGTATATTTGATTGATTTTAGGTTATGAAAATATATGGTGTGACCTTGTTTATTGTTTTGACTTTTTTATCGTGCAATTTGAGGACATTTAGCACAGGAAAATTATCGAAATAGTCCAAAATATATTACAATTATACTAATTCAGTCTTAAACTTTTTTTGCTGATTGAGTCCTTAATCTTTTGCAACTGTGTCAATTTAGTCCATTTGGCTGCCGCCCCTGAAGTGGCAAATTTTTAATAATATTTTTAATATTTTCGAACTTTTTAATAAATTTTCTCTGCCTTTTTTTTTCTTTTCTTTTTTTGAGTTAGGGTCGTCGCCGACGTGGCTCACAAGGTGTGGCGTCCTCCGCCGGCCCTAACAAAAAAAAAGACAAAAGAATTATCAAACGAAAAATAATTAAAAATTCGTATATATTAAAGTATTGTTAAAAATTTGCTACGTCAAGATCGGCTAGGCTAAATGGACTAAATTGATGCAATTGAAAAATATTTAGGACTCACTTGACAAAAAAAAGTTTAAGACTAAATTGATATAATTGTAATAAATTTATGACTTTTTTGATAATTTTTCCTATTTAGAACTAATGTGGGCCTAAGTAGGTGCTAAATCAGCCTATAGGAAACTTTGCAAAAGGAATGGAAAGAAAAAACAACAACAAATGGAGTGATTTGGCCTGATCTCCTATTATTTTCTTTTCCGTCTCTCATTATCAACTTGAATAAAGCTACCACGGGCACCCATTGTCGCCGCGACAAGCCACCATTAACACGCCTCCATCCACTAACCCAATTGACACTACATTCGTATTAATAACCAAGATTGTTCGTCCGCGGCTGATCCGCTTAGACCCCAACCGACCATTCGGCCGAGTCCCTATCAACGAATAGTTTCCAGCGAAGTTCGGTGACAATCATAGCTTTTCTAGTACACTTCCATATCCGACACCGACTTACCGCCTTGATCGAGTTCCAACAAGTTTTGATGACCATAGAAGCGAGGCGAGCGCTCGCCGGATCTTGTAAGTCCGAGGCTCCCCTCGCCATCGGTGAGCTCAAGGCAACGAGGCAAGCCACGAGTGCTCTCCGAGATATGGCCAAGAAGAAAGTAAAAGAAAAAAATAAAAAAAAAAGATAAAGGCAAAAAAGAGATAAAATAAAAAATTATTGAAAGATGTATATGGTGAAAATATTTTCTTTTTTGTTTTTAGATTTCAGCTAAATACGAGAAAAATATCATTTTTCTTGGAAAACGATTTTTGAAAAATGCTTCCAAAAATTACATATTTTCCGCAAAACATGTGGAGTTTGGCGTGCTTGTTTCAGAGAAAGTGTTTTCCCGAATTAGTTTTCCAAACTTTCACCCATTTGATTTACCAAAAATGATCGGTCAACAAAAAATACTTTTCGGTCAATGGAAAGTTTATGTATAAAAAGAAAAACAGCTGCAATACTACTGGAAAGGATGGTTTCAATATTGCCCATGCATAATCCTTTATATAAACGTTGGGCGGACGGACACTGAGATGAAAGAGTCCCGCTAATATGCCTAATGACCAAGTCACGATGATACGGATACCGCTTTTCTTCCTTTTCTAAGGTTTCGAAGTTGAACTCTCTTGTTGATACGAATGAATCATCCTTTCCGCGGAGGTAAATCTTTGCCTGCTAGGCAAGAGGATAGCAAGTTACAAATTCTGTTTCGGCGGGACATGTATTTCTATTACTTGTGAAATTCATAAATGAAGTAGTTAATGGTAGGTTACCATTATCCTTTTTGTAGTGACAAATATTGTATGTGTTCCAAAGAAAAGGAATTTATCCATTTTTCGAGATCTCAAAGGTACGCGGAAACATATAAGAACTCTTAAATGGAAATAGAAAAGAGATGTAACTCCAGGTTCCTTCGGAAATGATAAGATCTTTGGCGCAAGAAGAAAGGGTTGACCCATATCATCGTGACTAGGTTCGATTTCTCTATTTTTTTTTTTAAGAATATCGCTCTTCCTATCCGTATCGAATAGAACATGTTGAGCCAAATATTCTTCATGTAAAAATTTTATGGCTCGAATCTTTAGTATTCTCTTATTTATTACTTGTGTTTACTATTTAGATAGAATACCGTCACCCATTGTTACTAAAAAATTCAAAGAAACCTCGGAAATGAAAGAAAAGCGGTATCCGTATCATCATGACTTGGTCATTAGGTCGAATCTGGCGGCCTCGAGTTCGTCGGCCTCGGCGAGCTCAAGAACCGCCTAGTCCCGGCGAGCCTCGCCCGAGGCTAATGAGCCTCGAGCTCATCAACCTCGGCAAGCTCGGACGTCGAATCCGGCATCCTCGAGCTCTTCGCCCTCATCCATTTTCTCTATTGCAGGTGTTGGAGAGGAGTGCTATGGAGGAAGAGGAGAAGAACGTTGGGTTTCAAGGTGAAATGCACCCCTATATATGGTGGCCTCGGATAGATTTGGCGGCATCAAGGATCGTCGGCGGCCTCGGGCAGATCTGGCAAGCCTCGATCTCGCATTTCACCGGTGAGCTCCATGGCCGTGGTGTTGCATAAGGAAAAAGGAAGACGAAGAAGGAAGAAGATAAAAAGAAAAAAGAAAGGAAGAAATATAAACATATAGAATTAAACTTACCGGTCCCACCAAGTTAGATGGTGGGACGGTTAACTAGTGACCACAAATGTTGTCTGTTGAAATCGGATCACTTGCGGATCCGGTTTCATCATTTTAACTTGCCCAATTCCCTTTTCTTTTTCTTCTTTTTTTTTTTTATTTTAGTTTTATGTGTTTTTTTGTAAGCTAAAATTAGAAGACAAAATTATAAGAGGGCTCACACAATCAAGGTTCTAATGAAACATATCCAATTGACAAGCATATCGTGCGGATATGTAGTGTATACATGTAAGACGTAGACTTTTGGTTGACAAGCATATTATACGGATATATTGTGCGCCTAAGTTCGTTACTCTCACAAAATGTCATAGCTTTTCTCAATTCGTAGCAACTCAAAAAAAAATTATAAAAGACAAAAAAGGAAAAAAAGAATCTAGAGTCAAAATTATGAAAATGGATCAGCAGGTGATTCGCTTTCAATAAACAGATTTGTGGTCATTAGTTGACCATCCTACCGTCTCGAGTTGGTGGGATGGTCGGGTAAGCATTTTCCAATATAAAATACAAAGTATACGATATAATTTAAAAATTCAGTGAAATCATTTTCCAATGAAAATCAAACACCAGAAAATATTTTTCATCACATATCACCAAACAAAGGAAAATAAAACGTTTTTTGAGAAAATGATTTTCTGGAAATCATTTTTTGGAAAATGAAATTTGGGAAAACGTTTTCAGTAATACAAACGCACCAGTAAGAAGAGAATTATTGATCCATCTCATTGGTTGGGCCAAGCTTGACGAACATAAGAAATATTGGGCCCAACTGGTAAGGTCAAAGCTCACAGAGCACACCAACTTGTGAATAAGCGCAATATAGTAAGCCCACGATCTTCCTGTACAGGATACAAATGTCCTTTGACAATTTATGCTCTCTCTCTCTCTTTAGCCTCTCATTTTGGAAAAATACATTGACCTGGGCATTGGAGATCCTCAGCGGACAAACCTGCGACGTCTTTAGTCTTTGGCGTGCTTTTCGTCCATAGCAATTGGGCCCATTACCGTTAAGTTGAGAACTCGCCCGGTTCGCACATCGACAAAACTTATTCCTACTAATTAGACTTTGGCATGTCAATTAATATTGGATATACTACTGAGCCAAAGTCAAGTGTCTAGAGTTGATGATGGAATTAATATAATCAAATCTGGATTCATAGAAAAAAAAAGTTCTTATTCTTTTGGATGATATAGATCATAGGGATCAACTCAATGCTTTAACTAGAGAACATATTGGCTCAAGGCAAGAAGTTTCAATACTAGCAACTTCAGGTAAGCTTTTATCGAGTGAGTCCAACAACGCATAATTCGATCAGATCTGAATTTATAGCTCAACAACAACAAAATTTCCGATTAAATGATTTAAGGTTCGAATCTTTACCGCGCACGGTTGCTTTGCTCACTCTGTAGTTTCTTCTTCCCTTTTCCTCTCACGCCTTCCACCATTCATTACATCTCTCTATTTTATTCTACGCTCCCTCTCTTTTTGCTTCTCTTTCTCTCCTTTGTTTTCTTGTGCCTTCAATGGCTTCTTCCTTGTCCCACGTATTCCCCTAAGAAAAGTTGTTAAAAAGTTCTAAACCTATTGCACTTTTGCCAATTTAGTCTTAAACCTTTTAATCATTCCAATTCAATCCTAAAACTTTTGCATTTGTATTAATTCAGTCCATCCAATCAATTTTGGCCGGCCGAGCAATGACCGGTTAGAGGTTGAGCTTGGTGAGGAGGGACCTCGCCTAGATCTAGCTTAGGCAAAGCCAGGTAACTGTCTTGTATAATTGGGCAATTACAATTCACGTTCCGACTTGGGATCATTACCGTTCGCCGGCGGTGACCGGGCCCATTACCATTTGCCAGGTCGCTTGGGATCATGCTCAGCCAAGACAGTTGCTCCCGATTGCGCGCCGCATCATGCACAACATGGCATGTGGCATCATGCTTGATCGGACGTGCATTGTGCGGACCAGCCGCTAATTCATGCGCTGTTCATGCATTGGGTCGTGTAGTAATTCATGCACTAACTCATCCACTCGGCCGTCTTGATTAATGCTCGGCCATCTTGGCTTGCCCCCTAGTTGATCCTTGTGCACGGCCATGAATTGATTCATGGCATGGCCGGTCGATCGTATCACGGCCCATCCTTGTATGAGGATTTTGCCTCGGCTGTGATGCAAGCATGCGAAATAGTACAACTCTATCGCTTACCCATTTTTTATATATTGCTCGATATTCCAGTTTTTTCTTGTCAAAGTATTTGTTCTACTTTTCTATTAAAGATAAAGAATTCTTGGAAAAAAAAAAAGGGAGCTGCCTGTAGACAACATCAAATTCATGATATCTCTTTATCTAATAGAAAAGAAGGACACGTTGTTTTCTTTTCCTCAGAGCTGAATCTGATTAGAGTGAGAGGTACGAAGTAGCCAATAAAATGTGGGTGAAATATGTACATAATATTTAGTGCTCCCATTTCTACTATTTATCAACCAATTAATTATGAGCAATTTATTGAATTCTTTCCATCATCCATAAATAAAATAGAATATGCATTGTACCTTAACTATGATGTGAAGCATCGGAATGTTTGGACTTCAAAGCAGATGGATTGGATGATATTTCAATTTTCTTATGCTACAATACTAGGACAAGAGCGAGTCATTTTTTTCTTGTACTAGGAAGATGCAATGGAAACAAATTCAGAAGAATCAGTGATGGAGACCGACAACTAATATCTTCAGGACTTGCCATACAGTAGAGGGTTTCTATGGCCTCCTGAGCGCCGCACCGAGCTCGACTCTAGAAGTAAGACACTGTTTGTTAGAATGAATTTACTGTCATCCCGTCACACCAGTGACATCCGTTAGCTTACTAACATACAAAAACTAATATTAGTTGAACTAATGCTGTTAGTTTGGATACATTATCATCTATTAGCTTCCCTCAATAGTTACAAACCTTTCTCGCAGTTTTGAATGACTCTCAATTTCCTCCACAAAGCACATCTTCGGATGTTTCCAAGCGTTCGTGCACGATTCAATAAACGAAAGGTGACTGATTCAAGCAATGGAGAGATGAATAAATTCACAGTGATTGAGTTTGGGAATCTCATGAAATTGCGAGAAGTAATGGAGTTTGCTCTGCTTTGATGACATGTCCCCCTGTCCCAGGGAGCCATCACAGGGGAAATTTATTGTCGACTTGTCCGAGGTAATTAATTCCATTCTTGTGAAAACCCAATTGCGTGCCACATTGATTTCCGATGCATATGATACATCTCTTGAAAATGCGCAATATGAAAATACTTGGACCAGGGCAGACCCCAGGAATCAGTATGTTCAACGAATAATTTTAATGCCATAGATCGCTCTTTTCTCTTTAAGCAGTAAGAAGTCATTTCCATACAATTAAACAAGAAGATGACCTAATACTCCAGATACAGAGTCATTTGCTGTAATTGTTCTCAATTTTCAGGTCATATACAGCAAGGCCCTATTTGATTTTCCTTTTTGGTAGATTAATGGTTCTGCCAAAGTTGCTCTTATAACTGAAGAATGCAAAAAAACAAAATAAAATAAAAAAGAAATGGAAAAATGATGAAACACTCGAGCTGGATGGTATTGGTATTTGCGCATTCAACAATGCTAGCAAAAGAGCATTTCTAATGACTATTATTGGAATCTATGTTCAACTAATTCACTGCTAATGGCAAAAGAGACTAATTAGATGGTATCTGCATCTTTGCATCCTACAATGCCTAGTCAAAGAGACATTTTAATTTTGTTCTGCTATCATGATGCAATGTACATTAGCATGTTTTTCACTTACTGCTATTATTTGCAGGTGCACCTGCCTGGTGCATCTTTGGATGTTTGATGAATGGTACTACAACTTTTTTGTCCAGTGCTGATATCATCTGTAGGCCGGTGTATTGTCAAGCATTGATGGCTCTGATTGCCAAAAATATCTAGTTTTGAAATATCTTCTTCAGCTTCTCTCTGGCCTAATACTTCGTGTCAAGTTCTTCATGAGATGCGCCCCGGTGGCCATTGCGTAATTTGGTATATGAGTCGGATTCTTCGACAAGTAAATGTAATGTCGCTGTCTAAATTATGAAGATAACTGGCACAGAGTTGACAGAGAAATGTAGTAAGATATCTCCTCCCTATGGTGTGAAGCAAGATATTTGGAGTTTTTTTTTTTTTTGGGTCAAAAAGATATTTGGAGTTCAATTTCATTAAACAGAACCTTTGTGGTCCCTTGATTACTGGACTTTTGCCCACTGAGGTGCCAGATTTCAGGGCACTACATTGATATAGTGATATCATCTGATTGCCTACTAGACCTTAAGCTTTGGGCCATAGGCTGATGAGGGCGTGAAAAAACGAATCCTGCTTGATTTGCCGAAGCTCATAGTGCTAGGTGTCATTGTTCGAGTTTCCGGAAATTGGATCTTTGGACCTCACTGGAGAAAGCAGGCCGCAAAAGGACTAATTTCAGGTTGTGTATGCCGAAGCTAGTATGGAATGGTTCCATGAACAATATATGGAGAGCTTGGAATGACTTGATGCATAATCAAGTCGCTTCTGTTGATGTTTGTGATGAAGTCTCTTTTGTTTGCAATAAGACTTGCGTCAAAGGGCACAAGCTGCAGCAGCAAAAAGTTTGAATCTGATTTGGCTTTGGCCTTAAGTTTGTAACTGCAGAATCAACATGTTCTGGTTGGAGCTGATGTTGTTGCTTGAGTATTTTCGAGTAATGGTTTGCCGTATGTGATCACTTGTTTGAGACTTGTACTGGGTCCGTCTGAATGTACCAATTCAATTCTAAACCGTTTTTTGACAGTTCGCTCTAAACTTTTTATAATTGTGACAATTCAATCCACCACCAGGTGAGAACTTGCAGGGCCTCGCCCAGGAACCAAGTGGCCAACAAGAGGCTATCGGCCCAAACCCTAAAAAAAAATGAAAAGAAAAAAAAAGGCATAAAAATATATAAAAAATAATTCAAAGGATTTAAAAATTATTAAAACATTATTAAAATTTTGTCACATCGCCGCCGCACAATTGGACCGAATTGGTATAATTACAAAAGATTTAGGATCGAATCGACATAATCATCAAAGATTTGGGACTTCTTTGATAATTTTCTCATGAAATATGTGTGCATTTATAATATATATTTTATAAATAATGAAGGTATTTTTGCCATTTCGAGGAATAGCAATACAAGTCTCACAAAATAAGTGGTAGTGAAACATGCTGCGTATTAAAAAATCGCAAGTAAAGACATGTCCGAAGGATGCTCGGCCAGGTGCCTAGACGGAAAAAGAAAAATCGGAAATGGTATGCCTATTGAGAAACTCTCTCTTCCAGATTTTTGCATTATGTTGGAAAATTTGTGACATCTAAAAAATTGCTACATTTGTCCTATCGTGGGCTTGGAGTGAGATGGTGGGCCAAAGAAACCACCAACATGTCATCACCCAACCTAGTCATTCTATCGACATCCAATCCGATGTCGGTGCTTATTTCTATGGAGAGAAATAAGATAATAAATTACTATAATCGGATAATCAAGTACAATTGCTCAAATTGCTCGAGTGTTTTTCATACTTAAATTATATCCAAATTCAAAGTATTTACAAATAAAATATCTCGATTTGATGTAAAACTCACATGCATAAAATCGCGTATTCAAAGCTCCTCATGTACTGCCTTTCAAGAGTGTCCTCTACATTTTTGACTTCTTTCCCTTCTTTCTATTATTTTACCTTTCTTTCCTCTAATTATTCCTGGGCCCCACTTGCTTTATTATTATTATTATTATTATTATTATTATTATTATTATTATTATTATTATTTTAATCAATGGCCAAAGCAAGTCCAGCAAAGAAAGGTTTCGTCAGATTCTTTAATGTACGAAGTATATCATGATCGGTCAAACCGGACAAACTTGGATGAGCTTCTCCAATTAAGAAACAAATCTTCAACCACCGCCCCTTTAAATCCAAATCTAATTCTAATCAGCAAAAGGCATATAGCCGAATTTCTTGGGGGCTCAAACTCGAGACATGAATTTAACAGTTATATATGCAATTTTTTTGCAAGACACGACTATTACTTTGTTGGTATTGGCCTAAAAATGCCGTGCAAATGACGTTATACCAATTCATGCATCTTGTCACAGGAAAAAAAAAAAAAATTATGCATCTTTCTCTGGCTTATGCTTGCATGTTCCAACGAGAAGAAAAATAGTCACTTGAAAAAGCTGTGGTTACAATTTTGATAGTTCAAACCACAATCGTTGATTGTAGCGTCCTTGTGCGTTATTACCGATTTACCACCTTTCTCTCGTAACTTCGCCTATTTCGCCCTGCCAATTATATTTGAACTTGCCCATTAATCAAGAAGTTTACCACTTCGCCCTGTCAAAACCATTTTTTTTAGTCGAAATGGAAAAGCCATTTAAGGAGCTAGTGGCATTTTTGTTTGTAAATCTGTTGGTGGTTTTATAGTAAGATCCAGCTTGAGTCACACTGTACACCAGCAAAATGAGACAGAGATGTGAAAAAATCAAGCTTTTGCTAGATGCTGACACATAAGAAGCAAGTGGCAATGCGAGGATAAAAAGACAAACGATCTATTGTATTTTGATGTCAATGTCAACTCATGCACAAATGACACAAGCTAAAAGGAGTTCAATGTTATCATGCATATATTCATTATTCAGCACAGGGTTATGCTTCTGTTATGTTACCTCTGCAATTGAGGACCAGCAGTTCAGAAGGGCCACTTTGTATGAGAGAACAGAATATTCACCGCGTACACGAAGCACCACACTCAACTAGTTTGACAGAAGCATGAAAAACCATGCCCAGATCCACTAATTGGGGCACGCTGTCAATGCCTTTACAGAACGATGTATAATAACATCTACGTGCCTCACGTTTCTTCTACCACTAGCTTGGTAACTTCTAAGGACCCCAAAACAAACCATCGAATGGACAGATAAGATGGGAAGCTTGAACGGCCAAAGGAATGGCAAAAGAGAGCTTAACTGCTCAGGGCCATGTTTTGAATAACAACCCGCAAAGAAGTTGTGCATCCGCAATGCCAAGACTCAAAACATTAGCTTCCCCAAACAAAGAATTGATTAGAGCCATTTCACGGAGTCTATTGAATCAGAGGAAACAAACCAGGCAAGCTCTCGCCTTTCATGCATCTATTTCAATTTAGGAATAACTAAAGCACAAACATTCGATTTTCACAAAGTGATATAAGATCCGGAAAATGGAAAGTCCTACATAATTCTCAACAAGGAATGCTCTGGAAAAAAAATCAATCGACGACTCTTCTCCAGCACACCCCCATCATTAACAAGAAGAACATCGATGCACGCAAAAAATGTCGCCTTTCCAGCTCCCCGATTCACGATCACCGTCGACCAAAAATCTCAAAAATCGCGCCACGACCCAGAATCGCACATGGCCACACACGCACATTGCCATGAAAAAAATGATCTGCTTTTCCCAAGGAAAAAAAAAAAAAAAAAGGAGCATACTTTCGGAGGCATCGTCGGCCATACAGAGGACGATGAGCCCATCGGTCCTCTTGACATGGAAAACGTAACGATCCTGCGAGTAGGAGGCGTTGCTGTCGGCGTTCCCGTGGGGCAGCTTCTCCAGGATCTGCCTCGCGACCACGCCCGCGTTCGACGTCGTGGCGGCGCTGAACTCCGCCAGGACGACGTGGCCTCGGGCCACCATCGCGTATAATATCCCCATCTCTCTCGTTCAGCTCCAAACCTCTTTGTCTATCCAATCACTTTCGATAAGAATCAAAGAAAAAAAAAGTCTGAGAACACAACCTCCGAGGTGGTGGTCGTGCTCCCAGATTTGGAGGAAGGAGAAGCGAGGAAGAGGAGAATCTGCGCGGCTCTGACAAAGCTCAGGTTTTTAATTTTGGAATGGAAAGTGGCCAAGAAGGAGAAGGAGGGAGGTGAGTCCACGTGGGACCCCCTCATTTTCCTATTTCTTGTCTTTTATTATTATTATTATTTTAAATTCTTTTGACAGGGTGGATTTTCGAGGAAATGATGAATGTTTGTTCTCTCCCCCTCCCTCTTTAAAAACTAAAACCGTTAAAACAAAAAAAAATTGGAAAAATAAAAATTAACCCGGCCGTATCGAAAACTACACGTGATTGCGATTCGTCAGTATTTTGAAATCGAATGAATCTAAACATATTTCCTCAATTTATACGATGATTTTGTGTAATTTCTATTTTAGTGACATGCATTTCCATCGCAAATAATCACTAATTGCCTTTAGATAATGATTTATGAAAAGAGTATATTAAAAAAACATCATTTCTTATAAGCAGTCGTTGCTCGTAATCTTCTATCGCTGTTAAGTAATAGACACATAATCTTGAAAACTTACGAGAGTGAAGACGAGTGCAATTAGTATAGTTTAATTAACGACAAGATCGGGACAAGGGTCCGAAATTTTCATTTTTGAATTAGGTACTAGAATTGATATTGCCTCTCTTTTTCAAAATCCGATTTTGGTGGGAATGCAAATATTTTATTATATAATTTAGTCTGGATGATAAAATTCAATTCAAGTGAGCGATGTCGTTTTGGAATATCCTGATTTGGCGCGAAGGGATTGAAAGGAGGAGGACAGACTGGCGGGCAACGAATTGGACGGCTTGTCGTTTTGTTTTGTGCTCGTGTCAAGTGGGTAGCCTGGATCCTTTCTGTGCATTTCAATAATCTAATCGAATTAAAATGGGTCAATCAATTTAATACCTGATTGATTTTTTTTTAATCCCCTTTTTTCTGAAGCTGTGTTGGGAGGATGAACTTGCCACCAAAGGAGCGTCAAAACCGAAATGAGAATCCGAACCCAATCGAAACAATTCATGTATTTTGGTTTGGGATGGAAAACCAACTCTTATTTTTTTTGTCGGTTCGAGTTATTTCGGTTCCATTCGTAATCTAAACCGAACCGACGAAAGGTAATATGTGGCTTACGGCTTAACTCTAAAAACCTTTCGAGCGCAAGGATGATCGGTGGAGGACCGTGGTCGAGACTGCTGAAGTTCATTTGTAAAACAAACAAAAAAGTTGCCTTTTCCAATTCCACATACGATAAAAAGAATAATGCAAGTCTCTTTTATTAATTAGACATTACTATGGTCTTTCAAAATAAAAAAAAATGGGCAAATGGGCTAGACCTCATTATACACTCGTGCGGGTGCGCATGTGATTGCGCCATTTTGACACACGTAGCACTATGCACGCCGCGAATGGATATAAGCTTTAATTAGATTTTTATTTATTTATTTCGAAATAAATTATCTTATAATTATATTTCATAATTATATTTCATTTTTTTCAATTTTTTTTATTATGATTGTTAAGACATGATCCGTTGCGTCCAAACGGCGGCTATCACATACGAACAGTCATGTCCAAATTGCAATTTTTCCGATATGAATAGGTACGTTCGTATATGGGTAGTTTGGACATCAAGAGGTGTGTTCGATTATTATTATTATATAATGGACAATTCTGTTCAATTTCAATTATTTACTTTCATTTTCTCGTTTTCCTTAAAAAAAGAGAGACATTCATCTTTCAATTATTTCGCGAGAGTTGTAGGAGATTCACTGTAATTACTATTTAGTATTCTTATCATGACTTCGTTGTATCCTGAAGGAAATTTGCCGAAACTTATAGTAATTTCGTAAGGTAAATTGATCTTAAAATAGAGTAATTACAAGCCTCAATGTCCGACTACATTGTTACTATTTTCCTCCAATTATTTTTCAACAACTTTTAGGATCAATTTGGCGCAACGATGGAGTTGGAAACTATCAAAGTGATGAGTCGGAAATGGTCAAGTTGGATCGATTCAACGGCAACAACTTCTCACGTTGGAAGGGCAAAGTGACGTTTACGCTTATAGCTTTGAAGATGTCATATATTCCGGAATCGAATTTGCCGCCTAATGAAGAGTTGTGATAAGCTTCAAGAGTTGCCGGAGCTTCCCTCGAGTTTGAACTATCTACGTGTTCAATCGACATCATTACGATTAGTTCCGGATCTCGGTAACCTCATGAATCTTATGGAATTGCATCTATCTAACGACTTTGACCGAGGATATACCTAGGCATCAAATCTAATGCAAACTCTTCAATTGCGATCGGTTGGAAAGTGATCCGAGTTGAAGAAGTTAAGTGGGGCCTTTCGGAGGTTCCCTTTGCTGTCAACGTAGTTGGGTTGCCGTCCTCGACTTAGAAAACTCATTTCTTTTGGCATGGATAGATTCAACTCAGTAGTTGTTGGACCAAAGCTTTCCAACTTGAAATTTCTTTCGGAATTATGTCTTTATCACTCTCCATGAGGAAAACTCAACTCGACTCGACAGGCTTGAACTGTTGAGGGATTTGGATGTGGAAGCTTGCCGGTTTGTCGAAGTATTGTCGGTTATTTCATCAAGCATGAGGAAGCTTTGTCGAATGACAATTTGGAATTGCCCAAAGCTACTTGAAATTCGATTTCGCAGTATGATGGAATCATTGTTGAAACTTTTTGTGGAGTTGTGCGGTTCCCTGGGAGGATTGTGTGGTTTATCAAACTTGAAGAAGCTGATGGCTTTACATATCCAATGGTGCGATTGATGTATCCAATTCAGAGATGCCAAATGAATGCTGGATACGTGTATGGGATCGCGCGAAATTACCATGTACTAATGAGGATTTCATTAGTTATGGGGATTACAGAGAGATGATTCTTGAGAGGATGAGGAAGACATTCAACGAGGTGCACCTTCCTTCTACCCTACACTTCATTTCATATTCATATTTTTATGAACGCATATAGTAGGCATGACTTGCCGTCATTTTCCCTTGTCTCGTTTGCTTCCTTAGTCACAGCATCTGTCTCATTCTCTCTTGCATGTCGTAGTTCATTTAGAATACATATATGGGTTAATACCACGAAAAATCCTAAACTGGTATATCCGTGATAGTTTTCCCGAAACTATTCTTTTTACTACAAAAAATTCTAAACCGGTATACCCGTGAGGCTTTTCCCGAAACTATTCTTTTTACTACAAAAAATCCTAAACTGGTATACCTGTGATGATTTTCCCGAAACTATTCTTTTTACTACAAAAAATCCTAAACCTGGTACATCCGTGACAAATTTACCTCAAACTACTTTTTAAACCATTAAAAACTCTAAACTGGGTACGGATGTGATAAATTTGCCCTAAACTAATTACTTTTACCACGAAAAACCCCAAACCGGTTCATCTCGTGATAAATTTACCCTCCATTAAACTCGGGTTAATACCACAAAAAAATCTCAAATCGATACACATGTGACAAACATGGGGGTAAAAATCATAAACCGGTACATTCCTAAACCGCCACGTGCCATCCATCTTAGCAATTTGACGGTCGATTTAACAAAAACTAGCGAATGGTACATTTGTCATAAGTATATCAATTTGGGATAAATTTATCACATGTATACCAGGTTTAGGATTTTTGTCATCAAAGAAATAGTTTGAGGTAAATTTATCACAAATATATCGATTTGGGATTTTTCGTAATATTAACCCTATATATTTCACACACTATGTATTATGGTTTGATCCACTATCGGTGTTAAAAGAAAAAGAAAAGGAAAGAAAAATATTCCGTCAATTTTATAGTTGAGACATGTGCGGTATGAGTTAGTTATGTAATTTGAATTCTTCCACCTGTCAACCATCTAATGTGAGCACGTAAACTATCTCTTACATCGACAAACTAAAGATCCTTTTGCATGAACATGAAGACGATCTTGTCAATATTTCACCAACCAAAGATAAAACTCTCGTGCCCGCACGCGAAAGCATAAGCTCAATTGCTACTGGTTGTTCGAACAAATCTCTCTTAAAACAACCGCACCTTTACTTCTCTGAACTTCGCAGTCCTTTGCAGTGGCCGACCGCAGACAACGAGGAAAAGCAAGAAAGTCCACAAATCATCAAGAGCACATATAAACAAAGTCAAATAAATCAAACACCATAAATGCATTTGAAGGACAATGGTTGGCCTTCTTCTTCTTCGTTCCTCTTTGGTAGCTCTCCTTCATTAAATGCCATAGTTCTTCTCGTCTTCATTCCTCTTCTCAGAGACTTCTTCGTTCTTGAGTTCATGCAGCCCACCATGAATCTCGCCTGCTTAGATTTCCCTTTTTGTCTTCACGGAAGAGTTGTCAACACGACAATCAATTGTCCTAATATTTTAACAATTCTATCCTGACGTTTGACATAGCTCAAATTTTTCTATTTCGTTCTCTAATTATTATTCTTCGGGAGGAGTAGGAGGTTGATGAATGGGGGAAGCAGCGGCGGCGGCGGCGGCTTGAAGAAAGGACAGGCTCCACTCTCGCTCTTCAGCATGTGGAGAGGGGTCGGGCGATGTCGTTTTGGAGGATCCTTATCTGGCGCGAACGGATCGAAAAAAGGAGGACAGACTGGCGGGTAAAGAAGTGGACGGCTTGTCGTTTGTTTTACGAAGTTTCGGTGTCTCTTTCTTTGCCCCTATAGAATTCAAATTCCTGAGCTGAGTGAGCGGAATTCATGTTCTAATGTGCAGGGATTAATTCTTTGCATCAGAGTTTACGAGGGAAACCTCTTGGCGGACACTCGGAAGATTGTGGAGAAGAACAAGAACCTCAAGCGCAAGGACAATCTTGAGGAGGATTGCCGTCGAGAGTTTATAGGAGATATGTTTATGTTTCTCGCTCGGCTCTGATGCGACGAAATAAGCTTCCATTCTCTCAGATTTTGGCAATTTCGGTCTCCGACGAGTGCTATTTTAGATGGTTAGGGCGAACATTGTTCGGTTCATTGTTTTCGGATTCTCACAAGTTCACGTTCCATCTTGGAGAATAGTGATATATTTGAAAATCATTGTGTGATCTCACTGATTTTCCGGTCGATAAGCCGTCTCGTCCCCTGAATCGAGCTGGTTCTTCTTCAGTAGCGTGATTAGCTCTTCAATTTGTGGCAAACTGGGTTCGGCTTGTCTCTAGTCAAATGTGTTGTTGATAGTTCCATTGTGATATTGGATTGGGTCCGAAGATATCAATCAGCATGAGTTTGAGCTCTCTGGCTGGGCCCAAGTTGGTAACCTAATTAAGTGAGGCTATTCTTTATTACATATTCTGCTGCCTAGATAATTCTCTGTAGATATGTTCTTTCCCAGATTTTTAGTTTATTTTTCCTAATGGATTTCCAGTTTTTCTTCGTATTTTGCCGATTGGTTGATGGTTTAGTTTAGTTTTGTCGTGATTCGTGCGATGGATGGCCGCTTGATCAGGGAGATTGGTTGTGGTTTAGAATTTACGATCTCGGTTCCGCTGTTATAAGAATTTGATCAGCTGTTGAACAGAGTCGATCCAGTGCTTGTGATTTGAGGTGTGTAGATTTCCGTACCTCTGATTCAACATAACTTCTGATTTCTCCCCTTTTTGTACGAATCTGGGATTTTTCATCTTCATTGGCATTTTTCGGCAAGTAAGCCTTGCCATCCAATGCCTGAGCCAATCCTCGATTGCTAATGGCGCACCCATCTTGCGTTCAAAAATTACTAGACGTGAATTAGACCTGCGAAAACTGCAAATCACAGCCAGAAAAATCCCCAACATTTGGTCCGATGCCAATTGTTATGAAATTAATGCAGAAACTAATTGGATCTTGTCATTAAATCAATGCGAGAGAATGAAACAACAAACTAGATCAATGAGGAACAATAAAGAACGTAACTGAACTTGATGCAAATAAAGTTGGCGAACTTTGTAATATTGCGTAATATTACATCATTTTAGGATTTTAGGCAATTTCGCGATTTTAGTGATATTTTCGTAATATTGTGTTTCCCGGGTTAATTAGGGTTAGCACCATATATAAGGGTGTTTAGGGTTCTTAGAAGAGTAGAGACTTTATAGACTTTATACTTTGTCGAATTTGATATTTGCAATCGAGAGAATAGACTGTTCCTCGTTATCGATTCTTAATTCATGTTTAACCAATTTCTATTGCGTTTCGGCATCAATTGGTATCGAGCACGGGTTGTGTGACATCCTCGTAATCCGGCTCGTTTTGAAGCCTTGAATAAATGAAAAGTCTCATCGATGTATTTCAGGCGAACCTCACTTGGAGTGGATCCCTCGAGCGCACTAACCAAATGGAAATGGCTAGCTAGGAATATTAAGTACGTGGACCTAAGAACTTGAACCTAGACCGACTCTTTGGCCATGAAAATTGTCGAGGGAATGTTTTGGACCAATATAGGCCGATCCTAGAATGATTAAGGAACGATTTGGATAATACCCTACGCTGGATCACGGGTGATTCCGTTTGACCTCGTATGGGTTCCGAACGTCCCCGAAATTATTTCTAACGATCGTGTCCAATGGGACTAGTGATTGACCCTCGCAATTGAATGACAACCAAAGTCGCCATGGCTCGAGTAATTCTTAAACGTAATTTTATCACGGGTCGATACGCGTAACTCCTAAAAGCCGCCCGTTAGTTTGAGATACGCCTGAAAATTCTATTGATCGAGATTGATCGCGAATCGAGCTTCGGAATTTGACGTCGGACTTTCGGGGGTTTCAATAAATAAAATTTTTGGACGTTTCCTCATCCAAAGGTCCGAATCCTTCGCGGTTCGCCCCAAATAGGTTCGGGAAAAGTAGATTTGGACTGGATATGAAAAAAGGACCCATTTGCCCTCGAAAAATATCCCATTTTTCACTTGGAACAAAGGGTATTTTGGGCATTTTCCCCTTTGGCCGAGATTGACTAGTCAATTATGGTGAAAATTACCATTTTGCTCCTCTTGCTTTCAAAATCAATAATTGCCCTTACTATTCATCACCTTCATCTTTTCTATCCATTTTGTGATAACTTTTTCTCTCTATCCCTCCCTCCCCTCACCTTGGCCGAACACCCATCTTTGCCGCCGCCGTCGCCGGAAGTTTTGTTGAGCCGTCGACGACTCCGTTTTGAAGCGCTAAGGTCGTGAGCTACCGTGGGCCGCCGAAATCGCCGGATTTTGTGGATCAAAACCGGCCAAGCAAGGACCGCCGGATTTGGAATCGAGATTTTTCCGTTTTCTCGCCGGAAAAGTTGCTAGAATTGTGGTAAGTTGGTTCCTAACCTTAGATTAGGTATCTAGGGTGCTAATAGACTTGATATTTAGTAGTTTTGGGTGAAAAATTGGTTGTTTTAGCCCATGTTCATGCTTTGGCCGAAAATGAGATGTTGGAGGAGAGAGAAAGGTGTTCTTGCATGAATAGTAAAGTCAAGAGAGAGATTGTGTGGTCAAAACTTGACCATAGTTACTTTATGCTAATATTTTAACCATGGTTAGGTTATTTATTAACTATAGTTATTTTTAAACTATGGTTAGATTATATGTTAACTATAGTTACTTTTTATGTGACATTATATCGTTATGCCATGGTATTTAATTAAATGTGGTATTACTATAGTTTAGTAATATAGTCGTTGATTTATTCGATACGTTAGAATTAATATTTGATCGGCCCGTATAAATTGCTACGTTAGTATAATATGGGCGCCCGACATAGATTAAATTATGTGGTAGCGTAATTGATCGGGAGGTTTGGTTTAATCTATGGATTAGCATGAGTCAATCGGATGGTCCGATTTATTAATTCTCTAACGTGAGTGAATCGCGTGAGCCCGATCTATTCTCGAAAAGTATGAGGGTCGTATTCAATCAAGTCGTCCGAGGCCAAAGTGAGCCGTATTCGTCCGATTGTCTCGAGACCGATGCGAAGATGAGGGTCGTATTCAATCAAGTCAGATGCGAGGCCAAAGTGAGCCGTATTCGTCGATTGTCCGAGATCGAGCGCATATGATGGTCGTATTCAATCAAGTCGTCGAGGCCAAAGTGAGCCGTATTCGTCGATTGTCCGAGACCGAGGAAGTATGATGGTCGTATTCAATCAAGTCGTGCGAGGCCAAAGTGAGCCGTATTCGTCGATTGTGCGAGACCGAGAAAGTATGAAAGTCGTGTTCAATTAAGTCGTCCGAGACCAAAGTGAGTCGTGTTCGACTAATTGTCCGAGACTTAATCCGGTCGTGTTCCTATGTGTCCGAGACCGAGATTTACGGGTCGTATTCCTATGTGTCCGAGACCCCGATATATATATTTGTGGAGCCGTGTTCTATAAAAAGTCGAGGTTCAATGTTATGGACTTATATGATGTCGTAGAGTAACGTAGAATATTTCGGAATAACGTGGAATTTTCGAGTAACGTGGAAATTTATACGATAGCTTGAGGCATGGAACGCGGACTGTGGAGCGACGTGGGATATTTTTATCCCGGTCCGATACATGTAATATCAATCCGAGGGTAACGTAGAATATTTGAGAAGGTGTGGAAATTTTCGAACAAGTATGGAATATTTGGGGATTTATTTGTGGAATTATTGAGGTGAAGAAGGATATGTTAAGAGTTGTTATTTTTAAAACTTGTCTGGAGGCACTAGAGCCCTAACCTAGGGTTAGGGACTAGCTTATCGAGATTTTATCTCACCCCGTCGTGGGTCCTATTTTTCAGGTATCGGGCGATGGAACATCAAATCAGCTAAGGATTAGCATTCGAGAAATATGTGGGTCGAATGAATATAAGATATTTTGTGGCCTTATGGATTATATTGGATTTTATGGATTAAGATTGAACTATTGGTATTTGACCGCTATATCAATTGAAGTGTAATATATAGATGTATGATGTATACCACTTTTGTCCTAAGTCATTCATTTGAATTGATGTATGGAGATGTTTACCCACTTCCGCCTGTTTTATGGATTTTTATGAAATTGTGGGCCGAGGGATCCCGGAAGCCAATCTAAAACAGAAACGGCTAGATGGGATGTCGACGGCTCGCGAGGTTCGGGACGTGACGGGTTGCATTGAATCAATGGCTGAACGGAATCGAGGTGGTCGTGGAAGACGGACTCGTGCTGGCCGAGGACGTGGAGTCGTTCTTGAAGCGGACAAACAACCTCGACTACGAGACTGCAGACGTAGAAATTGAAGAATAGAGAAGGCAAATCCAGGATTTGGAGCGGCAACTTGTGGAAGCGAGGTTGGAAGACGTTCAATCCGAAGAAGGAGCGGAATTTGAGGATCCATCGGATGATGAAGAGGAGGACGTCAATCCTTTCGGGGTTCCGAACCGGGGACGGAATCGAGGAGTACAACCTGGAAACCAGCTCTCTTCTCATAATTTCGGGATGAAGATCGAGATTCCCGAGTTTCAAGGTAAGGCTCATCCCGATGAGTTTATTAACATGTTACATACAGAGAGAATCTTTGATATTAAGGATCGGCGAAGGGCAAAAGTTAAATTCGGCCCTGTTTGGTTCAACATTTGGCCAAGGGACTTTGAGAAAATGCAAATATACCTTTGAACTAAAGACCTTTTTCAAAATGCAAGTAGTGTTTGGTAAAGTGTATTTTAAAAACACATTTGGAAAATAACTTTGACGTAAATGTTGTTTGGTGAAAAATGAATTTTGTAAACTATTTTTTCTTTTTGAAAAAAAGGTGGCCGGCCACCGGCCATCGCCCGGCTGCGGCGGGCGACCCTTTGGCGACCGGCGGCGGGCAACAACGGCGGCGGCCGGTAGAGGCGGGGGACCGGTGGCGGCGGCCGACGGCCGGTAGCGGCTCTTGTACTCTAATGTGACAAAATTAAAGTAAAAAAAAAAATAAGTTGCATTTCGCCAAAATCCTTTAGCCCAAAATACCTCTAGAGGTACTTTGGGCTAAAGGATTTTAGGGAGCATTTGAGATGCAATTGCATCTCCCCAAAGTAACTTAAAAAAATAGCCAAACAATATTTGCATTTGGCTAAAGGACTTTAGAGCCCCAATGCTCATTTACAATGTTGAACCAAACAGGGCCTTAGTGGCTATTAGGCTACGAAAACATGCCTCGATATGGTGGGAGAATGTGAAAAAGTAGCGTGCTAGAGAGGGGAAATCAAAAGTGAATCGCTGGAATAAGATGAAGAAATTGTTGCAATTTTTTTTTACCTACTCATTATAGGTATGAAGCTTTTATTGAGTTTCACAATGTTAAGCAGCGAGATTTAACCGTTCAATAGTATACCGAGGAGTTTGATCGATTGCGGATGCATTGTGATGTGGCCGAGGAAGACGAGCAAACAATTGATCGATATTTGACGGCGGCGCAGATGCCGGCACGGGAGGTGGACAATTGGGATTTTGCTGCATTCGAGGAGGTTAATTATGTTTTCACCGCGAAACGACTATTATCGATGGAGAGGATGGCTTGAAGAAAGTTGATAGTTTTTCGAGGTGGAATTCGAAAGAACTTGGCGACGTTGAGGATCTACAAGCGCAATCTACATCGGGCTTACCATGGAGCACCGATGAATGTGGCAACGTTGAAGAATCCTCTTTGGGTCCCTCTATCTCCCTCGACCAGCTTTTCAAGCATTCTTGATTTCTCTCCTAAGTGGCCTTATGGAGATTCTAGAATCAAGGTTCGATCATGGGGACAATCTTGAAGAATCGACAAGAGGTTGCCAAATATAACTGGTCTTGCATGTTTGGGGAATTGGAGGTTCCAACAACGGTTTTAACGATGGGATTTTTTCTTGCCGAACCCCAGCTCATGTTATTGGCCGAGTCCCTTTTACATCACATGTTCTAACAAGCTAGCTTGTAGTGAGGTACGTGAGTTTGACTTCGAGAATGGACCTACTAAAGGTGTGGATATCAATGGGATATATGATAATGCTCTGGATGAAATGCATCCGCATTTGCAACTTGAGAGGTTGCTGTCGTCTAATACTGCTTGGTCTTCCCGATGATTCCGTTGAAGGCCTCCTTGAGAAATGGAAATTAATTGACAAATTCATAGCATTGAAGGATAAAATTGACTGCTTTTCCAATGTTGCGATCTTTGATAATCTATCTACCATGTTTAAAATTGGTGTGAATTCAGTCAAGGTGTCTTAAAAAGAAGGAAGAAAAAAAACAACAAATGGAGTGATTTTGCACGATCTCCTATTATTTTCTTTTCCGTCTCTCATGATCAACTTGAATAACGCTGCCACGGGCACCCATTGTCGCCGCCACAAGCCACGATTAACACGCTTCCATCCACTAACCCAATTGATCGTACATTCGTATTAACAACCAAGATTGTTCGTCCGCGGCTGATCCGCTTAGACCACGACCGACCATTCGGCCAAGTCCCTATCAACGAATAGTTTCCGAGTGAAGCTTTGTGACAATCGAAGCTTTTCTAGTACACTTCCATATTCGACACCGACTTGCCGCCCGATCGAGCTCTAGCAAGCTTTGATGACCATAGAAGCAAGACGAGCACTCGCCGGATCTCGTAAGTGTGAGGTTCACCTCGCCATCGGTGAGCTCAAGGCGACAAGGTAAGCCACGAGCGCTTGCCGGATATGGCCAAGAAGAAAGTAAAATAAAAAAATAAAAAAGAAAAGATAAAAGAAAATATTTTTTAAAAATAAAAAATTATTAAAATATGTATATGGTGAAAATATTTTCTATTTTGTTTTTAGATTTCAGCCAAATATCAAAAAATATCATTTTCTTGGAAAACAAATTTTGAAAAATGGTTTCCAAAAATTTCATATTTTCCGCACAACATGTGGAGTTTGGTGTGTTTGTTTCAAGGAAAATGTTTTTCCAAAATTAATTTCCGAACTTTCACCCATTTGGTTTACCAAAAAATGATCGATCAACAAAAATACTTTTCGGTCAATGGAAAGTTTATGTATAAAAAACAAAACAGCTGCGATACTCTTGGAAAAGACGGTTTCAATATTGCCCATGCGTAATCCTTTATTTAGATGTTGGGGCGGACAGACACCGAGATGAAAGAGTCGCGCTAATATGCCTAATGACCAAGTCATGATGATACGGATACCACTTTTCTTCCTTTTTTGAGGTTTTTGAGTTGAACTCTCTTGTTGATATGAATGAATCATCCTTTCCGCGAAGGTAAATCTTTGCACTTTAGGCAAGAGGATAGCAAGTTACAAATTTTGTTTCGTAGGACATGTATTTCTATTACTATGAAAATCATAAATGAAGTAGTTAATGGGGGGTTATCATTATCCCTTTTGTGACATCCTATAATCCGGCTCGTTTTGAAGCCTTAAATAAATGAAAAGCCTCATCGATGTATTTCGGGCGAACCTCACTCGGAGTGGATCCCTCTCGAGAGACTAACAAAATGGGAATGGCTAGCTAGGAAATTCAAGTACGTGGACCTAAGAACTTGAACCCTGGGCGACTCTTTGGCCATGAAAATTGTCAAGGAATATTTTGGACCAATATAGGCCGATCCTAGAATGATTAAGGAACAATTTGGATAATACCCTACGCTTGGATCACGGGTGATTCCGTTTGACCTCGTATGGGTTCCGAACGTCCTTGAAATTATTTCTAACGATCGTGTCCATCGGGACTAGTGATTAACCCTCGCAATTGAATGACAACCAAAATCGCCATGGCTCGAGTAATTCTTAAACGTGATTTTATCACGGGTCGATACGCGTAACTCCTAAAAGCCTCCCGTTAGTTTGAGATACGCTAAGAATTCTATCGATCGAGATTTATCACGACCCGAGCTTCAAAATTTGACGTTGGACCTTCGGGGTTTCCAATAAATAAAATTTTTTGGACGTTTCCTCATCCAAAGTAATACGAATCCTTCGCGGTTCACCCCAAAGAGGTTCAAGAAAAGTATATTTGGACTGGAAATGGGAAAGGACCCATTTGCCCTCGAAAAAATGCCCCATTTTTCACTTGGAACGAAGGGTATTTTGGTCATTTTTCCCTTTGGCCGAGATTGACTAGTCTAAGTAAGGGGAAATTACCATTTTACCCCTCTTGCATTCAAAACCAATTATTTCTTGGACTATTCATTGTCTTCCTCATTTCTACTAATTTGTGACAACTTTTCCTCCCCTCCATCACCTTGGCCGAACACCCATCTTTGCCGCCGCCGTCGCTGGAAAAATTTTGTTGAGCCGCCGCCGACTCGATTTTGAAGCACGGAGGTCGTGAGCTACCGTGGGCAACCGGAATCGCCGCTAGATTCAAGTTTTCTCAACCGTTCAACGGAGGTTTTTGCTAAATTTTGAGGTAGGATTACTTCTAAACCTAAATTAGGTGGTTAGGTTGCTAAGAGACTTTGAATTGGTGAATTTTTTATGAAGAAATGGATGGATTTGAGCTTGGATGAGGGTGGCCGAAAATGCAAGAAGAAGAAGGAAAAAAATGGTGTCTTGCATGAATAGTAAAATCAAGAGAGAGAGTGTGTGGTCAAAGTTTGACCATAGTTACTTTTTCGCTAATATTTTAACCATGGTTAGGTTATTGATTAACTCTAGTTACTTTTAAACTATGGTTAGGTTATATGTTAACTACGGTTACTTTTTATGTGACATTATTTCGTGATGCCACGGTGCTTATTTATATGTGACTAAATGTTGTTATACCACGGTATTTAATTAGACGTGGTATTACTATAGTTTAATAATATAGTTGTGAATTTATTTGCACATTAGAAATTAATAATTGTTCGGCCCTGATAAATTCCTACGTTAGTATATTATTAGTTGTACGATAATTAATTATTGCCACGTTAGAGTATTATGGACGCATGGCGTGGATTGGAATTTGTGGTAGCGTGAATTGATCGGGTAGTCGATTTCTTAATACACTAACGTGAGTGAGTCACGTCATCTCTATCTATCCCGAGAAAGTTTGTTGGTCGTATTCAATCAAGTCGTCCGAGGCCAAAGTGAGCCGTATTCGTCCGATTGTTTGAGACCGAAAAAGTTTGATGGTCGTATTCAATCAAGTCGTCCGAGGCCAAAGTGAGCCGTATTCGACCGATTGTGCGAGACCGAGAAAGTTTGAAAGTCGTGTTCAATTAAGTCGTCCGAGACCAAAGTGAGTCGTGTTCGACTAATTGTCCGAGACTTAATCCGGTCGTGTTCCTATGTGTCCGAGACCATGATTTTCGGGTCGTATTCCTAAGTGTTCGAGACCCTGATATATATATGTATATATATATATATATTTATTTATGGAGCTGTGTTCTATAAAGGTCCGAGGCTTAGTGTTATGGACTCGTATGATGTCGTGGAGTCACGTGGAATATTCCCCGGAGTGACGTAGAATATTTCCGGAGTAACGTAGAATATTTCGGAGTAACGTGGAATTTTCGGAGTAACGTGGAATTTTATACGATAGCCGAGGCCTGGAACGCGGGTTTTAGAGCAACGTGGGTTATCGTTATTCCGATCCGAGATGTGATTTATCAATATGAGGGTAACGTAGAATATTTGAGAAGGTGTGGGAATTTTCGGAATGGAAATAGAATATTCCGGGAATTATTGAGGAAAAAGGAGGATATGTCGAGTTTCGTTGTTTTAAAAATTTGTCTGGAGGCACTAGCGACCTGAGTTAGGGTTAGAGGTTTTACTACTAAGATTTTATCTCACCCCGTCATGGGTCCTATTTTTCAAGTATCGGGCGATGGAACATCAAGTCTCTAAGGATTAGCATTCGAGAAATATGTGGATCGAATGAATATAAGATATTTTGTGGCCTTATGGATTATATTGGATTTTATGGATTAAGATTGAACCATTGGTATTTAACCACTATATCAATTGAAGTGTAATATACGAGATATATGATGTATACCACTTTTGTCCTAAATCATTCATTTGAATTGATGTATGGAGATGTTTACCCGCTTCCGCTGTTTTATGGATCTTTATGAAATTGTGGGCCGAGGGATCCCAGAAGCCAATCTAAAAACAGAAACGGCTAGATGGGATGTCGACGGCTCGCGGGGTTCGGAACGTGACACCTTTTGTGGTGACAAATATTATATGCGTTCCTAAGAAAAGGAATTTGTCCATTTTACGGGGTCTCAAAGGCGTGCGGAAACACATAAGAACTTTTGAATGGAAATGGAAAAGAGATGTAACTCCAGTTCCTTCGGAAATGGTAAGATCTTTGGCACAAGAAGAAAAGGTTGACTCGTATCATCGTGACTAGGTTCTAATTTCTCTATTTTTTTAAGAATATCGCTCTTCCTATCCGTATCGAATAGAACATGCTGAGCCAAATCTTTTTCATGTAAAAATTCTATGGCGCAAATCTTTAGTATTCTCTTATTTATTACTTGTGTTTACTATTTAGACGAGAATATCGTCACCCATTGTTACTAAAAAATTCAAAGAAACCTCGAAAATGGAACAAAAGCGGTATCCGTATCATTATGACTTGGTCGTTGGGTCGAATCGGCAGCCTCGAGTTTGTCGGCCTCGGCGAGCTTAAGAACCGCCCAATCCCGGCGGGCCTCGCCGAGGCCGATGAGCCTCTATGTCATCGACCTCGGCGAGCTCGGACATCGAATCGACGGCCTCGAGCTCTTCAACCTTAGCCATTTTCTCTATTGCGGGTGTTGGGGAGGAGTGCTATGGAGGAAGAGGGAAAGAACGTTGGGTTTCAAGGTAAAATGCACCCCTATATATGGTGGCCTTGGACGGATCCGGCGAGCCTCGATATCGCATTTCATCGGTAAGCTCCATGGCCGTCGTGTTGCATAAGGAAAAAGGAAGACGGAGAAGGAAGAAGATAAAATCATTTTTCCCTTTATCTTATGTATCACGTGAAAAAGGGAAATCACTTTCCGAAATAGAGCAAACTCTCCTCCTTTCTCTCTCCCTCTTCCTCCCTCCCTATTCTCTCTCCTCGTTCGTTGGCTCTTCGGCTCGTTCTCTCTCTTCTTGGCTAGCCATTCCGATTTTAACGACAAAGTTGCGATTTGGGGGATCTTCACCTCGATGGCGATCTCGAGGCGCCACCGCTCGGAGGCGGTCCCTCTCAATCACGACCCGACACTCTCCCTCCACCCGATCCAATCGCGGTGAGGACAGGCAAATCCATAGTGATTCCGAGTCTTCCATGACAAGATCCTCCACCATGAACCGTTGCCCCTATAGTCCATCCGGATCGATCCGCTTAGACCACGACCGACCATTCGGTCGAGTCCCTATCAACGAATGGTTTCTAGTGAAGCTCAGTGACAATTGAAGCTTTTCTAGTACACTTCCATGTCCGACACCGACTCGCCGCCCGATCGAGTTCTAGCAAGCTTTGATGACCACGAAGCGAGGCGAGCACTTGCCGGATCTCGTAAGTTTGAGGCTCACCTCGCCATCGGTGAGCTCAAGGCGACAAGGCAAGCCACGAGTGCTCGCGGATATGGCCAAGACGAAAGTAAAAGAAAAAAATAAAAAAGAAAAGATAAAACAAAAAAAAGATAAAAGAAAATAATTTTATTTCCTATTTATGAGATAAATTTTTAGCCCCAAAGTAGATTTTCTATTTCTGAAATAGAAAAAAAAAAAAATTCTTTTCGTCGCTCACTCTCTCTCTCTCTCGTCCCTTTCGCTGGCCGTCGGTCCATTTCGCTGAACAAATGAAAATCCTTCAAACGGTCGGTTTCGTACGCAGCTCAAACAGAGGAAGTGTCCATGCAACTTCCCCTCTCTGTCCGTTGGTCCACTCCCTCTATTTTCTTCTTCCCTTGTCCTCTCTTTGGTTTCTTACGCCCTCGTTTCTTGCTCCGGGTCCCACATGTTCCCCTCCTTTTGACTAAACTCTCCCCTTTCTCTCTCTGTTTTCTCTTCACCTCAATCATTGCACCTTTTGTTGACGTTGTGATGAAGTCTCTTGTGTTTGCAATGAGACTTAGCATCGAAGGGCACAAGCCGCTGCAGCAAATTGTTGATTCGAATTTGGGATTGGCCGTTAGTAAATTGTCCTGTAACTGTCTTGGATATTCACGTCCTGGTGGTTTGCGAGTAATCACTTGTTTGTGACGACTTTGGGTTTGGGCTTCCCAAAGATAAGATGAAGAAGTGGTAGCAGATACAAAGAATGACTTCGGATTCCACTTGGATAAATCCATGGTGAACTCGAAGGAACCCGTAAAAATTAATGGCATCTATCAACGAGGGCAACAAAAATGAAAGATCATAAGAAAATTAATTATAGAAAAATAGTTTGGAAAAAGATCATAAGTATTATATCAGCCCCTTCTTTTGTTCGGCCAAAACGAGCCATGTTCGTGAGGATGGTATCTGAATTTACGATTGAGATCGTAAGCACTGTCAATCATAAATATTAAATATCAATTATAGCAGTTTTTTATGATTATTATTAGCCACAAATTCCCAAAGGATCGAAGCTCACCAATATTGCTTTCTGTCTTTCCCTTATTTTCTTCTCTTCCTCCTCGTTCCCGGCCCCCCTCCTCTTTCTTCCTTTTGTCTTCTTATGCCCCTCATGTTCCTCTTCCGTGTCCTTTTGACTAATCTTTCTCCCTTTTTCTCTCTCCCTCCCTATTGCAGGGATGTTTTGAGTGTCCTCTCTTTTCACACGATTTCATTACACCTCCTGTTTGTGCAGCTGCAAAGTCCGAGCAAGCAAAATGGCATCAACCGGTCGTTCCGGCGCGTCCGCAGCCCAGTACGACGTGTTCCTGAGCTTCAGAGGGCCCGACACTCGCAACAACTTCACCGATGTCCTCTACCGGACCATGGTCGGCCAGAAGATCTTTGCCTACAGAGACAGCGAAAAGCTCCACGCCGGTGACCGGATTGACGATCTCCTCAGAGCAGTCGGCAACTCCAAGATCTGCATACCGATCTTCTCCAGAGGCTACGCTTCGAGCCCTTGGTGCCTCCGTGAGCTCGCTCGTATGATGGAGCTCCATGAATCGACCGGGAAACCGGAGATCCTACCCATCTTCTTTGACGTCTCGGCCTCTGACGTCAAGCTCAAGACGGAACTGTACATGAAGGACTTGGAGAAGTACGAGCAGAGGGCCGGAGGCGACAGCAAGGAACAGTGGGAGGCGGCTCTGAGAAAAGCGGGTCAGATCATAGGATGGGAAGTACAAGGGAAACCGTAAGTAAATGCTTATAACTTTTTTCAAGCTTCAGTCGATATGCTATTCTCTCTGTGTTCTTTTGAGTAGAGTGAAAACAAGCTAGTGGCTCGAAATTAGATATGAAGTATGTTGGTCGATGCGTCATATACAAACCGATTTTTTGGTACATGAGCAGTAAATTTCATCAGGGGAAAAAAGAGCCAATCCACGCATTCTCATAAATAAGCAGGGTCATTGTGGGTAACGATAGTTATGTGAGTGACTTTGATGTAATTCTAGAATGACGTCTGTAATTTGGTCCGCAAAGAAATATCTTCTTTCTCAGAAATAGGAAGTAGTAGTGAGATTGTTATTTTGTTTTCTTTACTGAAAGTGTTTGGTTTGTGACAGACACGGTGAAGTTATTGAACTCGTTGTGAAAGAGGTTCTGCGTAAGCTGCTAAAAGGAAAACAAGTGCATCTGGACAGCAAATTGGTTGGGGTAGACGAACGAGTAGAGGCCATAATGGAGTTGTTAGATGTTGACTCCAGCGCTGGTGTGCGTTTCGTTGGAATTTGGGGAATGGGTGGGATCGGTAAGACTACTCTTGCTAAGATTGTTTTCAATAAATTGTGTCCCTGCTTTGATGGCCAACGTAGCTTCATTGGGAACATAAGAGAATTGTCAATCAGAAATGGTCTAGAAGATGTGCAAAAAAGTTGGCAACCGACATTGTTGATTCTAGATTTGTCGAAAAATTTATCAACAGTGATGAAGGGATAGATAGCATAAAGAGGAGAGCTAGTTCTAAGAAAGTTCTCATTGTCCTAGATGATCTAGACAAGAAAGAACAGCTTAAGAAACCGGTGGGGGGCCGACACTTTTGGCTCGGGGAGTAGGATCATCATTACAACAAGGGATAAAACGATTCCGACGAAGTAGAGGGAATCTTAACTTATGAAGTACAGCAAATGGATCAAGGTAAAGCACTAGAGCTTTTCAGTTTGCATGCCTTTGACAGTGCCTCTCCTCCCGATACTCATCGAATTCTCTCCGAAAAAGTTGTATCTCGCAACGGGGGGACTTCCATTGGCTCTTGAAGTCATAGGTTCCTATCTTCATCACCAAAATGAGGAAATGTGGAAAGAAATGCTGGAAAGGTTGAAGAATGTACCAAATAATGAAGTCCGAGAAAAGTTGAAGATAAGTTACGATGTATTAGAAAATGTGGAAAAGGAAATTTTTCTCGATATCGCATGCTTCTTCATGGATGAAGAGAAGTCACGAGCAACCTATTTCTGGGATGCTTGCGGTCTATACCCACGCAGCTCATTGAAGAAACTTAATGATCTCGTGTCTAGTCAAAACTTTTTGGTATTCGACCGAAAAAATGAATACATTTGAGGATGATATTATATGGATGCATGATCGCTTGAGAGACCTTGGAAGATATATCGTTCGCCAAGAATGTACCGGGTATCCGACAGGGTGCGAGAGGTTGTGGGATGACGATGAAGCTCCGAAAGTAGTAAGGTCGAACAAGGTAAGGTAAAAGTAGGTTTCTTACGTTATTAACCGTACAATTGCTTTCCTACTTCCTATTCAAAAGATTCCTTTTGGCAACTATGAATAACAAAGTTAATGTTTTCAAGCTCATTCTCATAGATAGTTTTTTATTGGCGAGAGAAAGGATGAACTTCAAGCACTCAATCTATTTGGACATCGTTCGGATCCCATCCGCATTACTGAAGAAGAACTTGAGAGGATGCCAAATCCGAGATTCCTCGAGTTAAGAGCGAGGGACTTTTGTTGGAGACATCAACAATCATCTCCAGGGAGCTAAGATGGCTTTCTTGGTATTCTCCTCTGCGTTGTACAATGGCCAATTTTCACTTGGAAAATCTAGCAGTTTTAGAACTTACATACGTTGCGCACGGCGAAAACTGGGTGGATGGAACATTTTGAAGGTGTGAATTCGTACTTTTGTTATCTCAACATAGTATTCTCTCTTTGATCCTCCCCGATAATGTTTCAGCTACTTTTGCAGATGGCAAACAAATTAAAAGATCTTTCTCTCTCAAGATGTAGTGAATTGAAACGGACTCCCGACTTTTCCGGATGCCCCGAGTTTGGAGAGATTGTCTCTTTCCGATAATCATAGCTTGCAAGAAGTTCACTCCTCTATTGGGAAGCTAAAAGATCTTACTCACTTGGACATTTGTTCTTGCGGGAGTCTTCGAAATTTGCCTGAAGAGATTGGAGGACTGGTAAAGATGAAGCACTTCTCTATCCAAGTGGTGTGACGGCATGAAGAAACTTCCATACTCTATCCGGAAGTTAGTATCACTATCTAAGTGGAGAATAGCATGCCCAAACCTTACAAGTTTACCGGACTCTATTGATGATGCAAAACACATGTCATCCCTCGATTTATCGGGCAAGTCAATAGTGGAACGTCCAATTTCTATTGGCGAGCTCACACAACTCGAGTTCCTTTCGTTCTGCGGGTGTGAAAGGTTGCAGAAGATTCCAGAATCAATAGGCAACTTGACATCATTACAGGAGTTGGATCTCTCAAATACGTCCATTGTTGAGTTGCCCGATTTTATAGGAAATCTCAAGCGATTGAAGGTGCTGAGGATAGGAAATAGTGCGATAAGGAGGTTACCTTCCAATATTGGAATGCTAGAGAGGTTGGAGGAGCTCAATGCCTATGATTGTGCACAACTGGAAGGCGAACTTCCCTCTGAAATATGCAAGCTGTCGTGTCTAAGAATCCTAGACTTATCATATACTCGTGTTAGCGTAGTGCCAACGGCAATCAATTCCCTCACGCAACTCCGGGAGCTGCGTTTAACATATTGTGACGAGCTGCGAGAGTTGCCGGAGCTTCCCTCGAGTTTGAACTGTCTACATGTTCAATCGACATCATTGCGGTTAGTTTCGGATCTCAAGAACCTCACGAATCTAGTGGAATTGCATCTTCCAGGGGTTCCCTTGCCATCGACGGGGTTGGGTTGCCATCCTCGACTTAGAAAACTCTCTTATTCTGGCATGGATAGTTTCAACTCGTAGTTGTTGGACCAAAACTTTCCAACTTGAAAAATCTGTCAAAATTACGTCTTTATCGCTCTCCACGTAGGGAAATTCAACTCGACGGGCTTGAACTGTTGAGGGATTTGCACGTGAAAGATTGCGAGTTTCTCGAGGGATTGTCGGTTATTTCATCAAGCATGAGGAACCTCTGTGAAATGACATTCCGGGATTGCCCAAAGCTACTTGAAATTCGATTTCGCAGTATGATGGAATCATTAAAGGTACTTCAAGTGGCATGGTGCGGTTCCCTGGGAGGGTTATATGGTTTATCAAACTCCAAGAAGCTGACGAATTTATATATCCACACGTGCGATGGGCTCCGGGTTGTTGAGGGCCTTGAAGAATTGGAACTTTTGAATAGTTTGTTTGTTTACAAGTGTGGATCGTTGGAAAGGTTGATTGATGTATCCAACTCAAAGATACCAAATGAATGCTGGATAATTGTACGGGGTTGCAGGAAATTACCAAGTACTAATGCCCGTGATATCCGTTATAGGGATTATAGAGAGATGATTCTTGAGAGGACGAGGAAGACATTGAACGAGGTGCGCCTTTCTTCTACCCTTCCCTTTATTTTATATTTTTATTTTTCGCAAACGCATATTGTAGGCATGACTTTCCGTCATTTTCCTTTGTTTCGTTTGCTTCCTTAAGTCTCTCCATCTGTCTCATACCCTCTTGGCATGTAGTGGTTCGTTTAGAATACAAAAAATATTCCGTCAATTTTATTCCGTCAATTTTATGTGTTATGAGTTGGTTATGTAATTTGAATTCTTCCACCTGTCAAGCATCTAACGGTGAGTACGTAAACTTTGGGCATTCTATAGAAAAAGAGATTAATTTATAGAAAAATATATTTGAAGCTAACTCAGTTTTGGTATATCTTTTTCATTTTTTTTTTACTTTTTTCACGGCTGACCCAATTTTTTCCCTTTTCTCTTGTTCATGGAGTGTTGGCAAGTTTCTGGTGTTATTCGTTGAAAAGGTTGACTGAACATTTCACACATAAATATAGATCTCTCTCTCTCTCTCTCTTTCTCCCTGACGTACTTCCTGATTAATTATGAACATTTGACACATAAATTAGATTCACTAACGATTGTGATGTTTGGACTTAATGGCTTGATGATTAGATCATAGTTGCATTTTCTTGTCCTCCAATATAGGTAGAAGACTAATTCATCTTTTCCTGTTCTAGGAGGATGAAATGGAGAAAGATTCGGAGGGTTTGACGGAGGAGAACGACAGCATTGATTGTCCAGATTTGGAAGATTCGACGGAGCAGGACGACAACATTGTTTGTTCAGATTTGGAAGATTCAACGAAGGATTCGGAAGATTCGATGGAGGAGAACGACAGCATTGATTGTCTAGATTTGGAAGATTCGACGGAGCAGAACGACAACATTGTTTGTCCAGATTTGGAAGATTCGACAGTGGAGAACGACAGCATTGATTGTTCAGATTTGGAAGATTCGACAGTGGAGAACGACAGCATTGATTGTTCCATAGGCATATTAGAATGTATCTGCAAGCCCTTCTGGTTTGTTCAACGAAGGAGGATAGCTTATGCGAGAATGCAGGAAAATGCAGACGTGGAGTCAAGATAAGCTGAATGGATCTCTATGCATTATGGTTAAGGGTATAAAAGCTAAATCGATTGCTCCAAGAGAATACTTGCACTCTTCCTGGAATACTCAAGTGCGTTGGGGTCGAAGGATAAGTTTCCCGGAAACAGGAAAGCAGTTTGCATATGAAATCTACTCTGCTTTGAGGATTTGCTAATTGTCCATCCGTTGAGGTAAATTATTCCCTTTGTGAATATCACATTGCTTGCCACATGGAAGCATCGTCAATATCTTCGACAGCTCAGATAATAGTTTCCAATGCATATGATCCCTCTTTCTCAGTGTGTGCAACTATGCAAGTACAGGACCAGGGCCGCGTTAGTCAATGTCTTTGTATCGGTGGCACTAGCAGGTGACTCGTTAGCTATTAGTAGCTGTCATTAATTTGGCAATCAGTTAACAGAATTGACAATGAAAACGACTCAATTCTGCAACTAAATTTGGTAGTCCAGTACTCAAAAGTCAGTTTCTGTCACTGTTATGTATTGGGTGGTCATACTGAGCAAGCTACTAGTTCTGTCTGGCCGGGTAAATGAATGAAGAGAAAACAAGCAGAAGTAGGCAATTTTGGGATGTCCCAAATGGTGATCATTAAATCAATCTTGCACGAGCTCCTCCAAAATCTGTCAAGATTACAAATTAGTGTTTCCTGTGCCAATGTTTGTGAACTCGACAAAACTGGTCGTGGAAGATACTAATTATATTATGTCTGCAAGCAATTCTAATTTCTTCTAGGATGAGGTTGTAGTGGCAGAAGCAAGTGCAGAGACTACTGACTATGTCATCTCAATTCTCAGGCGTCTGATATTGAGCATCCACTTGAGTTTTTGCAGAATGTGTTAGTATTTTGTCCATTCAATAATGGGCTGTTCTTGCAGGTGTGCCCAGTGTACTGCCGAATGTTTGTTGCCATGATCTGATCGCGAGAGGTTTCTGAGCAATCACGACTAGTTGCCCATAAGTGGATCACAATGCAGCGAGGCTCGGATTGAAGCCACATTCATCGAGTTAGTCAAACCATTCACCAGTAACAGGCAATAGAACTTTCAGTATTCTTGGCTGAATTCGAAAGTCATTCACCAGTAACAGGCAATAGAACTTTCAGTATTCTTGGCTGAATTCGAAAGTCATTCCCCAGTAACAGGCAAGTTTCTTGAAACAAGAAATGACTGGAAATATGTTTACTATGCTGTCGAAACATTGATGGTCTTGCTGCCTCAAGTAATTCATGATCCCTGTGATTGAGCAGAACGATTTCCATGTGGGAATATTTTCAATGATGGACATCTTCAACATCTTAATAGTGTTTGATAAATTGGCATTTGTAATTTGACTATACCATGATACTTTCTTGAGAATACTTGTACTTTCCTTTGCGTTGATTAACCCAGTACTCCTGAGGGCAGTCCAGTACGTAGAGGATCTATAGTTTAGGCAGACGGAGGCCACGTTTGCGAATTTTCCGGACACCTCGACCGATAGAAGTTTACTTGACGCTGCATTAGCCATTGCGTGCCCCGTCACACGACAATCTTGCAACATTAATTGGATTTATGAAATCTGTTTGTGCGTGTGGTAAAAGTTGACGATGGCTTGGAGTTTCACTGGTTGCCCAATTTGGCTCTGATTTACTCCGGAGAACGAATGGCTTCAAGAACGTATGGTGGTTATGCTGTCTTCTTGCAAAATTTACTCTCGGAAAAAGTAAGAGAATCTATAGTACAATCGAGTGAAGGAGCAATGCCTTAATGGCACGTGAATCGCACGTGGTCTTGGTCTTGATGGGAGGTTTGATTCTTGGGGGCTAAGGATGATCTCCTTCCTATGTTTAACTTAAGAGAAAATATTTAGCTTTTCGCTTCTATACCTTCATGATTTTTCTCAACCGCTTTCTATATTTTTAATTTTTCTAATCAAATCATTCTGTTTCCACAAATTGTCTAATCAAGTCTCCCAACATTAAATCCGACCAAATCCAGGCACTTTCTGTATTATTAATATTGCCATGGGAAAAGAAAAGGAGCAGGAGAAAAGAACTCTTTTCTTTATTTTTCCATGGTGGCGTCATGTTGGCAAATGTTCTTTAATGTCAACTCTGATATGGTTGGACAATCACATCCGTCGATTTTGGTCAAATTTGGTGTCGAGTGTCTTGATTAGAATATTTGTGCAAGTAGAGGGCTTCCATTGAAAAATGAATACATAAACGTGTTTTACATTTCTAGCACCATTTACATATCCGGCATCGCTCCATTATATTTCTTGCCGTTTACATTTCCCATGCAAGAATCAATAGAGGACCTTTTAAACCTTTTTTCGATCGGACTAGATCGTTACTTCAAAAGATTTCCCACTTTCATGGTGAATCCTTAATGTTTTTGTTTCTTTCCTAAGTAGAATCAATTTCGTCAACATGTTTAACACACAACCTCAAATTATAAACTTGATAAAAATAAGACATGCTAATATGGTGGACATTGTAGTTCATGAGGATGGCGGTTTAACGATTACTCGTTTCATTATGAAAGAAATAAACGAGAACATGAAAACAAGATAAAAAAAAGGTGAGGACAAAATGAAATAAATTTTAGGGAAGAATATATGAAATGTTGGTGGAAGATGGAGTTAGGTAATGACTATTTCTTTCGATTGAGATACATAGGAAGTGTTTTTATAGGAAGGAAAGATGCCGCTCGAAGATGCCTTGATACGAAGCGTACATAGAGAGAAAAGCACTTAGAAAAATGTTTTATATTATGTTAGCAAATTCGCGTTAGAATAACGTGAAAAGATGCCTCGATTCAACAGTGTTTTCTTTTAACAATGTCTGGAGATGGTGACTATCCTACAATTCCATGACTTTGACCAATTATATATATTTTTGTTGTAAAATCTGGAGCTTGACAGGGACAGACGTCTTGTCTGAACAGGGACGTTCTGAAGGTTGTCTTTTTTTAATTTGAGCATCGTCGACCGATCCAAGCCAAAAGCTTGAATATCCATTTCAAGGAAGAAGCTTTCGACGGATTCCTCCAACTCCATGAAAATCGGTTTGTGCATTTACATGATTTCTACTTTTTAACACCACGAAAGCGCAGCTCTAACTCCAAGTCCGAGCAAGCAAAAACCAAAGCAAGACGAGAGACCTTTTGTGAGGGAGAACCCCAAACACATGGGAGCAACCAGTGGTTTGGGCTCATCAGCAGCTAAGTACGACGTGTTTATGAGCTTGAGAGGGCCCGACACCTGCAACACCTTCACTGACTGCCTCTTCTGGACCATGGTCGGCCGGGGATCGCTGCCTATAGAGACAGTGAAAAGCTTCATGTCAGTGATCAAATCGACGATCTCCTGAGAACGGTTGGTGACTCCAAGATATGCATACCAGTCCTTTCTAGAGGCTACGCTTCAAGCGCCTTGGTGCCTCCATGAGCTCACTCGTGCAACAGAGCTCAACGAATAGCTTGGGAAGCTGGCAATCCTACCGATCTTCTTTGACGTCACGCCCTCCGACATCAAGCTCAGGATGGAACTGGACAGGAAGGACTTGGAGAAGTATGAGCATAACCACAGCGAGGAGACCAGGCAACAGTGGGAGGTAGCTTTGGGAAAAGTGGCTGAGATCAAGGGATGGGAAGTCCAAGGGAAACCGTAAGTAAATGCTCATTAATGGAACTTTTTTCAAGCTAGTCGAAGTGCTATTCTGTTATTGTTCTTGTAAATGGCAATGAAAGAAAGTTGGGTGGTTCAAAATGTGAGATTTGATGGGACCACAACCAACTGCACTCAAAGCTTAAACTTATAGAAAGAAGGCGTGGTTTAATATTTATATATTTCAACATTCCCCCTCACGCTTAATCTGGTCTTTTTGATTAATACTAAGCGTGTAAATATTTATTGGAAAGGCAAATAGGGGCACGAAAAGATTTGAATTCGGGACCTCTCGCTCGATACCATATGAAAAAGTCCAACCCAAAAACTTAAAATAATAGGTGGAGGAAACCATAAGAATATAAAGAACACACAAGACACATTCATAAGCGATGTGGGACTTACAAAGTCAACATCCCTCTCACATGCAGGCCGGATTAAGAGCGCCATGTGGAATTTAGGCAAATGCACATTCGTGAAAGGGGCAACACCGGGCTCGATACCATGTTAGAAAGTCCAACCCAAAAAGCTTAAGGCTGTTAAAAGAATGCGTGGTTTAATATTTACATATTTCAATACTTCCCCTCACACTTAGTTTGGTCTTTGCCTAGTACTAAACGTGGACATATTCATTGGAGCGACAAATAGGGACCTGAAAAGATTTGAACTCGGGATCTCCCGCTTCCGATACCATGTTAAAGTTATTGTCCCACATCGCTTGATAATGGATATGATATGCTCTTTATATTTATGTGGTCTCCCTTCATCTATAAGCTTAAACTTTTGGGTTGGACTTTCTAATATGATATCGAGCTAATGTTATCCTTTTCGCGATTGTGCCTCTACCCCTCATTAGTGTCAAATTCCACTTTCTAACATGGTATCGGAATTAATGTTATCCCTTTCGCGATTGTGCCTCCATCCCTCATTAGTCAAATCGGCTTATGCTTCCGATACCATGTGAGATTTGGTGGGACCACAACCAAATGCGCTAAAAATTTAAGCTTATAGAAGAATGCGTGGTTTAATATTTATATATTTCAACACAAAACTCCATATTTGTTATAGTAGAATTCATTTCTCACCGACAAGAGAGCCAATTCACCAATTCTCACACATAAGCGGGGCCACTTTGGCTAGTGATAGTTATGCGAGTCAATCTGATCTAATTCCATAATGATGTCAGTAATTTGGGCCGCAAGGAAACATCTTTCTCAAAAATAGGAATAATTGTAAGTTTGTTTTCATAACACCAATTATATCCCACGAAGTCTATTAACCCAAAATTCTTTTAGCTTACGAGGGTTCATGGCACACGGGTTCGACAAGCGGGGGCCATGATCACACATGCTTATCAATTATAATCATACTTGTGAGTTTTTTTTGGGATCCCCGCCTAATTATTCTAAAAACTTAAGCGGTTAAATGAAAGGCGTAGTTTAATATTCAATTAGTCTATTACTCCCCTCATGCTTAGTCGATCTTTTTGCCTAGTAATATGTGTGGAAACATTTCACTTGGAGAGACAAATTAAGCATGCAAATGATTTTAACTTAGGGCCTCATTGCTTTGATGTTACGTGAGATTTTCTCGAGCACAATCAACCATTGTCAAAGTTTAAGGTGTGAGATTTTGTTGCCGGATCTCAACGAGGCTCAACCTCGCCCGTAAACGGCGAGGTCGGCCTTGCTAGGGCCGGGCGAGGCTCGCCCTTGCCTCGGATGGCGGGGGCGAGCTTTGCCGGCCCTCGCCTCTGGCCACCAGGAGAAGGAACAAAAAGATGAGACAAAAAAAGAAAGAAAAAGAAAAAATAAAATAAAAAATAAAAAAAAATCAAAAAGTGGTAAATTTTATAGTGGAGACATGTGCGGTGTGAGTTGGTTATGTAATTGAATTCTTCCACCTGTCAACCATCTAACGGTGAGTACGTAAACTATTCTCTTACATTGACAATATAAAGACCCTTTGTATAAACATGAAAACGATCTTGTCAATATTTCACCAACGGGCACGCGAAAATATAAGCTCAATTGCTCCACTCTCGCTCTTCGGCGTGTGAGAGGGGGCGAGCGATGTCGTTTTGGAGGATGCAGATGTGGCGCGAACGGATCCAAAGAAAAAGGAGGACAGACCGGCGGGTAACGAAAGTGGACGGCTTGTCGTTTTGTTGGTGTTCGTGTCGGGTCGAAAGCTTGGATCCATTATTTCTTTCTTTTTTGATAGACTAAGATAAAATGGACCAATTAAATTAATACAAAAATGATTGAATCCAACTAAAAATTTCGTGCATCTTAGTTCGGTTCGGATTTCGCAAAAACGGCCTTTGGATTTTTTATGAACTGATGAAACATAAAAGTTTCGGTCTCTTTCTTTCTCCCTGTAAAATTCAAATTCCTGAGCTGAGTGAACGAAATTCATATCCTAATGCGTAGGGATTAACTCTTTCTATTAGAGTTTATGAGAGAAACCTCTTGGCGGACACTTGGAAGATTGTGGAGAAGAACAAGAGCCTCAAGCGCAGGGACAATCTGAGGAGGATTGTCATCGAGAGTTTATAGGAGATATGTTTATGTTTCTCGCTTAGCTTTGATTCGACGAAATAAGCTTATGTTCTTTGAGATTTTTTGCATTTTCGGTCTCTGACAAGTGCTTTTTTAGATGGTTAGGGCGAACAGTGTTTGGTTCATTGTTTTCAGATTCTCACAAGTACTCGTTCCATCTTGGAGAATGGTGATACATTTCAAAATCATTGTGTGATCTCAATGATTTTCCAATCGATTAGCCGACTTGTCCCTTGAATCGAATTGGTTCTTCTTCAGTAGCGTGATTAGAGCTTCAATTTGTGGCAAACTGAGTTCGGCTTGTCTCTAGTCAAATGTGTTTTTTATGATTCCATTGTGATATTGGATTGGGTCTCAAGATATCAATCAACATGACTTTGAGCTTCCATGACAACCATTCTCGTGACATCCCCGTATTCCGACCTTTTTCGAAGCCGTGAATAAATGAAAAGTCTCGTTGATGTATTTCAGTTATATCTCACTTGAGAATGGCCATCTTGAGCGAGACTAACCAAATGGGAATGGTTAGTTAGGAAATTCAAGTACGTGGACCTAAGAACTTGATCCTGGACTGACTTCGTTGGTCATGAAAATTGTCGAGGGAATATTTTGGACCAATATAGGCCGATCTTAGAATGATTAAGGAACGATTTGGATAATACCCTACGTTTGGATCACGGGTGATTCCGTTTGACCTCGTATAGGTTCCGAACGTCCCTGAAATTTTTCTAACGATCGTGTCCGAGTGGGACTAGTGATTGACCCTCGCAATTGAATGACAACCAAAGTCGCCATGGCTCGAGTAATTCTTAAACGTGATTTTATCACGGGTCGATACGCGTAACTCCTAAAAGCCGCTCATTAGTTTGAGATACGCTGAAAATTCTATTGATCGAGATTGGTCGCGAATCGAGCTTGAGGATTTGACGTCGGACTTTCGGGGTTTCAATAAATAAAATTTTTGGACGTTTCCTCATCCAAGTGTCCTAATCCTTCGCGGTTCGCCCCAAAGAGGTTCGGGAAAAGTAGATTTGGACTGGATATGGGAAAGGACCCATTTGCCCTCAAAAAATATCCCATTTTTCACTTGGAACGAAGGGTATTTTGGTCATTTTCCCCCTTTGGCCGAGTTTGACTAGTCATTGTGGGGAGAAATTTATTTTTTTTTCCTCTTGACTTTGTGGACCCAATTAATTATCCTTAACCTATATTATTAATTATTTTGGTCCTCTTCTTCTTCATTATCCAAGAACACACTCTCTCTCTAGCTCCCTTTTCTCTCTCTCCCCCCTCACTTAGCCGAATTCACTCTCTCTCACCCTCCATTGCCGAAAATTCTTCAAGTTTTCACCGGAGTCGCTTTGGGTCGCTTGGAGTTGCTAGATCGTCGACGAGTCGCCGGGCTGTACAAGGACCGCCGGAATCGCCACTCGATTCAAGCTTTTCCTCAACCGTTCAACGGAGATTTTTGTGAATTTTTGAGGTAGGATTACTTCTAAACCTAAATTAGGTGGTTAGGTTGCTAAGAGACCAAGGAATTGTGAATTTTTGGATGAAGAAATGGTTGGATTTGGGTTGGTTGAGGGGTGGCCGAACTTGAAGTAGAAGGAGGAGAGGATTTCATGTTCTTGCATGAATAGTAATTCAAGAGAGAGAATGTGTGGTCAAAGTTGACCATAGTTACTTTTTTGCTAATAATTGAACTATAGTTGGGTTATGTGTTAACTCTAGTTATTTTTAACTATGGTTAAATTAGATTTTAACCGTAGTTACTTTATATGTGACATTGTTGTTATGCCATGGTATTTAATTGTATGTGACATAATTTCGTTACGCCACGGTATTTAATTAGACGTGGTATTACTATAGTTCAATACTATAGTTGTGAATTTATTTGTACGTTAGAAATTAATATTTGATCGGCCCGGATAAATTGCTGTGTTAGTATATTATTAGTTGTACGATATTTATTTATTGCCACGTTAGAGTATTATGGACGCATGGCGTGGATTGGAATTTGTGGTAGCGTGAGGCAATCGGGTGGTCCGATTTATTAATTCTCTAACGTGATTGAATCGCGTGAGCCCGATCTATTCTCGAAAAAGTATGAGAGTCGTATTCAATCAAGTCGTCTCGAGGCCAAAGTGAGCCGTATTCGTCCGATTGTCCGAGACCGGGAAAGTATGATGGTCGTATTCAATCAAATCGTCCGAGGCCAAAGTGAACCGTATTCGTCCGATTGTCTCGAGACCGAGAAAGTGTAAAAGTCGTGTTCAATTAAGTCGTCCGAGACCAAAGTGAGTCGTGTTCGACTAATTGTCCGAGACTTAATCCGGTCGTGTTCCTATGTGTCCGAGACCGTGATTTATGGGTCGTATTCCTATGAGTACGAGACCCTAGTATATATATATATATATATACATATATGGAGCCGTGTTCTATAAAGGTCCGAGGCTCAATGTTATGGACTCGTATGATGTCGTGGAGTTACGTGGAATATTTTTGGAATAACGTAGAATATTCGGAGTAACGTGGAATTTTAGACGATAGCCCGAGGCGTGAAACGCGGGCTTTAGAGCAACGTGGGTTATTGTTATTCTAGTCCGAGACGTAAAATATCAATATGAGGGTAAAATATCAATTTGAGAAGGTGTGGAAATTTTCGAACAAAAATGGAATATTCAGGGATTTATTGGTTGAATTATTGAGGTGAAGAAGGATATGTCGAGCTTTGTTGTTTTAAAACTTGTCTCGGAGGCACTAGAGCCCTAGCCTAGGGTTAGGGGGCTAGCTTACCGAGATTTTATCTCACCCCGTCGTGGGTTTGTGGTTTTACGGATCCTCCGCCGCAATAATGAACAACCCACCTCCAAGGTTCGGGATTCCGATGGACATGAAAACCGTAGTAACCGAGTACCCAGTAGGAGAGGACAAGACGTACTATAGGCATGTGACTACAATTAGGGTGGACATTGAAGAACTCTTTTGGAAGACCCATACTTATGTGGCATGGACATACCGCCACTTGGATATGGTGATGGGACCGTTGACGGGTTTTAATATTACCTATGTTGGTGCTTTGGGAATGGGATCATACTAGTTCACCCCCTCCGAGATGGCGTAGTGATACATCTCGACGCTGGCCCTTATGATAATCTTGACTACCCCGAGCCTATCCCGAGAGGTCATGGTACCCGTAGAAGATGGAGAGGTCTTAGAGCCGTTTGATGCGGAGCGATCGCCCGAGACCGAAGAGGAGGAGCTAGAGGTAGTAGATTGGAGTGCCGATGAGGATTAGGGTAGTTGGCCTCTCGATTGTTGTAGAGTGTTTTATTTTGTTTGTGTAGCGGGCTTCACCACATATCCTTTTTGTTATAGTTGGTTACGGGGCTTGTACATGGCCCCCAAGCCCTAGGTTTGAAGGTTATAACAATTGTGTATATGTACATAAGTTGTTTTACCGTCCCAAGTCATCGTGATGTTAATTAATTTCGTACGGGGAATTGTTTACGCTTCCGCAAGTGTTATATCCGTTGGCCTTTAGATCCTGGAGAACCGTACTTATTTGTTGGCCAGGTGGGATGTCAACGGCTCGTAGGGTTCGGGACGTGACACATTCCGATTCGGAAAAGTGATTTTGATTATAATAACTTTTTCTGATTTTGTTCCTAGATGAGTTTTCGAGAATCGAACGCGTTTGAGAATCGCATAAAATTTTTGTCCCCGAAAGAGAAATGTGTTTGGTAAATTTATATAATTTTTGTTTCGGGTAATAATTATGCTTCCCAATTTTTGTCATTTAAGTCAAATAATTACGTAGTAACTTTGTGAAATTTCATCATACATTTCGAATTAATCAAAGATTAATTCATATTGATTATCTTATATAATATATTGCATATTGAAATGTAAAAATAAATATCAAGAATCATCAAAAGTCATTTTTGCCATTTATTGTGAGGTTTCATCCAACTTATTTGAGCGAGCGGATAACCTACACGAGCAACACATTCGTTTCTACACGAAAAATGCAAGTGCACTATCCCGCATTGGTGTGCATTTTTGGTTCAAGGAAATCAAATGTTAGTCTTAATTCATCTAAAACTTAAGAACGAGAGCTTGCTAAATGGTCACGCTGGTTATTTTGTCTTTTCCTGGAATTTTCTAAAACTAAACTAAGTCTAAAGTACATAAACCTACGCAAATCACAATCAATGAAATCAAATGCACAATCAACGAATCATGACATTGATAAATCGCATAATCAAACCCTAACGAAGCCCTAAGGGCTTAGAAAAATGTGGTTCGGGTTTAATTTCAAAAGTGCCTATGATTTTTCTAAAAAAGAACAAAATCTATGAAATCTAGGAAATTTATGCCCAAATTTATGAAAATGAGGTCAAACTAGCCTAATTTAAGCTTTTTCTATTTCTAGGGATTTTCTAATTTTTTTTAAAGAAAATTTCCATTTTTTTTCAAATTCTTTATTTTTATTTTTATTTTATTGCTATTATCTTTTTTTTTTTTAAATAAGACCTCGTTGTTCTGTTTTTAGGTTGAGGGAAAATAGCTTCATTCTGTTTTGTGATTCTCAAAAGTGATTTTTTTCCGAATTAATTTTTTTTGTTCTTTTTGCTCTAAAACTGATTTTAATTCTCTCAAACCGATTCTGAAAATAGAATCAAAATCAAAATTATTTACATTGCCAAATAGGGTTCGCATCTTTTCTGTTTATGAGAACGGAATCGAAAAATCGGAATGGTTGTCATGCAGACCATTTGAGTTCTCTAGCTTGGGCCCAAGTTAATTCTTTATTGCATATTTTGCTGCCTAAATATTTGTTTGTAGATATGTTGTTTATCAAATTTTTCTGGGAACATGTTTCTTTACCAGATTTTTAGTTTATTTTTCCTAATGGGTTTCTAGTTTTTCTTCGTATTTTGTTAATCTTACGCCGATTGTTTGATGGTTTAGTTTTGTTTTATCGTGATTCATGTGATGGATGGCCACTTGACCAAGGAAATTGATTGTGGTTTAGAATCCACGATCTAGGTTTTGCTTTGTTGGACAAGTGTTGTCGCGACCTAAAAAATAAACAAGTTAGATTCTGGACTAATGGATTATCGGGTTAATTAATTAACTAACCTAACTCGGACTCTCCCAAGTCCATACCAAACCGCAACTTAAGGTTCGAAAAATTAACATATAATGTGATTTGAATTTGGAGTCGCCACTAATCATTTTCGGTAGGTTGACTAGAAACCCAAATAAAATAGCGGGAGAAAACTATCTTATTTCTACGAACCAGAGATTTTGAATTCGGAGACTTGATTACGCTAAATTACTCTAACGCCCTTTCGGTACCATTTTCGTAAAAAAAATGATTTGATTTGGTAATTTACTTGAATTTCAAAGGTGCAGTTTTTTATTCTTTTTTTGTTTTTCTCCTTTTTTTCTGAAAATGTAAAACATTGAGCTTTATGCGATATACACCATGGATGATTTAGAAAGAAAGAAGACGCGGCCAATCACGAGTATTTACAAAAACAAATTAACATGTAATAATACTAAACTTTGGAACACGTGGCATGTCTAAAATAAACAATCAAATATTCAAATCAAATGATTACATCTTTGTAGATCAAGATGGAGATGATTACCTTCTATTACACAAAATCTTACTCACGTACACGTTATAGTTTCTTTCAAGATCTCGGAGCTTGAAGAACGTGGCTGTCGTCCGAAAATGGCAAGCGATAACGTTGTTGGGTGGCGAGAGGCGAAGTATGTATCGGGACTCGTCGAATATGATGCTCGACCAAAGCTCTTTTCTCTCACTCTCAAATTTTCTTTTCTGGTTTCTTCTCAAGGACTATCTCAATTCTTTTCTCCTCAAAAACTCTCTCAATTCTCTCCTACTCCCAAAAAAAACTCCCTCTCTCTTCAAGAACTCTTATTCTTTTATAGGCAAAGTTCTTCATCCTTCATTCTTCATCTTCATTTCCTCACCTTCCATTTTCATCTTCCTTTCTTCATCTTCATCTTCTTTTCTTCATCTTCATTTCCCCACCTTCCATTTTCATCTTCTTTTCTCCATCTTCATCTTCTCTTCTTCATCTTCATCTTCTCTTCTTCACCTTCATTTCTCCATCTTCCATTTTCATCTTCTCTTCTTCATCTTCATCTTCCTTTCTTCATCTTCCATTTTCATCTTCTCTTCTTCATCTTCCTTTCACCATCTTCCTTTCCCCATCTTCTTTTGGTATTTGCAATGCGATCCCTGAAGTTTCAAGTATTTGCAATACAGTCCATGAAGTTCGAGTATTTGCAATACGATCCTTGAGAAAATATTTCTTTCAAACCCAAATCTTCTTGGTGCATTTTTCCACCCCATGCCTAGTCCGGACCCGTTAAATTAAGCTCAAATTATATGCCAATGCTAAATGAATATGTGAGATGATTTTTGTTTAGAACTAAAATTAGTTCTAATTTTTATGCAAAAAATATATTAGTCAAAATTTAGGCGTCAACAGCTACCCCTCTTTGAGTGGAGGCTCGTAGAGGTTCCGCTCAAAGACAGAATTGAATCCCTGAATTTTGACGGTGCAAATTATGGATGAACTTTTTTGCGGGAGTTTTAATCCCATTTTTTGTAATGAAGTGATGCGTGATATGCAAGACCGTAAATAACATGTGTCATAATTTCTCTTTTCCATGTTAGAGAAACCTACATGGATCGCATACGAGAATACTGTTTTACCAAATACCTCATAAGCTGGTGATTCCCTTAATTTTCAAGTTTCTTGCAAACACGAGGACCTTAAGGTATTTGGCCTATCTGTTATCGAGACTTCTCCCTAATGCGAGACAAGCGCAAGATATGTGTATCCTTCCGGATCACAAGAGCTACGTCGTTGTGAGTCGAAAGAAGTAGAATCAAGTTCACAAGAGCTACGTCGTTGTGAGTTGATTAAATGTCGAAATCGCCGATGCATATGTCTTCACGATTCGACAAAGGGGAACCAAAATCTTAAGAGCTACGTCGTTATGATTTGGTTTGGATCAAAATCACGGGTGCTTATGTCTTCGTGATTTGATAAAGGAGCCGAAAATCATAAGAGCTATGTCATTATGAGCCGACTAAAGGTCAAGATCACCGATGCATATGTCTTCGTGATCGACAAAGGGGAACCAAAATCTTAAGAGCTACGTCGTTATGATTTGGTTTGGATCAAAATCATGGGTGCTTATGTCTTCGTGATTTGATAAAGGAGCCGAGAATCATAAGAGTTATGTCATTATGAGCCGACTAAAGGTCAAGATCACCGAGTGCATATGTCTTCGTGATCGAGGACGAAATCATAAGAGTTACGTCGTCATGATAAGATGTCAAGATCGCCGGTGCATATGTCTACACGACTGACAGAGAGGCATATTGCCTGGATTGAATCGTAACAACTATCATCGGAGGAGTTGTTGATTTGAAAATGGGTTCGAAAAACTTACCTGGGTTCTCCGAACGATTAATCAAAGAACGAAACAGATCGCTCATATCATACATGGTAGGCATTTGCCAGGAGAACTTACTCATTCAATAATCCTTGGATGAATTTCGAGACCTTGGGAGGGACATCGAACATCGGGAATGTATTACCCATCATAGAAATGTCAAAGGCAATATGCGCAAACAAATTCAACAATGAGTTCATGCAAAACTATCCTACCGAGCTTGCAATGATGTATATAATGCAATCACTCATACCATGGTTTATGCATAACCATTCTATCAAGTTTGCGTTACCAATCCTGTCCGGGGATGTTCTCACATTATGAATACCTCGAATGTGAGCTGAATGGGGGACTTCGGTCCGAAAGAGTTTTTCTCACTCTCAAGAAAAGTTATTTATCCCGTCTGCGGGATTCAAAAGAAATCACTCAATCTTTCCATCATCGCATTCGATAAGGATCCGAGTAATCTCGCAATTGATACGACCGAGCCGATCCGGAGGTCTTGATTAGGACCGTAATGAGGGCTAGGTCAAAGGTTTACAAAGGGGACTCTAGTTGAGTCAAGACTGCTGAAATGAATTTCTTCGTCATCTCTCCGGGTTTACAAGTCAAGAACTCGCAAAAATGAGAGAGAAGTAATCTTGCTCGAACTTCTTCGAGTGATGCTTAAAATCATGGAACTCCACATTAATTCAAGTGCCCTAGTTAGAAAAGACTTTTAAAGGGTTGTAATGTAGGTAATGATTTGGGGAGTGAGAAACGAAAGGGTTCGTTTTGGCTCAGAAGATATTTGAGAAGGGGCTTGATGTTGGTGATCATTACAATCTTGTCACCGATCGTGACCTTCTATGATACCATCATTGCTCGAGGATGGTATGAACTGAAGATTGCATTTGCAATTTGACACTTCATGGAGATTTTTCTCTCAACCCTTTTAGGATATACAGGAAAATTGTGCATTCAAGTTCGGAAATATTCTATAAATGAACAATGAATTGAAATGGCATTGGCCTTACTTTTGGTAGGCACTTTGCTTTTTAAATGCCCGGGAGTTTTTTTGTGGAATCAGCTTTTCCTCTTTCTTCTCTTTTTTTTTACTCCCAACTCTCTTTTACGATTGTATCTTGATGAGTTCATTAGGAGATTTTCTATGGATCCAACTTTTCAGGTCCTTCTACTCAAAGATGGGCTATATTTGTTTTGGGACAACAATGATCACCAATAAGGGCTTTTAGAAACGAATTTGCGAGGCTCAAATGGATTGTGTAAATGGATATAGATGTGTGGGATAGAAAAAGAAATGCTCTTCGTCACCCTAAGGCACTTGAATTAAAGCGCAAGTACAATGCAAAGAACCACCCGAAGATTGATGTTAGTCCAAGCAAGAAGATTTCTAACCATTTGTCTCGTGATGCTTTGATGGAATTACCTCTGTTTTGCCCCAATGTGGGGTGGTTCTTGACAGGGGTTGTGGAAGTGAAATCTCCGCTCAAATGGGTTGATCAACGGATAACTTGCAGTGTTTAGGGTAGAGAAATGAATGCCTCAATCACTTCGGTTATCGTACCTTTCGCGAGAAAACTTTTTACCTCGGGGAATGCGGAATTTGCCACCGTTCATCTCGCCTTGAAAAAATTGGACGTGTTTGGGAAAGGATTGCCTTTCATCATCCTGTCATGCCCCCTTCGTACATTTGATGTATCTTATGTAGTTCATGTTCCTTATTCGAGTTGGTAAATTAAGCATGAGGAACAATCATGTGCAAACTATGCAGGTGTATGAGTGTTTTCGAGCATATAAAATGTAGCGACTTTTTATCTTGGCGGACAAAGTTCGCAAGTACATAAAAAATTTCTTAGGGGCGTGGATCGTGAGTTGCTCCTACTCATGCAAATGCGTTGCAAAACTTCATTGTACGCTTGAGACATGAGATTGTCAAAGGCTCCAAGAATTTCTCATTTCATTAATTTTTCATGGAGAAGGGATACTTCTCTGTTTGGACAGGTAGTGAACCCCTGTAAAAATCAAAAGGGAAAGCATCAATGTATGTCCTCATGTTCTAAAAGAGTTGAAACGATACCACTTTACCCATGTACGTATTCCTCGCGAACTTTGAATTGAAAAGATCGATTCATCCGGATCGGATTGTATGTCCGGAATGTCATCTTTCCAGGTTCTATAACCGTCAGGCTGAGCTTCGATCTGCGAAGCAAAAAGTTTTTATTAATCTTTGTACATTGATGCCAAATCCCGGGATCGACCTACGGGATGCCTCGGACCACTTTGTCATTCCCCCAACCACTATCTTTGTGGTGTTGTTGGCGTCCCACGGGTGGTTCGCTTTTGTTATATTGTTCTCAAAGCGGTTGGAAATCCCCCGTCGAGAATAAAATAAGCTTAACTTAGAGTTTGAAACGACCGAGAGTCAATTGGGACGATACGGAGTTACCCATCTTTGAGCCCGCTTGGTCCTTTACTTGCATTCTCCCAAGTAAGGCTATTCGGAATCTCTCTTTACGGGCGTTCGGGGCGTCGTCCACAAATTGATTTGCTACGGGCCTAGCTTAATAAGGAACTTACGCATTTGATAAGAGAGGAGAAAAATTCGCCCTTTATCTCTAGGCAAATTCTAGACAACTAGAAAGTAAAAGTATCCCACGCAGGGGGAACTATACATGGAATTAAAGGAGTATTCATGCGAGATTGGTTCCACCTCTTTTCTTGGCTATTCCAATGATTGGCTGATTTTGTCTTGGATCATACACCAACGATCGTTGTTTGAGGATCCATAATCACTTGCTTCGGATCACAACTCCGGAGGTCTTTCAACTCCGGCCGGGCCGACTAAGGCGGTGAGCTCATCATCAAAGTAACCTTTTGATTTTTCGGGCAATTGATACTCGAATTGGGCATTGTTACTTGCTAACACCGGCGACAGATTTTCCACTTTGTTTTTGCCGTGAGCGGTCGACTCCTTGAGCTTGAGCCTCCGTCGTCGCTCGGGAACTCGTAGGGATGATCAACCGGTCCGCTGCTAGAACCACCGGCGGAAGGTCGGTATGACCCGGTATTCTTGATTGGGAAGTGGTCGGGTACTTTTTGCTCCGTAGGTTTTCACGGGATTGATCTTCCGATCAACTTTGCTCCGGTCGCCTTGGTTCCAAGCTACATCGTGCTTCTTCGACTTATCTCTAAATCCGTGAAGGTGATTTGTGACACTTCGTAGGGTGAGTCCGTCTATATTCATCATTTTGAGTACAGCCATTGGTCGTGCTGAATTGATTCCTAGGTTGTCGAACGCCTCGATGAATATAGAATGAAGCTCGACGGACCAAAGGGGCCTTTTCTTTCCGACAAAATCGTCATAGTAAGTTTGGCCATAGTTCTTTTGTTCGAGTAATTGCTTCCTTACAAAGCATGTTGCCAAATGTTTTGGAGCACTTGAACGCAGACCGGCTTCTTTAGGATGTCCCGAGCACCATGCAATATGGCCTTCGTTACGAACCGCTGATCATCACTTGGCGATGTGACGATGACCGGTATATTCAACTCGAATCAATGATCTTTAAGAGATCGAGACCGTCCATATCGATCCCTACCATGGCTGTGACGACGATGTCAAAATCATATTTGTACTGCGTCGCCTCCTCTAAGGCTTCCGTTGCTTTCACATATGCTGAAATCCTGTACATGCACTTTCTCGGCATGGCAACGAGGATCGAGAGGGAAACGGGGTTGCCATCAATGGCCATGACTTGCGGATCCTCGGGATAGGAGGCTTCCCATACTTCCGCTCGGAATGTACGCATACTTATTTTCCTTTCAAAACCTTCCATATGTAGATCGAAAAATGGGTGTTTCACTAGAGACCGGGCTTTAGATGTTCTTTGGACTTGCAAAGATAAATTGCCCAGAAAAATCACAAAAGCGATGATGGCCTTTCGTGACGAGTTCGGAGGTGCATGGAGACTTCAAGTTCTTTATAAACTTTTTTCGGATCTGCTGGTCTCAGCAGATGACTTTTCTCTCCTTTTCGATCTTAGTGCCTTGGATCCATTTCGTAATAACTCTTACCTCTCGCTCAATCCGTCGTTCTTTTTTACTTTTCCGACATGGAGGAGCCCTTAAATCTTTTCACTTTCTCTACGAGACAGTTATTTCCCTCCTCAAATCTTTTCGGTTCCTCCTACGGGCGGTAGATATTTCCCTCCTCAAATCTTTTCGGTTCCTCCTACGAACGAGGCGGTTATTTCCCTCCTCAAATCTTTTCGCATTTACTTACGTGAAGGTTTTCAATGCTTAGTCAAATCGGCGAGGAATTCACGCATTTAAGCATGATGATGTTCGTGGATAGATCTTGTTCTTTGCCCTTGGATTAACTCTAGGCATTAAAAGAAGAATGTCTCACATGGGGATTTCAACAGTACATTCATTCATACATGTCACTACTTCTCTTGAGGATTCGTAAGAGTTGGCTAGTAATGCTCAAAAAAGAGATATTTTGAGAGCCCATAATAAAAAACTAAAGCTTCATGTAGGCTACACATTCGGAGTTCCATCGGCGTTGAATTGGCTGGCCGTGACATCAAGGAAACTCCAATTGTAGTGATGCATGTCTCTTCCCTCGAAGGGTATCGGTTCTACCTCTGCAAGACCGACTTTCCGGATGTATCTCCAACGAAATCGGATTGTACGAGAACTTGCTCGGGGGATGAACTGGGTGAATGAGCATTTTCAATGCTCGGATGTGGCTCATCGAGGGACATGTCACCAAAGGAGATGGGGCCGCTACGGACATGGCAAACAATGCGGTGTTAATAGCATCCCTATACCTCTTGTTCTCTGCCTCGGCTTTTCACTTTCTTCCCTCGAAACGTAAGTTCATGACTTTCATTTTTAACCTTCAATCGGGTCCGCTTGTTTTGAAACCAAAACTTGACCTTCAAGGGCTCCATTCCTATCATCCGGCTCAATTCATTTTTGCGTCTCTTATTCACGTAAGAGCACTCCTTGAAGGCAGACTTCGAGCACTTTGATTTGATATTTTCTTTTAAGGGGGTATTGCAAGGTCGCCACGCCATTGTTGTTCTTTGTCGAGATCTTGAATTTCACCGCCAAGAGAGTTGGGTTTTACGGCTTCAGCGTTGGACCTGGTCTCGAAATCCAGCAGTTCGTTTTCGGGGATGTCTAGGTTGGTTGCCTCCGGTAAGTGCTTGATGGCCTCTAAACATGTTGGATTGAAATACCTCTTACCGCTTTTTGTTCACTCTATTCTCCTTGTATGCTTACTCTCTCCAAATTCTTTCGAGTAATCGGGCATGTTCCAAAGCCTCCCTTTAAACGCGGATGAAAATCACTAAGCCGACGTTTTTCCCAAGATTTCGTGTTTCCCACCTTGTCTTACTTTTTCAACGTGATGGGACTCCGAATCCACTCGCACCGATTTTCTTTTCTTGATAACCATGCTTGTCTCCCACTCAGTTTTCAATCATGGTGGGACTTCAACTCTTTTCGTAACTTTTCGGATTTGTGAGGCTCGAGATCACGGATTGACGATAGATCCAGGATCCAATGAACGAAACGCCTATAGTTTTACCCGAGTAACTAACGTGGCTCCGCAAGAATTGCTGTTTCTTCTCTCGGAAAGTATGCTTGTCACCCACTCGCTTTTCAACATGGTGGAGTCCTCAAATCTTTTCGTAACTTTTTCGGATTTGTGAGGCTTGAGATGGTAGATCCGTGATTCACTGACGAAACGCCTCGTGGTTTCACCCGAGTAACTAACATGGCTCGCAAGAATTGCTGTTTTTCTCTCGAAAAGTATGCTTGTCTCCCACTCGGTTTTCAACATGGTGGAGTCCTCAAATCTTTTCGTAACTTTTTTCGGATTTGTGATGCTTGAGATGGTAGATCCGTGACTCACGGACGAAACGCCCGTAGTTTCACCCGTGGCTCTGCAAGAATTGCTGTTTTTTCCCGAAAAGTATGCTTGTCTCCCACTCGGTTCAACATGGTGGCGTCCTCAAATCTTTTCGTAACTTTTTCGGATTTATGAGGCTCGAGATGGTAGATCCGTGATTCACGGATGAAACGTCTGTAGTTTTACCCAGGATAATTAACTCGGCATCCACAATAATTATTGCTATAGCTTTTCTTGCCCTTTAAATTAGGATTTAACGCCGAGACAATTATCGCTTTCATATCTTCATCTCCAATCTTCTAAGCACTCTTTTGCATCCACTCTTTTAGCCGCTTCAACAACAATGGCTTCCCCTCCCGCACACGCCTTCTCGGTTGAAGTTTTGGCCAAATGGGAGAAACTTTATAATCTCCTAGGCCAGGGCTACTCTTATATAGCCAACCATCCGGAGGCCGAAACCGAGATTCGTCTTATGTTTAGGGATATGGGCACCGCTTCCATTGAAGGTACCAAGTTAGAGGAGGAATACAGGATCTTCCCCACCCTTTTCACTAACTTCCCGGAGGCTTACCATGTTGCTCATCAAAATGTTACTTTGGCCCATCTTGTGAAGGCACGCTATCAGGATCGGTCGGACAGCCTTAGTGTTGGCCGCTCTTGTAGCCGACAATTATAAGAAGGCCCTTGACTACGGTAACGAACAAGTCTCCTGCTGATTCGTGAGAGGGGAAACTTGGTGGGATGTTTGGCCATGTCCCGCACCATCTTCGAGCGCGATCCGCTCAATATTGTTTTAAAATTTCAATGCATATGGATGGAAGAAAGGCTGGACGATCGACCCTGGATATAGCCCGCGGGAGAATGCTTGATCCATGACCTCGGAATCTGCTGCTGAGCATCACGAGGACAAGGTAGCCAACCTCAAAGAGAAATGTGAGCTCCTCCTCTTTAAGTTGGCGGATCTCGATCCTCGGAGCGATTAGTGTAGGCGGAGCATCAACGTATGGGAGAGTCGGTTAAACTTCTTTGTGATGCTCATTAGAGCTTAGTTTGGCTTTTTACGTTCCCACCCCGTTGATCTATTTGTAAGGCTTTCGATGAATGAAATGAATGCAAGTTTTTACTCATTTCATCTTGGTCGTCATATTTGTTTCGCAAGATAACCCCTTTTACTCGCGAATATGTAAATCTCACGCTCCCGATGGTCAATTTAATTGGGCCAGAGAGGCCCCTATTCGAAACAATCTCTCAAAAAAAGTTTAGTAGCGAGGAAACAAACGAATGCTCAAATGCGAACAACTCGTGAATCGTATTAATATTATAACTCGATTATGAAAACATCGGGTGAATCAAGCATAATATTTCTTTACGGCGAAATTGACTGGATTGGTAAAGACACGACCATCCATCTCACAATCAAAGCACCACCAGGGAGCACCTTCTTTACTATATACGGACCACCATAGTTTGGAGCGAATTTCCCTTCGGGAGTGGGACTATTGGCAATAATTTTCTCAAGACCAGGTCATTGATATGAAAATATCGAGGCCGAACTTTTTGTTGAATGATTTAGCAACTCTCTGCGATAACACCGGCCATGACATACGGCCTTAAGTCTTTTTTCGTCGATCGATTCAATTGGCTTGTTCTCTGCTTGGATCCATTCGGCTTCCGTCGCCTTAGCTTAAGACAAGATATACGTAATGAAGGAATTTCCACTTCAACTGGTAGAACAGCCTTCCATTCCATATACAAGCGAATACGGGGTTGCCCCGGTAGATGTCCGGATCGAGGTCCGATACGCCATAAGTGCAAATGGCAACCTCTCATGCCAATCGCGATAATTTTCAACCGTCTTCGCTAAAATTTTCTTAATGTTCTTATTGGCGGCTTCTCTTGCTCCATTCATCCGAGGACGATATGGGGAAGAGTTCGGATGCTTAATCTTGAATTCCTTAAACAATTCGTCCATTAGTTTGTTGCTTAAGTTCGAGCCATTGTCGGTGATTATGGCTCAGGTGAACCGTATCGAGCAATGATATCCCGGCGGATAAATTTCGCAATATTTCGTGCCGTGACCGCTAAATAGGATGCGGCTTTGATCCATTTGGAGAAATAGTCAATCGCCACCAAGATGAATCAATGCCCATTGGATGCTTTAGGGCTGATAGGACCGATAACATCAATGCCCCACATAGAAAACGGCCATGGTTCGGATAACTAATGCAACTCATTTGGGGGGACATTAATTTTGTCATCATGAATTTGACATTTGTGACAGACTCCGAACATCTTGAATACAATCTCTTTCGAGTGTGAGCCAATAATAACCCAACCTCATAATCTTCTTAGCTAACAAGTAGCCGTTCATGTGTGGACCACGAGATCCCTTCATGTACTTCCATCATCGACGAACCGCTTTGGTTAAGTCAACGCATCTTAGTAGGACGAGAATCGAATGACCGCTTGTACAAATTCTCTCCATTCAAGAAGAACTTCGAGGCCATCTTCCTTATGTACTTTTGGTCGAGATACGATACTTTTTTCAGGGAACTCCGCTTCGAATGTAAGTCTTGATGTCATGGTACCATGGCTTACCATCGGGTTCATCGATCACGGCCATACAATATGCCGGCTTTTTTAATACATCGATCTTCGATGGGTCAACCTCAAGTCCATTGGCGACTTGTAACATTGAAAGACAAGGTAGCCAATGCATCGCCGAATCGATTATGAGTCCCGGACGAGATACTCAAATGAGATATCCTCAAATTCCTCTACCAATTCATCCAGATACTCATGGTAGGGTAGCAATTTGGCATCTCTCGTCTTCCACTTTCCAACGATCGAAAGGATAATCAAAGCGGAATCTCCGAACACCTTGAGTCGGGCTATCCCCATTTCAATCGCAGCCTACGGGACCGAGGATGCATGCCTCATATTCTGCTATGTTATTTGTGCAAGGGAATACCAATTTTGCTGCCACAGGGATAATGTTGACCACCTGGAGATATCGGAACCGCGTCGTGCTCGATCCCGATAAATTGACAGCTCAGTCAAAATACATAGTCCAGATGTAATCCTCCATCGACATGATTCGATCCTCGAAATGATAGGCATCATCGTCTTGCCCCGGATTTTCAACTAGGACATCTCTTATAGCTCGTCCCTTGATTGACTTTTGGGACAAATATTGAACGTCAAACTCGGAGATGAGGATTTGCCATTTAGCAAGTCTACCAATCAAGGCGGGTTGATTAAGCAAGTATTTGATGGGATTGCATTCTGTCACCAAGCACTTGGTAATGCAAGGTATATTGCCAAAGCCTGTGCGATGCACCCGACTAACGCCGCACATGTTTTCTCTACTTCGGAGTACTTCATTTCCGAAGTTGTGAATTTCTTACTCAAATAATAAATGGCTCGTTCTCTTCCATCCTCCTACTTCTCTTGGGCTAGCATAGCACCCAAGGATTCACTAAGGATTGTGAGGTAGAGGATTAAAGGTTGCTTCGGTGTTGGAGGAACAAGCACGGGTGGATTCATGAGATCTTGCTTCGATTTTCCAAAAGCTTCTTCACATTCGCTATCCCATTGGACTAGCGCATTCTTCTTTAATAACTTGAGGAATGGCTTAGCGGTTTCGATAACCGAGAGATGAATCGAGTAATATAGTTTAGCCTACCCATCAAACTTCCAACTTTTTAACCGTTGTCGGCGGCTTAAGCTCACGAATAGCCTTAACTTTCGAAGGGTCGACTTCAATGCCCTTACGCTTACCACGAATCCGAGTAGCTTGCCCGAGCTGGTCCCAAAGACACACTTGGCGGGGTTGAGGCGTAATTTGTACTTTCGGAGTCCGTCGAACAATTTCTTCAGCGTTTCGACGTGATCTTTTCCATGCCTTGTTTTTGCTATCATGTCATCGACGTAAACCTCAATCTCATTATGCATCATGTCGTGGAAAAGGGCAACCATGGCTCGTTGGTAAGTGGCTCCAGGCGTTTTTGAGACCGAACGGCATTACCCGGTATTGGAACATTCCCCATGGTGTGGTGAAAGTGGTTTTCAACTTGTCATTGACATTCATCGGGATCTGATTGTACCCGGAGAAACCATCCATGAATGAAAACAATTCAAACCCAGGATGATCATCAACAAGTACGTTGATATACGGGAGGGGAAAATCATCTTTAGGACTGGCCTTGTTCAAGTCTCGATAATCAACACAAACCCGAATGCGGCTGTCTTTCTTCATGACGGGGACTATGTTAGCGACCCAATCGGAATATTCTGTAGTCTCAATGAATCCTACATCGAGAAGCTTTATGACCTCCTCTTTGATCTTCCGCACTAATTCCGGTCCGGCCCTCCTTAACTTTTGCACAACCGGCTTAGCCAAAGAATCGATCGGCAAACAATGCTCAACGATGGAACGGTCGAGACCAGGCATATCCGCATAAGACCGGGGCGAAAACGTCCCGGTAATCCTTCAAGAGCCTAATCGGGCGTTCGGACACTTCGAGGGAAAGGCTTGCCCGATCTTAACTTCTTTAGGGTTTTCCGCATTGCCTAGGTTGACCGAGATAATTTGTTCACCGGTCGAGGGCTTGATCTCCTCATGTCGTTCAAAATCTTGACGAACTTCCTCATAATCTGGATCGAACTCATCTAGGTCGTATACTTCGAATCCACTAGGTTTCCCTCCTCATGTATCCTCCTGAAACATAAAGTAACAAAATCGAAGAATAAACATGGCTTAATTGCGGTGTGATTTTGAAGAACTTTATTTATTATTTATTATTTATTTTATTTTTTTTTTTTTTATTTTTCAAAACCGTGGGACATGAATTCTTGAAGAAGCCCAACCCTCGCTTCTTACCATGATGACAAACTTGTTGGTCGTTGGTTATCGTCATCGGGTTGGTTTGGGATACTTCAACAAGATTCGAAAAACCAGTACAATTTTATTGATATGAGATTACATCTTTTAGGAAAGAAAATCCAAGAGTGCAAGACAAAATAGAAATCCAAACGTGACCCAAAACCTAAAGGAAACAGAAAATGTCTCACGTAGGGGATTGCACAAACATAAAGATGTTACTCGAATCTAAACCCTCCAGTGGATCATCACACATGGCATTAATGAATGATTTGGAAGGTTTAAGCGTCAAGTAAGGTTCCTCCTCATGTGCTCCGTCTTTAGATATAGCAAGCAATGGTTACACCATCAAAACAACCGGCAATATCGAAGACCCCTTCATCCTCTTCGACCCTACTGGCTCAACTGCAATACCTTGATCCTTCGGTATGTCGGGGAACACAATCCCCAAGTCATCTTCAAGTCGGATCGATTATCGTAGCCTTCGACCACTCCACTGATCGGAAAGTGGTATATAGAGGTGGGGGTAAAGGATCGCATGCACAACTTACTGCGACCCATTACGCCTTTTTATGCCCACGCCCTTGACATCCTAGACCGGTTGTGTGAGATTGGCCTTTAGGTTCAATTGGGGTGCGAATCCCTTGGCCATGTCGACCTAAACCCATACCGGGGTTAAAGCCATTGCCCACCATTATCTTGGCTACCATAAGAGACGTGGTTGAGATTTCGGGAACCGGCAAAGGACTTTCCGGTGATGCATGGATGGTGTGTACTATCTCAAAAGCGTGGTAGGAATCTTCTTCATCATGAGTGGCTCGATGTAAGGGATTGCCGTTTCATGGAAAATCCGGTGATCTTCCTCTCCATGGACAATCACCAACTTCTGTTCGACCACGAATTTAATTTTCTCGATGAAGGCTCGATGGGACAGCTCCGGCATTATGAATCCAAGGTCGGCCTAGGAGAAGGTTAAAGGCCGAAGGAATATCCAAGACTTGGAAGAGAATGTCAAACAAAGAAGGCCCGATCCGAATCTCCAAGTTGATCTGCTCAAAGACATCCTTCTTTACGCCATGGAATGAGCGGACGGAAGTTTTAGCCGCCTCGCAACCTTGGCCAGGTCAATTCCCAGACGATTTAATGTGGCTAATGGGCAGATATTCAATGCCGACCCGTTGTCAATAAGTACCCGAGCTACGTGAGTTTGCTTGTGTTTGATCATTATGTGCAAAGCTTTGTTATGACCCCGTCCTTCGAGCGGAATTTCATCATCGGCGAATGCAACCTTGATCCTTTAGAAGGATCGTCCCTACAAAGTTCTCTAGTTTGTCTCGTTCAATATTCTCGGGTACGTGAATTTCACCGAGTATCTTCATTAAGGACTCTCGATGCTTCTCGGATGATCACAGGTTCAAGTAGGGATACTTGAGCTGGTGACTTCCGCAATCGGGTCGACAATGCTATACTCACTTGCCTTGATTACAGCCAAGAATTCCTTAGCATCTTTCTCGGTGACTTGCTTAGTAGGTTGGTCATCGTTATAAGCACGTCCCGATCTTGTTACTGGGGCAAGATCGTAGGACTAAGGGACCGCCTTGTCACCGTCATACGGAAAAGGTCAAGGGGCGAGGCAATGACGATTCCAAGTTCATCATCCTCTACATCTTCCAAGGCGGGCATATCTCGCCAACTCGGGTCATTCTTGATCAAGTCGATCACATGAGCATCTTCTGCCCGAGACTCTCGAAGGGTCTCGGGTTGGGTCAAAGCTGCAAGCTCCCCGATCCTACCAATGACAATTTGGGATATAGTGGCTCTTGTCCCAACTTGACTTGCCCAAACTATGAATCCGTTCTTTACGAGACCGGAAACTTTTTCCTTCAACCGATTGAGTGGTATCAATTCACCAACCTTATAATATCCTGCCCACGATCGGAGCGTCGAGGACATCGGCTACTTCAACCTTAACAAAGACCAACATGTTTGATTCCTTGCCCGAATACGACCTTAACTTTACCTGAATGATCCGGCAAAGGATTATTCCGACATTCGGCCGTTTGTTGCCCTGGAACGAGAATGCCTTAGAATCGAGTAGATCTTGGATCCGATGCTTCAATACGAAACAACCATCGGTGTCATGTCCAAGCTCCCCACAATGGTAATCACATTTCTTCGACGGGTCGTATCTCGGCGAGCTCGTATTACTAGGTCGCAGAGGCTCGAGAGGTCGATAAGCCTCTCTTACGTAGAACCGAGAGTACTTGTGACGGGGTTCCTGGTAGAGGGGTAAACCGCCGAGGGGACCGTAGATTCCCTCTTTGCCGTTGTGTGCCGAAATTAGCCTCGCTTGATTAGGAGTCCGCACGACCGGCGTCCGTGTCATGGGTTTTTGGGCAGTAGGTCATGTTGACTGTGGGGCCGGTTCTTTATCTTTCCTTATCGCAAACCTCTTGGTTGTCGTGGCGGCATCACCGTACCAACCTTTCTTTATGCCGTTCTCGACTTCTTCAGCCATTGCGATGAGATGGCTGAATGACGTGGCAACGGATCCCAAAACTCGAGTTCTCACAACTTGCGGCGGGGTGGAAACGAACAATTTCATGAGCTCCCTTTCTGGTGGGACCGGTTTTAGTTGAGATGCTACGTTCCTCCACCTTGGTGGCATACTTGCTTGATCGTTTCTCCTTTCTTCATCTCAAGCTGCTCAAGATCTTCTCTGGTGGTGAGCACGTCCAAGTTAAAGCTAAAATGTTTGACGAAAGCATTAGCTGCCTTCTCCCAATCATCCATCCGATAGATCTCGTAATCTGTATACCATCTCATGGCAGCTTTCCTTTAAACTAGCTTGGAAAGTCTCGAACCATTAGGGGGCCGTTGGTCGCATGCTTGTTCATTCTTGCCCGATACATCCGGACGTCTTTGGACCGGGTTGGAAGTCCCATCATACTTCTCGAAATCGGGCATCTTGAACTTCTCCGGTACGGTGACCTTTGAAAAGACAGACAGTCAATCAGGGTATGTTGTGCGTTCCTTCCACCTCACGGATCCGTTGCTCCATTTGGGCCAACAACTTGGCCATTTCATCGGACGGTCCCATAGTCACGGGCTGGCTTGGGAGATAAGAACCGGTGATGGGGCGCTCGAGCTAGCGCCAAGGAATGACAACATCCTCTAGCGGCATGGTGTAACCAAGTATATGCTCGGTAGCTTTCTCGGGATTGCTTGCGGAAAGGGTCGGAGAGACGATGTTCGAGGTGTTGGACCGGCCGGGTGCTTAGCGAAGCAACAGTAGCAGCCATCATACGTTCCATCATCCGGCTCATCATACCCTCAAACCTACGGTTCATAGCCTCGAATTGCTCTCGCAGAGCTTCCTGGACAGCGTTGTTGATTTCAGCCTTGTCCGCCATTTTCTTAGCCACCGACCGGGTAATGTGCGGAGGATCCGTGATAAATTACCTTCAAAAGTAACCAGCCAAAATAAGTACAATGAACAAGAATAGCGAGCCGGTCCATGACGTCCCTCTAGACCCAACGAATGACAGTATGACAAAAAAAACTGAATCAGGAAATTTTCAATTTCGTTGGCATTTACGAAGAAATTCTTATTAATTCGTAACTTGATCAGAATGATGTAAAACTTTATGAGATGATAGATGATACAACGATGAACGACTTTCGTGGTTCACGCTAAGACGGGTTTCGCATGGATCAATACAGTTTAATACGTTTTCCGAAAAACTTCAGTCTAAAAAACTGCTTCGTCGGATCCCCTTAAAAAGAACGAAAGACCTCTTAAACATGACATTCAAGATCTGACATTTTGCAGGATTCTAGTTAAAAGACCATCACACAACTTTCATTTTTTGTGATTTACAAAAGAACTCATTTTAATGGCAGTAATCAGCGAAATAAAATTGGTTCCAGAAAACTGTCAAAATTCCAGCTGACACTGTTCTCAAAGGAAAATCACTAATAAATGGAAAATGCCTTGGATCAATCTCAAAATGTTACACATGATAGCTCAAGACATGGTGAGAATTTTCCATTCAAACATTAAAATCCAAAAATGACTAGAAGAAGCTCGAAAAACTAAGACCATGTAGAGAGGCCACCTAGAAATAGCAAAATCCAGAATACCATCCTAACAACGACAAAAAATTTGTAAATAAAGACTCTAGCTAGCTCGAGCTATAGACTTCAGGGGGATAAGGCGAGCTTTGAGCTTCTTGTACTTTTCCTCGCTTTTCTTGGCTTCTTCCTTGGCTTTGGCAAGCTTACGCTTGAGACGATTGACCTCGAACCGCTTCGTGTCTTGTATGGCTGCTTGAGGAATAACCGGAAGCCACTCCTTCGGGATAACATGCCCTTGAATGTAGTTCACCGAGGCATGATATGTCTTGACTTCCCCAATAAGAATTCCCTTGGGCAATACTAGCTTGGTTGGCCGGCACCTCTCCCACATAGCATGAGCAAGAGCGATATGTTCCTCAAATCTCTGGCTCCTCGGGTCGAAGTCAATGCGAATCTCCACGCTTTTCGGACTCGGAGGAATCGATCGTACCACACCATATTGTCGAACTACCCTCATTGGATAATACTCCATAATGCCGAAACTCCCAAAAGAGGGACAGGTGTTCCATCTCGACCTGTAAACCTGGCCTCCTCCACTTTGAACCAAGGAGCATTCCATAGGAAAGTTACAGGACTTGGGTCTTGTAATAAAACAAGCCATTGGGAGTAATGATAATCGGGAACATGGTCTTGTTCATCTTTATATTTCAAAAGGGGGTACTCAAGTTCAGAAATTTTTGGGATTTCAAGAAGGTTTCCAAATTTGGAAAAGTGGGAAAGGAACCAAACTTGAAGAAGTTCGGGTGAAGCGAAATGCTTTATCTTGGCATGTTTTGAATTTTGTAAGGCAAATGAGGGTTTCGCCAAAATGGCATTGACAAAATTTTTTCCATTGTTTACTTGTTGAGCAAAAGATGCAATCATGGGATCGATTGCATTTTGTTTATGCGGAAAAATGACTGAGCCGAAGAATAGTAATATGAAAACCTTAGCTTTATTATATTCGAAGGGTGCTTTTGCAAAACAGGAATCCAAAAATGACAAGGAGCAACTTCCCGGTTTGCTTTCAAAACAATAGCTACCTCATCTCGATTAACATTCAAATATTCGAGATAGAACCAAGACCGGATCCTCTCCAATCGGCGGAGTAATCAACCGAGAATCAAGTGACTTTCCAAGTAGAATGCTATACTCTTCTAAAGTTGGAGTTAGCTCGTGCTTACCGAATATGAAAGTAGTAGGCATCGGGCTCCGAAAATGCGCCAATGCACGAATGAGGCCAAATCGAAGTCGAATATGAATCAAAGGGAGCATTTGGCCAATGCGAAATCGGACTATCTCTCGACTACCCTCGGGCAATTCACGCCACCACCGCTTCGCTTGATCCTTCGCCGGAGCTATGACTCGAACCTCCCCCATAGTATATAACTCGAGATTATGACTCTCCTAAAGAATCGTCATGGACCGACCCAAAAATATAAATGAATAGGAGAAAAAAAAAGATTCAAGAGAATACCACCTTTGAAGGCCCAAAGTAAACAGAGACACATAGACATGCGCATGAAAATGCTCGTGAGGTTCGATTTCTATCTATCATGGCTTGACAAAGGTGGAGCCCCAGGGATATCCGAGACTAAACCACATCGGCTTGCGATTGAATCAAGATCCCCCGTAGACATCCGGCTCAGCCAAGTAACGACCCACATCACACGGCGAATGATGGAGGTGTTAGCTCTTGGCACCGATTTGAAATAGTTCGGGACTCGAGAAGGGCGACTCGGGCCGGACGACGATGGCCGAAGTATCCCTAATCAAGTACCATCCTAAGCCTAGCCATTCGGGTTCAATGGCGGGTTGTGTGTGCTAAGTGTAAATGTAAAAACAAGTAAAAACATGCGCGGCGGTTCATAGCATCCAACACTCCAATATAAACCATACACAATCTCCTTCAACCTACACAAAAATGTTAGCAAACACTCATCCCCTTATCACTCCAAGTCTGCAAAAACATTTAACACATAGGGATTAAAATTCAACCAAAATTGCCAAATTAAGAAATTTTTTTTCATGAAATTTTCTGGCCTAAGTCCTCTTTGGTTCCCCATGGAGTCGTCAAGCTGTCGCAACCTAAAAAATAAACAAGTTAGATTCCGGGCTAATGGATTATCGGGTTAATTAATTAACTAACCTAACTCGGACTCTCCCAAGTCCATACCAAACCGCAACTTAAGGTTCGAAAAATTAACATATAATGTGATTTGAATTTGGAGTCGCCACTAATCATTTTCGGTAGGTTGACTAGAAACCCAAATAAAATAGCGGGAGAAAACTATCTTATTTCTACGAACCGGAGATTTTGAATTCGGAGACTTGATTACGCTAAATTACTCTAACGCCCTTTCGGTACCATTTTCGTAAAAAAAATGATTTGATTTGGTAATTTACTTGAATTTCAAAGGTGCAGTTTTTTATTCTTTTTTTGTTTTTCTCCTTTTTTTCGAAAATGTAAAACATTGAGCTTTATGCGATATACACCATGGATGATTTAGAAAGAAAGAAGACGCGGCCAATCACGAGTATTTACAAAAACAAATTAACATGTAATAATACTAAACTTTGGAACACGTGGCATGTCTAAAATAAACAATCAAATATTCAAATCAAATGATTACATCTTTGTAGATCAAGATGGAGATGATTACCTTCTATTACACAAAATCTTACTCACGTACACGTTATAGTTTCTTTCAAGATCTCGTAACTTGAAGAACGTGGCTGTCGTCGAAAATGGCAAGCAATAACGTTGTTGGGTGGCGAGAGGCGGAGTATGTATCGGGACTCGTCGAATATGATGCTCGACCAAAGCTCTTTTCTCTCACTCTCAAATTTTCTTTTCTGGTTTCTTCTCAAGGACTATCTCAATTCTTTTCTCCTCAAAAACTCTCTCAATTCTCTCCTACTCCCAAAAAAAACTCCCCTCTCTCTTCAAGAACTCTTATTCTTTTATAGGCAAAGTTCTTCATCCTTCATTCTTCATCTTCATTTCCTCACCTTCCATTTTCATCTTCCATTTTCATCTTCTTCACCTTCATTTCTCCATCTTCCATTTTCATCTTCTCTTCTTCATCTTCATCTTCCTTTCTTCATCTTCCATTTTCATCTTCTCTTCTTCATCTTCCTTTCACCATCTTCCTTTCCCCATCTTCTTTTGGTATTTGCAATGCAGTTCCCGAAGTTTCAAGTATTTGCAATACGATCCCCGAAGTTCTCGAGTATTTGCAATACAGTCCCTTGAGAAAATATTTCTTTCAAACCCAAATCTTCTTGGTGCATTTTTCCACCCCATGCCTAATCCAGACCCTGTTAAATTAAGCTCAAATTATATGCCAATGCTAAATGAATATGTGAGATGATTTTTGTTTAGAACTAAAATTAGTTCTAATTTTTATGCAAAAAATATATTAGTCAAAATTTAGGCGTCAACAAGTGTCTAATCCAATGCTCGTGATTTGAGGCCTACAGATTATTGTACCTCCGATTCAACATAACTTATCATTTATTTCTATTCCGTACGATTCATCTTCATTAGCATTTTTTCGGCAACTAAGCCTTCCCATCCAGTGCATAGGCCAAACCAAGATCATATATAGTGCATGCATCTTGCTTAATCGCTGAAATTGTTCCTCCCATTAAACTTCTCAACTCCTATTTTTGCTTCGGAAATAACTGCAACAAAAAAAATTTCTAGACATCGATTAGACAAGTAAAAACTCCGGATCAAAGCCATAAAAATCCCAACATTCGCTTAAATTAATGCAGAAACTAATCGGATCTTGCCATTAAATCAACATGAGAGAATGAGACAACAAAATAAATGAATGAGAAACAATAAAGAATGTAAAGAATTTATGTGGTTCGGTTCGACTCTTACTTCTGGACACTAAATTACATCTTAACCCACCGCCCTTCTCATTTTTCTTCCTCAAGTATATATGAGCCTCTTCTTTTGCTCGGCCAAAAGAAGTCTCCATGAAGTCAGACAGATGAAGCTAATTATATTTGTTGAATAGAAAGCAAAATCAAGTTCCACTGCTCAAGAAATTCAAATGTGACTTGAATGAAAGCACACACAAGAATTTGAACAGGTTTCGTGCGCAGCTCAAACAGAGGAAGCGCCGACCAACTTCCCCCTCTCTCTCTCTCTCAATTGCTCTGCTCGCGCTGTTTTCTTCTTCCTTGCCTCCTGTTGATGTTGTGAGGAAGTCTCTTATGTTTGAAGGAAAGACTTAGCATCGAAGGGCACAATCTGCTTAGTTTGATGAAGAAATGAATATAACTTAGCCGTAAAAGAAAAGTCGCCTATGGGAATTCTTTTTGGAGCTTGACAGGGACTATTGTCTTGCCTGAACAGGGGTGTTCTGAAGGTCTTCTCTTTTGCCATTTAAGCATCGCCAACTGATCCAGGAACGTCCATTCTTGCTCGTGGGTTTGACGGATTCCATGAGTTCATTTGTGCATTCACATGATTTCTGCAGAAAGCGATTAATATTCAATTTATTGAAATACAGTGCAATAAGTAAACACCGAAATATTTAAAGCACCTAACTAAGTGCTGGAAATGAAAATTTGTAATTTGTCGGGTATTTAGTTACAACGCTGATTAAAAACTCTGGACATGATCGGACGAGCAAAAATGAGATCAGGTTGGACATTGGTGTATCGCGATGGATCAAATATAAGAAAGCATTAACTAGACTAAAGGACAAGAAAAGAAATTCTCATAGCATTCCCTTATTGCTTTTCATTTTTTTCAATTTTTTTATACATCTTTATTATTTATTTTTATTTATTTATTATTTATCATTAAGTTATGGTATTGAACCAGATTGGGTTTGCGGACCCGGACTAGGTCAGGCCTTGCGAGATTGTTTCTTTCTAATTTTAAATTATGGGAAAAATTTCAAATAAAAGCCCAAAGTCCTATTAGTGAACCTTATTTCAAATAATGACTTTAAATGCCCTCATTTTCTCAAACAAGGTTCAAGTAAACGTTTTTTTCAAAAAAAACCTGAAGTGACCATAAAATCTAAAAAAAAAAGACTTGATTTCAATGGAATTTTTATCTTTTTTATTTGATTTTTTTATTAGACACTTCCTTTTTGATTTCCTTAAAAATTCATAAAAAAAAATAAATAAAAAACAAACACAAAGGCGAAGGGCTGCCCTTCCTCGCTTGTGGCCGCCGCCCCGCCGCCGGGAGGTTTTTTTTGGGGGGGGGGTGGGAGGACGGTGAACGCAGGCGAGGGCCAATAGGCCCTTCCCAAATAGGGAGAGGGTCGGGCCCTCTCCCGAATCGGGCGGGGGTCACCGGCCCCACCCCGACCAAGGGAGGGCCGGCGACTTGGCCGGCCTTTGCCTACTCGAGCGGTGGGCCAATCCTCTCGCCTATGTGGCTTTTGTTTTTATAAATTTTTTTAAAAAATAAGAAAAGGAAAAAAAAGAAAATATAAATAAAAAATCAAAATGGTAAATGACGAAAAATGCCTTTTAGGCCAGGCCTTTTTGAAGCTCTATGGTCATTTCAAGTTCTTATTTGACATGTACTTATGCTATTTTAAGCCCTTATTCGAAATGAAGGTTCATTTGGAGTCTTTATTTGAAAAAATGAAAGGATTCGGCTCTTATTTGGAATTTTACCTAACTTCGGAAAGAGGAGAATTTTTTTACTTTTTTTAATGGCTCCAAAACTATTTTTGGAGAAAAAAATATTTAAAAAAATTTTTGAAGAAAAAAATTTGCTTCAAAAGTTTTGTCTTGGCATGCCCAAAGATTGCCCCTTGAAGATGCCTTGATTGGAAGTGCACATACAAAGATGTCTTGGCATGCCCAAAAATGTCTTCCTAAATGTCGGCAAATATGCATTACAATAATGTGAAAAAATGAGCCTTTATTAGATCTCATTCGACAAGGGATTAGGGAAGGAAGTTGCGGTCTAATTTCTCGGCTAAAAAAGTGAAGGGTCACACGTCATCTTCCTTTTATTTTATTTTATTTTATTTTATTTGAGGGGTAGTTTTTTTTTTTGGGCGAATTTGAGGGGTAGTTTTTTTTTTTTTTTGGACGGAAGAGGGGTAGTTGACTCGGGAACATTTTTGGGGTTGACTGGGACAGATCTCTTGTCTGAACAGGGATGTTGTAAGGGTCGTCTCTTTTAAATTTGAAATCGGTTTGTGCATTCACATCATTTCCACTTTTTAACACCACTGAAGACGCTCCTCCAAGTCCGAGCAAGCAAAAACCAGAGCCAAATATGGGAGGAACTGGTGGGTCCGACGAGGCGGCAGTCCAGTACGACGTGTTCCTGAGCTTCCGAGGGGCCGACACTCGCAACACCTTCACCGACTGCCTCTATCGAACCATGGTTGGCCAGGGGATGGTCGCCTACAGAGACAGCGAGGAGCTTCACGCCGGTGATCGGATCGACGATCTCCTGCGAGCGGTCGGCGGATCCAAGATCTGCATACCGGTCCTCTCCAGAGGCTATGCTTCGAGTGCTTGGTGCCTTCGCGGAGCTCGCTCGTGCGATGGAGCTCAACGAATCGACCGGGAAACCGGAGATCCTACCCATCTTCTTTGACGTAAAGCCCTCCGACGTTAAGCTCAGGACGGATGTGTACGTGAAGGACTTGGAGAAGCACAAGCGGCGGCACGGTGGTGAGATCAGGCAACGGTGGGAGAAGGCTCTGAGAAAAGTGGGTGAGATCAAGGGATGGGAAGTCCAAGGGAAACCGTAAGTAAACGGTTATTTATAGAGCTTTCTTCAAGCTTCAGTCGAAATACTATTCTCTTATTGTTATTGTAAATGGGAGCGAAAACAAGCAGGAGGGGTTCAACATTCGATATGAAATATGTTGGACGATGCGCCTTATACGAACCGGTTTTTGCCTAATGATACTTACACGAGTGAATTTTATCTAATTCTAGAATGATGTCTGTAATTTGGGCTACAAATTTTTTTTTCAAAATAGGGAAAAGTTATTTATTTATTAAGACTAATAAATTATTAAGAAAGCTTGAATTAAGAAGGCAAGGATCTTAAGCTTTTATCGTCATAACACCAATCATATCCTGCGGAGTCTATTACACCAAAATTTTTGGGCTTTATAGAATTTACCTCCCCTTGAAATAATGATTCAACTCAAATGCTATCTGCTAGGAAGTAGTATCGGGATTGTTGTTATTATTATTTTTATTTTACTAAAAGTATTTGGTTTGTGGCAGATAAGGTGAAGTCATTGATCTTGTTGTGAAAGAGGTTCTGCATAAACTGAACGTAAAACAAAGACCTCTGGACAATGAACTGGTTGGGGTGGACAAACAAGTAGAAGCCATAATGGAGTTGCTAGTTATTGACTCTAGCAGTATTGTACGTTTCGTTGGAATTTATGGAATGGGTGGCATTGGTAAAACTACTTTGGCTAAGATTGTTTTCAATGAATTATGTCTTCACTTTGATGGCCAATGTAGCTTCATTGGGAACATTCGAGAATCATCGAACAGGATTGGTCTAGTAGCTCTGCAGAAACATTTGGCATCTGACATTTTTGGTTCTACATTTACAGAAAATTTTATCGACACTGATGAAGGGATAGATAACATAAGAAGGAGAGCTGGTTCTAAGAAAGTTCTCCTTATTCTAGATGATTTAGACAAGAAAGAACAACTTCAGAAACTAGTGGGAGGCCCTAACACTTTTGGTTCCGGGAGTATTATTATCATTACAACAAGGAATAAACGGATTTTGGATGAAGAAGAGGGAATCTTAACTTACGAAGTAAAGGAGTTGGCTCCTTATGAAGCGCTAGAGCTTTTCAGTTTGCATGCCTTTAAAAGCATCTCTCCTCCCGATACTCATCGGAGTGTGTCTCGAGAAGTTGTATCCGCAATCGGGGGACTCCATTGGCTCTTGTAGTCATAGGTTCCTATCTTCATCACCAAAAAGAGGAAATATGGAAAGAGATGCTAGAAAAGTTGAAGAATGCAACTCATGCCGAGGTTCGGGATAAGTGAAGATATGTTATGATGCATTAGAACATGTTGAAAAAGAAATTTTTCTCGATATCTCATGCTTATTCACATATAGAGAGATATCACGGGCAACCTATTTTTGAGATGCTTGCCGTCTATACCCACATAGCTCATTGAAAAAACTTACTGATTTGTGTCTAATTAAAATTATTAGGGGTGATTACATATGGATGCATGATCAGGTGAGAGACCTTGGAAGAGACATTGTTCGCCAAGAATGTACCCAAAATCCGACAAAACGAAGTAGGTTGTGGAACTGCGAAGAAGCTCTAGAAATACTAAGGTCCAAGTGAGGTAAAGTAAAAGCAGGATCCATACATTATCAACCATAGAGTTATTTTCCCACATCTCATTCAAAAGTTTCCTTTTGGCCATTGGGAAGGACAAATTTATTGTTTTCAAGCTCATATTTATTGATGGTTTCTATTGGCAGAGAAAAAAAAATGTTCAAGCACCCAATTTAGCTGACCATTGTTGGGATCCCATCAGCATTGCGGATGAAGAACTTGAGAGAATGCCTAATTTGAAATTCCTAGAGTTAAAGGAAGGAACTTTTGTTGGAGACGTCAACAATCATCTCTTGAAGCTAAGATGGCTTTGTTGGGAGTCTCCTCCTCTAGATCGTAGAATGGTCAATTTGCACTTGAAAAATCTTGTAGTGCTTGAAATTTCAGACAATAAAAACACCAATAACTGGGGTGGATGGAACATTTTGAAGGTGTGAATTCGTACTTATGTTCTCTCCACATAGCATTCTCTCTTTGATCCTTTCGATAATAGTCGGTGATTTTTGCAAATGGCAAACAAATTGAAAGTTCTTTCTCTCTTCGCATGTAATGGATTAAGATGGACTCCAGACTTTTCTGGATGCTTGAGTTTGGAGAGACTGTCTCTTCATCGATGTTCAAACTTGCAAGAAGTTGACTGCTCTATTGGGAAGCTAAAAGGTCTTACTCACTTGGATATTATTTGGTGTACGAGTCTTCGAACTTTGCCCAAAGAGATTGGAGGACTGGTGAATTTGAAGCACTTCTCCGTGGCAAATTGCGACAAGATGGAGAAACTTTCATACTCTATATGGAAGTTGGCATCATTGGCTGAATTGGATTTATCATACTAAAAAATCAGAAGTTTACCTGATTCTATTGGCAATGTTAAAAACCTATCATTCCTTAATCTATCTAGCACATCAATTGAGAAACTTCCAATTTCTATTGGACAGCTTACACGACTGGAGTTTCTTTCACTCCATCAATGTGACAGTTTGAGGGAGCTTCCAGAATCAATAGGCAACTTGAGATCATTACACACGTTGGATCTCTCGGAGACAAGCATTGTTGAGTTACCTAACTCGATAAAATATCTCAAGCAATTGAAGGTAATGAGTTTGAAAAGAAGTCCAACAAGGAGGTTACCTTCTAGTATTGGAAAGCTAGAGAGTTTGGAGGAGCTCCATGCCGATTTTTGTGGACAACTTGCGGGCGAACTTCCCACTGAAATTGGTAAACTATCGTGTCTAAGTATCTTAGACTTATCATATACTCGTGTTAAAGCAGTGCCAACGGCAATCAATTCCCTCACGCGACTCCAAAAGCTGGATTTAAGAGATTGTAATGAGGTTCAAGAGCTGCCGAGCTTCCATCGAGTTTGAACTGTCTACGTGTTCAATCGACATCATTAAAGTTAGTTCCGGATCTCGGTAACCTCACGAATCTAGTAGAATTGCATTTGTCTAACGGCTTTGAACGAGGACATGCCCAGGCATCAAACCCAGCGCAAACTCTTCGATTGCAATCGGTTAGAAAGTTACGTAAGCTAGAGAAGTTGAGCTTGTGCCTTTCAGATGCTCTTGTGCCGTCGACGGAGTTGCGTTGCCTACCTCGACTTCGAGAGCTAACTCTATCCGGCATGGACAGTTTTGACTTAGTAGTTGTTGGACCACAACTCTCCAACGTGAAAAATTTGTCCAAATTGTGTCTTTATCGCTCTCCGTTGAGGAAAATTCAGCTCGATGGGCTTGAACTATTGAGAAATTTGATTGTCGAGAGTGCAATTTTCTTGAGGGATTGTCAGTTATTTCATTAAGTATGGGGATGCTCCGTGAAATGGCAGTTTTAGGTTGCCCAAAGCTACTTGAAATTCTATTTCTCAGTACAATGGGATCATTGGAGTATCTAAAAGTTGAAAGCTGCGATTCCTTAAGAAGTTTGTGTGGTTTATCGAACTCGAAGAAGCTGAGGTCTTTACATATCAGCATGTGCGATGGGATACGGGTAGTTGAGGGCCTTGAAGAATTGGAGCTTTTGGATCATTTACTTTTTGCCAAGTGTGGATCGTTGGAGAGGTTTACTAATGCATCCAACTCAAAGATACCAAACGAATGCTGGATAACATTACAGAATTGTGCGAAACTCAGAAGTTATTATGGTAGTTACATAGATTATGAAGAGATGATTCTTCGCAAAACGACCAAAACATTTAACGAGGTATGCCTTCTTGCTTCCTTTTTTTTTGTCAATAAAAGCTACTCCATTCAATTAAGTTCACGTAAGAGAAAAAACATATGAGTTTCTGAACATAAGAGATTTCATGAAGGTGAAGGTGGATTGGATAACAAATTGGATGGAAGCGCTTTTTGGCGTTGGGCTTTTGCAATCCGGTCCGCACTTTGATTAGCTTCTCTCAGACAATGGGCAACTTCGATTAAGTTGGTCCGGGCTAGGCTTTGTTTGCGGTCATCAATCACTACCCTTAGCTATCAGTTTCCAAGACTGGAAGATGAAGTAATTGCGTGCCTTCCTCAAGTTCCACAATATACCAGCAAGGATTTCGAAAGAGGGTGAGTTCATCTTTTGTTGCACCTGATACAGAACCCATTTGTCTAGCCTAGTAATCTCTTGACTGGAAAACTTAAATACTGACTCTCGAGTCTGACCATACAGCTTTTGTCCAATCGCAGAGCAAGAAGACGTGCTCTGTTGTTTCCGGTAGCTGGCAGCAGAATGGACAACGGGGATTGGGCCAAGGTCTTCTCTTACAAAGATTCTCCTGGATGGGTAAGGAATTCTGACAGAGACTCCACATGAAAGTTTTAATTTTTGGAAGTATGGTGAGATTCCAGATGCTCTTCCATAGGTTCTTGGGAATTTGGTACGAGGAAGATGTCGAATGATCTAAATTCGATCCTATCAACGATGTAAAAAAGTAATGAAAATTCGCATAACACAAGAATTTACATGATTTAGCAAGGGAGATGTTCCGCCACTAGTCCACATGGAGATGAGATCTGTTTCACTAATAACGTAGAAAAGTGTAACCTCTTTCTCACACCATCTCAATCTAAAGACTTGTTTCGCCCTAAATATAAATAGCGAAACCTTACATACAAAAAAATTACAAAATTGCCCACATAGATTAAAATATTTAACTTTCCCATATAAATCCTTCTATGATGAACATAAAACGCCTCACCGCTCGGGGGCGTCACGCGACCCGCCGGAGCGGGACCCCGTGCTATCCAATCGTCGGGCCTATCGGAACCGCCTCATAATCTCTTGGATAAGAATACAAGACATCAACCTCAACAAAAGAGGCCGATTAGAGTGTTGTTGTTCTGTTGGGAGAAGTCTGTAGTAGGCGCATTTAACTGAGCATTTCCCCGTTTTACTCCCTGTCCAAACTAGCTCGTCCTCTTTCGGATTTATACTAAGTGGTAAGGACATAATTTGGCTGATCGTATGTTCCTCGAACAACTCATTCGATCTTTATTCGTTCCAACACATTACATCCTAAACAATCAGTTCTTCCACTCTTTTGGGGTCACCCAAATTTGTTGTTCTCTCAATCAGCCCCCATGATATTCATACGTCTTCACTGATGTGAATGTTTTTCCTGTAACCCACGGCCCATCTTGTTTCTCAGGCGATGATTCTCTGGCCAGTAAAAGTGCCAACCCATAAGGGTCGGGTTCCTCTTCCTGCATTCCAGAATTTCCCATTCGGGAAATAAATTGCTTTTGTAATTTGACTCCATAAGGTGAAGGGGACTGTTCAAGTCTCCATGTCTGCTTCCCCAACATGGCCTTGTTCATTGTGATGAGGTCTCTAAATCCCATGACACCATCTAGTTTCCTCATCTTGAGAACCTCCCATTTCTTCCAATGGATACTGGCCTTTGATTCATTCTGTTCCCACCAAAAGGCAGCAATTCTTTGTTCAATCTCTTTCCATACCGAGATAGGGATCTTGGAGATTGACCTAGTATATTGAGGGAGAGCTTGCGCAACAGCTTTTATCAGTATTTCCTTCTCAGGCCTAGATACTAGCTTTTCCTTCTGACCATCAAGTTTCATGTTTACTCTTCCAAGGATCCAAGCAAACATTTGCTTCTTTGAAACCCCCTAGTTGGATGCTATGCCTGAGTATTTCCCCGATTTTTCGACAATCGTCACCCTCAATGCATCAGCCATATTTTTCCTTAAGTCCGGTGGGCAGCCACTACCAAAAAATATAGCGGATTTGTTAAGGTAAATGGCTTGGCCCATGGCAAAACAATATTGGTTCAGAAATCCTGCTAAATTCTGGCATCCACTCACTTTTCCCTCTAGAAAGAAAATAGCATAGTATCCAAAGAGCAAGAGGGATAAGGTTGGGCAACACCTGTTCAATTTGATTCCTTCGATGTTTCCATCACCTATCGCTTTGTACAAAAGGTGAGATAATATATTAGCCATGATAATGAATTGATACGGAGATGGAGGATCACCTGGTCTAATACCACTGGTTGGTTGCAAGAATGGCAAGGGATCTCCCTTGAGTTTTATGCTGAATGTGACGAAAGAAATGCACCTCATTATCAATGCCACCCACTTTTTGCTGAAACCCATTTTAAGCATAGACGCCCCCAAGAAGTCCCATTCTATCTAGTCGTAAGCTTTTTACATGTCAATTTTTATATTGCCTGGAACTTCCTCTTCCTTTTCCTGATTCTGTGCTGGTGTAGGACTTCCTGAACTATCGAGATATTGTCCTGGATTTGACGACCGCTCACAAAAGCACTTTGCTCATTCGTGCTTACCCTAGGGAGCCATGGCTTTAATCGGTTCGCCAGTACTTTGGCAACAATTTTGTAACTTACATTGCATAAGATGATTGGTCTGAATTGGCTCATGTTTTTCGGGTTTTGGACTTTGGGAACTAGAGCAACGTGGGTTCTGTTGAGCTTTGGGTCGAGCGTTCCTGGATCAAAAAATTCGTTAACCAGCTGAAAAGTGTCAGACTGGATGTCCTTCTAGTGGTGCTGGTAGAAGAGGCCACTTAAACCATCCGTTCCCAGGGCTTTTAAAGGGGCTATTTGAAAAAAAAAAAAATGCAGGCCTAACCTCCTTCAAAGTTAGAAGGGCCAATAAAGCTTCATTTGTGGTCTCATGGACGATTTGGGGACAGTGATCCAACACTGGGTAAAAATTTCTAGACCCGTAGATGTATAAAGCTGCTGAAAGAACTCAACTGAGTATTGTTTCGGGGTGTTGACCTCATGGCACCAAAAATGGTTATTGATTTTCAACATGGAGATCTTGTTCCTTTGTCTGCGCTGCACTGTCGTTGCGTGAAAGTACTTTGTATTTCTGTTTCCCCCCACTTTAGCCAACTTACTGGGGATCTAATGCTCGAATACATTTCTTCTTGTCTCCAAAAGCTTTTTGATTTTTCCAATGATTGCCTAAATGGCCTCGTTGCTAGAAGTTCCGAAACTCCTATTTGTAATTTCAGTGAGCTGTTTCTTTAGGTATCCAATTTGGCGATGTGTGTTGGAGAACTTCCGACAACTCCATCCGGAGAGTGCCTTAGCCAAATTTTCTAGTCTACTCGCTCGGTGTCCCTGGTCAAGAATTCTGGTCTGACCAACCCATCTTGACAATTTCATTATATTCTTCATCTTCCATCCAGTAAGATTCGAACTTAAAAGTCTTTTTTCCAAGCTCCACAGGTGGGTAAAGAGATAAGAGTATGGTGCTATGATTGGAGCCGATAGCTGGTAGGGCAAAGGCTTCGGCATTTGGGGACATCCATTCAATATTACTGAGGACTGCCCAATCTCTCTGTCTCTCTGTTTTTTTTTTTTGACAATATATTTTCCCCTTCTCTATTGTTTGACCACACAAAGGCACATCCTTACTTTCATTGTCCATTAGCGCACAATTGTTCAAAAGATCTTGAAAGGCGACTAACCTGTAGTGGTCACCTTCTCTCCTACTACCTTGTCCCATTGATGTAAAATTTCGTTGAAATGTCCCATGCAAACCCATGGGAGATGGTCGAAGGAATGTATGACCTCAATTGCTGCTATAAGCTAAGTCTCTCCTGGAAGTTAGTAGAAGCATGTAAAAGGGTTATTCTCATTGTCCTTCCGCTGCTCGGCTCTTTGTATGTAACATCAACGTACTCTGGAAAACTCGTTTCTACGATCAAAGAGATCTCGTCCATCCACATGATGGCAAAACTACCCGCAACATCCACTGGGTTCATTACATGTAAATTCTGAAATTTCAATCGCCTTTTAATGTGTGTACAATTGCCTTTTTGTTCCTTTTGCTTCCTCCTCTCTCCCTCTCTCTCTCTCTCCCCCTCCCTCCCTCACTCCCTCCCTCTCCCTCCCTCTCTCTCCCTCTCCCTCTCCCTCTCCCTCTCTACTTCTCTCTCTCCCTCTCTCCCTCTCTATTGCATATATGAATTCACTTAGAATGCATATTCTAATAATTTTTTATTACACTAACAGTGAGTTTAATAAAGATCTTTTATGTAAACATGAAAAATGATCCTGTCAATACTTCACCAACCAAAGATTAAAATCACGCCCTGGTTGCAAAAGTAGAAGCTCAACTGCTCTTGGTTTGAATAGATTCCTCTTAAACAACTACACTTTTCTGTTAACATTCGGGATAAGTACACTAGAAGTTCTAAAATTTGTAGCCAAAGTATAATTGAGTACTAAAACTTTCAAATAGTGCAATCAAGCCTTAAGAACTATCAAATTGGTGAAATCAATTTCATCTGTTAACTACATCAATTTGGTTAAGGGAAAATGCTGATGTAATTTTCTTTTCTTAAGGGGCTTTGCCCTAATGTAGCGTCAATCAAATGACACATCAGGAAAAAAATTGGAATCTAAATAAAAATTCTTCATCTTCTTCCGATTAGTCATCGTTTCTTTCCCATCATCTTCTGCTTCTTCAGGTTAATGAATGCCCCAGAATATCCCAACACTGAAATCCCACGATTCTTGGTTAAAGAATCAGACATGCTATTTAGTAATCCTATTGCTAGTTATCACACGCATTGCTCTTCACATTCTTCCAGCCAAAAAAGTTGACCAAAGAAATACAAGGAACAAAATTTCTGGATTTTCAACTGTAAGTTCGAATGACCCACTAGCCTTTTGGCTGCGAGCTTTGAGCTCTAGCGGCAAATTGCCATGGCCATTGAGGTCGAAGCTTACTTTCATGTCCATTTGAGCTCGAAGCTTTGGGCCATGGCCGTCTGAGCCCGAAGCTTGCGGCCGTGACCACGATCTCCGTCCCACTGATGAGCTCGGGCCCCAGATGTAGGCAAGCTTTGTTGTGCCACTTGAGCACGTTGCCATCTAGGTCGTGCTTCGATTGCAGCCTCAAGTTCAACCTCATTAGGATCGCACGATTACTGTCTTTTCTTTTGCGTAGTGTGTTGGATTTTAAAATTCATTTTGAAACCTTCAACCTGCTTTTCCTTTTTCTTATTTCTTTGAGTTTATTGCCTTTCGATTTCTTTTAACTTTTGCATGGCAACCAAATCAGGGTCTCTCTTAAAGAAAGATCATCATTAGTTTTTTCTGTTAGAAAAATTAAATGGAGCTAACGAAAGGACTTGATAACACAAATTTGACAAGTTTTAAGATTTGCTTGCTGCTGAAAGTTTTTGGACTCGATCGTACTTTAACAAGAATTTTAGGCATTTGGTATACTTATTCCATGAAATTTAACGAATAAAGATATAAACATAAAGAGAAAAAAAAAGAGCTAATTTAGTCTGTGTATATCCTTTTTCACTTTTTTCCTTTCTCATGGCTCACCCAATTTTTACTTTTTCTGGTGTTTGTGGAGCACTTGCAAGTGACGTAGTGGTATTCGTTGGAAAGGTTGACTGATCCAATCCAACCTGTATCAAATAAGATGAGCAGTGTACACATTTAGTGCAACAACCTTGCGGGCTCACCCACACATTGGTCTAAGAATGTGCATTGCTCCTTTATTTGTTAGTAGGATGGTAACTCACTAATGGGTCGTCTAACCCACTTGACAGCAATCATTGCAGCTACAGATCAATTATGTCGTGCGAGTGACAATACACTCTGTAATTTACACGTTTTTATCTAAAGCAATCGTCGATCCTCTCTGCCCGATGATTGTATCGTTATACACTTGGTCATGTGGCTGTCTTTGCCCTGCAGTTCACGCATGCTTGTGAAGCGAAGGACTATAACGTCTGGACTTTACGGCAGGCTGATTAGATCATTTATGCATTTTCTTGTCCTCTAATATAGGTGGAAGACTAATTCGTCTTTTCCTGTTCTAGGAGTAAGAAATGGAGGAGAACGGCAGCATTCATTGTTTCATATGCATATTAGAATGTATCTGCTAGCGGTTACGGTTTTTACAAGGGAGAAGTCTTGGGAGGCAGACAGGACAAGTACATTTGCGTTGCAGGATAATGCAACATGGAGTTAGGAAAAACTGAATGGATCTCTACGCATTATGGTTAAGGGTATAAAAGCTAAATCGATGGCTCCTGCAGAATACTTGCGCACTTCTTGATATACTCAACTGCGTTGTGGTTGAGAGACAAGTTTCCTGGAAACAGGAATGCAGTTTGCATGTGGATCTACTCCGCTTTGAGAATTTGCTAAATGTCCATTCGTTAAGGTAAGCCATTCCCTTAGGGAATTTCAGATTGCTTGCCACATGGAAGCATTGTCAAGATTTTCGACGGCTTCGATAATAGTTTCCAAAGTGATGTGAATCGATGCGGAATTGATTGTAAGGTGCGAATTGTGAACCTTGACCCCCAATCGAACCCGGGATTGGTAACCTTGGTATAAACATGACCTGTTGACGAATCCGTGTCAACCAATCAACATTATAGATGTCACGATCAAGAGAACTCGCTATCTTGCTCGATAAGTCGAATCGACCGCCATAAGGAAGCCTTGATAATGTCAAGTCCTCAAGAGAACTCAAAGAAGAGGAAATCCTCTCATTGTATTAAAAATCAAAAATCAAGTCTTTCTCATCTCGAAACCTTAAGCACCCTTATATATGGCGCGAAATTACCAAGTACTAGTGGCCATAGTATCAGTTACGAGGAATACGAAGCGATGATTAGTGAGAGGATGAGGAAGACATTTAAGGAGGTGCACCTTCCTTCAACCCCTCGCTTAAATTTTTCAAATTTTTATTTTTGGGAAACGCGTGTAGTAGGCCTGACTTTTCTTTCCACTTATTCCTGCTAAATCGTTGGATAAGTATGTTGAATTAATCAGGTTCTTTTATATGGATAGTTCTTAGATATTAATAAAGCTATGGATTATGCTAGATATGCTAAGCTATGGATTATGCTAGATTATGCTAGATATGCTAGCAGTTGTTTGCAGCCTCAGTCTTTTAACTGATGCGTAAACCAAGGTGTATAATCTACTTATGTTGTAAAATTCTTTGGATCAAGAAAGTTAAGTTAGATTAAAAAAATAGCGCTTGTTCCAATTATGGGATTCAATCCAACCCCCAAAATCTGTTAGAACGAGTTTACTGTCATTCTGTCACACAATCTAAAATCTGTTAGCTTACCAACATACAAAAGCTAACAGGAATTGAAATTGTGCTATTAGTTTGGATATAATATCATCTATTAGGTTCCCTCAATAGCACAAATTATTCTTGCAGGTTTGAATGACTCTCAGTTTCCTCCACAAACCACATCTTCAGATGTTCCCGAGCGTTCGTGCTCAATTCTATAAACAAAATGTGACTGACTCAAGCGATGGACAGATGAATGAATTCACGTTGTGATTGAGTTTGGGAATCTTGCGAAATAGTGACAAGTAATGGAGTTTGCTCTGCTCTGAGGACAGGTCCTCCCTCTTCCAGGTCCATAACAGGGGAAGTTTACTGTCGATTTGTCCAAGGTACTTCATTCAATTTTGTGAAAACCCAACTGTGTGCGCAACATGATACTTTTCTCGAAAGTGCACAATGGGAAAATACTCGAACCGGGGCAAGCTCTAGGTATCAGTAGGTTCAACTAATAATTTTTACTCATAGGTAACTCTTTTTCTTTCTTATCTGTAAGAAGTCAGTTTTAAACAGTTAAATAAGACGATGACATAAATTATGAAGATGGCTACCACAGAGTAAATAGAGAAATGCCAAAAGCAAGTTAATCACAGTGTAACGAAGAGAAATGTAGCAAGATATCTCCTTCCTAATGTGTGAGGCAAGATATTTGGAGTTCAATTTCATTGGACGAAACCTTTATGGTCGAGGTCCATGATCTCAGGGTATTTTATTGATAGAGTGATATCATCTGATTACCTACTAGACCTTAAGCTTTGATCCTTAGGCCGATAAGGATGTAGCAAAAGAATCCTGCTTAATTTGTCGAAGCTCATAGTACCCATGAACTCGAAAGGAAAAAAGAAAGTGGAATAATAACAAAAGTGGAAACAGCATGCCTCTTGACCAAACTCTTCTCTCCTGCAGATACAGAGGAGAGCTCTATGTGTTACTGTTCAAGTTCCTGGGAGTTGGATTCTTGGACTTCACTGGATAAAGCAGGCTGCCAAGGGTCTAGTTTCAGGTTGATTCTGCTGAAGCTAGTGCAAAATAGTTCTATATACAATATATAAAGGGCTAGGAATGACTTGCTGCATCAGCAAAAGGTTTGATTCTGATTTGGCAGAGGCCTTAAAGTTCTAACTGGAAGCCGAACGTGAACTGGTGAGCTCGGCTTTTAGCAACTATTTCTGTAACTGTTTTGGATATTGGGCAGCTATCGTTCATGTTCTGGTTGGAGCTGACGTTGTTGCTCGAGTGTTTTCCTAGTTATCTGTTGTGTTGTGCTCAGCTGCCAGTAATGGTTTACTGTATGTGACTCGTACTGGGTCTAGCTTCCCAGCATAGTTTGATGAAGAAAAAGGATGTGTTTTGTCATTTTTTTTGTCCGATGTGGGTCTCAATATTGGCAGAATGCTGCCCATATCAAACTTCGACGTTGTTGGAGCCATTCATTCTCCGGAGGAAATCAGAGCCAAATTGGGTGACCAACGAAACTCTAAGCCTTCGTCAACTTTTACTGCTCACAAAAACAGATTTGATCAAATCCAATTAATTTTGCCAGATTGTCGTGGTCGACAGAAGCATTCGATACTCAATTCAGAGGTATTTGTTGAATCATAGGAGGCACACAGGGCCGTCTTTGATACGTAGTTCCTGTTTGTATGATGGACAACTGTACAAGATTATAAATAGTGGAATTGTGTTCTCTGTAAAGGAAAGAACACAAGTTATTCATCTATATTCTCAACATATTTTACATTTCTAGCACCATTTTACATTAATGGCATCGTACCTTTATTTTTCTTGCTGTTTACATTTCCTATACAAGAATCAACAAATGACCTTTTAAGCCTTTTTTCGATCGGACTAGATCATTACTTTAAAAGATTTTTCACTTTCATGGTGAAACAATAATGTTGCATCACAACCAAATGGGTTTCTGTTACTTTCCTTGGTAGAATGAATTTCATCAACATGTTTAACACACAACCTCAAATTACAAACTTGATAAAAAAAAACATTAAGACACAGTAATATGGTGGACATTGTAGTTGTTTTAGTGGTTACACGTTTCATTTTGAAAGAAACGAACAAGAAGATCAAAATAAGATTAAAAAGTAAAGACAAAACGAAATAAAATTCAGGGAAGGATATATGAAATTTTAGCGGAATGTAACTTTTCTCTTGTTGGTCCTCTTAGTAATTACTTCTGCTTTCATAATAACCTACATATGGAGAGGTCGATGAGAAGACGCCCCGCATATCGGATCTTCTGAATGAGTGGGTGTTTTTTTTTCCCAATTCGAAGAGGATTGTACTAAATAAAAAGGCAGTAATAAATGTTGATAAGTATTAGATAGGATGTTGTTAATAAATAAGATGGAGTTAGGAAATAGCTAATTCTTTCGAGTGAGATACATTAGATGTGTTTCGCAGAAGGAAAGAAAGATGCCTCTATGCGAAACGTACATACACAAAAAAGACGTTAGAAAAATGTCTTATATGTGTTGGCAAATTGGCGTTACAATAATGTGAAAAAGGGTGCCTAGTGCACGAAGTTGCAAACTAATTTCACTAGTTGACGCAGGTTAAGTTGAAACAGCTGATGTTGATTTGTTTTAGAAATGTAGTTGGTGGAGAACCATAAGCATCTTTGGAAATTTTGGTTTTTCTTTTATAGTCCAACTTAAATTTTCTTATCATTAGCAATCGGTCGAGAAGTTCTAGACTTTGTTACATTTCTAGCACCATTTGCATTTCTGGCACCGTACCTTTATATTTCTTGCCATTTACACTTGCCATATAAGAATCAACAAAGCACCTTTTAAATCTTTTTCGATCGGACTAGATCGTTACTTCAAAAGGTTTCTCACTTTCATGGTGAAACAATAATGTTGCATCGCAACCAAATGGTTTTTGTTTCTTTCCTAAGTAGAATCAATTTCGTCAACATGTTTTATATACAACCTCAGATTACAAACTTGATAAAAAAAAATAAGACAAGATAATATGGTGGACATTGTAGTTTATGAGGATGGCGGTTTAACGATTACTCGTTTCATTATGAAAGAAATAAACAGGAAGATGAAAACAAGATTAAAAAGTAAAGACAAAATGAAATAAATTTTGGGAAGAATATATGAAATTTTAGCGGAAGATGGAGTTAGGTAATAGCTATTTCTTTCAATTGAGATACATAGGATGTGATTATCCTACAATTTCATGACTTTGACCAATTATATTCTTTTTAATATAAAATTTGGAGCTTGACAGGGACAGACTCCTTGTCTGAATGGGGAAGTTCTGGGAGTCGTCTTTTTTTAATTTGAGCATCGCCGGCCGATCCAAGCCAAAAGCTCGTATGTCCATTTCAAGGAAGAAGCTTCTGACGGATTCCTCGAAATCGGTTTGTGCATTCACATGATTTCTACTTCTTAACACCATCGAAGGCGCAGCTCCAACTCCAAGTCCGAGCAAGCAAAAACTAGAGCGAGACAAGAGACCTTTTGTGAGGGAGACCACCCAGAAACATGGGAGAAACCAGTGGTTCGGGCTCATTGGTGACTAAGTACGACGTGTTCCTGAGCTTTAGAGGGCCCAACACCCGCAACACCTTCACTGACTGCCTCTTCCGGACCATGGTCGGCCAGGGGATCGTTGCCTACAGAGACAGTGAAAAGCTTCATGTTGGTGATCGGATCGACGATCTCCTGGGAGCGGTTGCCGACTCCAAGATATGCATACCGGTCCTTTCCAGAGGCTATGCTTCAAGTGCTTGGTGCCTCCATGAGCTCACTCGTGCAACGGAGCTCAACGAATCGACTGGGAAGCCGGCAATCCTACCCATCTTCTTTGATGTCACGCCCTCCGACGTCAAGCTCAAGACAGAACTGTACGTGAAGGATTTGGAGAAGCACGAGCGTAACCACGGCGAGGAGATCAGGCAACGGTGGGAGGCATCTCTGAGAAAACTGGCTGAGATCAAGGGATGGGAAGTCCATGGGAAACCGTAAGTAGATGCTTTATTGATGGAACTCTTTTCAAGCTTCAGTCGAAATGCTATTCTCTTATTGTTCTTGTAAATGGCAGTGAAAACAAACTGGAGGGGTTCTACATTTGATATGAAATATATTGGGCGATGCGTCGTATACGTACTGGATTTTTTATATGAGTAGTAAATTTCTTTTCACACTGGGGAAAAAAACCAGAGTCAATTCACCAATAAGTGGGGCCATTTTGGTTAGTGATAGTTATATGAGTGAATTTGATCTAATTTTAGAATGATGTCTCGATTTGGACCGCAAAGAATCATCTTCTTCTTTCTCAGAAATAGGGGAAAATTTTAAGTTTATCGGCATAACTCCAATCATATCCCTCAGATACTACTACAAAAAAAAAAAAAATTCTGGCCTTGTGGAACTTACTTGAGATTTGTAATAATGATCCAATTCTTTGCTATTTGCTAGGAAGTAGTAGTGAGATTGTTATTTGTTTTCTTTTACTAGGAGTGTTTTTTTTTTTTTGCTTGGCAGATACGGTGAAGTTATTGAACTCGTTGTGAAAGAGGTCATGCATAAGCTGAAAGTAAGGCAAAGACCTCTGTACAGCAAGTTGGTTGGGGTAGACGAACAAGTAAAAGCCATAATGAAGTTGTTAGATGTTGATTCTGGCAGTGGTGTGCGTTTCATTGGAGTCCATGGAATGGGTGGCATTGGTAAAACTACTCTTGCTAAGATTGTTTTCAATGAGTTATGTCCTTGCTTTGACAGCCAATGCAGCTTCATTGAGAACATCCGAGAATCATCAAAAGGAAATGGCCTAGTAGACCTGCAGAAACAGTTGGCATCCGAAATCTCCGATACGAGATTTGTAGAAAAGCTTACCAACGCTGATGCATGGATGGATAGCATAAAAAGGATAGCTGGCTCTAGGAGCGTTCTCGTTGTTCTAGATGATCTAGACAGGAAAGAACAACTTAAGAAATTAGTGGGGGGGCCTGAAACTTTTGGTTCCGGGAGTATTATTATCATCACAACAAGGGATAAGCGGATTCTAGATGAAGAGAATGGAATCTTAACTTATGAAGTAAGGGAAATGGATCCTGATAAAGCGCTAGAGCTTTTCACTTGGCATGCCTTTAGAAGCATCTCTCCTCCCGATACTCATAAGAGTCTCTCTCGAGAAGTTGCATCTACAACCAGGGGACTTCCATTGGCTCTTGAAGTCATAGGCTCCTCTCTTCGTGGTAAAGGAATAAAAATATGGGAAGAGATGCTAAAAAGGTTGAAGAAAGCACCTCATAATGAGGTCCGAGAAAAGTTGAAGATAAATTACGATGCATTAGGAGATATGGAAAAAGAAATTTTTCTCGACATTGCATGCTTCTTCATGCATGAAAAGAAATCAAGTGCAACCTATTTCGGGATGCTTGCGATCTATCCCCACATATCGCATTAGAAGAACTTACCGATTTGTGTCTTACTAAAATTGTTAAAAGTGATGCTATATGGATGCATGATCAGCTTAGAGACCTTGGAAGAGACATCGTTCGGCAAGAATGTTCTGGGAATCCAACAGGCGCGATGAGGTTATGGAATGGCGAAGAAACTTTGAAAGCAGTAAGATCGAAAGAGGTAAAGTAAAAGTAGGATCCATACATTATCAATCTGTACAATTATTTTCCGTAATTCCTATTTAAAAGTTCCTTCCGGCCATTCTCAAGGACAAATTTATGTATGCAAGCTCATGCTCATCGATGTTTTGTATTGGCGGAGAAAGGATAAAGTTCAAGCACTCAATCTAGTTGAACATCATTCGGATCCCATTAGCATTACGGATGAAGAACTTGAGAGAATGCCTAATCCGAAATCCCTCAAGTTAAGAGCGGGGACTTTTGTTGGAGACATCAACAATCATCTCTTGGAGCTAAGATGGCTTTCTTGGGATTCGCCTCCTCTAGATTGTAGAATGGCCAATTTGCACTTGAAAAATCTAGTAGTTTTCAAACTTTCAGACAATAAAAACACCGAAAATTGGGGTGGATGGAACATTTTGAAGGTGTCAATTCGTACTTTAGCTCACTCAACATAGTATTCTCTCTTTGATCCTCTCGATAATAATTCAAAAACTTTTGCAGATGGAAAACAAATTAAAAGTTCTTTCTCTCTCTAAATGTGAAGGATTGAAACGGACTCCGAGACTTTTCGGGTTGCCTGAATTTGGAGAGACTGTCTCTTGATGCCTGCCCAAACTTGCAAGAAGTTGACCCCTCTATTGGGAAGCTAAAAGGACTTGTTCACTTGGACATTATTTGGTCCAAGAGTCTTCAAACTTTGCCCGAAGAGATTGGAGGACTGGTGAATCGAAGCACTTCTCTATGCAAGGGTGCTACGACGTGGAGAAACTTCCATGCTCTATCGGGAAATTAGAATCGTTGTCTCGAGTTGGATGTGTCATCCTCAAAAATTAAGAGTTTACCCGATTCTATTGGTAATGCAAAGCACCTGTCATTCATTAATCTAACAAGCACACCAATTGGGAACTTCCAATTTCTATTGGAGAGCTTACGCAACTCGAGTTCCTTTCACTCCATTGATGTCGAAGTTTGGGGGAGCTTCCAGAATCAATAGGCAACTTGACAGCATTAGAGAAGTTGTATCTCTCGGAGACAAGCATTGTTAAGTTGCCCGATTCGATAAAAAATTTGAAGCAATTGAAGGTGATGAGGATGGGAAGGAGTCACATAAGGAGGTTACCTGCCACTATTGAAATGCTAGAGAGGTTGGAGGAGCTCCATGCCCGGGGTAGTGAACAACTTGCAGGCGAACTTCCCAATGAAATTGGCAAGCTATTGTCTCTAAGAATCCTAGACATGTCAAATACTCGTGTTTGTGCAAGTGCCGGCGGCAATCAATTCCCTCACACGACTCCAAGAGTTGAATCTAACAAATTGTAATGAGTTTCAAGAGTTGCCAAAACTGCCCCCAAGTCCGAATTGCTTACGTGTTCAATCGACATCATTGCGGTTAGCTCCGGATCTCGCTAACCTCACGAATCTTGTGGAATTAAATCTGTCCAATAGCTATGGACTAGCACTTGCTCAGGCATCAAACCCAAAGCAAACTTGTCAATTGCAATGGGTTGGAAAGTTATCTAAGCTGGAGAACTTGAGGTTGTGCCTTTCGGATGTTCTCGTGCCGTCATCCGAGTTGGGTTGCCTACCTCGACTTAGAGAACTCACTTTATCCGGCATGGACAATTTCAACTCTGCGGTTGTTGGACCACAATTTTCCAACTTGAAAAACTTGTTAAGATTATGTCTTTATCGCTGTCCACTGAGAGAAATTCAACTCCATGGGCTTGAACTATTGAGAGATTTGACTGTGGAAGGATGCAAGTTTCTCGAGGGGTTGTCAATTATTTCATCAAGCTTGAGGAAGCTCCATGAAATGGAGGTTGTAAGTTGCCCAAGGCTACTTGAAATGCGATTTCTCAGTACGATGGAATCATTGGAGAGACTTGAAGTTCGAAGCTGTGATTCCCTAGGAGGGTTGTGTGGTTTATCAAACTTGAAAAAGCTGAAGACTCTAAAGATCTACACGTGCGATGGGCTCCGAGTTGTTGAGGGCCTTGAAGAATTGGAGCTTTTGAATCTTTTGTCAGTTTACGATTGTGGATCGTTGGAAATGTTGATTGATGTATCCAACTCAAAGATGCCAAATGAATGCAGGGTAAGAGTATCGGGATGTGAGAAACTAGTTAAATATGAAGGTACTTACATGGATTATGGAGAAAGGATTCTTCGCGGGATGACCAAGACATTAAACAAGGTGCGCCTTCCTCGTGGTAGGCACAATTTTTTGTTTTTTGTTTTTCAAGAACGCATGTAGTAGGCATAGCATTTCGTCATTTTCGCTTGTTCTGTTTGCTTCTCTCTCTCTCTCTCCACACACACACACACATGTATTAACTCATTTAGTATACTCTTTCGTATAAACCTATGGATTATTGTCAGGTCCACTGCTAGTGTAAAAGAAACATTCATAATTTACGTTGACATGTTTGCTGGATTTAGTTTTGTAATCGAATTCTTCCACATGTCAATCATCCAATGGTGAGTGTGTAATTTATTTCTTACACGGGCAGTGGACTTAATGAAGATCCTTTACATAAGATGTAAATATATAGTTCATCTTACCATGTACATCTTTATCTAAACAAATGGCGGAATGAGTTTGTTTTTTCTTGTGGTTAAATCTCATTAGAGTGAAAGACGGAGTAGCCAATAAATTGCAGGTGAAATATGTAGATAATTAATAGATATACGATCATTAAATTGCTAAATCGTTGGATAACTATGTTGAGTTCATCAAGTACTTTCATATGAATATTTGCCCCAAATTAATGAAGTTGTGGATTATGCTAGTTATGCTAGCACTAGTTTGCATAATCAGTTTTTAAAGGGAAAGGTATCGAATTTTCGGAAAAAAAGGACACAGACTTTAATTTGTACAACATTCACTTGAGTATTATAACTTTTTTCGATTACTTGAGAACCATAACTTATGTATGGCGCTTACTTAAGTACCATAATTTTGGTACCGATTATTTGTGTCCTATATAACTTATTAGAAACATTCACCACAAGTACTATAGCATGTCGATTTCCGGCACCCGGGTGAACAATTAAAAAAAATCCTAGTTAAGTCACTCAAGTAACATTTTTTAAAAGTTATGGCACTTAACTGATTAAAAAAAGTTATGACACTCAAGTGAGTTTCGTATGAAAGTTATGACACTTTGTCCTTATCCGCTAATCTTCTAATATATGTGGAAAATGATAAAAGTTATGTTATAAAAATCTTTGGATCAAGATGGTCAAGTTAGGTAAGAAAAAAGTTAGCACTTGTTCAAATAAAGGGAATCGATTCGACCACTAAATTTGTTACTACGTTTACTATTGTAAGTTTGCATATGAATCATCTAGTAGCTTACCTCGAGAGTACAAACTTTTCTTGCAGTCTCCTCCCCAAACAAAAGGGGACTGATTCAAGCGATGGACAGATGAATGAATTCACGAAGTGGTCGAGTTTGGGAATCTTGTGAAATTGCGAGAATGGAGTTTGCTCTGCTTTGAGGACATGTCCCCCCTCTCCTAGGTCCATCACAGTGGAAGTTTACTGTCAATTTCTCCGAGGTAATTAATTCCACTCTTGTGAAAACCCAATTGTGTGCCACGTCAATTTTGTTCAGCCAATAATTTTTATGCCATAGTCACTCTGTCTTTATTTAAGCAGTAAGAAGTCAGTTGCTGTAATTGTTATCAATTTTTAGGTCATATACTGCAAGGCCCTGTTCCTTTTTCCTTTTTGGGTAGATTAATGGTTCTGCCAAAGTCGCTCAAATAACTAACGAACGCAAAAAAACTAAAGAAATATAAAGAGGAAAGATGGAGAAACAACTGAGCTGCAAATAGACGATATTTGGGATTGTTGATCATCAAAATCAACTTAGCAAGAGCTTCTTGAAAATCTGTCAAGATTTGCTAACACGAACTATCAATATTGTTAGGATTCGGCATACAATCATGATGAAAAAAAAGCGTAGAACGTGAAAGAGAAATCGATACAAGATTTTATCCTGGTTCACCTTTAAACTGGGATTATGTCTAGTAGAGGATTTCACTGTAATTAGCACATCGCACCTCTCCTTACATAACTTAATTACAAGTGAAAAAGAGCATATATAGCAGTAGCTATACATGAGCCTAACCCATGTGTCTTTTTATCGATGGAGAATATGAACCGCACCCTCCCAAATAGCCCTGCATTATGCTGTCATTCATAACTTGACCTACAAGAAGAAAATCTTTGTCCTTCCCTTGCCAATATTTGCGAATTTGAGAAAAGCAATGAGCGAAGAAAATGATTGGACGGTCTCGACATTTGTGCATTCCACGATGCTAACCAAAGACCATTTCCAATGACTATTGTTGGAACCTATGTTCGAGTAATTCACTGCTAGTGCTAATGGCAGAAAAGACTAATTAGATGGTGTCTGCATTTTTGCATTCTCCAATGCTAGTCAAAGAGCCATTCGAATTTTCATCTAGGAGGTTATAGTGGAAGAGGCCAACGAAGGATCCATGGCGGATGTTCAAGCAATTTACTGCTTTTTTTTTTTTTTTTGTTCTGCTCTCATGATGGAATGTACATTAGCATGTTTCCCATTTACTGCTATTATTTTGCTGGTGCATCTATGGATGTTTGATAAATGGCACTACAACTTTTTCTGTCCAGTGCCGAGATCATCTGTAGGCCGGTGTATCGTCAAGCATTGATGGCTCTGAATGCCATAATATCTAGTTTTTGAAATATCTTCTTCAGCTTCCGTCTCTGGCCTAATACTTCGTTTCAAGTTCTTCATGAGATGCAGTCCCCGTGGCCATTGCGTGATTTGATATATGAATCAGATTCTTCAACAAGTAAATGTGGTGTCACTGCCTAAATAGTGAAGATGGCCGGCAGAGAGTAAATGGAGAAATGCCGAAAGCAAATTAATCTCAGCGTAATGATGAGAAATGTAGCAAGATATCCTCCCTAAGGTGTGAAGCAAAATATTTGGAGTTCAATTTCATTGGACAGGTTCCTTGATTATTTCCCACTGAACTGAGGTGCTTGATTTTGTGGCGCTACAATTGTAACAGTGCATCATCTGAATTTTTTTTTAAAATTTTTATAAAAAATTAACTTTCTTTACAACACACATAATTTCTAACTAGACCATTGAAGCTTTGGAGCCATAAATGGAAAAGCCGATGAGGATGTAACGAAAGAATCCTGCTTGATTTGCCGAAGCTCATAGTACACATGAACTTGGAAAGAAAAATGAAAGGGGAATGACAGAAGTGTAAACAGCATGCCTCTTGACAAAAGTCTTCCCTCTTTGCCGATACAAAGAAGAGTTCAATCGCTATCTGCTACTGGTCGAGTTCCTGGGAATTGGATTCTTGGATTTCACTGGACAAAGCAGGCTGCTAAGGGACTAGCTTCAGGTTGTTTAGGCCAAAGGTTGTGTGGAGAGCTGGTTGTGACTTGCTGCATAATCAAGTTACTCCTCCCGTTGATGTTGTGATGAAGTCTCTTTTGTTTGCACTAAGATTTAGCATCGAAGGCCACAAGCTGCTGCAGCAAAAAGTTATTTCTGATTTCGTTGATTTCATTTGATGACTATGAAAAATAAAACATTAATATTTGCAGACCCGCAGATGCCATATTAATATATGGGCAAATACATCACTTCTCTAAGCAGCTCTTAGCAGATATACCTCCAATAATTTCTACATAATAAGAGCAGTTAATCACATATAAATAGTTAGTATGAAGTTCATCATACCAAATGCAAAATCCCTCGTGATGGGTTGATTCGAGTTACGAGTTTTGAGTTACAGTTTGCAATTCACACAACTCATACGAAAATTAACAAATGAACTACAATATAAATCTCTCATTTTAAGGGCTTGATACCCAAAAAAATCTTCAACTTTAACCTCTATTCCAATTATATCCATTTTTTTATATAAAAAATCAACTTTAGCATATGTCCCAATTATATGCAAAACTTTTTTTGTCTCACAAAAAAACCCCTACTTTTACTTTTGACCCTATTCTACTTGCATGATACCTAAAAAATCCTCAACTTTAGCATTTATCCCAATTATATAAATAAAAAAAATTATCTCATAAAGAGTCCCAACTTTTACTTTTGTCTCGATCTACTACTATCAGCCTTTCGTCTATGATCACCATTAGTTAATTTTACGTGACTCAAATTTCCTCGTCGAACTTACCAATAAATCTTTAAAATTAAAAAACAAACAAGTTTCAAAGACGACGAGATTTGAGATCGTTCGTCTTAGTAATTAGATCTCCACATCTAGCCGTTCTTTAGGCTGTTGAATGCTTAGGAGAATCCAAAACACACCATCTTCGGTGGTTCTGTATCTCTCGACAATGTGCAAGGAAGCGGACAACAAAGAGAAGTTGCTGGGTTTTGTCATATTAGCTTTGTTGAGGTGTAATTCATTAACGATGTGGAAATACTACGTAAGATTAATTAATAGTGATTATGAACATAAGGCTAACGGTGGTAGAATTGAGACAAAAGTAAAAGTTGGGGTTTTTTATGAGATAAAAAAATGAATATAATTGGGACAAAAGCTACAACTGGTTTTTTTTTTTTTTTGGTATGAGGCTAATAGAATTGGGACAGAAGTAAAAATTAAAGAGTTTTTTTATGTGTTAAAAAAAGTTTTGTATATAATTGGGACAAATGATAAAATTGGGAGATTTTGTGGGTATTGTGCCCATTTTAAGAGAAACAAGAGAACTCAGTAGTTGCTTAAAAAATATTATCAGTAGCTTGTCCTCAATACTTCCAGCTGAAGGCAATAGCTTTTAAGTTAAGAACTACAAGCCGCAGGTTGTGATTTGAAAATTGTTTTGCTTTTCCAAAGTAATATAGTTTCCATTCTGCTGTTTTCCAACTCCAACCTACAGCGCTTGTCTTCACAAAGGTTTTCTCATAGTTTTCAGAAGGAAAAAAGCGCAAATAACCGTAGACGACAGTAGCTCAGAAACAGGGCAGCCTCAGCAAACATTTTTAGGTGACGATCTCCACAAATGAAGTTCACCAAATTTTTAAAATCATGCCGTTGAGTTCCAAAGCTCGTTAGAAAGTGCAATGAAGTATATTTGATTGATTTTAGGTTATGAAAATATATGGTGTGACCTTGTTTATTGTTTTGACTTTTTTATCGTGCAATTTGAGGACATTTAGCACAGGAAAATTATCGAAATAGTCCAAAATATATTACAATTATACTAATTCAGTCTTAAACTTTTTTTGGCTGATTGAGTCCTAAATCTTTTGTAACTGTGTCAATTTAGTCCATTTGGCATGCCGGCGAAGTGGCAAATTTTTAATAATATTTTTAATATTTTCGAACTTTTTAATAAATTTTCTCTGCCTTTTTTTCTTTTCTTTTTTTTGAGTTAGGTCGTCGCCGACGTGGCTCACAAGGTGTGGCGTCCTCCGCCGGCCCTAACAAAAAAAAAAGACAAAAAGAATTATCAAACGAAAAATAATTAAAAATTCGTATATATTAAAGTATTGTTAAAAATTTGCTACGTCGAGATCGGCTAGCTAAATGGACTAAATTGATGCAATTGAAAAATATTTAGGACTCACTTGACAAAAAAAAGTTTAAGACTAAATTGATATAATTGTAATAAATTTATGACTTTTTTGATAATTTTTCCTATTTAGAACTAATGTGGGCCTAAGTAGGTGCTAAATCAGCCTATAGGAAACTTTGCAAAAGGAATGGAAAGAAAAAACAACAACAAATGGAGTGATTTGGCCTGATCTCCTATTATTTTCTTTTCCGTCTCTCATTATCAACTTGAATAAAGCTACCACGGGCACCCATTGTCGCCGCGACAAGCCACCATTAACACGCCTCCATCCACTAACCCAATTGACACTACATTCGTATTAATAACCAAGATTGTTCGTCCGGCTGATCCGCTTAGACCCCAACCGACCATTCGGCCGAGTCCCTATCAACGAATAGTTTCCAGCGAAGTTCAGTGACAATCATAGCTTTTCTAGTACACTTCCATATCCGACACCGACTTGCCGCCTTGATCGAGTTCCAACAAGTTTTGATGACCATAGAAGCGAGGCGAGCGCTCGCAGATCTCGTAAGTCCGAGGCTCCCCTCGCCATCGGTGAGCTCAAGGCAACGAGGCAAGCCACGAGTGCTCTCCAGATATGGCCAAGAAGAAAGTAAAAGAAAAAATAAAAAAGAAAAGATAAAGGCAAAAAAAGATAAAATAAAATAATTTTTTAAAAATATTATTGAAAGATGTATATGGTGAAAATATTTTCTATTTTGTTTTTAGATTTCAGCTAAATACGAGAAAAATATCATTTTCTTGGAAAACGATTTTTGAAAAATGCTTCCAAAAATTACATATTTTCCGCAAAACATGTGGAGTTTGGCGTGCTTGTTTCAAGAGAAAGTGTTTTCCCAGAATTAGTTTTCCAAACTTTCACCCATTTGATTTACCAAAAAATGATCGGTCAACAAAAAATACTTTTCGGTCAATGGAAAGTTTATGTATAAAAAAGAAAAACAGCTGCAATACTACTTGGAAAGGATGGTTTCAATATTGCCCATGCATAATCCTTTATATAGACGTTGGGCGGACAGACATTGAGATGAAAGAGTCCCGCTAATATGCCTAATGACCAAGTCACGATGATACGGATACCGCTTTTCTTCCTTTTCTAAGGTTTCGAGTTGAACTCTCTTGTTGATACGAATGAATCATCCTTTCCGCGGAGGTAAATCTTTGCCTTGCTAGGCAAGAGGATAGCAAGTTACAAATTCTGCTTTCGGCAGGGACATGTATTTCTATTACTTGTGAAATTCATAAATGAAGTAGTTAATGGGAGGTTACCATTATCCTTTTTGTAGTGACAAATATTGTATGTGTTCCAAAGAAAAGGAATTTGTCCATTTTTCGAGGTCTCAAAGGTACGCGGAAACATATAAGAACTCTTAAATGGAAATAGAAAAGAGATGTAACTCCGGTTCCTTCGGAAATGATAAGATCTTTGGCGCAAGAAGAAAGGGTTGACCCATATCATCGTGACTAGGTTCTGATTTCTCTATTTTTTTTTAAGAATACCGCTCTTCCTATCCGTATCGAATAGAACATGTTGAGCCAAATATTCTTCATGTAAAAATTTTATGGCTCGAATCTTTAGTATTCTCTTATTTATTACTTGTGTTTACTATTTAGATAGAATACCGTCACCCATTGTTACTAAAAAATTCAAAGAAACCTCGTAAATGAAAGAAAAGCGGTATTCGTATCATCATGACTTGGTCATTAGGTCGAATCTGGCGGCCTCGAGTTCGTCGGCCTCGGCGAGCTCAAGAACCGCCTAGTCCCGGCGAGCCTCGCCCGAGGCTAATGAGCCTCGAGCTCATCAACCTCGGCAAGCTCGGACGTCGAATCGGCATCCTCGAGCTCTTCGACCTCATCCATTTTCTCTATTGCAGGTGTTGGAGAGGAGTGCTATGGAGGAAGAGGAGAAGAACGTTGGGTTTCAAGGTGAAATGCACCCCTATATATGGTGGCCTCGGATAGATTTGGCGGCATCAAGGATCGTTGGCGGCCTCGGGCAGATCTGGCAAGCCTCGATCTCGCATTTCACCCGGTGAGCTCCATGGCCGTGGTGTTGCATAAGGAAAAAGGAAGACGAAGAAGGAAGAAGATAAAAAGAAAAAAGAAAGGAAGAAATATAAACATATAGAATTAAGCTTACCGTCCCACCAAGTCAGATGGTGGGACGGTTAACTAGTGACCACAAATGTTGTCTGTTGAAATCGGATCACTTGCAGATCCGGTTTCATCATTTTAACTGCCCAATTCCCTTTTCTTTTTCTTCTTTTTTCTTTTTTATTTTAGTTTTATGTGTTTTTTTGTAAGCTAAAATTAGAAGACAAAATTATAAGAGGGCTCACACAATCAAGGTTCTAATGAAACATATCCAATTGACAAGCATATCGTGCGGATATGTAGTGTATACATGTAAGACGTAGACTTTTGGTTGACAAGCATATTATACGGATATATTGTGCGCCTAGGTTCGTTACTCTCACAAAATGTCATCTTAGCTTTTCTCAATTCGTAGCAACTCAAAAAAAAAATATATATAAAAGACAAAAAAGGAAAAAAAGAATCTAGAGTCAAAATTATGAAAATGGATCAGCAGGTGATTCGCTTTCAATAAACAGATTTGTGGTCATTAGTTGACCGTCCTACCGTCTCGGTTGGTGGGATGGTCGGGTAAGCATTTTCCAATATAAAATACAAAGTATACAATATAATTTAAAAATTCAGTGAAATCATTTTCCAATGAAAATCAAACACCAGAAAATATTTTTCATCACATATCACCAAACAAAGGAAAATAAAACGTTTTTTGAGAAAATGATTTTCTGGAAATCATTTTTTGGAAAATGAAATTTGGGAAAACGTTTTCAGTAATACAAACGCACCAGTAAGAAGAGAATTATTGATCCATCTCATTGGTTGGGCCAAGCTTGACGAACATAAGAAATATTGGGCCCAATAGGTAAGGTCAAAGCTCACAGAGCACACCAACTTGTGAATAAGCGCAATATAGTAAGCCCACGATCTTCCTGTACAGGATACAAATGTCCTTTGACAATGTATGCTCTCTCTCTCTCTTTAGCCTCTCATTTTGGAAAAATACATTGACCTGGGCATTGGAGATCCTCAGCGGACAAACCTGCGACGTCTTTAGTCTTTGGCGTGCTTTTCGTCCATAGCAATTGGGCCCATTACCGTTAAGTTGAGAACTCGCCCGGTTCGCACATCGACAAAACTTATTCCTACTAATTAGACTTTGGCATGTCAATTAATATTGGATATACTACTGAGCCAAAGTCAAGTGTCTAGAGTTGATGATGGAATTAATATAATCAAATCTGGATTCATAGAAAAAAAAGTTCTTATTCTTTTGGATGATATAGATCATAGGGATCAACTCAATGCTTTGACTAGAGAACATATTGGCTCAAGGCAAGAAGTTTCAATACTAGCAACTTCAGGTAAGCTTTTATCGAGTGAGTCCAACAACGCATAATTCGATCAGATCTGAATTTATAGCTCAACAACAACAAAATTTCCGATTAAATGATTTAAGGTTCGAATCTTTACCGCGCACGGTTGCTTTGCTCACTCTGTAGTTTCTTCTTCCCTTTTCCTCTCACGCCTTCCACCATTCATTACATCTCTCTATTTTATTCTACGCTCCCTCTCTTTTTGCTTCTCTTTCTCTCCTTTGTTTTCTTGTGCCTTCAATGGCTTCTTCCTTGTCCCACGTATTCCCCTAAGAAAAGTTGTTAAAAAGTCCTAAACCTATTGCACTTTTGCCAATTTAGTCTTAAACCTTTTAATCATTCCAATTCAATCCTAAAACTTTTGCATTTGTATTAATTCAGTCCATCCAATCAATTTTGGCCGGCCAAGAATGACCGGTCGTAGGCCGAGCTTGGTGAGGAGGGACCTCGCCTAGATCTAGCTTAGGCAAAGCCATGTAACCTGTCTTGTATAATTGGGCAATTACAATTCACGTTCCGACTTGGGATCATTACCGTTTGCCGGCAAGTGACCGGGCCCATTACCATTTGCCGGGTCGCTTGGGATCATGCTCATCCAAGACAAGTTCGCTCCCGATTGCACGCCGCATCATGCACAGCATGGCATGTGGCATCATGCTTGGTCGGACGTGCATTGTGCGACCAGCCGCTAATTCATGCGCTGGTTCATGCATTGGGTCGTGTAGTAATTCATGCACTAACTCATCCACTCGGCCGTCTTGATTAATGCTCGGCCAACTTGGCTTGCCCCTAGTTGATCCTTGTGCACGGCCATGAATTGATTCATGGCATGGCCGGTCGATCGTATCACGGCCCATCCTTGTATGAGGATTTTGCCTGGCCGTGATGCAAGCATGTGAAATAGTACAACTCTATCGCTTACCCATTTTTTATATATTGCTCGATATTCCAGTTTTTTCTTGTCAAAGTATTTGTTCTACTTTTCTATTAAAGATAAAGAATTCTTGGAAAAAAAAAAGGAGCTGCCTGTAGACAACATCAAATTCATGATATCTCTTTATCTAATAGAAAAGAAGGACACGTTGTTTTCTTTTCCTCAGAGCTGAATCTGATTAGAGTGAGAGGTACGAAGTAGCCAATAAAATGTGGGTGAAATATGTACATAATATTTAGTGCTCCCATTTCTACTATTTATCAACCAATTAATTATGAGCAATTTATTGAATTCTTTCCATCATCCATAAATAAAATAGAATATGCATTGTACCTTAACTATGATGTGAAGCATCGGAATGTTCGGACTTCAAAGCAGATGGATTGGATGATATTTCAATTTTCTTATGCTACAATACTAGGACAAGAGCGAGTCATTTTTTCTTGTACTAGGAAGATGCAATGGAAACAAATTCAGAAGAATCAGTGATGGAGACCGACAACTAATATCTTCAGGACTTGCCATACAGTAGAGGGTTTCTATGGCCTCCTGAGCGCCCGCACCGAGCTCGACTCTAGAAGTAAGACACTGTTGTTAGAATGAATTTACTGTCATCCTGTCACACCAGCTGACATCCGTTAGCTTACTAACATACAAAAACTAATATTAGTTGAACTAATGCTGTTAGTTTGGATACATTATCATCTATTAGCTTCCCTCAATAGTTACAAACCTTTCTCGCAGTTTTGAATGACCCTCAATTTCCTCCACAAAGCACATCTTCGGATGTTTCCAAGCGTTCGTGCACGATTCAATAAACAAAAGGTGACTGATTCAAGCAATGGAGAGATGAATAAATTCACAGTGATTGAGTTTGGGAATCTCATGAAATTGCGAGAAGTAATGGAGTTTGCTCTGCTTTGATGACATGTCCCCCTGTCCCAGGAGCCATCACAGGGGAAATTTATTGTCGACTTGTCCGAGGTAATTAATTCCATTCTTGTGAAAACCCAATTGCGTGCCACATTGATTTCCGATGCATATGATACATCTCTTGAAAATGCGCAATATGAAAATACTTGGACCAGGGCAGACCCCAGGAATCAGTATGTTCAACGAATAATTTTAATGCCATAGATCGCTCTTTTCTCTTTAAGCAGTAAGAAGTCATTTCCATACAATTAAACAAGAAGATGACCTAATACTCCAGATACAGAGTCATTTGCTGTAATTGTTCTCAATTTTCAGGTCATATACAGCAAGGCCCTATTTGATTTTCCTTTTTTGGTAGATTAATGGTTCTGCCAAAGTTGCTCTAATAACTGAAGAATGCAAAAAAAAAAAATAAAATAAAAAAGAAATGGAAAAATGATGAAACACTCGAGCTGGATGGTATTGGTATTTGCGCATTCAACAATGCTAGCAAAAGAGCATTTCTAATGACTATTATTGGAACCTATGTTCAACTAATTCACTGCTAATGGCAAAAGAGACTAATTAGATGGTATCTGCATCTTTGCATCCTACAATGCCTAGTCAAAGAGACATTTTAATTTTGTTCTGCTATCATGATGCAATGTACATGAGCATGTTTTTCACTTACTGCTATTATTTGCAGGTGCACCTGCCTGGTGCATCTTTGGATGTTTGATGAATGGTACTACAACTTTTTTGTCCAGTGCTGATATCATCTGTAGGCCGGTGTATTGTCAAGCATTGATGGCTCTGATTGCCAAAATATCTAGTTTTGAAATATCTTCTTCAGCTTCTCTCTGGCCTAATACTTCGTGTCAAGTTCTTCATGAGATGCGCCCCCGGTGGCCATTGCGTAATTTGGTATATGAGTCGGATTCTTCGACAAGTAAATGTAATGTCGCTGCCTAAATTATGAAGATAACTGGCACAGAGTTGACAGAGAAATGTAGTAAGATATCTCCTCCCTATGGTGTGAAGCAAGATATTTTGAGTTTTTTTTTTTTTGGGTCAAAAAGATATTTGGAGTTCAATTTCATTAAACAGAACCTTTGTGGTCCCTTGATTACTGGACTTTTGCCCACTGAGGTGCCAGATTTCAGGGCACTACATTGATATAGTGATATCATCTGATTGCCTACTAGACCTTAAGCTTTGGGCCATAGGCTGATGAGGGCGTGAAAAAACGAATCCTGCTTGATTTGCCGAAGCTCATAGTGCTAGGTGTTATTGTTCGAGTTTTCGGGAATTGGATCTTTGGACCTCACTGGAGAAAGCAGGCTGCAAAAGGACTAATTTCAGGTTGTGTATGCCGAAGCTAGTATGGAATGGTTCCATGAACAATATATGGAGAGCTTGGAATGACTTGATGCATAATCAAGTGGCTTCTGTTGATGTTTGTGATGAAGTCTCTTTTGTTTGCAATAAGACTTGCGTCAAAGGGCACAAGCTGCAGCAGCAAAAAGTTTGAATCTGATTTGGCTTTGGCCTTAAGTTTGTAACTGCAGAATCAACATGTTCTGGTTGGAGCTGATGTTGTTGCTTGAGTATTTTCCAGTAATGGTTTGCCGTATGTGATCACTTGTTTGAGACTTGTACTGGGTCCGGCTGAATGTACCAATTCAATTCTAAACCGTTTTTGTGATTCGGTTCTAAACTTTTTATAATTGTGACAATTCAGCCACCGGCCAGTGAGGACTCGCAGGGCCTCGCCCGGAACCAAGTGGCCAACAAGAGGCTATCGGCCCAAACCCTAAAAAAATGAAAAGAAAAAAAAAAGGCATAAAAATATATAAAAAATAATTCAAAGGATTTAAAAAATATTAAAACATTATTAAAATTTTGTCACATCATCGCCGCCAACAACCTGGATCGAATTGGTATAATTACAAAAGATTTAGGATCGAATCGACATAATCATCAAAGATTTGGGACTTCTTTGATAATTTTCTCATGAAATATGTGTGCATTTATAATATATATTTTATAAATAATGAAGGTATTTTTGCCATTTCGAGGAATAGCAATACAAGTCTCACAAAATAAGTGGTAGTGAAACATGCTGCGTATTAAAAAATCGCAAGTAAAGACATGTCCGAAGGATGCTCGGCCAGGTGCCTAGACGGAAAAAGAAAAATCGGAAATGGTATGCCTATTGAGAAACTCTCTCTTCCAGATTTTTGCATTATGTTGGAAAATTTGTGACATCTAAAAAATTGCTACATTTGTCCTATCGTGGGCTTGGAGTGAGATGGTGGGCCAAAGAAACCACCAACATGTCATCACCCAACCCAGTCATTCTATCGACATCCGATCCCGATGTCGGTGCCTATTTATATGGAGAGAGCCAACGATAATAAATTACTATAATCGGATAATCGAAGTACAATTGCTCAAATTGCTCGAGTGTTTTTTATACTTAAATTATATCCAAATTCAAAGTATTTACAAATAAAATATCTCGATTTGATGTAAAACTCACATGCATAAAATCGCGTATTCAAAGCTCCTCATGTACTGCCTTTCAAGAGTGTCCTCTACATTTTTGACTTCTTTCCCTTCTTTCTATTATTTTACCTTTCTTTCCTCTAGCCCCACTTGCTTTATTATTATTATTATTATTATTATTATTATTATTAATTTATTATTTTAATCAATGGCCAAAGCAAGTCCAGCAAAGAAAGGTTTCGTCAGATTCTTTAATGTACGAAGTATATCATGATCGGTCAAACCGGACAAACTTGGATGAGCTTCTCCAATTAAGAAACAAATCTTCAACCACCGCCCCTTTAAATCCAAATCTAATTCTAATCAGCAAAAGGCATATAGCCGAATTTCTTGGGGGGCTCAAACTCGAGACATGAATTTAACAATTATATATGCAATTCTTTTGCAAGACACGACTATTACTTTGTTGGTATTGGCCTAAAAATGCCGTGCAAATGACGTTATACCAATTCATGCATCTTCTGTCACAAAAAAAAAAAATAAATTATGCATCTTTCTCTTGCTTATGCTTGCATGTTCCAACGAGAAGAAAAATAGTCAGCTTGAAAAAGCTGTGGTTACAATTTTGATAGTTCAAACCACAATCGTTGATTGTAGCGTCCTTGTGCGTTATTACCGATTTACCACCTTTCTCTCGTAACTTCGCCTATTTCGCCCTGCCAATTATATTTGAACTTGCCCATTAATCAAGAAGTTTACCACTTCGCCCGTCAAAACCATTTTTTTAGTCGAAATGGAAAAGCCATTTAAGGAGCTAGTGGCATTTTTGTTTGTAAATCTGTTGGTGGTTTTATAGTAAGATCCAGCTTGAGTCACACTGTACACCAGCAAAATGAGACAGAGATGTGAAAAAATCAAGCTTTCCAATAGAAGCAGGCATGGAACTCCATTTCTTCTATTGTGTTCAGTTGGTTAAAGAAGCTCTTTCATTGAAACAAGTTTATTCTCGATAGTCTATGTCGGTCAATCCACGATTTTCGGGAGACCCCCTTCGAACCGGAAATTGACATGCTTAAATTGTAGAAAATTATGAGAATTTCATTCAAAAGCTATACAATCAAGGACTGAACATTTCTTCCCACCAATATATTGCCATAAGCATCGATTTATCAAAGTCACCTAATTGCATATCAAGAATATTTAACACAATTCCGCTCTTCACTTCGACCTACCATTGCATGATATAAAATTTTCAAGGTTCAATTACACTTTGGATATAAATTTTGAAATTTCTAGATCATTCATTTGAAATAATATTTTTGAGAACATTTCCAGATGAGCCCTCATCTTCCGACATCTGGGCACATAAAGAAACTACCTAGTTCCCAATTGCAAGGTTCATAGATAAGTAATGGGCATGTAAAACAATAGAAAGTCCAGCTCAAGTTGGAATGACGTTCAATAATGTGATCAATTCGTCCTGTTGTCAAATCCAATCCAATGTGATAACGGTCACCTACGTTATATGCTAGTATCTCTTACTACTTCATCGTATCGCAGTGCTTGGACATGCTATGCTTATGACTTGAAGAAAATAATCCTAGTCTAAATAGTACCGATACCGACAAGCGATATGTAACATGATACGACACGACAGTCGATACGTCATTTCTAAAAAAATAGAGAATTTTGACATATTGAGGACACGTTATATATTAAAATTCATTATGTATATATAAAAATATCAGTTGTAAGTTTCTTTTTTATTCTTCTTCTTCTTCTTCTTCTATTACGGACTCACAATTAGGTTTTATTGGGGCTGGTTGGGTATATTAATTTTGGGGTGACTAGGTATATGATTTAAGTTAATATATTGTTGATAGATTTATAATTTGACTTATAACTTATTGAAAATACTTAAAATTGATTCCGTGCGTATCAAAATGGCATGTCGGGATGCTTGACTCATGTATCGTTGGCATGTTTGGAGCACTAACCACGTGTTGGTTGTATATCCGAGAATGTCAAAGTGTCCGACATGATATGAAGACCCCCAAAGAGTGTCGGTGCTTCCTAAATCCTAACAATGTGATCCTTTGTTGTTGTTTTTGGTTAGAAAGCAATGTAATATGTGGGTTGGATCGGGTTTGGGCCGGGTCATATATTGTCGACCCAAATTGACCAATTAACCTATTTATAGTAATAAAAATTTTTCGACTCATATCCGATCCGACCCATATTACTAAAATACTTTCATATTCAATCCAACTTAGCAAAAATTTTAAATTACTAAAAAATTATATTGCTAAAACATTGTGGATTATTTTTATATTTTCTTAAAAAATAAAAAAAATTTCCTTTTCCTTTTTTTTTTTTTTCCATTTTTATTCCAAGTCTAGCGAGGGTTGCCTATCGATTCTCACCGACCACAAGCGAGGACCAACGACCCTCGCCAACCATTGGGCGAGGGCTCAACCATCGCTCGATTTGGTCGGGGTTTCACAGTCCTTGTTGGTCTCATGCGAAGCCCTCGTCGGCCACACTCGAGGCCCGACCCTCACCGGACTAAAAAAATAAATAAATGACATAAATAAATAAATAAATAATAAAGAAAAGGAAAAATAAGAAAAGAAAACCATTTTATGACTCACTCAAGATAGTAAGATAACCAATTTATGTTGTAATATGAACCTTTATTATTCTACTTTTCTCGTTGTTTATAAGAACATTCACTTTTTTGTCTCACAAAAAGAATGCATTTTAAAAATAAATTAAATAGAGGATTATAATTTAGGAAGATTATGAGGCGAGGTGAGTGTGAGAATGCATCCCTTCACGACTATTAAGCGCGCAAATGATAACCATTATGTTATTTATTTTTCTGTAGAGATTTGGAACGGAAATTGATTTGATAAAATAATTTTATTTTCCTATTTACGAAATAAATTTTTAGATCAGAATTAGGTTTGGAATAAAAATGAGAAGAAGAAAGTTTCTACTTTTTTGTTTATGGAATAGAACAAGAGATAAGAATTCTTTCCATTGCTCGCTCCCTCTCTCTCGCGTCCCTTTCGTTGGCCGTCGGTCGCCTTCTGCCATTTGCCAGCCACCGGCCGCCGTCCGGTTTGAACAAATCAAAATCCTTTAAGCGGTCGGTATCGCACGCAGTTCAAACAGAGGAAGTGTCCATGCAACTTCCCCTCTCCGTCCGTTGCTCCACTCCCTCTATTTTCTTCTTCCCTTGTCCTTTCTTTGGTTTCTTATGCCCTCATTTCTTGCTCCGGGTCCCACATGTTCCCCTACTTTTGACTAAACTCTCCCCTTTCTCTCTTTGTTTTTTCTTCCCCTCAATTATTGCACCTCTTGTTGACGTTGTGGTGAAGCCTCTTATGTTTGCAATGAGACTAGCATCGAAGGGCACGAGCTACTGCAGCAAAATGGTGGGAACTAATGTACTTACCACTTGTTGTCATCTCTTTGGTTTAGTCCGTCCACGAACCACGCATGCGAAGCTAAAGGGGGTCCGGCTTTGATTTCATGACGGCCATAGACTACACAGTTCTTCTTCTCTTTTTCACTGGCGGGGAGAAGAGAGGGAGGGAAAGAACCAAGAGAACAACAAGTGGAGGAAGCTCCACCTGCTGAGTGGACCAGCATGTGACTCCCAACAAGAATCTATCATCTTTACGAAGTACAAGGACTTTCCTCGTTCCTACGGGAGTCTCAAAGAATTTTTCGGCTGTTTCAGCTCGGACGTCACAACCCCAGAGTCAACAAAAGCAGTCGTGAACTGATTCAGTAGCCCCTCCTATGTCATTGCTTCCGTCAGCAGTCTATACTGAGTCATACATCTTCCCTTTCACACTGCATCTTCTAAAGGGCAATCGGCAAAATATAGTAATCGACCGCTAACCTGCTTTTCGTCTGATCGTCTTTTTGTTTATCTTTGTTTAGGGTTTCCTTTTCCGCACCATTTTCTCCCCTTCACATTGACCTATTCTTTAAAACAATCAGAGCGACCCCCCAATCAGTTTCTTTCGCCGTCCTCGAAGGGCACAAGCTACCACTTGTTGTCCTCTCTTTGGTTTCTTATGCCCTTATTTCTTGCTCCGTGTCCCACATGTTTCCCTCCTTTTGACTAAACTCTCCCCTTTCTCTCTCTGTTTTACCTTCCCCTCAATTACCGCACCTCGTGTTGACGTTGTGATGAGGTCTCTTGTGTTTGGAATGAGACTTAGCATCGAAGGGCACAAGCTGCTGCAGCAGACCGTTGATTCGGATTTGGAATTGGCCGTTAGTAAATTGTCCTGTAACTGTCTTGGATATTCACGTCCTGGTGGTTTGCGAGTATATCAATTGTTTGTGAGTTGTCTTGGGTTTGGCTTCCCAAAGATAGTATGGTGAAGAAGTGGTAACATTGAAGAACATACTTCGGATTCCACTTGAAATCCATAACTTGAAGGAACCTGTAAAAATTAATTCCATCTATAAACGAATGCAACAAAAATGAAAGATCATAAGAAAATTAATTACGGAAAAAATAGATTGGAAAAAAGAGCATATATATCACTGGACCAATACGTTCATCTAAAAGAAAAGAGATGAAAAGAAAAAGGTCACCAGGGGTACATTTATTTGGCGGAAAATCAATCATTTGAAAAATATTGTTCTAAAAATGATCATTTGTATTGTTTAAAATAATTAGGCAATTCAAAATTTTTCATTATCTACAACAATTTAGGGCCTAACATTTACGTGAATATTGATTTTTTTATTAATTCATTTTTGTAAGCGATTCGAGCGATCATTTTAGGAAGATGTTATCCGAATCATTCATTTTGTTGAGAGATTGTGGTCTCATCTTCATCACCGTATATCAACTACAATGACTCGGTTCCTCACTTGTGAGATTGATGAGAGTATCTATTTTGTAGCTCATGTTCTGAGCATTCACGGAGTAAGGGGCGTGCCGCTTAGAATTTTACTCACCCATAAAAATGAAGTCACCGTGTCTGAAACTTTCATCGGCCGAACCTCCAATTTGGTGGCCCACCAGCCCCAACCACCGGCATCACCACATCTCCTCCATCACTTGGAAGCGATGCTTCATCTCTCGACATTACATTGCTAGTCATGTTCATGTCTATTGCCCAAAGATTATTATGTCAGTTCATAGTACATGCCACATGGGGATAATCATTTCTTATGTATAAAGGTGGGACTATTGAAAGATTGTGAGATGTTTCCTACCACCTCTGGTTCACGATTTCAGATATTCCCTCCTCTTGTGCCCCTCCTCGTGAGACTTTCTATGGCGCTACTTTGTTTTGCTTTTACCTTTGTTCTTGGACTACTGATGTTGATATCTAAATTGAATCATTAGCCTCTTTGCTACATCACGCGCCAGACTATCATCTCCCACTACGTGTTTCACTCATTAAAGAAAAAAGATGGATTACCTATTCTAAGGTAATAGATATCCCTATGACAGTGAATCAATACAATACTCTCATAACTCTAGTAAAGAAGCCAACGGCATCATATAAGATGGAAGTACATACGACATATTGAAATTTAAATATCATATTCATCATTTATGACAATTATTTAAAATCCTCGTTACATAGAGAGTTTGAAGTTTCGTTGTTGCCGCAATATCTTTCTTTTCGACCACTTCTATTAACATTAGATTCAACATGAATATATTATTTTCCGTCTCGCATTAACTCATCTTCATTAGTAATTAATAGCGCACATATCTCATTTCACCATCAATTTGTTCCTCTTGTTAAACTTCTCAATTTCTATTTTTGCTCCAAACATGATCGCACTTATAGAGTTTCTCGGACAACGGTTAGACAAGCTAAAGCACGAAGTCAAATCTAGAAAGAAATCCTAACCCTTGCTCAATGCTAATTGTTGTAAAATTAATGTAGAAGCTAATAGGATCTTCCCATTAAAATCAACGCAAGAGAATGAAACAACCAAATAATTCAATGAGAAACAACAAAGAACGTAACGAATTTATTTGGTTCAGTCCGAGCCTTACTTCACAGGGAGAGTTTGAAACACTTGGCTCCACAAAAAATGAAACGTGAGGATATAAACTCTTGCACAAAGAAAAGATCACAGTGTGTTCCTCTTCCTCTGGGTGGCTAAAAGGAGAACTCTACCTCTTTCTTTTTTTAATCATTGTTTTGCGCCCCTGAAGCTAAAGGTGATGAGAAAAATAAAACCCACGACCTTTATATTTCTCTTCTTCCTCAAGTATTATATCAGCCCTCTTCTTTTTTCAAAAGAGCCACCTTAAAATGATATCTATTTACGATTGAAATTATACTATTCTTATTATTTATTACAATACTATCAATTATAAATAATTTTTTATGGCAGTTTTTGACGATTATTATTATTAGCCACAAATTCCCCAAGGATCGAAGCTCATAAATATTGCTTTCTGTGTTTCCCTTATTCTTCTTCTCTTCCTCCTCGTTCCCGGCCCCCTCCTCTTCTTCCTTATTGTCTTCTTATGCCCCTCATTGTCTTCTTTTGCGTCCCTTTGACTAACTTTTCCCTTTCTCCCTGTCCCTTTTGCAGTAAAGTTTGGGGTGTCCTCTCTTTTCACACGATTTCATTAACCTCCTGTTTGTGCAGCTGCAAAGTCCTTTCGACTAAACTTTCTCTCTCTCTCTCCTCAATTATTAAACCTCCTGTTGATGCTCGGCTCGAGGTCTCCCTTCTGCAGGGACGTTTTGAGTTGTCCTCTCTTTTCACACGATTTGTTCCGAAGTCCGAGCAAGCAAAAAGCAGAGCCAGACTTACGAGAAACCTCAACAGTCAACACCCCCAAAAAACATGGCATCAACCAGTGGTTCCGGCGAGTCCGCGACCCAGTACGACGTGTTCCTGAGCTTCAGAGGGCCCGACACTCGCAACAACTTCACCGACGTCCTCTACCAGACAATGGTCGGCCAGGGGATCATTGCCTACAGAGACAGCGAAGAGCTCCACGCCGGTGACCGGATCGACGATCTCCTCAGAGCAGTCGGCAACTCCAAGATCTGCATACCGATCTTCTCCAAAGGCTACGCTTCGAGCCCTTGGTGCCTCCGTGAGCTCGCTCGTATGATGGAGCTCTATGAATCGACCGGGAAGCCGGAGATCCTACCCATCTTCTTTGACGTCTCGGCCTCTGACGTCAAGCTCAAGACGGAACTGTACGTGAAGGACTTGGAGAAGTACGAGCAGAGGGCCGGAGGCGACAGCAAGGAACGGTGGGAGGCGGCTCTGAGAAAAGTGGGTCAGATCGTAGGATGGGAAGTACAAGGGAAACCGTAAGTAAATGCTTATAACTTTTTTCAAGCTTCAGTCGATATGCTATTCTCTTTGTGTTCTTTTGAATAGGAGTGAAAACAAGCTAGTGGCTCGAAATTAGATATGAACTATGTTGGTCGATGCGTCATATACAAACCGGTTTTTCGGTACATGAGCAGTAAATTTCGTCAGGAAAAAAAAAAAAGGACCAATCCACGAATTCTCATAAATAAGCAGTGTCATTGTGGCTAATGATAGTTATTTGAGTGACTTTGATGTAATTCTAGAATGACGTCTGTAATTTGGTCTGCAAAGAAATATCTTCTTTCTCAGAAATAGGAAGTAGTAGTGAGATTGTTATTTTGTTTTCTTTACTAAAAGTGTTTGGTTTGTGGCAGACACGGTGAAGTTATTAAACTCGTTGTGAAAGAGGTTCTGTGTAAGCTGAAAGTAAGACAAGTACATCTGGACAGCAAATTGGTTGGGGTACACGAACGAGTAGAGGCCATAATGGAGTTGTTAGATGTTGACTCCAGTGCTGGTGTGCGTTTCGTTGGAATTTGGGGAATGGGTGGGATCGGTAAGACTACTCTTGCTAAGATTGTTTTCAATAAATTGTGTCCCTGCTTTGATGACCAACGTAGCTTCATTGGGAACATCAGAGAATTGTCAATCAGAAATGGTCTAGAAGATGTGCAAAAAAAGTTGGCAACCGACATTGTTGATTCTAGATTTGTCGAAAAATTTATCAACAGTGATGAAGGGATAGATAGCATAAAGAGGAGAGCTAGTTCTAAGAAAGTTCTCATTGTCCTAGATGATCTAGACAAGAAAGAACAACTTAAGAAATTGGTGGGGGGTCCTGACACTTTTGGCTCGGGGGAGTAGGATCATCATTACAACAAGGGATAAAACGATTCGGGACGAAGTAGAGGGAATATTAACTTATGAAGTACAGCAAATGGATCAAGGTAAAGCACTAGAGCTTTTCAGTTTGCATGCCTTTGACAAGTGCCTCTCCTCCCGATACTCATCGGATTCTCTCTCAAAAAAGTTGTATCTCGCAACGGGGGGACTTCCATTGGCTCTTGAAGTCATAGGTTCCTATCTTCATCACCAAAATGAGGAAATGTGGAAAGAAATGCTGGAAAGGTTGAAGAATGTACCAAATAATGAAGTCCGAGAAAAGTTGAAGATAAGTTACGATGTATTAGAAAATGTGGAAAAGGAAATTTTTCTCGATATCGCATGCTTCTTCATGGATGAAGAGAAGTCACGAGCAACCTATTTTTGGGATGCTTGCGGTCTATACCCACGCAGCTCATTGAAGAAACTTAATGATCCGTGTCTAGTCAAAACTTTTTGGTATTGGACCGGAAAAAGGAATACATTTGAGGATGATATTATATGGATGCATGATCACCTGAAAGATCTTGGAAGATATATCGTTCGCCAAGAATGTACCAGGTATCCGATAGGGCTCGATAGGTTGTGGGATGACGAAGAAGCTCTGAAAGTAGTAAGGTCGAGCAAGGTAAGGTAAAAGTAGGTTTCTTACGTTATTAACCGTACAATTGCTTTCCTACTTCCCATTCAAAAGATTCCTTTTGGCAACTATGAATAACAAAGTTAATGTTTTCAAGCTCATTCTCATTGATGGTTTTTTATTGGCGAGAGAAAGGATGAACTTCAAGCACTCAATCTATTTGGAGATCCTTCAGATCCCATCCGCATTACTCAAGAAGAACTTGAGAGGATGCCTAATCTGAAATTCCTCAAGTTAAGAGCAGGGACTTTTGTTGGAGACATCAACAATCATCTTCGGGAGCTAAGATGGCTCTCTTGGGATTCTCCTCTGTGTTGTACAATGGCCAATTTTCACTCGAAAAATCTAGCAGTTTTAGAACTTAAAAACGTCGCACACGATGAAAACTGGGGAGGATGGAACATTTTGAAGGTGTGAATTCGTACTCTTGTTATCTCAACATTGTATTCTCTCTTTGATCCTCCTTGATAATGTTTCAGCTACTTTTGCAGATGGCAAACAAATTAAAAGATCTTTCTCTCTCAAGATGTAGTGAATTGAAACGGACTCCTGACTTTTCTGGATGCCTGAGTTTGGAGAGATTGTCTCTTTCCGAGAATCGTAGCTTGCAAGAAGTTCACTCCTCTATTGGGAAGCTAAAAGATCTTACTCACTTGGACATTTATTCTTGCGGGAGTCTTCAAAATTTGCCTGAAGAGATTGGAGGACTGGTAAAGATGAAGCACTTCACTATCCGGTTGTGCGACCACATGGAGAAACTTCCATACTCTATCTGGAAGTTAGCATCATTATCTGTGTTGAGAATATCATGCCCACTTCTTACAAGTTTACTTGACCCTATTGATGATGCAAAACCCATGTCACCCCTTGATTTACCAGGCAAGTCAATTATGGAACGTCCAATTTCTATTGGAGAGCTTACACAACTCGAGTTCCTTTCGTTCTTCGGGTGTCGAAGGTTGCAGAAGATTCCAGAATCAATAGGCAACTTGACATCATTACAGGAGTTGGATCTCTCATATACGTCCATTGTTGAGTTGCCCGATTTTATAGAAAATCTCAAGCGATTGAAGGTGCTGAGGATAATGCATGGTGCGATAAGGAGGTTACCTTCCAGTATTGGAATGCTAGAGAGGTTGGAGGAGCTCAATGCCAATGATTGTACACAACTTGAAGGTGAACTTCCCGCTGAAATTGGCAAGCTATCGTGTCTAAGAATCCTAAACTTATCAAATACTCGTGTTAGTGTAGTGCCGACGACAATCAATTCCCTCATGCAACTCCAAGAGCTGCGTTTAAGAGATTGTAACGAGCTGCGAGAGTTGCCAGAGCTTCCCTCGAGTTTGAACTGTCTACATGTTCAATCGACATCATTGCGGTTAGTTTCGGATCTCGGTAACCTCACGAATCTAGTGGAATTGCATTTGTCTAACGACTTTGAACGAGGACATGCCCAAGCATCAAATGCAATGCAAACTCTTCAATTGCAACAGGTTGGAAAGTTATCTAAGCTCGAGAAGTTGAGCTGGGGCCTTTTCGAGGTTCCCTTGCCGTCAACGGAGCTAGGTTGCCTTTCTCGACTTAGAGAACTCGGTTTTTCTGGCATGGATAGTTTCAACTCAGTAGTTGTTGGACCAAAACTTTCCAACTTGAAAAATCTGTCAAAATTACGTCTTTATTGCTCTCCACGTAGGGAAATTCAATTCGACGGGCTTGAACTATTAAGGGATTTGGAAGTGGACGGTTGCCAGTTTCTCAAGGGATTGTCAGTTATTTCATCAAGCATGAGGAACCTTTGTCGAATGATAGTCTGGGATTGCCCAAAGCTACTTGAAATTCGATTTCGCAGTATGATGGAATCATTAAAGGTACTTCAAGTGATAGGGTGCGGTTCCCTGGGAGGGTTATATGGTTTATCAAACTCCAAGAAGCTGACGAATTTATTTATCCAAGTGTGCAATCAGCTACGAGTTGTTGAGGGCCTTGAAGAATTGGAGCTTTTGAATCAATTGTTTGTTTGTGATTGTGGATCGTTGGAAAGGTTGATTGATGTATCCAACTCAAAGATACCAAATGAATGCAGGATAAGTATATGGGGTTGCGTGAAATTACCAAGTACTGATTCCCCTTATAACCGTTATAGGGATTATAGAGAGATGATTCTTGAGAGGACGAGGAAGACATTCAACGAGGTGCGCCTTCCTTCTACCCTTCCCTTTATTTTATATTTTTATTTTTCGTAAACGCATATAGTAGGCATGACTTTCCGTCATTTTCCCTTGTTTAGTTTGCTTCCTTAAGTCTCTCCATCTGTCTCATACCCTCTTGGCATGTAGTGGTTCGTTTAGAATACAAAAAATATTCCGTCAATTTTATAGTGGACATGTGTGTTATGAGTTGGTCATCTAATTTGAAGCTAACTCAGTTTTGGTATATCTTTTTCACTTTTTTTTTTTTAACTTTTTTCACGGCTCACCCAATTTTTTCCTTTTTCTCTTGTTCTTGGAGCGTTGGCAAGTTTCTGGTGTTATTCGTTGAAAAGGTTGACTGAACATTTCACACATAAATATAGATCTCTCTCTCTCTTTCTCCCTGACGTACTTACTGATTAATTATGAAGATTTGACACATAAATTAGATTCACTAATGAGAGGTCTGAAAATATCAGAGTGAAAAAGACAGCCATAGCAACCATTGTTTATCGAGAATTTTCATGGGGAGTAAATAAACCTGTACCAAATAAGATGAGGAGCAGTGTTTATACATTTAGTGCGACGACATTGCGGGCTCGCCGATATGTTGGTGTAAGAATGTGCATTGCATCTTTAATTGTTAGCTGGATGTTAACTCATGAATGTGTCGTCTAACCCACTCGACTGTAGTCATTGCAGCTACGGATCAATTATGTCATGCTAGTGACAGTAGACTCTGTAATTGGCACATGTTAATCTTAAGCAATTGTCGATCCTCTCATGCCTGATGATTGTGCTGTCATACGCTTGGTTGTGTGACTGGCTTCGCCCTACGGGTTCACGAATGCTTGTGAAGCAAATGATTGTGACGTAGACTAATTCATCTTTTCCTGTTCTAGGATGATGAAATGGAGAAAGATTCAGAAGATTTGACGGAGAAGAAGGACAGCATTGATTGTCCAGATTCGGAAGATTTGACGGAGCAGAACGACAGCATTGTTTGTCCAGATTTGGAAGATTCGACGGAGCAGAACGATAGCATTGTTTGTCCAGATTTGGAAGATTCGATAGCGGAGAACAACAGCATTGTTTGTCCAGATTTGGAAGATTCGACGGAGCAGAACGACAGCATTGTTTGTCCAGATTTGGAAGATTCGACAGCGGAGAACGACAGCATTGATTGTTCCATAGGCATATTAGAATGTATCTGCAAGCCCTTCTGGTTTATTCAACGAAGGAGGATAGCTTATGCGAGAACGCAGGAAAATGCAGACGTGGAGTCAGGATAAGCTGAATGGATCTCTATGCATTATGGTTAAGGGTATAAAAGCTAAATCGATTGCTCCAAGAGAATACTTGCACTCTTCTTGGAATACTCAAGTGCGTTGGGGTCGAAGGATAAGTTTCCCGGAAACAGGAAAGCAGTTTGCATATGAAATCTACTCTGCTTTGAGGATTTGCTAATTGTCCATCCGTTGAGGTAAATCATTCCCTTTGTGAATACCACATTGCTTGCCAGATGGAAGCATCGTCAATATCTTCAACAGCTCAGATAATAGTTTCCAATGCATATAATACTTTTTTCTCAGTGTGTGCAACTATGCAAATACAGGACCAGGGCTGCGTTAGTAAATGTCTTCGTACCGGTGGCACTAGCAGGTGACTCGTTAACTATTGGTAGCTGTGATTAATTTGGCAATGAGTTTGCCTGAATCTTTATGTCGGATGTCACTTTGTTTATTTATGCAGTTAACAGAATTGACAATGAAAACGACGCAATTCTGCAACTAAATTTCGTAGTCCAGTACTCAAAAGTCAGTTTCTGTCACTTTGGGTGGTCATGCCGAGCAAGCTACTAGTTCTGTCTGGCCGGGTAAATGAATGAAGACAAAGCAAGCAGAAGTAGGCAATTTTGGGATGTCCCAAATGGTGATCATTAAATCAATCTTGCACGAGCTCTTCCAAAATCTGTTAAGATTAAAAATTAGTGTTTCCTGTGCCAATGTTTGTGAACTCGGCAAAACTGGTGGTAGAAGAGACTAATTATATTATGTCTGCAAGCAATTCTAATTTCTTCTAGGATGAGGTTGTAGTGGCAGAAGCAAGTGCAGAGACTACTGACTATGTCATCTCAATTCTCAGGCGTCTGATATTGAGCATCCACTTGAGTTTTTGCAGAATGTGTTAGTATTTTGTCCATTCAATAATGGGCTGTTCTTGCAGGTGTGCCCAGTGTACTGCCGAATGTTTGTTGCCATGATCTGATCGCGAGAGGTTTCTGAGCAATCACGACTAGTTGCCCATAAGTGGATCACAATGCAGCGAGGCTCGGATCGAAGCCACATTCATCGAGTTAGTCAAACCATTCACCAGTAACAGGCAATAGAACTTTCAGTATTCTTGGCTGAATTCGAAAGTCATTCACCAGTAACAGGCAATAGAACTTTCAGTATTCTTGGCTGAATTCGAAAGTCATTCCCCAGTAACAGGCAAGTTTCTTGAAACAAGAAAAGACTGGAAATATGTTTACTATGCTGTCCAAACATTGATGGTCTTGCTGCCTCAAGTAATTCATGACCCTTGTGATTGAGCAGACCGATTTCCATTGTGGAATATTTTCAATGATGGACATCTTCAACGTCTTAATAGTGTTTGATAAATTGGCATTTTTAATTTGACTATGCCATGATACTTTCTTGAGAATACTTGTACTTTCCTTTGCGTTGATTAACCCAATACTCCCAAAAGGCAGTCCAGTGCGTAGATGATCTATAGTTTAGGCAGACGGAGCCCACGTTTGCGAAGTTTCCCGACACCTCGACCGATAGAAGTTTACTTGATGCTGCATTAGATGTTGCATGCCCAGTCACACGACAATCTTGCAACATTAATTGGATTTATGAAATCTGTTTTTGGTCACCCAATTTGGCTCTGATTTACTCCGGAGAATGAATGGCTTCAACAACGTGGTGGTCATGCTTTCTTCTTACAAAATTTACTCTCGGACAAAGTAAGAGAATCCATGGTACAATCAAGTGAAGGAGCAACGCCTTAATGGCAGGCGAATCGCACGTGGTCTTGGTCGTGATGGGAGGTTTGATTCTTGGGGACGAAGAATGATCTCCTCTTCTTCTTCCTTGCTTTCACATCGACTCCATGTCATTATATGTGGTCGGCCCATGAACTCAATCTACGGAAGAATTTCCTTTTACGAAGCACTTCCTTCCTATGTTTAACTAAGAGAAAATATTTAGCTTTTCGCTTCTATACTTTCATGATTTTTCTAAACCGTTTTCTATATTTTTAACTTGTCTAATCAAATCATTCTGTTTCCACAAATTGTCGAATCAAGTTTCCTAACAGTAAATCCGACCAAATCCAGGTACTTCCTGTATTATTAATATTTCCCATGGATGCTACCATGGGAAAAGAAAAAGAGCAGGACAAAAGAACTCTCTTCTTTATTTTCCCATGGTGGCCCCGTGTCGGCTAATGTTCTTCAATGTAAACTCTGATATCGTTGGACAATCACATCCATCGAATTTGGTCAAATTAGGTGTCTGAGAGTCTTGATTTAGACTATTTGTGCAAGTAGAAGGCTTTCATTGGAAAAACAAAAGTATCGGAACTTAATAGAAAAAGCATCAAAGCACATGGACGTAAAAAGTAAAAAATTTCTCTTAATTTTCTAGTTTATTGAGTTGCTCCGTTTGTCATCTAAGATGGAGGGATTTTTTTTTTTCACTTGTCAAATTATGATCGTCAATTGTAGATTACAAATAGTGGAATTGTGTTCTCTGTAAAGGAAAGAACACACGTTATTCATCTTTATTCTAAACGTATTTTACATGTCTAGCACCATTTACATTTCTGGCATCACTCCATTATATTGCTTGCCGTCTACATTTCCCATATAAGAATCAACAAAGTGTAGAAGAACATTTTCCTATGTATTAAGTATGAATCTATACAGCATTACAATTATTCTTATATACAATACTGGGGCTAATCCTAGTATCTCAATAAATCAAGAAAAAATTGAAATAAAGGAAAAAAAACCCTTAATTTGTTGGAAATACAACTCACGCCAACACTCTCCCTCAAGTGGGTGAGTCTTCGATACACAACTTTGGTCAATACATTGGCCAATTGATCTTCAGATTTAACAAAAGGCAATTGAATTACTTTAGCATCCAAATTCTTCCGACAAAGTGTCTATCAACCTCAACATGTTTGGTCCGATCATGCTGAACCGGCTTGTGAGAGATAGCTATAGCGGCTTTATTATCACAAAACAACTACATCCCATAGTCTGGTGGGTACTTAAGTTCGGACAACAGTTTTTTAAGCCATAATAACTCACAAAACCCTTCACTACTCCTCTGAATTCTACCTCTACACTGGACCAAGGCTACAACTTTTTGCTTCTTGCTCCTCCATGTGACCAAGTTACCTCCTACAAATGTGAGATAACCTGACGTCGACCTATTCCCCGCCCATCTACATCCGTATATCCTTCTCTACCGCAAGGTGACCATTCTTTACGAACATTATTCCTCTCCTTGGAGCCGACTTTAAATATCGAAGGATACAATATATTGCATTCATATGTTCTTCACTAGGAGCATACGTAAATTGACTCACAACACTTACTGCATAAGCAATGTTTGGGCAAGTGTGAGACAAATAAATTAATCTTCTTACTAACCTTTGATACCTCTCCTTATTAGTCGGCACTTGATCAAGATACTCCCCCAAGTTTATGATTCTACACTATAGGAGTATTAGCGGGCTTAAAGTCCAATATTCTCACTTCAACCAACAAATTAAGTACGTATTTTCTCGTGACAAGAAAACCCCTTCCTTAGACCTAGCTATCTCGATACTCAAGAAATACTTTAGTCCTCCCAAGTTCTTCATCTCAAACTCTTCGACAACTTCTCTTGAAGCCTCGAAATTTCTTCAAGATCATCTCTTGTGATGATCATATCATCAACATATATGATCGAGGCGATCACCTTATCTTGGCTTTGCTTTAAAAATGAAGTGTGATCTGAATTGCTCTGTGAATAACCGTACTTCATCATGGCTGAGCTGAACCGACCAAAACAGACACGAGGTGACCGCTTCAAACCATATAACGGCCTTTTCGGTCTACAAATAGCATTTGGCTTATCAACACACCATATCCGGTGGAACCTCCATGTAAATCTCTTCCTCTAAATCTCCATGAAGAAATACATTCTTCACATCAAACGGATGTAACGACCTACCTATATTTGCGTCAAGTGACAAAAAAAACCCGCACAAAGATTCAATTTTGCAGCCTGGAGAGAAAGTTTCCTCATAGTCGACACTATAAGTTTGTATGTATCCTTTTGTGACCAATCGAGCCTTGTACCTCTCAATAGTACCATCTACCTTGTGTTTAATGGTGAACACCCACCTACACCTCACAGCCTTTCTTCCCTTTTGGCAACTCTACAAGCCTTCAAGTCTGATTTTTTTTTTTCTAATGCTTCCATCTCCTCCTTCATAGCTTGGACCCATTTTGGATACTTCAAGGTTTCTCCCACGCCATTCGAATTCGAACAGCTGATACAAAAAGCCTTACAAAATTCCGTCAATTGAAACAAAATTGGCAATGGGATGTTTAGACCTTCGTTCTTCCACATCCAAAAAGTACCGACTAGGAGGCTTGCCCTGGTTATGCCTGTCATGGAGTTTATATCTAACAAACAAATCAGAATCATTAGGAACCTCAAGATTAGGAAGAGAGCTTACCTCAAGATCATTCTCAAGAGAGTGGTTGGGCACCGAAGAATGGGCAATTTGGGAAGGAGCAGGCTAATCTTGCTCATTAGGTGTAGATATAGGTTACTTGGTCATCCCCACTTTCACCTGAAAAACGATCATCCTCCCCCTCATTATCTACCATCACACCCTTCCCCTCATTGTTTTCCATTGAACCATGGCCTAAGTCCTCATCAAACTATACCATTGGAACTTTTCGCGAGCTGGTTAATGATCCAGCCCCACCTAGTCACACCCCGAAATCAACATGTCCTCCCGACTCCGCACCCTCCATGCCAATGTCCCATCAATTTTTCCTTTTATTGTAATTCTCCCCTAAAAGGAACAATGGGGTGGAGAAAAATAGGACTCGGACTCCAGGAAAAGTCACGTCCATGGTAACATGTGTCTTCTTGGTTGTCGAATCATAGCAGCGATACCACTTTTGGTGAGTTTCGTAGCCAATTAATACACAAAAGCACACGGGTCAAGTTTGGTGCGTTGGTTCTTGTGAAGATGCACAAAAGCCATACACCCAAATAATTTTGAAGGTATTGTCAAGACCGAAGGGAGAGGCACACAAACCGGGATAGAACTTATAGTGGAGTTTGAAATTGCAACACATGAGAGGGTATACGACTCATCAAGTGAAGGGCCGTGACTACCGCCGCATCCCAGAATCTTTTTGAAATATTGCCGTCAACCGGAAGAGCTCTCGCCGTCCCTAGAATGTGTCGTGGTTCTTTCATTCGGCCACATCGTTCTCACTGAGGGGTTTGATTGCAAGATGTCTCATGATTGAGATCATGTTTCTTAAAATAAGAGGTAAGGTGTTGATTGATATATTCCCCACCATTGTCCATGCGCAGGATCCGGTATGAGCTCCAAATTGAGTGACAACCATTTTATGAAACATGAGGAAAATGTTAGATGCCTCATCTTTATGCTTCAATAGATACAACCATGTCATACGAGTACAATCATCAACAAAGGTTATAAACCATCTCATTCCGGACATTGTCGTAATTGAAGATGCACCCCACACATCGAAATAAACCAAATAAAAAAAGCTTGCTACTTTTATTAGAGCTCAAACGAAAAAAAAAACATGATGACTCTTTACCATAATGCATGTTTCACATTTAAAAGCGAGAATCCGATAAAACACGAAACCACTCAAGAAATAAATACTTCAAATATCCAAATTATGGGTGTCTCAACCGACGGTGCCACAACCAAACATCCTTCTCCTTACTAACAGACCGACTAGGAGTGTGACAGGCTCAGCCCGAGTTGAGATCATCCACAATATATAGCCCATCACCCTTAGTTCCATGCCTAATAATCTCCTTCATGAGAATGTCCTAAAGCAAACAGAAATCCGGGTACATAAAAACATGGCAATTCAACTCATCGTTAATTTGTCCAATAGACAATAAACGGTTGGACAAAGAGAGGGCAAGCAATGTATGAGATAGAGAAAGAGATGGCATGAGAGCCACACTCCCAGCCTTCGATGACCGTATGGCAATGTCCATTAGCATTATACAAACTGTCTTGCTGCGGTGAGGTACGGTTGACTAGGTCGTTGGGGTTAGGCATCATATGATCGGTAGCGCCCGAGTCGATAATCCAGCCATTGTTTCCATCATGACGAGTAGTGACAAAAACAGAACCACAATTACCTTTAGGAGGAAGGGTGGAAGAATTAGTTGAAGGTATCATCGGGACTAAGGAAAGAGAAGAACTCCTAGTGACCAAGGATACTATGAAAGATTTGATGGGACCACGTGCCAACTACTCTAAAAGTTTAAACTATTAGAAAAAAGCGTGGTTTAATATTTATATATTCCAACACTTCTCATCACGCTTAGTGAGGTCTTTTTGCCTAGTACTAAGCGTAGACATATTCATTGGGGAGGCAAATAGAGGCCTGAAAAAATTTAAACTCGAACCTCCTACTCGATACCATATAAAAGAATATTTTCCTTTGTATTAAGTATGAATTTGTAGAACATTACAATCATTCTTATATACAATATAGGGGCTAACCCTAGCATCTCAATAAATCAGGAAAAACTATAATAAATGTGACATCCTGAATTCCGACCCACTTTCGAAGCTATGAATGAATGAAATATCTCATTGATGTATTTCAATCTAATCTCACTCGGAATTGATCCTCTCGAAGCGTACTAACCAAATGAGAATGGCTAGCTAGGAAAATCAAGTACGTGGACCTAAGAACTTGATCCTAGAATGACTCTTTGGCCATGAAAATTGTCGAGGAATATTCTGGACCAATATAGGCCGATCCTAGAATGATTAAGGAACGATTTGGATAATACCCTACGCTTGGATCACGGGTGATTCCGTTTGACCTCGTATGGGTTCCTAACGTCCCTAAATTATTTTCTAACAATCATGCCCATCGGGACAAGTGATTGACCCTCGCAATTGAATGACAACCAAAGTCGCCATGGCTCAAGAAATTCTTAAACGTGATATAAATCACGGGTCGATACGCGTAACTCTTAAAAGCCGCTCGTTAATTTGAGATGCGCTAAAATTTCAATTGATCAAGATTGATAGCGAATTTAACTTCGAAATTAGATGTCGGACCTTCAGGGGTTCCAATAATAATATTTTGGACGTCGCCTCATCCCGAGCATGTATATTTCACGATTCGCCCCAAAGTGTTCAGAAAAGTGAAATCCTGGACTGGATATGGGAAAGGAGATGAATTATTAGTGGGGCCCACAAGACTTTGTCTCACCAAATTCAAGAGCAATAATTCCACTTAGTATCTTGCCAAAATATCCTATCTATCATCAGCATTATCTTCTTCATTGAGCTTTCATTTTCTCTCTCACTTCTCTCTCTCGCCCAAACCCGCAGCCCTATTCCGACAGCCCCACTGTTCTGGCCATAACTTTTTCGTCCGACGTCGTTTTGAGGTAAGATCACCTCCATTTGAAAGATTATTGTCTTAGCTTTCTAGGGACATATTATAAGCTCTATTTGGCTGGGTAGTTTTTCCCGTAGGTCCGTTTGAAGGGGAAAAGGTCCGGACGAGGCAAATCTGACCCAGTTTGAGAGAGGGAGTTTTTGCTTCGGTTTCCAGCTGATTTTCACCAAAGGATTTGGCTAGACATCAAGTAAGTTGGTTCCTAAACCTTGATTAGGTATCTAGGTTGCTAAGGGACTTGAGATTGAGTAGATTTGAGTGAAAAATTGGTTGTTTTTGGCCATTTTCATGCCTTGGCCGAGAATGAAGGGGAGGAGGAGAGAGAAATCATGTTCTTGAAGTGAATAGTGAAGTCAAGAGGATTTGGGTATGGTCAAAGTTGGACCATGGCTACTTTATGCCTAACTCTAGTTACTTTATGCTATTATTTAATCATGGTTAGGTTAGTTATTGACTCTAGTTAATTTTGAATCATTGTTAGATTATATTCTAACTATAGTCACTTTTTATGTGACAACATGTTGTTATGCCACGGTGTTAATTAAATATGGTATTACTATAGTTTAGTACTATAGTCGTGAATTAATTGTACGTTAGTCTAATTCCGAACGCATACCGTTAGTAATTGCTGCAATAGTAGAATTAATTTTGTGTGGCGTAGATTAATTATTGCGGTAGCATAATTAATCTTGTGGCCCGATTTGGCCATTGGTCTTGTATGATCTAGTCGGGTGATCCCGATTTATTAATTTTCTAACGTGAGTGAATCACGTGGTCCCGATCGAGTGTTTGCCGGTACAATTTAATCGAGTGGTCTCGATTGGGCAATTGAGAAACATTCGAGAGATCGCATGGTCCCGATCTTTTATTGGAGAAAATTGGTGAGACCGGATGGTCTCGACCGCTAATCAAGGAATCTAGCGAGGATCACGTGGCAAGGATTGATCGATCGGAAGTATTTAAAGGATCGTGTGGTATCGGACGAGCGATCGGGAAATTATTGTGGTATATGGTCTTAAGTGGAATGAAAGAGAGGAAATGTGGAATTTTTACCCTGAGGCGTTATGACGCGGGGTTTGTACTTTATAAGACCATATGTTGCCAGGGCGTTATGATGCGGGCTCGATGTTGGATTGAGAAATTATAGCCTGAGGCGTTATGACGCGAGCTTTACTATTATTATACCCTGAGGCGTTAAACGCGGGGTTATGAGTATTATAATATCCCGAGGCGTTAAACGCGAGATAGTGACTATTACGCGGGTGCGCTCTATTCTCGGGAAGTATGAAAGTCGTGTTCAATTAAATCGTCCGAGACCAAAGTGAGTCGTGTTCGACTAATTGTCCGAGACTTAATCCGGTCGTGTTCCTATGTGTCCGAGACCGAGATTTAAGGGTCGTATTCCTAATGTTCGAGACCCTAGTATATATATATATATAGCCGTGTTCCATAAAGGTCCGAGGCTCAATGTTATGAACTTGTATGAATTCGTGGAGTAACGTGAAATTTTATACGATAGGCTGGAGCGTGGAACGCGGGCTTTGGAGCAACGTGGAATATTTTTTTTTTCTAGTCGAGACGTGAAATATCAATATGAGGGTAACGTAGAATATTTGAGAAAGTGTGGGAATTTTCGGAACAAGAATGGAATATTCCGGGATTTATTAGTTGAATTATTGAGGTGAAGAAGGATATGTTGAAAAGTTGCTGTTTTTAAAACTTGTCTGGAGGCACTAGAGCCCTAACCTAGGGTTAGGGGCTAGCTTATCGAGATTTTATCTCACCCTCGTCGTGGGTTCGTTGTTTTTCGGACACTCCGCATCAGCAATGAGTAATCCGCCTAGGAGATTCGATATTCCCCAAGGTCATGGTACCAAGAGAAGATGGGGAGGTTGTAGAGCGATCGGATGCGGAACAGCCACCCGAGCTTGACGAGGATGAGTTGGAGGCGAGAGTCGATATCGTACCGGATAGCGAGGACGAGGCCTAGGGTAGTTGGCCTCTTGAGCTTTTGTAGAGTATTTTCTTTTGGAAGCATAGCGGGCTTCGACTACATAATCTTTTGTTATAGGTGGTCACAGGCCGTATAGTGGCCTCCGAAGCCCTAGGTTTGAAGGTTGTAACAATTGTGTATGTGTACATAAGTTGTTTTACCGTCCCAAGTCATCGTGATGTTAATTAATTTCTGTACGGGAATTGTTTACGCTTCCGCAAGTGTTATATTTGTTGGCCTTTGGATCTTGGAGAACCGTACATCGTGTTGGCCAGGTGGGATGTCGATGGCTCGTAGGGTTCGGAACGTGACAATAAAGGAAAAAAACTCCATAATTTGTAGGAAATACAAGTCACGCCAACACAAAAGACCTTTCAAACCTTTTTTGATTGGACTAGATCGTTACTTCAAAAGATTTCTCACTTTCATGGTGAATCATTAATGTTGCATCATAATAAAATGTTTTCCGTTTCTTTCCTAAGTAGAATCAATTTCGTCAACATGTTTAATACACAATCTCAAATTACAAACTTGATAAAAAAAAATAGGATATGACAATATGGTGGACATTTTAGTTCATGAGGATGGCGGTTTAACGATTACTCGTTTCATTATTAAAGAAATAAACAAGAAGATGAAAACAAGATAAAAAAAAGTTAGGACAAAATGAAATAAATTTTAGGGAAGGATATATGAAATGTTAGCGGAAGATGGAGTTAGGTAATAACTATTTCTTTAAATTGAGATACAGAGGATGTGTTTTAATGGGAGGAAGGAAAGATGCCGCCAGAAGATGCCTTGATACGTAGCGTACAAATATAAGACATGTTCTCGGTACCGATCGACCTGCCGGAGATGCCGCTGAACTGCACGAAGCACGCTTCCAACTTCATCAGGAAGGAGTTGAAGGCGATCATCAAGCAGAGGAAGATCGATCTGGCCGACGGGAAGGCCTCGGCGACGCAGGACTTGTCGTACATGCTGTTGGCGACGGTCGAAGATGGGAAGCACATGAAGGAGCTCGGCATCTCTGACAAGATCCTAGGGTTGTTGGTCGGCGGGCAAGACATGGCGAGCGCTACTTGCACTTTCATCCTCAAGGATCTCGCTGAGCTTCCTGAAGTATACGATGGAGTTTACAACGGTACGTTCCAAAAAATTTCCCTTTGATATCCTGGCTGCAACGTGAAAACGTGTTATTTTTGGGAAAACCTCGCCAAGTGGTTAACTATTTATGCTTAAGATAATTGTTTTGATTATATAATAAGACGTGAAGGGAACAAAAGAAAGTCAGACTCGCAAGCTAAGGAGACTGGCTCGTAGAGAATTACAAACTTATAATGCCCCTGAAGCTATGGGGAGCTGAAGCAGTGGTTCATTTTGTAGTCTTAGGATGTCCATTACTTCCCACACGAAGAGGTTGAAGCTCAGCATCAAGCGAATTTTCCAAAAGGATGGGTGGGATGAGGACTGTGGGAAAGCCTTTCTTGGGCAACCAAAGCATAGACAAGTCATTTCGTGTTGAAATCCACGACCCAAAACTAGACTCAAGACCCTACTGAATGAGATGAAGCCGAGATTCAATATTGACTGAGATCATTCGGTTTGGTTGCTTATGGATGAGGTCGCTGTAATTCTGAGAGATTCGAATGATTGGCTGTTAGTTTGAAAATTGAACATGCTTGCGACATCGACCATTCCCGTATGAATAGCGTGAGTTTTGTCTTCATAAGTCTGCCTGGGCCACGGGAAGCTCGACATCTGTTTCTGCCCCAACTTTGAATGGCGACTTTTGAAAAAAGGTTCTGTTTGAAAATTCTTGGAAGGATAATGTGAAAAGATGCCTTGATTCGACAGTGATTTCTTCGAGCAATGTCTGGAGATGGTGACTGTCCTACCATTCCATGACTTTGACCAATTATATTTTTTTTGTTATAAAATTTGGAGCTTGATAGGGACAGACATCTTGTCTGAACAGGAACGCTCTGAAGGTCGTCTTGTCTTTTTTTTTTAATTTGAGTATGGTCGGCCGATCCAAGCCAAAAGCTCGAATATCCATTTCAAGGAAGAAGCTTTCGACGGATTCCTTGAAATCGGTTTGTGCATTTACATGATTTCCAATTTTTAACACCACCGAAGGCGCAGCTCCAACTCCAAGTCTAAGCAAGCAAACGCCAGAGAGAGACGAGAGACCTTTTGTGAGGGAGATACCCTAAAAACATGGGAGCAACCGGTGGTTCAGGTGCATCGGCAACTAAGTACAACGTGTTCCTAAGCTTCAGAAGGCCCGACATCCGCAACACCTTCACTGACTGCCTCTTTCAGACCATGGTCGGCCAGGGGATCATCGCCTACAGAGACAGCGAAAAGCTTCATGTCGGTGATCGGATCGACGATCTCCCGAGAGCGGTTGGCGACTCCAAGATATGCATACTGGTCCTCTCCGGAGGCTGCGCTTTTGTTGAGAAAACAAATGAAGAGCAAACAAAGACAAGGATTCAACGAGGTTCGGCAATTGGTCTACGTCCTCAACAACAATCTCACGCCCCTTTTTCTTCCCCTTTTTTCATATATGATGATTTGTCATTCTTCGCTATATGTACAATACACGGTTGCTACAACTAAGGAAACAAGCAACCACAAAAGAAAAGATATCCCTGAAATCAAGACACAAGAATAGGAAATACAATATTAACATCTCCTTTCCAAGAATAGGAGCATAAATTCCGCCAACACTCCCCCTCCAGTTGGACCAAAGAGATCATCGGAGGTCAACTTATTCACAATCTCTTGAAACACTCCTTTAGACAGAGCCTTGGTGAAGACATCCGCCAACCGATCTTCACTGCGAATGTACGGGGTTTCAATGATCTTATCTTGCACTTTTTCTCTTACAAAATGGCAGTCCACCTATATGTGCTTAGTCCTCTCATGGAAAACAGGATTGGAAGCAATATGAACAGCGGCCTGGTTATCACAAAATAGCTTCGTTGGTTTGGTTATAGAATTGCAACCCAACTCCTCAAATAACAATCTCAACCACACTATCTCACTTGTAGCCGTAGCCATAGCTCGATATTCTGCCTCCGCACTTGATCTTGCAACAACCGCTTGTTTCTTGCTCTTCCAAGTAACGAGATTTCCTCCCACAAAGGTGCAAAAACGTGTAGTAGATTTCCTATCAACGGGGCTACCAGCCCAATCCGCATCTACATAACCAATGATGTCCGTGTGACCATTATGCGTCATCGAATTCCCTTTCCTGGAGAGGCCTTCAAGTACCGAAGCAAATGATTTATCAATTCCATATGCCCCTTTGTTGGTTTCTGCATGAATTGACTTACATAGCTGATAGTATATGCTATATCGAGGTCTAGTAATAGTTAAGTAGATCGGTCGTCCAACAAGACGCTAAAATTGTCCAACATCATGCAACAATGTATTATCGAAATAAATTTACTATTATAATTCATGGGGGGTGCTTGCCGGCTTGACTCCTAACTTACCGTTTCCTTCGACAAGTCAAGAACATACTTTCGTTGAGATAAGAATAATCCTTTTCGAGATCTAGCAACCTCAATACCAAGAAAGAACCTCAAATTACTAAGGTCTTTGATATCAAATTCTTTATTTAAATGCTTGCTTGAGAGTTTCTATCCCAAACCGATCATTGCCTGTAATCACAAGATCATCCACATATACTAGGACAACAACAATTCGTTTGTCCGTAGCTTTGGTAAACAATGAGGAATTTGCTACACTTCGCTTGAATCCAACCTTAACAAGTGCGGAGCTAAGTCTCCCGTACCATGCTCTAGGGGATTGTTTAAGACCATAGATAGCTTTCTTCGATCGGCACACAACTCCATCTTCATTTTGTAAGGAATGCCCAGGTGGAAGATCCATGTCGACTTCTTCCTCAAGATCTCCATGAAGAAATGCATTCTTCACATCCATTTGGAATAATGGCCACTCACAATTAACTCGCTACGAACATTAGGTACGCACCATATTCATCTTGACTATCGGAGCAAATGTTTCTTTATAATCTATGCTATAAGTTTGCGTGTAGCCTTTTGCGATAATTCTTGCTTTGTGTCTTTCAACTGACCCATTGCTATTGTACTTGGTCTTGTAAATCCATCGACATCCTACGGTCTTCTTCCCTTTTGGTAGCTTTACTAATTCCCGGGTTTGATTTCGATCCGGAGCATGAAGTTCATCCTTCATGGCATTAATCCACACATTTTTCTTACTAGCTTCCACAAAGCTACTTGGGTTCCCGATGATCTTCAATGGCGGATAAGAAACTCCAAAACTTGGGAGAGATTTTGTCACACCTTATATATTCTTGAATAGGATGTTGAGCAGAATAATATGTGGTGAAGTCCCTAAGGCAAGCTGAAGGTCTTGGAACACGGGATGACCTTCGTGGCTAAACATGTGACATCCCGAATTCCGACCCACTTTCGAAGCTATGAATGAATGAAATATCTTATTGATGTATTTTAGTCTAATCTCACTCGGAGTTGATCCTCTCGAGCGGACTAACCAAATGGGAATGGCTAGCTAGGAAAATCAAGTACGTGGACCTAAGAACTTGATCCTGGATTGACTCTTTGGCCATGAAAATTGTCGAGGGAATATTCGGACCAATATAGGCCGATCCTAGAATGATTAAGGAACGATTTGGATAATACCCTACGCTTGGATCACGGGTGATTCCGTTTGACCTCGTATGGGTTCCGAACGTCCCTAAATTATTTTCTAACAATCGTGCCCATCGGGACTAGTGATTGACCCTCGCAATTGAATGACAACCAAAGTCGCCATGGCTCGAGAAATTCTTAAACGTGATATAAATCACGGGTCAATACGCGTAACTCCTAAAAGCCGCCCGTTAGTTTGAGATACGCCGAAATTTCAATTAATCGAGATTGATTGCGAATTTAACTTCGAAATTAGATGTCGGACTTTCAGGGGTTCCAATAATAATATTTTGGACGTCGCCTCATCCCGAGCATGTATATTTCTCAATTCGCCCCAAAGTGTTCGGAAAAGTGAAATCCGGATTGAATATGGGAAAGGAGATGAATTATTGGTGGGACCCATAAGTCTTTGTCTCATTATTTCCAAGACCAAGAATTCTAGTCAAACTTTTCATCCCAAAATATCCTAGCCTAGCTTATCTATCCACCATCTTCATCTTCTTCATTTGGACAAAATTTTCTCTCACTTCTCTCTCTCGCCCAACCCGCTGCCCTGTCCCGACAGCTCCACTGTTCCGACCATAACTTTTTCATCCGATGTCGGTTTGAGGTAAGACCACTTCCATTTGAAAGCTTATTGTCTTAGCTTTCCAGGGACATATTATAAGCTCGATTTGGCCGGGTAGTTTTTCCCGTAGGTCCGTTTGAAAGGGCAAAGGTCCGGATGAGGCAAATCTGACCCGGTTTGAGAGAGGGAGTTTTTGCTTCGGTTTCCAGCTGATTTTCACCAAAGGATTTGGCTAGAAATCAAGTAAGTTGGTTCCTAAACCTTGATTAGGTATCTAGGTTGCTAAGGGACTTGAGATTGAGTAGATTTGAGTGAAAAATTGGTTGTTTTTGGCCATTTTCATGCCTTGGCCGAGAATGAAGGGGAGGAGGAGAGAGAAATCATGTTCTTGAAGTGAATAGTGAAGTCAAGAGGATTTGGGTATGGTCAAAGTTGGACCATGGTTACTTTATGCCTAACTCTAGTTACTTTATGCTATTATTTAATCATGGTTAGGTTATTCCTTGACCCTAGTTATTGTTTTAACCATGGTTGGATTATATTCTAACTATAGTTACTTTATATGTGACAACATATCGTTATGCCACGGTATTAAATAAATGTGGTGTTACTATAGTTTAGTACTATAGTCGTGAATTAATTGTACGTCAGAAATTAATATGGTTCGGCCTGGATCAATTCCCACGTTAGTGTACTTTTTAATTGTACGCTATTAATTTACTTGCTACGTTAGTACAATATGGTCGCCTGGCGTGGATTGAATTCCGTGGTAGCATAAATTAGTCGGGTGGCCCCGATGTATTAATTCTCTAACGTGAGTGAATCACGTGGTTCCGATCGAGTATTTGCCCAAGTATAATTTAATCGAGTGGTCTCAATTGGGCAATTGAGAAAAATTGGAGAGATCGCATGGTCCCGATCTTTTGTTGGAGAAAGTTGGTGAGACCGGATGGTCTCGATCCGCTAATCAAGGAATCTAGCGTAATCACGTGGCAAGGATTGATCGATCGGAAGTATTTAAAGGATCGTGTGGTATCGGACGAGCGATCGGAAAATTATTGTGGTATATGGTCTTAAATGGAATTAAAGGGAGGAAATGTGGGATTTTACCCTGAGGCGTTATGACGCGGGTTCGTATTTCATAAGACCATATGTTGCCCGAGGCGTTGTGACGTGGGCTTTATTATTATTATACCCGAGGCGTTGAACGCAGGGTTATGAGTATTATAATATCCCGAGGCCTATTACGATCGTAAAATATGAAAGTCGTGTTCAATTAAGTCGTCCGAGACCAAAGTGAGTCGTGTTCGACTAATTGTCCGAGACTTAATCCGGTCGTGTTCCTATGTGTCCGAGACCGAGATTTATGGGTCGTATTCAATCAAGTCGTCCGAGGCCAAAGTGAGCGGTATTCGTTTGATTGTCCGAGACCGGGGAAAGTATGATGGTCGTATTCAATCGAGTCGCTCGAGGCCAAAGTGAGCCGTATTCGTCCGATTGTCCGAGACCGAGAAAATGTGAAAGTCGTGTTCAATTAAGTCGTCCGAGACCAAAGTGAGTCGTGTTCGACTAATTGTCCGAGACTTAATCCGGTCGTGTTCCTATGTGTCCGAGACCGTGATTTATGGGTCGTATTCCTATGAGTCCGAGACCCTAGTATATATATATATATAGCCGTGTTCCATAAAGGTCCGAGGCTCAATGTTATGAACTTGTATGAAGTCGTGGATTACCGTGGAATATTTTCGGAGTAACGTGAAATTTTATACGATAGGCTGGAGCGTGGAACGTGGGCTTTGGAGCAACGTGGAATATTTTTTTATTCCAAGCCGAGACGTGAAATATCAATATGAGGGTAACGTAGAATATTTGAGAAAGTGTGGGAATTTTCGGAACAAGTATGGAATTTTCCGGGATTTATTAGTTGAATTATTGAGGTGAAGAAGGATATGTTGAAAAGTTGCTGTTTTTAAAACTTGTCTGGAGGCACTAGAGCCCTAACCTAGGGTTAGGGGCTAGCTTATCGAGATTTTATCTCACCCCGTCGTGGGTTCGTTATTTTTCGTACACTCCGCATCAGCAATGAATAATCCGCCCAGGAGATTCGATATTCCCCAAGGTCATGGTACCAAGAGAAGATGGGGAGGTTGTAGAGTGATCGGATGCGGAACAGCCACCCGAGATTGACGAGGATGAGTTGGAGGCGAGAGTCGATATCGTGCCGGATAGCGAGGACGAGGCCTAGGGTAGTTGGCCTCTTGAGCTTTTGTAAAGTATTTTCTTTTGGAAGCATAGCGGGCTTCGACCACGTAATCTTTTGTTATAGTTGGTCACGAGGCTTGTACAATGGCCTCCGAAGCCCTAGGTTTGAAGGTTGTAACAATTGTGTATATGTACATAAGTTGTTTTACCGTCCCAAGTCATCGTGATGTTAATTAATTTCTATACGGGGAATTGTTTCTACTTCCGCAAGTGTTATATCCGTTGGCCTATGGATCCTGGAGAACCGTACTTATTTGTTGGCCAAGTGGGATGTCGACGGCTCGTAGGGTTCGGGACGTGACAAAACAGGAGCAGCTAATGTGTTATCGGTTCCCCTTTCGACTTCAATAGCGGCTTCAATCGGTTGATCTATTATTGGCATGACGGTACTTTGTTGTTCTTCAATTTCATGGCCCACATGTGTGTTTTCTTGCCTTATAAAGTCTTGACCAGCGGATAGTCTTTCAATGTGCATAGTGTCGGCATTCATTGGGACAGGAGCAAATTCAAAAGAAAACTCATTGTAATCATTTCGCTCCCCCTGAATTTGAATCCTGTTTGAATAAAACATGTGAGCTTCATCAAAAACGACATCTTGAGAAATATAAATTCGTTTCATGCTAGGATCATAGCACTTGTATCCTTTTTTAGTAGAAGAATATCCAACGAACACACACTTGCAAGCACGAGGGTCCAACTTGCCCTTACTTTGAGAATGAACATAGCAAACGCACCCAAAGATTCTTAAATGGGAGAGATCAAACTTGCGACTGTGCAACACTTCCATAGGGCTTATATAATTCAAAATACGATTAGGTAGTCGATTTATTAAGTAGCGGGTAGTAAGTACGGCATCCGCCCAAAAAGTTTTGGGCAAGTTTCCAGAGAAAAGTAAAGCTCAAGTGAGTTCCAACAAGTGACGGTTTTTCCTCTCAGCTACTCCATTTTGTTGAGGAGTACCAACACACGATGCTTGATGAGATATACCCATACATCGTAGCACGACTTGGAACGCTTGATTGGTATATTCGGTGCCGTTGTCCGTTCGAAGAACTTTCACCGTAGTGTTAAACTGATTTTTCACCATCTTGCAAAAATCTTGAAAGATTGTAAGAACTTCACTTTTTGACTTAAGAAGGTAAAGCCAAGTTGCACGGGATTTATCGTCAATAAAAGTAACAAAATACTTAAATCCTTCTTTAGAATCAACGAGAGAATTTCCCCAAACATCATAGTGCACCACATCAAACAAGTTATTTGATTTATTGGAATGTTGAGGAAAAGGCAACCTATGTTGCTTAACAAAATGACATGGATCACAATTACTTGAATCATGCGTCAATAATAAGTCTAAAGCTTGTAAGACTCTATCGAAAGGATGCCCCATTCGCAAATGCCAAAGCCGAGAATCTATAGAAATTTGTTTTGTTACCACAAGACCCGCACCACCACGATTCAAAGTGTATAGTCCGTCTTGTAGCTGTCCCTCACCAATCATCCTCTTGGTAATGCGATCCTGAAAAATCACCTTTTGAGGAGTAAAGATGACATTGCAATTCCACTTGTTTAGTACATTTGCTCACAGACAACAAGTTACTTTTCAATCCTCGGAACTATTAGAGCTTCGGTCTTCTTTGACAAAATATTTACTTGGCCCGTACCTTGAATTGGGACTTCCATTCCATTCGCAATGGTTATAGGAGGATATAAAGTGCTAGAGACAGTATTATATAACATATGTGAAGAGCTGCACATATGGTCAGAGCCCCGAATCAACTATAATAGGAAAAATAGACTTAGAAGAAAGAGCATGGATATTACCAGAGGTCTTAGCCACATTTCCATATTCGGTGCATGTAGCACTTGATCCTTGTTCACGAGTTTGTAACAACTGCTGAACCCTGTTGAGTTAAAACTTCTAGCTTTGATTGAAACTACGTGACATCTCCCCGAACCGTTAACTTTGTTTCAGGACCTTTATCTTTGCTTGGTCGCAACTATGGATTAAGAACCCAACATCGTTCCTTGGAATGTCCATCACGATTACGGTGATCACAGTGAAATCGTATGGGTTTCTTTTCCTTTCCTTTTGCCCACCGATTGCTAGCATCACCTTGTTTGAAATTAGACATAGTGTAGTGAGCTAAATTTTCCAGCATCACCTTCTCCTTTGAATCAGTGCCCATGACTCTTTTCCGTGTTTCCTCATTTTGTATGATGGAACACACAGTATTGAAAAATGGCAGCATAGGACGCATGAGAATATCTCTTTTGGTCTCCTCAAATTCAGACTTGAGACTAGCCAAAAGCTGGAAAATTCGGTCTTGTTCTTCACGTTGAACATATTCCCGAAAATCTGTAGTAATAGGTTTGTAATGCCGAAGTTCTTCCCATTGTTTCTTCATTTTTCCCAGATGTTCCATAAAAATTGATTCATCCCTTGCTTGGAATTAGCGAGATCTTGCTGAAGTTCAAACACCCGAGATGAATTATTGGCTTGTCCGTACATTTCATATAAAGAATCCCACAAATCTTTAGCGGTATCCACATAGGCGAATATCTCATATATTTGAGGCTCCATAGAGTTGAATAACCACGACATAACGTTATGGTCGCTGGCTTGCCATTCTTCAAACTTGGGATCGGTATTAGCCGGAGCTTTGGTCCGTCTTTGTAACATGACCCGGTTTGGATCTTCCCCAAGAGCGATTGTGATTGCCCGAGACCATGGAAGATAATTCTTTCCATTCAACAGCAAGTTTGTCGGCCGTTGAGTAGTTGTGTCATGCACAACACCCTTGAGTCCGGAGGTAGAGTCACCCATGGAGTTGCAATTTTGATTCCGTAATCGGATACAATGGATTGAAACAGAAAGTTTTGGCTCTTCTTGTGCATACAAAACTTGTAGATCCCGAACAATAGAGGAGATCCCGAATAGAACACGAATAGAGGAGATCCCGAACAGAACAACGTGACTCACCGAATAGAGGAGATCCCGAACGAAAATCATGGACAAGTAGGACCGGGTCGATTCACTCATGCTCGATACCATGTTGAGAAAACAAATGAAGAGCAAACAAAGACAAGGATTTAACGAGGTTCGGCAACTAGCCTACGGCCTCAACAACAATCTCACGCTCCTTTTTCTTCCCCTTTTTTCATATATGATGATTTGCCATTCTTCGCTATATGTACAATACACGGTTGCTACAACTAAGGAAACAAGCAACCACAAAGGAAAAGATATCCCCGAAATCAAGACACAAGAATAGGAAATACAATATTAACATCTACTTTCCAAGAATAGGAGCATAAATTTCGCCAACAAAGCGCTTGGTGCCTTCATGAGCTCGCTTGTGCAACGGAGCTCAGCGAATTGACCGGGAAGCCGGCAATCCTACGCATCTTCTTTGATGTCATGCCCTCCGACGTCAAGCTCGGGACAGAACCGTACGTGAAGGACTTGGAGAAGCATGAGCGTAACCACGGCGAGGAGATCGAGCAATGGTGGGAGGCAGCTTTGAGAAAAGTGGGCTGAGATCAAGGGATGGGAAGTCCAAGGGAAACCATAAGCAAATGCTCACTAACGGAACTTTTTTCAAGCTCTAGTCGAAATTCTATCCTTTTATTGTTCTTGTAAATAGCAATGAAAGAAACATCTTCTTTCTCGAAATAGAAGGAATTGTAACTTCATCTTCATAACACTAACTATATCCTGCGAAGTCTATTAAACCAAAATTCTTCCGGCATTATAGAATTTACCGACACTTGACATAGTGATCCAACTCATGTGTTATCTACTAGGAAGTAGGAAGTAGTAGTGAGATTGTTATTTGTTTTCTTTTACTAAAAGTGTTTGATTTGTGGCGAGACACGGTGAAGTTATTGAACTCGTTGTCGGAGAGGTTTTGCGTAAGCTGAAAGTAAAACAAACACCTCCGGACAGCAAATTGGTTGGGGTAGACCAACAAGTAGAAGCCATAATGGAGTTGTTAGATGTCGACTCGCACTGGGTGTGTTTCGTTGGAATTTATGAAATGAGTGGCATCGGTAAAACTACTCTATCTAAGATAGTTTTCAATGAATTATGTCCTCGGTTCAATGGCCAATGCAGCTTCATTGGAAATATCCGAAAATTGTCAAACAAAAATGGCCTAGTAGACATCCGAAACAGCTGGCATCCGGCATCTTTGATTCTAGATTGGTAGAAAACATTATCAACGCTAATGAAGGGATGGATAGCATAAGAAAGAGAGCTGGTTCTAAGAAAGTTCTTATTGTTCTAGATGATCTAGACAAGAAAGAACAACTTAAGAAACTAGTGGTGGGCCCCAAAACTTTTGGTTCCGGGAGTAGAATTATCATTACAATGAGAGATCGACGGATTTTGGATGAAGAGAAGGGAATCTTTGCTTATGAACTAAAGCAAATGGATCATGACAAAGCGCTAGAGCTTTTCAGTTTGCATGCCTTTAATAGTGTCTCTCCTCCCTATGATCTTCATAGTCTCGCTCGAGAAGTTGTATCTACAACGGAGGGACTCCCATTGGCTCTTGAGGTCATAGGTTCCTATCTCTTCACCAGAAAGAGGAAATATGGAAAGAAACGCTAAAAAGATTGAAGAAAGTACCACATAATGAAGTTCGGGATTAGTTGAAGATAAGTAATGATGCATTAGGAGAGGTGGAAAAAGAAATTTTTCTTGATGTGGCATGCTTCTTCATTAATGAAAAGAAATCAAGGGCAACCTATTTCCCGGGATGCTTGCGTGCCGTACCCACACAACGCAGTGAAAGAACTTACCGATTTGTGTCTAATTAAAATTGTTAGTGCCGATGCTATATGGATGCATGATCAGGTGAGAGACTTAGAAAGAGACATTCCTCGCCAAGAATGTACCCGGAATGTGACAGGCGCAGAAGGTTGTGAAATGGTGAGGAAGCTCTAGAGATAGTAAGGTCGAATGAGGTAAAGTAAAGTAGGATCCATATATTATCAACGAATAATTATTTTCCTAAAGCTCATTCAAAAGTTTCTTTTTGGCCATTCCCAAGGACAAATTTCTCTTTGCAAGTTCATTATCATTGATGGTTTGTATTGGCAGAGAAAGATAAAGTTCAAGCACTAAATCTAGTTCAACATCATTCGGATCCCATCATCATTACGGATGAAGAACTTGAGAGGATGCCTAATTTGAAATTCCTCAAGCTAAGAGCAGCGACTTTTGTTGGAGACATCAACAACTATCTCGTGGAACTAAGATGGCTTTCTTGGGATTCTCCTCCTCTAGATTGTAGAATGACCAATTTGCACTTGAAAAATCTAGTAGTTTTCAAACTTTTGGACAATAAAAACACCGAAAATTGGGGTGGATGAAACATTTTGAAGGTGTGAATTTGTACTTTTGTTCTCTCGATATAGTATACTCTCTTTGATTCTTCCGATAATATTTCAGCGACTTTTACGAGATGGCTAACAAATTGAAAGTTCTTTCTCTCTCAAAATGCGAAGGATTGAAACGAACTCTAGACTTTTCTAGATGCCCGAGTTTGGAGAGACCGTCCCTTGATGCATGTCCAAACTTGCTAGAAGTTGACCCCTCTATTGGGAAGCTAAAAGGACTTGTCCACTTGGATATTATTTGGTGCAAGAGTCTTCAAACTTTGCCTGAAGAGATTGGAGGACTGGTGAATTTGAAGCACTTCTTTATGCAAGGGTGCTATGAAATGGAGAAACTTCCATGCTCTATCGGGAAATTAGAATCGTTGTCCGAGTTGGATGTGTCATCCTAAAAAATTAGGAGTTTACCTGATTCTATTGGCAATGCAAAGCACCCGTCACTCCTCAATCTACCAAGTACGCCAATTGTGGAACTTACAATTTCTATTGGAGAGCTTACGCAACTCAAGTTCCTTTCACTCCATAGATGTCGAAGTTTGGGGGAGCTTCCCGGAATCAATAGGCAACTTGACAGCATTAGAGAAGTTGTATCTCTCGGGAGACAAGTATTGTTGAGTTACATGATTCGATAAAAAATCTCAAACAATAGAAGGTGATGAGGATGGGAAGGAGTCGAGATAAGGAGGTTACCCGCCACTATCGAAATGCTAGAGAGGTTGGAGGAGCTCCATGCCTAGGGTTGTGGACAACTTGCAGCGAACTTCCCACCGAAATTGGCAAGCTATTGTCTCTAAGAATCCTAGACATGTCAAATACTCATGTTTGTGCGGTGCCGCGGCAATCGGTTCCCTCAAGCGACTCCAAGAGCTGAATCTAACAGATTGTAATGAGTTTCAACAGTTGCCAAAACCGCCTCCAAGTTTGAACTATTTACGTGTTCAATCGACATCATTGAGGTTAGTTCCGGATTTCAATAACCTCACGAATCTTGTGGAATTAAATCTGTCTAACAACTCGAACGAGCACTTGCTCGGGCATCAAACCCATTGCAAACTCATCAATTGCAATGAGTTGCGAGTTATCTAAGCTTGGAGAACTTGAGGTTGTGCCTTTCGGATGTTCGTGTGCCGTCATCGGAGTTGGGTTGCCTTCCTCGACTTAGAGAGCTCACTTTATCCGGCATGGACAGTTTCAACTCGTAGTTGTTGGACCACAATTTTCCAACTTGAAAAGCTTGTCCAGATTATGTCTCTATTGCTGTCCACTCGGGGAAATTCAACTCGATGGGCTTGAACTATTGAGAGATCCGGCAATAAGACATTGCAAATTTCTCGGGGATTGTCAATTATTTCACCAAGCTCGAGGAGGCTTCGTGAAATGGAAGTTTTAGATTGTCCAGAGCCACTTGAAATTTGATTTCTCAGTACGATGGAATCATTGGAGGAACTTCGAGTTGTAAGCTGCGATTCCCTAGGAAGGGTGTGTAGTTTATCAAACTCGAAGAAGGTAAAGGCTTTACGGATCATCACATGCAATGGGCTGCGGGTTGTCGGGGCCTTGAAGAATCGGAGCTTTTGGGTATGTTGTCCATTTACAACTGTGGATCATTGGAAAGGTTGATTGATGTATCCAAATCAAAGATTCCAAATGAATGCCGGATAAGAGCATCGGAATGTGCGAAACTAGTTACATGTGAAGGTACTTACATGGATTATAGAGAGCGGATTCTTTGCGGGATGACCAAGACATTAAACAACGTGCGCCTTCCTGATAGTAGGCACAATTTTTTGTTTTCTGTTTTCGAAGAACACTTGTAGTAGGCATAGCATTTCGTCATTTTCGCTTGTCCTGTTTGCTTCCTTGTCTCTCTGTCTGTCTGTCTCTCTCTCGCTGCATGTATTAACTCATTTAGGATACACCCTTTTGGATAAATCTATGGACTGTTGTTAGGTCCACTGTTAGTGTAAAAGAAAACATTCATAATATGTGGTAGACAAGTTTGTCTGAAGTTAGTTTTGTAAAGGAATTCTTCCACATGTCAACCATCCAATGATAAGTGTGTAACACGGGCCATCATATTAATTATCGAGTTATGCCTAGCAAACTGTAACTGTATGGCTTGGCATTCACCTTAGAAGGAAAGCATGTGAAATAGTACTAGTCGATCATTTGTCGAATTTTTAAATATTGCTTGATATTCCTTTTATTTTTTTCCTCCTTGTCAAAGGTTTATTAAACAGAAGAATTCGGGGAAAAAAGTGAAGATGACTGTAGAAAACATATAGTTCATGATATTACGTACATCTTTATCTAATCATGGGTGCCATAGCTTTCGGTTAGAGCTCACTTGAGTATTACAACTTCTTTTCGATCACTTAAATGCCATTATTAATGTATGGCGCTCAATTGAGTATTATAACCTTTTTTTTTTCCGATCACTTGAATGCTATTTAACTTTTCAATCGATCACTTGAGTAACAAAGCTTTTTAAAAACGTTCACCCCGATTGCTATGCCATGTCAAATTTCTGGCACTTGGATAAACGTTTTTTAAAAAATAAAGTTTATAGTTAAGTCATCCATTGGAAGTTATGGCACTCAACTAACGTTTTTAATAAGTTGTCACATTTAATTTGTCCAAAAAAAAAGTTATGACGCTCAAATGAGCTTCATATGAAAGTTATGGCACATGTGTATGTCCTTATCCCCTAATCTTCATATATATATGTTGGAAATGGTGAAGTTATGTTATAAAAATCTTTGGATCATGAAGGTAAGTTATATATATATATATATTAGCACTTGTTCAAATAAAAGGGAATCGATTCGACCCTAAATTTATTACTCAGTTTACTATTATAATTTTGCATATGATTTCATCTAGTATCTTACCACGAGAGTACAAATTTTTCTTGCAGTCTCCTCCACGGACCACATGTCCTCCACGAACGACATCTCCGGACGTTTCCAAGTGTTCGTGCTCAATCCTATAAACAAAAGATGACTCATTCAAGCGATGGACAGATGAATGAATTCACCATGCGGTCGAGTTTGGGAATCTTGTGAAATTGCGAGGAGCAATGGAGTTTGCTCTGCTTTGAGGACATGTCCCCCCCGCCCAGGTCCATCACAGGGGAAATATATTGTCGATTTGTCCAAGGTAATTAATTCTATCTTGTGAAAACCCAATTGTGTGTCGCGTCGATTAACGGTACATATGATACTTCTATCGAAAGTGCGCAACAGGAAAATATTCGGACCGGGGCAAGTTCTAGGAATCAGTATGTTCAACTAATAAGTCCTATGCCGAAGATCACTCTTTCTTTGTGAGATGTAAGAAGTCATTCTTAAACAGTTAAAGAAGAAGATGAGCTAATTCTCCTGATAAGCCAGTACTTAACAGAATCAGTTGCTTCAATTATAATCTTTTCAGGTCATATACAGCAAGGCGCTGTTTCTTTTCCCTTTTTGGTTCTGCCAAAGTTGCTCAAATAACTGAAGAATGCAAGTATTAAAGAAACGGAAAAATGACGAAACAATCGAGCTGAAAATAGACGGTATTTGGCTCTGTTGACCATCAAAATTAATTGAGGTCCTTCAAAATCTGTCAAGATTTGCTAACACGCACTATCAATAGCCCTGCATTTACGCGGTCACAGATGACTAGACCTAAGAGAAGATCATCATTGTCCTTCCAGTGCCAATATTTGCGAATTTGACAAAAGTAATGGTTGAAGAAAATGACTGGATGGTATTGGCATTCGCGCATTCCACAATGCTAGCCAAAGAGCATTTCCAAAGACTGTAATTTGAACCTATGTTCAAAGAATTCACTTCTAATGGCAGAAGAGACTAATCAGATGGTATCTGCATCTTTGCATCCTACAATGCTGCTCAAAGAGCCATTCGATTTTCCTTCTAGGATGTTGTAGTGGAAGAGGCCATCGAAGGAGATGGTGGATGTTCTAGCAATTCACTACTATTGCTTCTTGTTCCGCTATCGTGATGCAATGTACATTAGCATGTTTTCCATTTACTTCTATTCTTTTGCAGGCGCACCTCCCTGGTGCATCTTTGGATGTTTGATAATGGTTTCGGAGTTCGATTGCATCTGACAAAACCTTTGTGGTTCCTCGATTACTGGACTTTCGCCCACTGCCGTCCTTGATTAAAGGGCACTGTATTGATAGGGTGATGTCATTTGATTACCTTCTAGACCTTAAGGATGTAACAAAAGAATCCTGCTTCTTGTGGAAGCACATAGTACGCATGATCTTGAAAGACAAAAGGAAAGTGGAATAAGGAATGTGAAAACAACATGCCTCTTGACAAAAATCTTCTCTCTTTGCAGATATGGAGGAGAGCTCTATTGCTACATGGGATTGTTCGAGTTTCCCGGAGTTGGCCTTTCGGACTTCCCTGGATAAAGCAGGCGGCTAAGGGACTACTTTCAGGTTGATTTTGCCGAAGCTAGTGGGAAATGGTTCCATATACAACATCTTGAGAGCTCGGATTGGCTTGCTGCATAATCAAGTTGCTCCTCCTGTTGATGTTGTCATGGAGAGTCGCGGAGTTGGGCTTTAACGACTCAGCCCTCTGTTTTATCAGGTCTCCATTGCTCTGAAACCACCCGAAGATCCGGTAATAGAGAGAGCAAGGCCCGGTTATCCTGGATAAGTGCTTCAACATCCCACGGCGCCTGATCTGCACCCAACAACAAGCTGAACAGCATTTGATAAGTTGTCTGCATGAAACGTGCTCATTTAGTAATTTTCTGTCCGAGCAGAGGTGCAGAGGATGTAGGGTGGCTCTTTTGTATATGCACCAAAACTTGGGTAAGCCCTCCATCCTTCTTGACTTCTTAACTATAGTTGCTTAATTCATGAAAACCCTTTGCTGGAAGCGGAAATTGATCACGTACCATGGTTGATCGATGGAGAAATTATTCGATGCATTTAGAATATACGCTAAACTAAATTCGGATTGCCAAATTTGGTGGACATCACGTAAAACTCACACGGGACCTGTCATTTTCAATGGTCCATATTCAGTTTGGTACATATTCTACGCTCATCTAATATAATTTCTGCAACTAGAGAGCCAATGGTAAGAGGAGAGTTATCTCTGTTGGTCCTGGTATGGCAAGAAAATTTTCCTCTTCGTCCATGCCTGGAGTATACTTTGTTATGAGATTTCATACCACATTCTTTAACCCGTTAATTGTCGAGAAAATTGCCCAAAAGTCGTAAACCTATTGTACAACGGCTAATTCAGTTTTAAATCTTCAATTTAATCCTGAACTTTTTAATGATTTTTTAACATGGTCATTCCAACCAATTTTGGCAAGAAACCATTCCCGTAGAAGTTAGCCGCCCTACATGGCGCTAAGGTGGACCATTTTCACAAATTTTTTTGAATATTTTTTACGTTAGTCGCAACCTTGTGCTGGCGCCAAGGCTTGGCAATCGACGGAGGACAATAAGGGGGAAAAAAGAGAATGGAAAGGAAAAAAAAGGAAAAACTGCAAAATGTGTCTACGTCAATACCGATTGTATAGTATAGGATGGCGGATGCCGACTAGATTGTTACATCAGTAATTTCTAGCCATAGAGAGAGACCGTTAATTTTGGCTATGGAAGATGATAGAGAACGACAAAAGGAGGGAGGATTATAAAGGGGAAGGAATGATGACATAATAAATTAGCATTCATATAATAGACACAGAACTTATTGGGTAATATTCCCCACTTATATATTGACAGGAAGATAAAACTAAAGTATATACAAGTTAATATGAAGGATGGAGGCAGCTCCGCTCACTCTATTTTCTTTCCCCCTCTTCCTCTCTTCCTGTCGGATGCTCATTCTCTCTCCGTTATTTCCTTTCATTCTCTACGTCTCCCTCTCTCTCTCTTTTTCTTTCCACGTCCTTTATTTTATTTTCTTATGCCCTCAATTTCTTGGGCCTTGTTCCAATTATTACACCTCCCTTTTGATGATTGGTGAAACCTGAGTAGACTCCGGAACCGACCCTGGAATCTGTGATAGAGTAGGTTTTAGGTTTCGAGATATTTTAGGTTCCAACAAATGATAAACATGTTTTGACGGGTAGATTTTAGGCTCTAGATGAAACCTCTGTTAGACGTGAAACCGCTCATCTCCTTACTTTTGGACCTTCTGTGGTTCGACAGCTGTGGATCGTTGGAAAAGTCGATCAATGTATCGAACTCAAAGATACCAAATGAATGCGGGATATTTGTAGGGGTTTGCGCGGATCCATCTCAAAGATATGTCGGTACTTACAAGAATTACAGAGAGGAGATTCTGACGAGGAAGACATTCAACGAGGTGCACCTTCCTTCTACTCCTCGGAAACGCATATAGTAGGCATAACATTTCGTACATAAATAAAACTGTCACAGCAACCATTATGTATTGAGAATATTCACGGAAAGAAATTAGAGCTTAACCAAATAAGATGAGCAGTCTATACATTTAGTGCAACGACATTGTGGGCTCGCCGACACATTGGTGTAAGAACAGGCGTCAATTATATGTCATGCAAGTGACAGTAGACTCTGTAATTGGCACATTTCTGTCTTAAGCAACCGTCGATCCTCTCAGGCCTGAAGATTGTACCCTCATACACTTGGTCGTGTTCCTGGCTTTGCCCTACGGCTCCCGGATGCTTGTGAAACAAATGACTGTAATGTTTAGACTTTAGGGAATGCTGATTAGATCAGAATTGCATTTTCTTGTCCTCCATTATAGGGAGGACTAATTCATCATTTCCTGTTCTAGAAGGATGAAGTGGAGAAAGATTCGGAGGATTCAATGAAGGAGAACAACAGCACGGATTGTTTCATATGTGTATTAGAACTTATCTGCAAGCCCTTACAGTTGTTTCAAGGGAGAAGTCTTCGGAGGCAGACAGGATAAGTCCATTGCGCCCTTGCAGGATAATGCAGACATGGAGTCAGGAAAGTCCATTCGTTGAGGTGAGTCATTCCCTTTGTGAATATCAGATTCCTTGCGACATGGGGACATCATCATTGAAAGATTTTTGACAACTTTGAAAATAGCTTCTGATGCATCTGATACCTTTTGTCAAAAGTGCGAATTTATGAAAATACAGGACCGGGATAGCGTTAGTCAATGTCTGGCTATCAGTGGCACTGGCAGGTGACTAGTTAGCTATTAGTAGTTGTGATTATTGACTGATAGAAATCAAAACAAGTAGCCTCATTTGGCAATGAGTTCGCCTGAATCTTCGTGTTAGGTGTCACTGTTTCTGGTTATGCCACTATGAGTCATTCAGAGTCAGTGTCTGCTACTGTCGTCACTTTTTTGGTCATACAGAGCAAGCTACTGGTTTTATCCGGTAAACGAAGAGGAAATGAAGAAAAAACAAGCACAAGTAGACAACTTCGGGATGCCCAAAATGTGTTCATTTAAGATCTTTTCATCAGAAGCTCCACCAAAATATGTCAAGATGACTTAGATGCGCTTGATCCTAGCATTATGCTGTCATGGATGACAAGATCTAAGAGGAGAAGTTGTTTGTCTTTCCCGTGCCAATGTCTGTGTAGTGGGCAAAACTGATGGTAGAAGAGACTAACTAGATGATGTCTACAGGCAATTCTACCTCTAGGATGAGAATTTAGTGGCTGAAGCAAAGGGCATAGACTACTGTCTGTCATCTCGATTCTCATTGAGCACCCACTTGAGTTTATGCAGTGTGTCAGCATTTTGTGCATTCAACAAGAAGCTGTTTTTGCAGGTGTACCTGGTGTCGTCTGATGTTTGCCAACATGTTCTGATCATGAGACTTAGATTACATAGGACTGGCAGGGCCTTTCAAGGAAAGAGGTATCTGAATCATCATGCCAATTCACCGAGAAGTCGATCACAATGCAGCAACGCTCTGCTTGAAGCTACACTCATCCAGTTTGGGAAACCATTGTAATCTGATTCCCTTACTGGCTGGTTCAAAGTTAGAAAAGAACTTTCAGGGTCTTTTTGACTGAATAAGATAAGACAAGTCACCGGCAAGTTTCTCGAAATAAGTACAAGATAACTGGACAATGGATGTTATGTTTGTGAATGCTGACAACTCAATCTAGAAGTTCACCCGATGTTGACAGTTTCAAGTTTGGGAAGTCTTTGTTTCAAATTCTTCCATTAGATGTTGTTCCCTTTCGCATAATTTGACATTTTAAGAAGAGTGCATCAGTATAATGAAGAGTCTAATTAGTAGAAATAAGATTTGTTGAAGCACGAACCAAGCGGATCCTCAACCGGATGGTAATCTGCCCAAATGCTTTGAGCGATTCGCACCGCCCGAAAAATTAAGTGGTCGGACGTTTCTGCGCCGAGAATCTCCGATGCCCAAGTCAATGTCTTTGTCCAGAAAGAGAGGCGAGAGATGGAGCACACATTGCCAAATTAAATTTGTACATTGTAGAGTGAGATCGTGGGCTTACTGTTAGTGGGCTTAATCACAAGTCAGTGTGCTCTGGGAGCTTTTTTCTTGCCCAGAGGGGCCAATAAGACTTATATTCGTCAAGCTTGGCCCAACCAATGCGATCGATCAGGCAGAATTCTGCCATTAAATGACGTCACAATTCCATGGTGGGTGCTTAAATAAGCTAATGATTCATAGCACCGGTCCCATTTGTTTCAACAACCAATCTGTTATGCAGTGCATAACGAAGCGATGTGACATTATTCAAGAATGTTGAAAACACCTCTCGTGATATTTTGAAGTCGAAGAAATCATATGATTCTTATTATTACTTGATAAATGCATATGTTGTTCTTCTTTCGGGGTAACGTTGATATAAATAAGAAAGCTCCATCGCCATTATTGAGTTCCGCAAGTATCAACTGGAAAAACTCGTAAAATCCGGAAATTCATGGAAACGTGAAGGGTACCACAAGGTAAACGAGTCTGCGGAGCTTCAACCGCAAATGTTCTCAGGAAAAACAAATGGAACGGTGTACGTAAATGTATGGGCAAAGTAGACCTTCCGGTGATTGTGCTCTTCATCTTCAATAGCTAAATTGATTCTTTTGAAGAATGTCCAACAGTATACTGAAGGCTATATAAGAAGATCAATGCATGCAAGAGAAGACACGAACGATGGAAACAACTACAAACTGGAAAATTTTTATTCTTTGATACACTTATACTTTGTCAAGCTATTGAGCGAGAAGTTTAGTTATCGAGAGTGCTTGTCACTGATTGTAATCTCGCTTGAGAAGTGCGCTAATGCTGTAGTAGTGGTAGGGTTTCGATAATGTGATCTATCAGCTTTGGGTAGAAGCAACACATGTTACCTTGTAACCTCTCCAAGGATAACTAGTGTATTTTAGCTTTATTAGGTGGTTATTAGTCTAGGAGAGTGACATATGCTTGATCTTTGCTGACATCGTCTTTTATTCCTCTCTACTTACTTCCATATTTGACAAAAGTATACTGCACTCAATATCATCAGTTTACTCTCTGCATATGTTAAACTGTTCATGCACCCATCGAACTTGCTTTTGATAAATCGAACTCAAACTTGTTTTTGATAAATCGAACCTAAGTTTCGATAATCAACCTACTGAACCCGGTTGCATATTTAGCCATAACAAAGAAAAGTGACAGCTTATGAGTTGTAGGTTCATATTCAAGACAAACGGTCCAGGGTTCAACCAAATATTGACATCCTGGAAGAAACAAAGTTCACTCCATCTTAAGAGTTCGACAGAGCAACTCAATGAAGTAGGGATTAGTTAAAAAATCGGCATAAGGACACCTTCAAGTGTCAATATTTATATACGGCGCTCACTTTGATGCCAACATTTTTTTTATCACTTACGTGCCAAATCGGATAAAAATGGCACTAAATTCCGACGACTTTACCGGAATTAGCGCGTAAATAGTCATTTTTTTAATCACTTGAGTGTCAAATCGAATAAAAATGGAGCTAAATTCCGGCGACTTCACAGGAATTAGAACTTAAATAGTCGTTTTTTTATTTTAAAAATTGACACTTAAGTGATTCAAAAAATATCGGCACCAAAAGTAAGAGCCAGCGCCGTACATAAATATTAACACTTGAAGTATCTTTTTGCCTAAAAAAGTCTACTTTTCATTTTTATGCTTCTTCGTTTTTACTGATCAAGTCGTGGTACTAGTAATTGCTCTCATCAAACACTATAAATTTGGCCAAATCCAGCAGAAGTTATTGTCCAACGTCGTGACATGGATAACAATTTGCCAACATGGACACCACCGTGGAAAACTAAAGTCCTTATTTTTTTGTCTTCGCATGGGATATCCATGTGACCGTCAATATTGGCAAAATGTATAACCACGAGCCACACCACGCTCTGACTTTGCTCGACGGGCATGTCAGCTGGATTTGGAACGCATCGCCCTCTGACTTTGCCCTACTGGCATGTCAGCTGGATTTGGCCCATTTAGGATCGAAGAGAACCGACTAGACAATTTAAGCAAGTGGCAAGACTTGATCAGAAAAATGAAAACCATAGAGAGTTGATTAGAAAAAAAAAAATCGTGAAAGCATACAAGCGAAAGCGAAAAGTAAAATTCTTCCCTAATCAAAATATCATAAGTAAACGCTTCATAAGAGGAAATTCTCGCATAAATTGAGTTCATGGCCCGACCATATATATTAAGAAGCTCGCTAACTTGATAATACTATCAATTATTTTTTACCACACGTTCTTCCAATCAATGAGTCTTTATAAAAAAATACGAAGATGATAGTGGGTGAATCTACGGTTGATATTGTATTGTTTTTACAGTATTATCGGAAGGCATTTTCCCATATAGTAATAGGGAGCTCGTCTGAAAACGAGAAGATCATTCCTAGCCCCAAGAATACAATCCTAGTACCACCAAGACAACGTGCTATCCACGTGCCATTAGGGCATTGCTCCTTCACTCGATTGTACTGCAGATTCTCTCACCAATGAAAAGAAAAGGAGAATACCAATAGAAATTGGAAAACCCTGTAGTTGTTTGCACTTTGTCCGAATGTTACTTTTGTAAGAAGGAAGCAGGACCACCAAATCTCAAACCCAATACATGGTTGGGAAAGACAAAGCTCCATCGGGAGCCATTCATTCTCTGGTGGAGATCAGAGCCCCAATTGGGTCACCAGTGAAAATCCAAGCCTTCATCAACTTTTTACTGCACACACAAACAGATGTGACAAAAGTCCAATTAATGCTGCAGAATTGTCCTTGTTCGACAGGAGAATTTGGTGCTCGGTTGAAAGCTGTAACGTTGCACGAAACGTGGGTGGTTTCTGGAGCTGTTCTTATGTTGTTGTGGTGAAATCTTGTTGTTCCGCCTTCTCCCTCACGGCTTTGTATTGGTGGTGGTCGGGTAATTGATTGAACATTAAAAGTTCAGAGATAGTAGTACGCACGAGTGGATCACAATTCATGTCGTGATGATTGACATTCCAATCATGTTTTGAAATTTTAAAGATTTGACTGTACTTTTGAAAATTTTACAAGAAGAATTTGCCATCACTATTACATGCAATCAACGCTCATTGCATAAGATTTTCGAGAGTAAAAGAAGTGAACAGCATATATGTAACAAAGATGATGAGCTTAGTCTTAATGTTTTCAAGCTTTCGCATTAGGATAAATTTCATAGTTGCCGCTTAACTTGGGTGATATTTGCCATTGGGCCTCTAATTGATTTCAATTGCCTAATGCACTGAACTTTTTATCGTCTGCAATTCATGCACTTTGGCCAGAATTTGGTGAAACGATAACATGGTAGACACATGGCGCAGCCGTAGCGTGCAACTAGGAGCCATGTCACCCTAACAAAATAAAAAATAATTAAATCACAAAAGTAATTAAGGCTCCAGTTATTTTGCGGAAAATATTTCCCCATTTTTTCTTCGTTTGGATCACTTGGGAAAATGTTTTCATGGTCAACAAAAGAAATCGAAAATCATTTTACAAAATATGACTAGATATTGAGGATTGGACTAGAAAATCCATGCTTGGGCATGGAAAACCCAATGCTTGTTCCCGAGCCCTTGGCGGCAGGGGCGGGTCTATCGAGGCCCACTAAGGGCAAGCACGAGTTCATCAAGACGGGGCACGGGACCCTAGTACCCATGCTCGGGTCCCTAATGCTTAGGCCCGTGTCCATCAAAGCCAAGCTTGGGAACCCCATGCATGTGCCCGAGGTCCCGACTCCTAAGCTCAGGTCAATCGAGGCCGGGCTCAAGTCTATCAAGGTCGATGATTGGGACATCGCTGCCGGTGCCTAGGACCATCAAGGCCAAGCCCTAGATGCTCGGCGCCCAAGCTCGAGACTCAAGGTCGGGACCCTAGTGCCCATGAACGGGTCCTCATCGCCCCCATGCCCTAATCCATTGGAATTGAGCTCGAATCCCAACGCTCCGATCTCAAGTCCATTGAAACTGGGCCCGGGACCTTGGAGCCCTACTGAAGTCCCCAGACCCAAGCCTAATTCCATCAAGACTCAGCTAGGGTCCATCAATGCTTGGCCCAGGACTTGACACCTGCACATAGATCCATTGAGGCCAAACTCAACACCCTAGAGCCCACACTTGGGTCCCCAGCACTAAGCCCTAGAACTTGTCGCCCAGGCTCGTGTCCATCCAGGTCGAGGCCAAGACCCCTGTATCCAAGACTGGGTCCTAGTGTCCGTACTCAAGTCCATCAATGTCGGGCCAGGGTCCATTGAGGCTGAACCTTGGTCTTCAGCACTAGGGCTCAGTCTTAATGGATTTGGTGTGGGTGCTAGGGTTTAGAGGCTAGCCCTCGATGGACTTGAGCCCGAGAATCGAGGTCTGGAGCTCAACCTTTATGGACTCGAGCCCAAGAGCGGGGTCTTGGGCCCGACCTTTGTGGACTAAAGCCGAGGCGACAAGGAGTTGGGCAAGAACGCCGGGTTCTCTAGCCTAGCTTCTATGGACCCGGGACTCGTGCCCATGCACATGCTCGTGACTGCGAGTTGGGGATGCAAGCTCGAGATTCCGGTTCCCATGTTTGGTCCTTCGGTTACTCATGTGCAAGTCTTTATCGAATCATGTATGCTTATTTAAGAAAATTAAATGAGATTTTTCTTATCAAAAAACAAAAAATTTTGTCCAATTCATTTTCAAGCTTCAACCAAACATCGAAAAAATATTGTTATTTTTCCTAAAAAAACGACTCTAAAAAATATTTCTTGAAATGTCTCATATTTCAAGAAAGCAAACGAAGCGTGAGAAAGAGGGCAGAAGGCATCGAGCCACTAGAGATAAGTTGTTAAGAAATATTTGAACATGTTTAAGTGGTATTGTCGACGTTCTCCTTCTTGGGAGTGATTAACATGAGTTGAGAGAGAGAGAGAGAGAGAGAAAAAGAAAATCTCATGGATGCACAACCCAACAAAAATCCATCCATCACCTCTCGATGATAGACACCACTTCACCCCAAGAAGTCACGGATGCACACAAAGACACCATCTTTGAGACCACATGTCCTCCCTCTCTCTCTCTCTCTCTCTCTCTCTCTCTCTCTCTCTCTCTCTCTCTCTCTCTAATCTGATCAGCTGTTGATACATATGAAAGATCACTTTCTCCCTCACATGATTGCCTTGCTGTATTGTTCCCTACCCATCTCTCTTCTTGCTTCTTCTTCATCTCTTGGCCTTCAACACCCTACGCTCTTCCTCTTAATTTGACCCCATTGTAATGTTTAAACAGACAGTTAAAAGAGGACAAACGGATAAAACAAATTGCGGAAAAGTAGATATTCATCGCTTTCCAATTAATTAGCGAGTCCGCACAAAAACATGAGCATCCTAAGAGAGTTCCCCATTAAACATAACATCAATACTTGATCTACGTACCAAGTGGATCTGTTGGTCGTACTCGATGGAGAAACTTCCAACCAATGTAAACTAACGAGATCAAGAAAAATAATATCCCGCCGGTACAAATTACTTAAAACAACAATATTCGGGCGGATAACATTGATATTATAAACAAATCCCATATCTGTCAACACGTGAACGCACGCTTCCAATTTCTAAGTCTCCTGCTCCAAGCTGGTCCATTCACATGCCATTGCGATTTGTAGCTCCAAAATGCTCAGGCATGGAGCCCTACCCAGATTTCCATCTTTGTTACCACCTTTACTCTTGTACGCGCATGCATGAATGAAGGCACACTGGTTAGGGTTTCCAAGAAAATCTATGTCTGTGTGGGACTACCTCCCAACAAGAAGAAGTCAATTTTGGCAAATCTTAGACTATGACATTGCGGGAATTGGACTAAATACTTTCATCTATCAATTCATTTTCCTGGATAGATTTTGGTGGGAAGCTGTAAATGGGAGAGTATAAAAATAATAGGGCAGTCTTCAATGTGCTGTACGCATCATATACGAGTTAGGGTATGTGCATGTGAAGTGCATGTGAAGTGGGGTACGTGATAGACTCAAGCAAAACAAAATTAAAGAGCTCTTGTTTCTTCTCCGATGTTAGATCTGACATATTCCTTTTGAAATTGGTGTTGGCTATAGACTAAATTAGAAGAGTTATACAGTAAAAGGAGTGAGATACTTAATGAAACGTGGATTGATTGATCAAACTAGGGAATTATGGTTGCAATTACTAATTTTCCGGAGCATTAATGTTAGCCTCATTAGAACCAGGTATTGCTTAGATGAAAAACAAGCTAGTCGTAACGGTTAAATATTAAACTTATTTTCTCAAGAGCCGTAAATAACACGGCCTGCTGATTACGTCTTAGTTTTTGTTTTTAAGGCCCCTATGCGGTTAATACTTTTACAGGTATCATTATGTCAAATAAGTTCATTATTTTTTCCTAGAGAAGCGTGTTATTTTAACTAGACCGATATAGTGACCAATAGATAAGACCAAGATAGAAGAAGGATGTATGGTACACGAATTGAAAGAGTGTGTTGTTCGTTATTTGCTAGGGATGATTGTAAGCCTAGTATGTCAAAAACAATTTTTTTATGAGGCTCCTTTTAGGAATATGAACCTTAATTTCTCTACTATTCCCACTATTTACAAGCACATTCATTTCTATCGCCAATTGAAGAATAAACTGAGTAGAGGATTTTGAAATTAGGGATGAAAATGAGGAGAGCGGGGGTGGGAATGCGTCCCTCGCCTCATCTCACGACTTTGGGATCATTCCTTTCTTTAAACGGAACGAACTTCCAATCGAGATGATCCATCGACATGATACAAAAGAGGCTGTAATCCTCTACTACTAGGCTAAAATGTGTTCTTTCTAATTAGATTGTGGATCTTATTTACTAGTTCAACTCCTAGAGCTCCGCATGCACATTCACTTATTCCGTCGTAATTTATTTTGGATAACACAATCTCCATTGGAAATGTGATAATAATTGATATAATGTGGAAAATATATGGCAACTTAGGCTATGTTTGTTCTACGTAACATGAATGGTTTTTTATGTCAAACTTGAATCGATCAATCCTAAATAATCGCATGTATCGCTTGAAATAATTAGTGAATGAAAAATATTTTCATTACCAAAGCAACAATTTGTGTCTAAACATTTGTGTAGACGGTGTTTTTATTATGCATTCATTTCTTTTAAGCGGTCATTTGTGGAATCACTCATTTTTCGCTAAACAAATGACACTTTAGTTTCTTAAGTGCGGTTCAATGTAAGTTCAACTTATTTTCTTTATATGAGATTTGATTGGTTTGCTAAAATGTATCTAGGCAAATATCTTCTATATAAAGAAAGAACCATACATAAATGTACGTACATTTGAAATGAATGACGACGATAAGTTCAAATTATCATATAGAATATATGCACATTGCATTAAGATGTGTGAATATGTCGTTGATTATTATTGATACGTAACAAATCTCTACCCTTTAAAGATATCGTGGGCATTTCAGGCAAATAAAGATGGAGACAACATTATCTAGTCCGCCCAAATAAATTATCAATCTTGATCGGTTCTGGAAAAATTAATGGTACATTGCAAGTGACTGAGATGGATACCGTGCTTCAAGAACACCTAAAAATTTCTTATAAAACCCCCAAAAAAAAAAAAAAATTTGCCTCGCAGGATAAAGAGCAACTGCTTGTGCTGCATTAATCCCACCCATGCGATGCAAGTTCGAATCCTCCGGCTTGCGTTGCCCCCTTGAGTTATCTCGGGATAAAGGCGAGGCCCTCCTTAGCACCCAGAGAGGAGTTATCTGCCGTAACCGGCGCAAGCAAGGATGGCACGAGTTCCGCTCTCAGTCATAAGAAAATCATATAACAAAAAAAAAAAAAAAAAAAACATATCCACTTGAATGGTCCCATGGAGACCTATAGCAGGTGATATTACCAATTGGATTGCACAAAGACTAATCACGTGGACATGAACAGTCACTACTCGAAATCTAATCTATTAACTAAGTTTCTGCATTATACCACCAGAGTAAAATCACTTGTGGCTCACTAATTTACACAAGATTAAAAGTGAAATTTGCAATGGATTCATGCACTTGAAAGATAGTTTTGCCAACTAGCAAATTTTGGCAGCTGCCTCTTGAGCCTGCCCAAAGATCACGTGATGTGCCTCTTAAAGGAATTTTGTTCTCTTCCACTCCTCCCTCTTCCTATATATCAATCCTCTCTGCTAATATGATTCATCACCCTTCCATAAACGCTCTCTAACCTCTCTGTCTCTCTCTCTCCCCCTCTCTCAAGCAGCCATGGATTCCTCCAAATTCCATGCCCTCTCCCTCATCCTCATGATCTGCCTCTCCTCGGCCGCCCCAATCCTCGGCTGCGGCTCGTGCGGCAAGCCCACCTCGAAGCACAAGAAGCCTGGCCACAAGCACCACCCCAAAGGGCCCATTGTTGTCGTCCCGCCCATTGTCAAGCCGCCCGTCACATTGCCACCGGTCACATTGCCGCCCATTGTCAAACCGCCTGTGACCCTCCCACCGATCATCAAGCCGCCCATCACCCTACCCCCGATTGTTAAGCCCCCCGTCACTGTACCCCCCATCACCGTGCCTCCCGTCACTCCCATTGTCAAGCCCCCGGTGGCCAAGCCCTGCCCGCCCCCACCAGAGACCCCGGCAACCTGCCCGATCGACACGCTCAAGTTGGGGGCTTGTGTGGACTTGCTAGGAGGATTGGTGCACATAGGGCTTGGCGACCCAGTGGTGAACGAGTGTTGCCCAGTGCTTCAAGGGCTTGTTGAGCTCGAAGCAGCGGTGTGCTTGTGCACCACCCTCAAGCTCAAGCTCTTGAACCTCAGCATTTATGTCCCTCTCGCTCTCCAGCTCCTTCTCACTTGTGGCAAGACTCCTCCTCCTGGTTACACTTGCTCTCTCTAGATCAAAGTTAAGTGTTTAACCCCAGCTATATCTCAAAAACCCTAACCATCTTTTGTTGTCTCTTTGCTTTAAGTAACTTGTGAAGATGCAGTGTGTCTTTAACATCGGTTCATCCTGCTATTAATATATGAGTGTGTTTTTGTCATAATATTATAGCTTTATGGAGAGATTCATCTACGGACAACACAACATCACTCGATAAAGAGAAAGCCAGTGGACCCAGGAAAAAGAAGAGTGAGAAATGTTCCTAGGAAAGGTTGCATAAGTTGTTAGCTGGTTATAATGTCGAAAAAAGGGGAAACACCACAATTATTACAACCAATGTGGTCGGGAAAATAATTCTTTGATAGGTGATGGAAAGGGTACAAACTTCGTAATTAAACTGTCATTTTCCTTAAGAGAAAGAGACCCACATTGTCGGTCTTTTCACCCTGTGAAAATGTCTCTCTCTCCAATAATGGACTCTGATTGGGGGGACAGAAACCTCAAAGTTCGTGAGAGAAATGGTCACGTGATCCTTAGAATGCACCCTTCTTCTCCCTCGTGAAATATCCTCTTCATATGCACGACATTCTGGGTTTAAATGTTCATTGGCCTAAACTACTGTTTGCTCATTGAATTTCTCAAATTCTTTTTGTGCTTTTTGCAGGCCTGGACACGCGGATGAATTCGACATGAGAGGATGTCGAACTTCTCTCTCTCTCTCTCTCTCTCTCTCTCTCTCTCTCCTTTCTTGGTTGGTCATTGATGGATGTTGGGGTTGTAATCTTCAGACATTTGTTCTTGAATGATTGTTGGGTGTGTTTCTTTTTCCTAGTTGACTGGTTGAAGCAAGCAAGATTCAAATCAGTTTCTTTTGTTTATCAATTTCATTCTTGTTTTTATTTTTGGCCAACTATCATATCAATCGTACCTCGTTGGGTTTGAGATTCTTGCAGCATTTAGATTTATTATCTCTCGCATCAGCAAAACAAGGTTCAAGCATAAATTTAGTGATGCTAAGAATATAAAGTCTGATGTTCAAAACTGATCTGCGGAGGGATTTAGCCAATTTCAAGTGAATAAGAAAATAAATCGCTCCTACTTAACACGCAAGAAGAATCCATAACCTGACCTTATAAATTAACTTTCCAAACCAATTTAATTACTGAAATTCATTCAAAATCAATGAGAACTTTCATCTTTGTAGCCCGCGTACATCGATACACAACTAATTGTTGTTCATTTTAATCAACACTCTCAATTAAGCAGCTCTAGGAGAAGTCATATCGTATGGAAAACATATGTGAAATTCTATTGCGTGGCTTGGCATGACGAACTTGGTCAATATTGCAGCATAATTATTGCAAGTATATGTATTACGTTAGACGTGGCCGATTCAGTGGAACCACCGGTTCCGGTTCCTATAAAGGTGGAACCGCCGGTTCAGGGGCCGATTCCAGATCCGGTTCGGGCTCGCCTGTTCCTAGGCCCAACGGCTCTTTTCCCCGGGCCTCCTCCCTTTTTTTTTTTTTTTTTAAAAAAGGGTCGGAACCGCCTTGAGGGTGGAACCGGCCCGGAACCGTGGGCCCGGTCAACGGGCCGGTTTCGGGTCCACGGTTCCATTTGGCCATGTCTATATTACGTATCATAGTACCGTAACCAACATGTGGAACATTTCTTAAGAGAATTCATTCATTCAAAACCTTACATGAGGAAACTCGCTCAGCTAAAATCATAACACGCTTTCAAGTCAGTATCGGACAACGTATTCCTCTCAACGCGTGCTTTCGGGAAGGACGTTCTTGATGACTCTAATTTGGCTTGTTATACATCAAGACTATCGACTTCTCTGATAAGGTCTACCGTATTCTAGATTGAGATCGAATAATATAGATCTATATATTGAACCACTTGGTGCGAAACGCCACTCCAATCGTTACGTATGACCTGTTAAATCAGAACAGTTTTTCTATTTTTTGTTTCATTGTTTTTCAGAGAGAGGGAGAGAGAGAGAGAGAGATGCTTTAGCAGCTATCTACTTACAAAGAGGAAACGAAAAGCTATGTCTACATCGATGAAAACTTTCGGGGGAAAGAGACTCCCATTGCTCTTCTTTTGGCTTCTATCTCCACGTACGTCCGACATTATGCCTGACCATCTGCTAATTACAGGATATGTGCAAAAGGTGCGACAAACAAAAAAGGGTACATAAGATAGAACGGCCATATTTTTAGTTGACGTTACATGCGAATGATGTCCATGTTCATAAACCGACAACACGATATACAATTAGAGAAAAGTTTCTCCAATCAAAAATAGAGGAAAAAGCAACCCGATCCATAAATTAAGGATTATTATCTATAAACTTCCGTGCTTGGACTATTAGTTTAAGAGGGTGGAAGAAAAAAAAGATTACTTGGCGAAATGTTTGGTAAATAGAAACAATCTATTTTATCGAGCAAATTATATATTACCCCCAAGTTTTTAGGGTCGTTGTGAGTTGACCTCGGAGTATCAATTTATCAAATTTGTCCCTCGAATTTTATAAATGAGTTGTAATAATGTGTCCCCTAGCTTAGGGTCCGATCAAATTCTGCTCGAAGCTCCGACCACGTGATGACACGTGACTGGTTCCTCAGCCCAAATTCGCCGTATACACGTATGTACACGTAACAAGAAGTGGGAGAATGATTCAGGATTATATTGCATGTCAGAGTATATGACTAAAGTTCTAGCAAAAATTTGACCAAAGTCAACGCCAAGTAGTCACTGTTCTTTTCTTGCATATATATTTTTGGGTATACCTCCATAAGTAATTACGTGAGGTTACTTGGTCAAGTACATGGCGAAAGTTTTGGCTGGAATCAACGCGAGGGGGCGCATGCCACCAATTTCAAAAGTAAGGCTGAAAATTGCAAAACGTTGGAAATTCAGGGGGTAACTTGCCACAATCCCCGGTACTGAGGGGGTAAAATGTAATTATCCCCTTCTCTTACTCTGTCGTGTAGCAAAAAGTGAAAAGAGAGATTCTTCTGTGAAACCAATAATTAACGGAATATGCTACGAAGACTAGTTCCAAAAAACAACAAACAAAAAAAATAAGCCTTACCTATTCAAGCCACTCAACATTTATTAAATCAAATAAAAGGTCAAATCACTTCCATATGGAAACTCAAAGAAGAAACAAGAAATTAATGAGAAAAAATCAATTCCACGTAAGATTTTTTTTAATTTTATATATGTTATGACGAATATGCTCAAAATTGTTTTAGGACTAGAATTCGTCAAACGATTGCGGAACTCATTGTTTATATAATAATAATGCCGGGCATAAGGGTATTTTTCTTATGGATTTTGATATTCCTTCCCGTATTATGTAATCGAGTTTTTAGGGTTAATCTATCACACGACGATGACATCATGCCCTTTCAATTTTACATCGTTCGACCATTAATATCGATTCTCACCTACTAATCATCGACAACTAATCAAGGCTTGATCTTGGTGATCTAAAGATCTTAGAATTATGGAAAAATTTTCATAAAGTCATAAACATATTATACGGTGAAGGGTGGGAGGTGTCAATATGAGTTGGGTCGGGTATGGGTCGGTGTGGGTCGGGTCGAGTATGGGTCATGGAATTTTCATTACCCGAATATAAGTCAAAACGGGTTAAGTGGGTTAATATAGGTCGGACCATATTCGACTTGACCCAAACCCCACCCGACCCAACCCATTCATTTGACACCTTTAATTGTATCATAGCAATTTAGTCCTAAAACTATCAATTGTGTCAATGTAGTCCTTAAATCTTTTCTTGATTTGCCAATTAGTTATGAACCTTTCGATTGTCCCAATTTAATCCTAAATCATTTAGCATTTTGTCAATTTAATAATTGCAAAAAATCACTAATGCGGCCATTTAATCGGTGTCAACCGTCCTATATTGCATGACCGACGTTGACTTGGACATTTTTTTTTCTAATTTTACTAATTTTTTAAGTTTTTTTGTTTTCTTTTTCTTTTCTTCTTTTTCTTTTCATTGCTTTTTTCCTCTTTGTCACAAAGGACTACTAGCGCTGACTAGATTTTCGCCGAAGGTTTAGGACTAAATTGGCAAAATTAAAAGGCTCGTGACTAAATTAGCACAATTAAAAATTTTAGGATTTAATTGATCGCCGTACAATAGATCTAGAATTTTTTGGATAATTTTTCCCATAAAATTACCAGCGCAATAGTCATCCCATTATGTGCTGAAACCCCCTAAAATTAGAATGCACTCGAGAAAAGTTTTCAAGACTTGGGGTCGTATTCTCTTGTTATCCACGTACCACTGCCATAGAGGTGAGAGAACTGGGGAGTGAAAAGAAACTAACGATGATGGATCGACGTGGGATGGACCCGTCAAGTCATGAGGCGTGGGGGATGATTAGGACCATGTTGATCGGCACGCGATCTTCGTTCGTCCTTGCTCGATTCCGGAAAACACGTCGGATTATTGTCCTTCGAATGTTGTGGAAACACATTGGCAACAGAACAATATAAAACCCTATGTGACTCTCACGAAAAGCTTTTACAGAAGCGTACCGGATCATCGCAAGTAGGAGTTCAGAGGGGTGATGCTCTAGATTCACAGATGGAACTTCTTGAAAGAGGATCCACATCATTTATTTAGTCCCTAGAAGGAAGACAGATTGACATTTTGTCCATTAATGCCCACTATTTTCCCCTCCCTCTTCCTGTTCTCTGATGGATTGCTCTCTTCCCGTGCACCTTTTTCCCCTCCCTCTTCCTGTTCTCTGATGGATTGCTCCTCCGTGAATTGCGGTCCACTAGCCGCCGTAGTTCAATCTGCCATCGACGCGTCTCCAGCCGGCACAACCACCATGGGCTTGGGCTTGGCCACCTCTCTCTCTCTCTCTCCCCCCATGTCCAATCGTGCCATGAGGTATATTACACAGACACATAAAAATTTGCATTTTTCGCGTGTTGGACACGGTATACACATGTTGATCACGTGTCCAAATTTTCGACACGCGGTCAACAAATCGGACACATTAGACATGCGCGTCCCACGATTTATTTATGGAGATTTCGTACTTTAAAATCAAAATTTGGCCCCAACTCCATGAGCCTATGGCCCATCAGCCCGTCCAGCACACTACACCGCTTTGAGGCGCCATTTTATAAGGATCTGCCACTCTCTTTCTCTATTTGTTGATCGATGTGGAACTAGTATCGGTGCCAATTTTGCGCTCTTCCTCGACAAGTTGGGGTATGATTGATGCACGGCCGCCCGTTTTGAAGAGGAGATTGGTCGAACGGGGGCCACATTTTGCGCCCTTTTGAAGAGGAGATTGGGTCGAACGGGCGGCCACATTTTGACGTTATGGTCGCGGCTTTGACAATGGACCGCAACATTTCTCTCCCTAGAAGCTGCTCAATCAACGAGAGGTGTGCGGGTTCGGGGTTCAACGTGGAGAAGGAGACCTGATGAGATAAAATCCCACTCTGTTCTTTCTCTTGTGTTGGATTTTGATGGCGGAAACAAGAGGGTGATGGAATTATGATGTAAATTCATTTTAGGACTTTTTATTATTATTTATTTATTTGTGCAATCATAAAAATAATAATTTAACATATACATACATATATATAACATTTAATATATAACGTGTTCCAACATATCGAAATTCTCTATTTTTGGAGAAATCGCACATTGGCGTGTCGTGTCCCGTGTCGTGTCGGTGCAACATAGGTCATGAGCGACACCTTCAGATACATTTTTTGACATGTCAATAATATACGATTAAGCACTTGCGCGTTCACATAATCATGCTGTGCGTGGCTTTCAAAGACGTGGGCACAATTGCCGAACTGTCTTGTTTGAACTAGGTCTATATTTAACACGATACAATAATGATACGACTACATGAATTGTCATCTCTTGACTCAAATGATGATCATGGGAGGGAAAAGGGGCTCTCGACTTACGAACCACTTCACAAGCCGTCTCCAATCCAAACCGAAAGACTCAAGAGAGTTGAATGCCACGCCATTTGTGAAATCATGAATGAAACGACTATCTCAAATGTCCCTTTTCATGGGCTTTCATTGCACTGTATCTTTGCACATCTCTTTCTCCTATTTTCACTTGCCCATTTCTAACTGGCTCATCTCATCGCATGATTCAACCACATATCAAATCAAAATCAAATAAAGACCGAGGAAAACAAATATTTTCTCCTGTTTCCTCGGGTAATCAAATGAGCTACCCAAGCATATGTACAGTAATATGCTTTAATCTACTATTTGCTGGTGATATAGCATTAGTGCACAAATCTCAAGCGCAAGCAATTAAGAAGCCTGACATTTGGAGGAAAACCTAGAAATCTACAGTGTGCTCGGACTTCATGGTGGATAAAAGTAGAAGATCGTGCGCGAAGTACTGCGTGACCATCACATGCCACTTATGACCACGATGTAAAATGGGGATTAGGCAAAGTTGCTATTAGGACATGAAATGCCAGGACTATCAAACCTAGCACATGCTTCGACCCAAAAAAAAAAAAAAAACCTAGCACATGCCAAAAAAACAGAAACTACAGAAAAAAAAAAAAAAATGCTTCATTGGACTTGGGGCCAAACACATGCTCTAAGGTCGCACTAGTTTTTTCATTTGGCGGGGTCAAAAAGGATGCACTAGTTTGACAATTAGACAAATTGGCTAAGAAACGCACTTCAACTGCTCATCCATCTATGATGGCGAAAGGAACAGATATACACCTTGCGACCTTCCCCATCCAACCAAAGCCCGAGCAACCACCCAAAGTTCCTCCAACTTAAAAAACACATATGAATCCCGACTTATATCAATCGGTCGTAGTATGAATCAACTGATAATTTTCCAAAATGAAATACTGATTGACATTATCATAGCACTAAAGCAGTGCACGGCACTCTGAATAGTGAATATAGAGCCTCTACACATACATCTCTGCGTTCAACTCCAGTCACAACCAACTTGATCTTTTCACAGAACATGAAAGGAAGAGATTGTGTCCCGCCGGGGACCTAGAATTAGCTTTCAGATGAGTCATTACAAGAAGTCGACCAACTCTTCTATTAAAGCCCAGAAAGGAAGATGCCGAAACAAGAAAATCAAAACCAAGATCATGTGAGTATATACATCCCTTCGATCTGACAGAGAGTGAATGGATAGAAGCCACTGAAAACAAAAGCCCTCAGAAGAAGACCTCTTAAAATTTATATTGGTGAAAAGGAGAATGAAAAAAATTTCAATGTCCTTTTTATAGTAAAAGAGCAAATTCACTTCCTCATCTCTCCACTAGCAACTAAACTAATAAAACAGTAATTGAATCAGAACTACACCTCGAATATGGAAAAGGGGGTGGGCATCTGGACTAACCAAAACACAGCCACACCACGGAACAATAAAGCCTAAATTTGAAAATTAAAAGCAAAACAGATTTATTCTGTAAGACAAACTATACCATGTTACACATCCTCTTGAGGACTATCCATCTACTTCTAACTACCCACTAAGGCGCAATGGACTGGACAGAGAACATAAAAGGCCACCACCACTTCAGCCACTAAGAAGATTTATCCAAAGTACAGGTGAAGGGTAAGAACCTGACATGATTAAACTGTTTCAACTTGGAGAGAGCTTCCTGTGAATTCCCCAGCATGAGATGTACATATACGGCAGTTAGAGTGGCTTCTCGACTAGCGGGTAGCACGGCTAACGCTTGCGCAACTAATTGTTGAGCCGTCTGGAGTTCACCTTGCAAGGCTGACTTGGCTGCAAGATTCGCATAAAGGGTTGCACGTGCTTCCTCTGGCTTAAGGAACATCAGAACTTGAGACTCCTCTGAAGAAAAATTATTAGCAGTTAATATACCTCCATTTGCATCTTCGGGGTCAAAGATTCGTTCCGTCCGCCATTGCTCAAGGTCCTCTTCACCATATGGCAATTCAATCTGTTTTGCTTCCGACATATAAACCAACAAATGTTCTGCAGCATCCTTGGTCCGGTTCAGCAAGCAAAGAGCCTCTGCTGCATACACATGAGCGAGAAAAGTGTATATTCTGGAAGAATCTGGAAGCTGCAAGATAGACAAAGCAAATGACAGGGCCTCCATAGGATTTTCCAACTCTAACTCCACATACGCCTGGTTAGCAAGAATGGCTTGCTTCAATAGTCTCAATTGTCTTCTGCGATTATCTTCATACATGGAGAGAGAGCCGCTCGTAATTTCCTGACTCGTTCCTGTCTTCTGGTCTTTTACATCTCCATTAGCATTTAGCTGCCCTAAGCCCGCATTTGATGGTTTGGCATCTATACCAGGCAATGTTCTGTGGTTCGAGTTCCCCGAAATTGTTTCTTCTGTCAACTCAGTTCCATCCAAGGAGCCATCAGGTGGGAAACTTGAATGGGCTTGACTTGATTCACTTTCATTTAATATGTGCAATGCATTCAAAAGACACAAGCGAGCAAGTTTCAGAGAGAGATTAAGCTGACCATCGCTGCCAAGAGAGCAATCATTCTCAATCAGATGTGTCAGCCCATTTTCAGGTACATCTTTCAAAGCTATATGCCTCCATTTTCCTTTGCTGACGACATAAAGCTTAATAGTCTCATCAGGAGCATCGCCAGTCTTGAACAGTCCCTTTTCCAATGCCATGAGACAGCACTCAGCTAGTCGAAACCAAAAAAGAGGCTGGTTGTAAAAGACCAAAAGAGCCTTCTGGAGACACCGAGCTGCAAGTTTTGGTTTCCCATATGCCAAGTAATGTATGCCACAGTTATATGCAATGAAAAGAGATTTATCTTGGGAGATACTAGACAGCTTCAAAGGCTTCTCCTTTCGAATTGATGAACTACTAGACAGTGCCTTCAAAAAAATACAGTTGCTGAGTGATATTTAACCAGTTGGTGATAAACACATCCCAGATTGTTAAGAAACATGCTAGAGATTCCAGCTTCTGTCGGAACCCCAAGAGCCATCAAAAGCTTAATAGCTTTACGGTAATTGCCACGAGCATACTCAAGCTGGGATTTTAATAGCAAAGCCATGGACGAATCCCTTCCTCGTGCAACATTCATAGCACCCTTGACTTCACGCTTTGCTGCCTTCAAATTTCCCGTTAGAAGCAAAAACCGAACCTTATACAGTTGCAACTTAAGCTTGAAATCAACAGCTGTGATGGTCTTATCAATTGGACTCCGCGAGAGATCGACTGAAGATGGAATACCCATTGCTCTTACTGCATCCTGTTCACCAATGTCCAGAGTTGATAGCATAGTTTCATAGTCTAGTGTCTCCTCTGACAATGTTCTGGACAAAGGCTTTTCCGAAGCATTTATACTAACAGAAGACTCTTGATTAGAAGCATCTGAAATCAACGAACTGTTAAGTACAGAAGACGACTTCCCCACTAAGTTAGCAGATTGTTGCTGCACGCTACTCCCATTCTCGCCTTGACTAACACCAAAAGCTTTCTCTAAATAATTAAGTACATCCTGAAATTAAGGATCAAATATGCAGAAACTATCAAAAAAATGAAGCAATGAATAAAGAAAGCTAAGATCGTAGAACCATTAAACAAAATGTAATGCCAATCGATAAGAAAAGTGGTGATGCGTGTTTTTGATCTCTAAAGTTAGATAATGAGAGCAGCGTACTAAAAATCTTATCTTATCATATCATCTCAGCAGATTTATGCCTTGGACCTCCTTTAAATGCTAAACAATATGAGGTTCCAGGATGCATGTTATAGTCCATAAACAGTTCGAACATAAACAACCTATGAAGTCTCAGCTGCACATAAATACGCAACTGCATAAACGCACACCAATTCAAATTACAAAATATCAGTATATAACTTGCGGAAAATCTGTTCACAAATTTGGAGCATATCTCTAGAATCATACTACGAAACCATAGCCCAGATACATTCTAGTCATGCTTCAAAAATGTGTGCCTAATCCCATGTCTAGACATATATTTTTGCTCTTAAACTGAAGACAAATAAGTTGTTTTTTCACACTAATGAAATAATATGGCCAGAGACAAAAGTGCACCAATTTTTAATCTCACAGACAAGTATATACGGATGATTTGGGATGAAGACAAAAACCAATAAGTTCACAAGTAATTAGCCAAATTTAGAGTTCATAATAAAAAAAAATGACACCGACGTCATGCTTTTGCTTGAAATGTGTTTAAAATACCTACTCAAAAGAGTGAGAGCAATGACTCATGAGTGATCATCGATGAAGAATGTGTAGTCTATAGACAGGGAAGCCAAGAATGTCTGTGATACTAAACAACTAAAGTCTAAAATGAGCAACCACATTCTTGAATAATATTCAACAACTGTATGCAAAACATCCTCGGCCTATATCATGGATCACACACTTTGCACATATTGCAAACATAACTGGCATAAATGTTGCCTCATTAACACTTTCTAATCTTGACAAACTGATTGCAAAATTCAAAGACAATTTTATAAACCCATTATACACCCAAAGAAAAAAAAATCTATAACCAAATCATAAGCAAGTCAACAATCAACAGAAGAGCGGCTTGACTAGGAAACGACAAAGAGCAACCCTTTTAATATCTAGATGGAGATGTTGCTCCAAAATGTGACCAAGCATATTTAATACAAAAGCTGAAATAACTATCTTAATGAAAACAACTTGCAATCTCTCCTGCTAATATCTCCCTAACATGACTTCTTATAAAAAAAAAAAATATAAGTCACTGATCTACAAAATCATTTTCTGTTCCAATATGTTCATTATTACCTAAACCTTTGGCAATGAAACTGAAAAATCATCTTAACTACTTTGGTCTAAGGCCATAGATGTTGAACATCTTCATGTCCCAGGCATTTTAAATTCACAAAAGTACAGTCTAATCTACATGAACCTCTCCCCATCCTGATATGCAAGGAATTTCGAAGGGGAGGGAAAATACACTTTGCTATTGAATTTAGTGCTCCATATTGACTTTTTTCCCCATTCTGTACAGTTTCACGACATGCATCAATATGCCTCAAACCCTTACTGCTAGCGCTTTCTATACCAGAATTCAGCAGTCCTCAAGGTCGACGTAGAAGAGCAGGGCAGAGATTGCACAAAACTTCTTTGTAGGAATAATTCATTCAAGCAGTTGTGTCACGGGCTTCAAAAGTTACACTACATTTACTAGTAAAAATTTATCCACAGTAAGAAATAGGTCAGCATACACTATAAAAGTGTAGGCAGAAAAGTGCCAAAATAATTCCAAAATCTCAGGGACAAACTGAAAACAGAGAAAAACTAAAAGCCAAAATATAACTTTCTCGATCCAAATAAGCTAAAGCATTGAGCTAACATGTTCTCATGGCTCCGCATTTTTTCCAACTCACGCCAAGTTAGTAATATCAGCTTAAATTAAGTTCCACTGCCCTATCAATGTATCTTATTGTTCGTCATCCTATCACAGACACCATAATAGCTAATGTACTTCACTAGAACAAGTAGAACTATTAGGTCAAAACAAACTGTATAAATTGTATAACATTGATATTTTGATTCCAAAAAAGAATAATAATAACAGCCGGAGTACAGTACCACAAAAAATTATAGATAAAGTTTGAATCAATTAAAAACCAACAAATTTGGTTGTATTGGGGCTCAGACATAAACTGACAAAATTTTGGTTGTAGTGGTACTTTAGCTCCACTGTCAAGGACAAGAAACATTCCAAAATCCAAAGAGGTTAAAAAAACTAAACTGCCATATCTTCTCGTGAAACAATATCATCCACTGACAATGTGGTGGGAAAAGTCAAGTAATATGTATATACATAAATAAAGGCCAACCAAGGACCTTCTATATAGCAAACATCAGAAAGACCAAAGCATTTCCTCAACTAAATGAATCCCCTTAATGTCCATAAAGCAATTTCATCAGAAACTAGCGACTTTGCATCAATATCAAGAATATTAAGAGCTACTCACCGCAGATTTTGCAGCATCACGGCAGGCTAAAGCCACATCCAGCAACAGAAGGCATATGTGAAGAGCTACAGTCTGTGTTCATACATACACGACAAGTGGTAAGCTGACAATTGCACGCGAGCACAAGAGAGAGAGAGAGAGAGAGAGAAAAGGTGTAGAAGGCAAATTTTAGTACCTCATCTATTGGTTCAATGTTGTTATACAATGGCTCTAGGATGGATAACGCCTTGCCATATTCATGGAGGTGGAACCATACGACAGCCTACAAACAAAAGGGTTGACAACATGTTAGACAATATAACCAGCATTACGGACATTGCTCAACCTTCCTCCATCAAAGACATAGAAATTTAACTTGAAAATGAATGATGCCTTCATACGTACAATATTAAAGGTTGCCACAGAAGAGTCAAACTCGTCTGTGTAAAGAATACTGGCATTATTTAATGAATTCATTTGTTGTGCCACGGTAGAACTTCCCTTGGGACTTAAAATGGCTTTGTTGCCGACATTGCCAACAACCTCAACCTGCTCCAAAGATGCACGGGCAAGCTCTTCACTTTTTCTCTGGATAAAATCGACCAAATGAAAAATTAAAAAGATAACATCATAGAAAATACGACCTGATGGTACAGATAAAATACGGCCCGAGTCTGTAAAACTTGGATCCCACAATGTAAAATTGGTATCTCTTTTGATGGAACTTATAGAGTTTCAATTATGGGTTTCCAACAAGTAGCATTTCTTAGTTAGATATCACATATAACAAGGGAAGAGATCAAATTGGATCTGCCCCATGGAATAAAATAAGCAAAGCTAACAGCTATATACACGCACTTCTCTTCCTTTTACAAGCTGGACCTATCTCTTCCACGATTAATTTTGTTAGATGACAAATCACATGAGAGATGCTTTATTTTCTCTAAGAATATAATGAAAAATTCATGCAGGTTAATGACGAGCGCATATTTTGCACAAGGTGGAACCTTCCGAATGCCATATATGCCGAGTTATCTCCAATCATTTGTGGCAGTTACGGGTTTCTAGTTCTAAATATATTGGCTGCATACTTCGTGATTGTCTATCTAAGAAAAAATTGTAGAGGAAACACTTGACTAATGGGAAAACCAAACACCTAATAACAGAGTGAAAGTGCCAAGACACAGTCAGGATCCATTTGTGCAAAGATAAACTATGTAAAACCCAGACACCAATTGCATTTGTAAAATGTTGACCCAGGGAGCCTCCAGTTGGCCAAAAATTATCCAGAGTAATTCCGCAGACTGGCTAGATAATACATGGGATCCTTCATGAGAATTACATCCCTACACGATACATGCTTAAGAAAGAGCTGTAGATAGCGAAATCATCACTTTCTTCCTTGATGCATTTTATTACTACCTTCCCAGCCTGACGTATTATTCTGAACAACGTTTCCTACCAGTAAAAAACTAGAGAAAACCAATTCCCGTGGAGTCCACATGATCAAATTTCTCTAGACCATCTTTAATGACTAACATGCATTTACTAACAGTTCATCCTTTCTTCAAAGACTGCTAAGTCACTACTGAGCCTTCAACGGCCAGTGGAGAGCTATAGTGATAACATACCGCCCATAAAAAAAATTTCACAATAATTTGTCAAAGAAGACACCGTTTTTCATCAGAAATTAAGTCTGACAATCAACAAATTCTCCACCCTTCAAATGAAAAGAACATCTCAAGCAAAAGGGTCAGCTCTTGCACTCGGCCAGATTTCCAAAGTAAGTTCAAATTTGGCTACCACCTTCCTCATTGTCTTTACAACAAACTAAGAATTTCCTCCACTGCATAACACTCACTCTCACTGTGTTTAGAAAATATACTGTTTTTCTCTAATCAAGACAGGAAGTCCACCAGTTTCACCACTCTTTAACAGAGAAGAGCCTCTTAAACAATAGCACACGAGGGATGAGAAAAGGTCTGCCCTTGCCCTTTCTTATAGTACTAGACAAAGTTCCAAGTCATTTGCCACCTTCATCAATGTCTAGATGATAACGTAGAAGAAACCATCAGTGTTTCCCTCTTGCCTACTCCCACTGTGTTCAACACCACATATCAAGATTGATTAAGAACTCAATAGCTCAGAGAAAAAATCAAAGACCTAAAAGCCTGTCATGCTTCTGGATAAAGAGCACATCGCATATTTGAATAGAGTGTGTTTGAAGGACTGCCACACCTTGACGTTATCAAGTACTTCAAGAAATCTCCTAGGATCTGAACAGCCATCACGAAAGTATTCAGCGACCGCAATATTGTGGAGGACCTGCATTGCACTAATGTTTTTAGCTCAGACCATGGTGCTTGACAAATAGAACGACGTCATTATTCAAGAAATGCCACCTAAAAGCTCTAAAAGAGAAGGTAAAGGATGCATAGTCAGGAACAGCCCAAGTGGAAAGGATGTCCAAATTCCAATCAAGACTCAGAAATTAAACCTCAAACCAATAGAAGATACAGCATGCTTACCATGTAGAAGAAAAAAAGGATAATTAAGCATGCGAAACCGTAAGTAGATTTTGTTTTACTGATGAAATAAAGTAGACTGTACAAACCTAGGCAAACAGAAAACAAATATGGTGCCATTCACGAGTATACAGTCACAAAACAACGGTTTTAAGTGGATGAAGAATAAAATAACCATCAGTGAACCCTCCAAATCTCTTCAAATAAACCAACCGGACCAGCTCATTATCATTCTCACTGCAATATCAGCTCTTGATGACAGAAAAGTCCTATAGCCATGATTCTCAGATCAGATACTTCATTCAATATCACAATAGTTGCCCATTCAACAATTTAATCTGATTGCACATGTTCAGCCCACCAAAATGCACAGCACATGTGCAACACATAGATCTAATTGGACCATAAATGAGCCCCAAATGCACCGTATTTGTGCGTTCAACACAGAGAAATGGAACAACCTAAATATCTGGGCATCAAGTACGCTCCAACGCTTAACCCTCGCAAAGACAACGAAAGGGTAAGCCTGTGTCTGTTGCATAGAAATACACCGGAGCGTGGAACTACGCACAAGAATCTGCTTGCCAGGCAAACCAGACTTAAAAGTCAAATCATACTGCCCATCAAATAGCTTCCATCCACTATTGACAAAAGAAAAGCGGGAACAGCTAGCCACTAAATGCTAACATCATACCGAAACAGGCAAAAATAAAGTAAAATGACGAATCCAGTAAACACCATGTTCATTTCTCCGTCCAAACACTTGGATTTCCTCGAATGTAAACGCTACACATCTGTTAACACATTTGGAGGGGTAAGGAAAAAGTTCTGGTCTACAGTTATAAGCGTGTAGTAATCATTTGGCAAAGCAAAAAAACGTATCTAAGCCGCATCATCGAATTCAACCCTCATTTTCACAGAAAACCCAAACGATCAACTGACATTCGTTGCCCAGCTTAGACTCCGACCAACGAAACAGCTTAAAATCAGCACGGGTAGGCAAAAACTCAAAACAAACACACATCGGAACACAGAGAGAGAGAGAGAGAGTAAATAATCGGGGAAATGACCTTCGGATCGTCGTCCTTCTTCTGCAAGAGCTGATGCAAGAACTCGAGGCACTCGCCATACTTGCGAGCCTGGAACCGGAAGAGCGCTTCCTTGGCCAGCGCGGCGGTGACCGACATGACGCCCTCGTCCTCCGCGGGCGGAGCCGTAGCAGCGGCCGGAGCAGCGGCGGCGGCCGCCGCAGCAGCCGGGGACGGCGCCGTCGACAAATCTCGCGATTCCATTTCCAGATCGACCAATCGGAGAATGCAATTCGGAGCGATGCGCCTGTTCGGATCAATCGGGGCGTGGCCGAGCGAACAAATGAAAAACCCTAGCTTTCGCCGAGGATCCGCCGAGGAAATCAAGGCCAGTTCGAGCTCGCAACGGGCGTCGAGGCTCTCGGGAACCCTAGAGGTTTTGGAGAGAGTTTCCGCAGGAAGAAAAGAAGAAGACGGAGAAAGGAGGAGTAGGAAGCAGAAGAGAGTAGTGGAGTGCTCCTGGAAAGAGAGAGTGATTCACGTATAAACCAACACGCCCCCAAATTGAACGGAGAGACGAGGAGCGAGCGATACGAATTGATAGACAAGGATTAGAGAGAGAATGAAGAGAGAGAAAGAGAGAAAAGAGTTCTTTAACATTTCTTTTATTTTTTTGAATTTCCATTTTTCTGTAAATTTTAATATTGATGCCTTGAAAAAAAAAAAAGCAAAAAGCTAATTTCATATGATTTTTGCAGGGCAAAGAAAGTCAAATGGAGTTTTTACTTTTGGAGATGGAGATCATCTCATAGATTGCTCAAACGATGGAGGCCTATGTATGGAGATTTAAGCTCGTTGTTTTCATTCTAATTAAAGCCTTTTCGTCGACCGCAGATATTTATATACCGTAAATCTATTGGAGAGATAATGTTGAGAGAAGTCGTGGAATGATCTAACTTTCTAATCAAGTCGGCCTGCTAGGCGTTCTCTCAATATGGAGAAGAGTGTCGATCCAATCGGAGCAAGTAAGGTAGGAAAGGAAAAGTTCAATAAAAAGACCGTTAGGATAATAATTTACAGGCAAAAAATGGCGTTGCCGTATCAGGACCGTACTAAATCACTTATAACTTTCATATAAGGATAGTAAGCCAATACAAAGGGTGAGCAAAATAGAAAACGCGAACCCTGGCGATTCAATGATCGAACTTTGTTTGGAGATATCGGACGGTCGAGTAAATGATCATGTTTTCCTGTTAAAAATGTGCATCCTAATTGGGTATTATTTTCTTCCAAATCAAAGCTGTCCAAAAGCCGATCGATACTAATAGGATGATATTCGATCTACTAGATATTGATATCAATCCTATTGTCTATTATAGACGGGAATTCCTAGGCTTAACCAAAAGTGGTCTCAATATTACACTTCTTAATAGTAGCCCTATGGCAATGCTCACTTCAATGTCATAAAGCAAACTAGTGTGAAACGTACCTCCATTGTCAATTCATTCGTCGCCAAGAAATGTAACACATCTTTTCATAAAAAGAGACATGGTATGGTAAATCAAGGTGGACCCCGTTTAGTGAATCATTTTTCTAAATTTTCTTCTATACTTGCATTTGTCCATGGAAAGAAATCATTGCAACTTTTAATTACGACTCCTCCTTTGAAATGCAAAGAGTTAGTCAATCGCGTAATCGATAGCAAATGAATCAATTCGAAAAAATAAATCAATTGCTAGTCGTAGAAGATGTGGCCTCAAATTACTTTGAAAGCAACTTAATTGTCATAAAATTTTACCATGTCAGCTTGTAAAAAACTCATTTAGGTTGACCGCATCGGTTTAGACAAGTCATCCATTTACATATTTGCCACCACTTCATTTGACTGTGTAGCATTGATTTTACCCAATCAACTTGTACTAATTCGCACATTTACTCCCCGTTCATGAACGGGATATGCATTGGGCTTGTTGTCCATGCGATCGGAAGGTCACTTTTAATTTGAGCGTTAGATCGGAAAATAGCCTCGTTCGACGCTTCGTGGGCGAGCTCAACTTCATTCGCATTCTTTGATCCTATCGAGTTCAATATTCATTGGCACCTCCATCGATTTCATTGCATGGAATCCTGTCTCGTTTAGCTTACGATGAAATTGTATCACTCGAGAAATAGGACTCCGATCGCTCGACTTTTTGTGTTTGGAAGGAAACCTAAACTTGCCAAGAAGCACAAGCCAAAAAGCGTAATATATGCAACGGCCACGCCTTCGTAACTCTAAAATACTCGGATTTGTAAATGGATTGCTCGTTGAACAAGTACCTTAAAAATGTGAAAAAAGAGTATAGAGTTGGGACGCCTAGGTCTCAAATGTGGCCCCACAAACCTAGGAGTCTAGAGGTGTCAAAAAAGCCCAAATCGGCCTGATTCGAATTGATTACTTTGGATCTCCACCTGGTTCATTTAATATGTTACAAGCGAGTACCTTTAATAGAAATAGGAGTGACCGTGGTTGCATGGTGGAATCTGAAATTTAGGGCCGCTTCGGCTCTAGGGTTAGGGTATGTAGGATATGTTCCAAATTTCAAAAATTAGAAAATTGACTTTAATGGATAGGTTCTAGGTTTTAGGTGGGTGAAACTTGGATTTGTGTTTTCTTTGTATATATTTTCGTACGATCCTCGTGATATTCCACGGCGTCCAATGGTGAGTGCATAATTTGGAACCATTAGTCTAAATTTCTACTTTCGATGATATTTATAACCAAGACTTTCACATTGTTAATGTTTCATATTTATTCATGTGTATGAATATAAGTTGTCATCGATAGATTATTGCGGCAAGTGGTGGTCATTAAAAGTGATTATTCACTACAATCGTTCAAATAAATATAGGTGGAACTTGAGTAAAACTTGGAACCGACCCCATAAGCTATGATAGAGTAGGTTTCGGGTTTTAGGGTATGCACGATAGGCTCCAGGTTCAAAAGAATGAGGAACATGTTCCGACGAATAAGTTCCAAGTGAAATTTATATGGAGCCTAAAATCGCTCAACCTTAAACAAAAACATATTAAAATGCCCAATAATCCTCCAGTTCCAGATCTTGAAGCTCTCTACCCTTGCTCTCCAATCCATAGTCTCCAAGATCTCAATAAAGCTTGATCCAAGCAAAAGCAAACAACACAACTTGTTGCTCTTTCAAATTTTGATTCCAAATTAATTGACACTCATGCCCTCAAAATCTGGATTCTCTAAGAGTAGCTATGAGCTTGATGGCCAACAAAAATGACATTGAAACTAGAAACGACCATTTTCAAAGCAAAATATACGAGCTAGTGTGACATCTTGAATTTCGCCTAGCTAATTAAAGGCGATTACGATATTAGAATCGAATTACTTGACATTAATTGGAATGAGCCATGTGACTCATTGATGGTCGATAGTACTAATTTAGCTTCTAGACTGAAAAATACCAAGTGACCATAGTACAAATGTGACATCCGGGATTCTCCTTAACCAATACATACGGTCACGGTATTAGATTGGATATTAATTATCACTAATTAAATTTATCAAAAGGTTAATTAAGCGACTATAGTGTTAATTTGACATTTATGTTCCAATTACTAAGACCATAGTACAATTTATAGCTTAATTTGGAGTTTAATTGCATAATTAAATTACTAACAAAATGTACATTTCCTACCCCATTATGGCCGGCCACGCCTTGGAAATTGAGCTAAAAATTCACTCAATTACCCATCATGCTTTTACCCTAAGTTACTGTTCATGCAACCCATTGTTTACTCCCTCACTCAACTTCACTCTTCTTCCTCTTCTTTCTTCACTTGGCCAACCACCCCCTTCCTCATTCGGAACATTTTTCACCCTCATTTTGCTCACAAAACACACTAAGGAGCTGCTATGTTTGGGTTGCTCTTGGGTTAAGACAAGTTCTTCATCTTCTCATCACTTCTATGTGATTTGGTGTTGATAGATTATGGTTCACTTGATCTTTGTGGCTTAGTATAGATGAGAAATGAAAGCGAAATCCGATGATTCCGTATGTGGTTAATCATAGTGTAAAAGTGTGAGAAATGGCTATACATGTGGGGTTGTGAATCTATTCCGATTTCGAGTCTAGTCGACCTTCAATGTTTATTATTTTTGTACCGCCTTTTGTACCTTTCAATTAACAAAATACAAAACATAAAGGTTGATGGTAACATCCTAAAATATAACATATATTAATTTGAGAATATTTGGAGTTCATATGGTCAGTTAATTGGCCTTGTACTTTCACAATTTTGTCTATGCTAAATCGTAGTCTAATCCGACCTATTGTGCTTATTATTTTTGTACTATTTTTTGTGTGCTTCTATTAATAAAATGAAAAACATAAAAGTTGATGACAACATCCTAAAATAGAACATGTAAAAATTTGAGAATTTTTGGAACCACTTAAGTAGGCGACACGACCGTTCCCTTAACCAATTCCGTTCTGTTACTAAGAGTGAATTTTTCCATAATTTCTTTGATTTACTGTGATTTATACAAATTGATTTGGACTTTGTACTTCCATGAAAATTGTAGAGCATGGTCTTACCGACAACATACTTAAATTTTGTGATTTTAGAAGTTAATCTACTTGGCTAAAAGTAGTGATTTTGATCAGTCTGCGAAACTACCCCGAATGAGAGAGTCACGAATTTTGAGAAAAACTCCATGTTCTCGTGGGTCAAATGAAAACAAGTTTCAAACGAAAATAACACTCCGAACTATTACTCTGTGAACTTTAGAATATTTTTTGAAATTATTTAGGAATTTTAGTTGAAGTAGGTAGTCGGGTCTAAATTTGCCCAGTGATGAATTTTGTACTTGAATTGAACCACTTATTTGATACAATGTTGGATATCCACATGAGAATATATTTCTATGCTTGCTGAGTAGTGGTAGACTCAATTGAATCATGAATGGAACGTTCACATGGCATATCATATAATACCATGTATGAATGAGCATGGAGTTAAAAGATGTGAAAATTTCTCATTGACTAGAGTTCCGATAGAGCCGCAGGTGTTTGGGACGCCCCTTCGTGTATAAGAAAAGCCTCTACTATGTGATCGGGAAAGTCTCAAGAGTTGAGATGCCCAAGTGTGTAAATCTTGGTAGTGCCATGCGTGGATATCGGATGGAATCCATGGGTCTTGGCAAGTGGAATTGTGAAATATGAAATTAAATAAGGCTTAAAATTATCTCGCATAATCATGAGTGCATGACATATTTGATGCGATGTGACGTTCACTAGCTGTGAATGCTTAACCTGTATTTTGTGATCATTTCGGATAGCGATTAGATAAATTTTAAGTTATGTGTCATGTAAAATAAATAACAAGAAAAAACACTATCTAACATTGCCTGCCTCGGTGTGGTAGTAAGAAGTAAATATAACAATAAAACTTTTTTTAATTCAAGATAAAAAAAGAATGTTTATGCTAATTTTAGTACAGGTTTCATTTGACATAATTTATTAGAATTGCATGTCTTGAATGAATTTTAATTGGGAAGTACATAAAGCGTATAGTGTAATGCTTAGATGTTTTATTTATCGGGCGTTGGCTCACTCTTGCTAAAATTTTATATCCTTAGACATGAACATACCACCCCACTACTTCTACGAAGTGCCATTCCATTTTTAGGCTTGACATGAGGATGTTGTTTTCTCAGGGGTCTACAACTGTTTTCATTACGTATGCATCCATTTTATAGGTTAACATGAATGTCTGCATGTAATTACTTTTAGATTCATCGCTTGTTATTTTAGGCAAGGCAATCGTATGTTAGGACCCTTGTGCTTCACGGACGTTGGCGACAATGAAGTTGGCAACAACGGAGATGGCGACGGCGAGCTGGAGGAGGAGAGCGACCTCGGAGGTGGTAGAGGACTAGGCGGTATGTGCATATTTTGTGTATGTATGGGCGTACGGGGTGTAGTTTCCATGCGTATTGGACAAGTTTGGTTGCTCGGAACCGTTTGATAGAAGGGAGTAGGATCCTTTTTGTACCCCTCTCCAAGTAGACTAGATCATTCTCCGAACGCCCTGGGATGTAGTATGTTATTCGGCGATGGCTTAGGTACTAACTAGTTTGTAGCTTGAAATCTTAATGAATGGAGAATTATGTTTAGTATAAATTTTCGTTCGCTTGTATTAATTAATTTAAATCATAATCTAATGGAATCACGATTTAATACAGACTCATCACAACTTGTTGGGTTTACCTGCAAGAAAAATTATAGGGAGTGGAGCAATGTGGTTAGGGCTTAGCCCTTGGACGTCGAACAACGGCAACACGGGGAGGTGGTCACTAAATCACCGAACCTTCGGGCCAATTCTAGTTGAATCGAAACTCCTCGTCATCGCCGTAGGCTATTCGATGGAGGAGGGCGGGTGCTAAGCTGCAAGAAGCCATGGTGTGAGCAAGGAGCTGGGACAAGGATTCATACTTGTTAAAGTTCATAGAAGAAGCTGGATATGAGAGTTATTGGGTTGGGGTGAAGCCGAGGCACCAAGCAGAGGCCGCAATACCTTTGGAGAACGAGTTATTGAGCCTAACAATACAACCTAGAGGAGGTAAATATGTTATTTTAGAACTTTGAAAAACATTTGTGGAATAACAATCTCAACTTCAAACATCCGGGGAAACATCGGTTGAGACATATCGTAGAAATCGAAGTCAACCGGATGTTTCAAAATTGTGAGAAGATTGTGTGCTAAAATATATAAAGTGTACGAGAGAAACAATAGGTGATATAAAAAGATTAGATGAGCGAGATATTTCAAGGAACAATATCCGAGCATGTGCAAGACTCGATTAAAAGATAAAATAAGATGCAAACACACAAGATATATAGTGGTTCGGCTTTATCCCCAAGTTGACGTCTACTCTCAAGATTAAGACCACAATTCGGGCTAGAATCCACTAGTAATCTTGAAAATAAGTTACCGAAGTATACCTTTCGGGCTAGAATCCACTAGTAATCTTGAAAATAAGTTACCAACAACAAGTATCACCTTTCGGCTAGAATCCACTAGTAATCTTGAAAATAAGTTACCAACAACAAGTATCACCTTTTCAATAAATCACACTATTAGGACTTACGTCCTGTTTTCACTATTGTACACTTGACCTTTCACACGATTATAGTACGAAAGATCACCAAAAAGGATCTTTCGACGAAACAAAGAAGCAATGAGAGAAAAATGGATCACAACAATATATGCATTTTACATTGTGCTCTCTCTAATGTTTTAACTTAGAAGGTCTTTCATTATATATCCATCTTCAATCTTCCCATTGGAGAGCATGAGAAGTCCAATTAGCGATTAAAAATCCGTTGAAACTACTCGTACCTATTTTTTCCGACACTTGTTATGAAATATCCGATGTTCCGATGCTATTCTATAAAACCGACAGAGGCCAACGGCTATAGTCTTCTCGACGAGACTTCCTTATTTTTTTGTTCGAATCTTTCACCCGCCAATGACTATAACATTTGCACATTCTTACTGTTCAAACATCACCAAGACCCGATATCACATAAACATCCTCACACCCGATCTTTGAGTCAATTGATCAAGTCACCAAGACTCGCTAGAACCAAACATCTCGCATGATCCCTTACTCGAAATAAGGACGTCCAGATCTTTACTAGTCCGTTGATGTTGTTCGGTGAAAAGCGTTGTGGTCGACTTGTGATCAATCATCCAATAATCATCTTGGCTTCTTTAGCATGCAAAGATTCCCAAAAACATCAACATCCCAACCGATTCCTCACCCTCATTGAATTCACAAGAATCATCGCATTGTCTCGCCTTTCCACCCAATCTGCTGCTCCGATAACAATCCGGTGACCTAATCTATATTTTGATCCTTCCAAGCATATTGTCAATTTTGACTCCACCAAACCTGTTCATCTTTATGGTCCTTCCAAGCTTTATCGACCATCCTCATTCTAGGTCTTTCACTATCACCAAGGTCCATCCACTATTCATTGATATTTATACCTCCAAGCCATCACGAACATTTCCGTTCTTCTCGACTTGTTCATCTTCGATCAAGGTCCTTCCAGATGTTCACATTATCCCAAGATCCTTCCACTTGAAAGCATATTCAATGCTTAATATCTTATTCACCTCAAAGATCGGCTACTAACCCTAAACATCGATCGAGCACTCCAAATATCTAGTGCTTTTTATAACATCATCTATATTTCAGCTTGTGCATATATAATCGGGTATAACACAATCAATACATACACTAATAGCCTTTGATTGTCTTTGTTATCATCAAAACAAGATTGATTTTTCAACAATGACTAAATTGGTGGTATTTTCAGGGCCCGACTTTAATCATTACTCTCATTCCATTATTATCAAGACCTCGATCTTAATTCATGCTCTAATCGTATTATTCTGTTTTTAATCTTCTATTACAAATAATAGGGTGCATGCGGAAAACTGGGCAAAAATACAAGCGCGTACAAAACAAAGGCAGGCACAACATCTACGGGTAAGGTTTTACTCATAGGTTCTTTCTAACCCGCAACACATATGTAGTAAAATTATTCGACAACTTTCATAAAATAAATACTTTTATAAGTGATCAACAATTTTATATACATTGTTTAAAGTAAAACAAGAACGCACAAGGGGAAACAACCTCAAAAGATAATTGCTTCCCATCGAAACCGCCACCAACATCAACGTACACCATCATCCATATCCGACTATCGCATGGCCTAAGTCAAAAAGTAGCCGCCATGCATCGACTCCCAAAATCCTACCTATACACCTCCGCCCTCATGCTCCACTAACCTCGCCTTCGTCGCCATCGCTCCGTCTACCGTTGCCTCCCCCATCACTACACTCGGCTTGCTAGAGGAGAGGGTCAGGGCCCATGTGATACACCTAAGCCTCAAATGTAGATAGCGGTGAAGCGGTGGTTGATACAGACCATCCAGAGGACCCACGTCTATTACACCGTCGTACACACTCTACCATAATGTGTTTACGGTGGGTAGGGCTCGGACGCTCCTCCCATGTGCGCGTGATGCGCACCGGTGCACCAAAGTGAGGAATGACTCGGTAGGTAGAGAAGGGGACGACATATTGATCTAGCTGCAAAAAGGAAAGTGATGATAGCCACGAGTGTGAGCTTAAAACTCCACAAGTAGTACCTCTAACCAACAACTAAGTTGCATGATCAACCATTCGGCTATAGCAAAACCTCATAGCAGTTCGCTTAACTTCGTTCGAACCTCTAAATTCATTCGAGTCAAGCATCCCTCTCAGATACACCAATCTCACCACAACTTCAAGAGGCTCGGTCCACTCGAAAAACACAGCTTAGTAGGCGCCAACTCTTATCCTATCCAAAGCCTTTTAGTAGCATTTTGACTAACAAAATTAGCAAGCAACCTACGCATTCTTACCGAAGTCTACTTACTCGCGGTCACACATCCTACCCATGGCCATCTCCCGATCCGCCTCGGTTTGAAGATATATCGGACGATCAACGAGTGAATCTCATTCACCCATGGCCTCACAAGCACAATCCTACCATCCAATTCCATGTAAAATCATATTCCCCTTACCAGCCAAACCGAAACTCTCTTCCATATACTCATACCACAATTTGTCATTATGAAGCTAAATCGGCCGATTATCAAGCAAGACAATGGTCGGTAGATATATACTTGCCTCAAAGTTGTTGCTCGAAGAAATGGGAAAAGAGAAACGGTGTCGAGACGGGCTCGGGTTTGTTTCCTCCTCTTCGGTGTCGCACAAGTTCAAGTAACAAAGAGTGGGGATGGCGAGTGGGCAACGATGGAGCCGACAAGTCTCTAGTGTGGCTAGGGCCTCTGTGATTTGCCGGCTTCATTGGGGTGGGCGTCGCCCGAGATCAACCGAGCTCACGGGCGTCGAGGCGGAGATGGCAAGGGTGACGAGCGAAGAGCACGAGGGGAGGGAAGGATGTATCCACGAAGGGAGGGGAGAGAGAGAGAAGAGAGAGAGAGAGAGTGAGTGAGAGGAGGAAAGGGGTAGGTTTTTTAATAGTGAAGGGGGAAAAGGATAGGTTTTTAATAGTGAAGGGGGCTCAAGGTGTGCTCGGTTCGACAGAAAGGTTTCGCATGCCAATTCAATCACGAAGTTTCGCATGCCAATTCAACGAAATTTTTGCTGTAATGTGATTCAAACAAGACCCGAACAATTCTCGATTTCATTACGTATGTCACTAGCTTAAGTTCAGAAATTTTGCATGGAATAATTCATAAATCCCCAATTCACTTACGCCTCTAGAATTCCGAGCTCGTTAAATGTCATTTTGTTTAATAAATCGACCGCGGAAATTCAAACTATCACAAGTATTCCTAACATGAGTCAATGGAGGCACATGAGGGGTGAGTGATGGCAGCCATACTTAGTGAAGAAAGAGTAGAATAAAGAGGAAAATCTTTGTCAATCTCTTTTCTTGTGTAGTAGGTATTCGAGATTAATTGTATCCTAAAAAAAAATCTTGAATGGCTTTTTTTTTTCATTCGGGTATTTTCGAGTCGGATCTCGGTTCGGATCATAGCAAGCACACATCTTTCACGTTTCGATTCAGATTAGGTATCACTTAAACATGACCTAAATCGTTGATAACCTTACTTAGGACCATGTCTCACTTAAACATAGACCTTAGGTCTAGCCTCCAGGGAGTTCCCCATCAAAGTCTTAAAGTCCCAAGCCCAAGTCCCCTAGGTCTTAGGCTTAGCAAAAAGGACCTAAATTTAGAGTCCTACTTATCCATATTCACATGTTAGGTTGTTAGGTTTAGCCCACTTGAGTATGGCCTCCCGGAGACCTCATTGAGGATCTCGAGATCCCAAGTCTTAGTGCTAAGGTTTTGGGTTCGTATCTTGGGTCCCAAATTTAGCAACGGGGTCTCAATTCCAAGCCAAGGGTCCCAAGTCCAAACATATGTGGATTAGGCGTCAAGGTATATCAATAACGGGGTTATAGACTTTCACAAATAAGTGTCATATCCTATTCCATATTGTTTTAGTAATATCATTTGTTGACCTAGCTATTCTAGCTTAATCGAAATTAAACCTTATCTCCAAATTACACCAAAATCGAGCACAATCGAATACCCACATGATAAACAATTCTATACTAATTCAAACGTTATTTTCAGCTCGTGCCGAATTAGAGCACAATCAAAATATCTGCATGATAAGGAATTTGAGATTGATCAAACATATTCTCCACTTATGTTACATATTTTATTGTCAATATTTATTACATGATATTCTTAGTATGTGCTTATTAATCCAAATATGACTAAGTCAAATTCCTCCTCTTCCTAACAATGTACCGATCAACAACACTAGCCTCTCATTACAAATACCACCACACGCGCAAACTCCTACAACTGCTATTTCCAATCTTTATCTCTTCTCAATCTTTTAGAAAATGCCTTGATGGAACTAATTATGTGATTTGGTGCACAAGAATCCTACCATATTTTCAAGCCTCTAAGCTAACATCATGGTAAATAGCATTGAATTAGGACCAAAATCAAACCCACAAAGTCTTGGCCAAAACATACTCACTCCCAATCCCACCTACAAAGCTTATTACATTCTAGATTAAATAGCCCTTGACTGGATCCTTATTACAAAGAACAAGTCCTATAGTAACACAACTCACTAGCCATAAAACTTATGCATCAATTTGGTCCTATTTGGCCAACGCATATGGTTCTTGGTCAAGTGCTCGCTCCTCAACACTCTAAATGCAACTCCAATTCATGAGAAAAGGCGATAGGAGTGTGGTCGAATATATACAGGAGGTTACTCGGATTGCCAATCAATTGCCGCAATTGGGAAAGCCGTTCCTCTTGAAGAATACCAAACCCACCTCTTCCAAGGTCTAGATTTGGAATACTCCACTTTGGCCACTAACCTCTTAGCTATTTCAACTCATACTTAGTCCCCGACTCTATCTAAAAATGAGCCACACATTTTGTTGCTATCTCATGAGGGTCGTTTAGAGCTTTATAAGCCTAAATGTTTTCTTATTGGTGATATCGATAGTAAGGATAGTGATGATTCGACTTTGAGTAATGGTCAACCACCTTCAGCTGCATTTGTTGTCCATGATACATCACCAACTTTTGCACTTTCCAGCCAAAATTAGCTATTTTTGGGCTCACAACCGTGCCAACCAAAGACCTGGCTTGCTATTTACCTGTCTTCTACCCACCCCGTCATTACCGGTCATGTACGAGTTGCCCAGGGAAGGGGTCATCATCGGTGAGCTCCCTTTTGTCGAATTTTCCATTGTTGGGGTCACTATGCCACAATCTTCCGTGAACGATATAATTCTCAAATATTCCCGCTTGCAAGGGATGTTGACCCAATCCACCGACAGTTGTTCCACTCACACACGAATTAGAGCACAATACTAATATTCGTATAATAAGCAATTTGAAATTGCTTCAAATGTTATCTCCGGATCGCACTGAATCTAAGAACAAAAGCAAATTGAGATTGATTCAAATTATCTCCACCGATGGTTACCCATTCCCGTTGTCAATATTTATTACTTGAGATAGCTAAGTGTATATATTTAGAAGTCATCACTGATTGTAGTACACACAATACAAAATTCAAAATTTACAATTCTTCTATGTTCTCTATTTTTCAGCATCCCTATTTCAATCTCCGGTCCGTGACCAATGCATTTCCAACTTTAGGATTCTTTCTAAATATGAAGAATAATAGACATTGGAACCTCATGTCTTAGTGTAATTGAATTTAGTGACCAAAATGCCTATAATAGTCCAAAGTAGCTCTTCTCTTGCAAAGTATCTCCTTTTCAAATTAAGGGTCTTCAATCATTGGGAGATTGCCCCAGTGGCCACTCTTTTCATTTGGAAAGAGGGAGGTAGGGGTTCGAATCCCCACCTTCGAGGGAGTGGAATGGGGACGCGTGAGGAATAAGCAAGGTTTCATGACCTTGTATACGGCACAGAAGCACACACAATATGGCTTATATAGTAGAATAGGATTGTATAGAACTATACCAAAAAAAAAAAAAATTAAGGGTCTTCGGACCCCAAAAAAATAATAATAATAAGGGTCCATTTCCTTGAATGAAAATTTTCCGACTTTCCGATGTTTGAATGGCCGAAAACTAAAAAATATACAAAAAACGTTTTACATAAACTGAAAACAAAATATATAGATTTGGGGAAAACTACTTTCCTTCTTAAAGAAACTTTCCAACTTTATGGTGTTTGAATGACCGAAAACTAATAAATGTACAAAAATCATTTTACATAAACTGAAAAAAAAAACATACATAGATTTGGGAAAAATGACTTCTCCTTCTAGTAATAATAAAATCGGTTTCTCTGAACCATCAAACAAATAAAAACCATGAAATCTATTTTTCATTATAATGATGTTTTCAGAGAAACAAACGTCCTCCAAGTTTCATTACTCTTGCGATTTGTACGTATCGTGCACACTGCATTCCCTAAATGGAGACATTACAGACCTTTACTTTTTTTTCAATATTTGAGAAATTATTCAGTTCCCTTTCTTTTGATTGTGGATTCAATACATTGGTGAATTATTACATTCTAGTTATTGAACTGAGTGATGTCTTCCATTATTGTTTACTTCTTCCAGTTTCGGCTTTGGTCGGCGAAGTATCTTCGTTGTTGAATCCCGTGAAATCAAGAGTTTGACCTCTATTGGAGCTCAAACTCTCTAAAAACTGAAACCACTTTCCGGAATTTAAAACGAAACTCACCGACGCAAAGCCTCTCTCTTCATCCCCCTCAGGAAAAACCAGGACATGGCGTCTCCGATGCCGACCGCCTTTAGGATCTTATCCGGAATACCAATCTCGAGTTGCAGCATTAAAGGTGTGTAGCGGCACAATAAATGAACAACCGGCATCCCCAATCACCACAGTCGGTTCTGCCGTGTCGTGCTCGCTGTTTGCGAGCCTGAAAACAATTCCCGCTCACTGAGGGTCTTAATAGGGCAGACAGAAAACCTTGAAAAAATGGTGACTATGGACATGTTATTTTCTTATTGCTTATGCTATTTGGCACTGTTTGGCATGAAATACAATTTAACTGATCTTCACCGAACGTGACAGCGGCTATTTCATAATTATTACACATACATCAAAACATTTTCCAAAGTCATTTAATCTTGAAATGATTATGGAATTCTGAGAAGAAGAGAACATACAAGAAAAAGAAAGAAAACTGACTTATTGATGAGCTGGTATATGGGTACAAAAGAAATAGATAATGCAAAATTTATGAAGTTGGTAAAAGAAATAGAATAATGATTAGCTTTGAAAAGTCGGTTGCTTTTTGCTCCTGCTACTTAAATGAAAGGGAGAGCGGGCCATCCCTTGCTACTGAGCAGGCCTTATCCAACTGGTTTGAAGTCAATCCTGGAAGACCGGGAAGATTCCTAAGTCAAATAATTGGACAGCCACTCTTGACCAATTCCCTTCACCATATGATTTTATCCAAGAACCACCTATGCTTAGGGAGAATCGAATTTAAGTCGGTTTTTAGAACGCGCGTTACAATACTTTTGAAATAAAATTTTTGCTTTAAATTATTTGATAACGCTATTTCAAGAAAATTCATTTATTTATGTAAATTTATTTTTCTATTTCTAGAGCATTTTTTTTTCGAAAATATTTTTAAAGCCATTTGAAGAAGTAAATTTGTTTACTTCTCTTTAAAAGTAAAAAAATTAATTTATGTTTAGAATAGAAATAAAAAAATCAACTTCCACTATAAGTTAATTTCTAAAAAAAAGTATTGCTATGCACGCTCTTAGCTTCTTTTTTTTTTCTCCTTCTTTTTCACTTTGTTTGAAAATGATAGATATGTTGGGAATGAGGTTTCGAACCTAGGAACCTTAGGAAATGTACTTTTTTGCCGCAAATTGTTCCCACCCCACCACAAATAGTATGTTTTCCAAAAATAATAGCTATATTACTTCAAAAAGTCCGATCCTCAAGTTGTTCAAATAGTATTCCAAAAAAGCTATATCTAAAAATTAAGCCTGGTCCTCGGACACTGAAACCAGCCGGTTCGAAGAGACTAGAAAGCAATGTGTTTTCCTTGCGTACAAATGTTAAATCTACATGTCATAATGTAGCACAGCATAATTACAGCAGGAATGAACAGGAGGCATCCATTTCTTTACAGCAAATTGTATCCTTTTTACCAAAGAATCAATAAGCTCTTCGTAGCACATCCAAGATGGACTCTTGATTCTGAATGTCACTCTCCTGTGAATCGTCATTGCCTTGTGAAAAATCGACACCAGTGTAAGTTCTTATTCCAGGGCCATGGGTCCCGCAATCCCGTTCTCTTCCTCGCTGCGCTCGCCTTACTTCTTTTTGATGCTCGGTTAGTTCTGACCGTTTTCTTTTGACCTTTGGCGACGGTTCCTCCATGTGCTCAAGCGGATACTTTGGAACCTCTACTACCTCGACTCTCTTCGTAGTCCTGTTATGTGTTGATGTCACCTTGTATTGCTGTGGAGGTTCTGCTAAAGCGTTGCACCTTTGGAGCAATGATAGGCTTCTCTTCTGAAGATATATTCTGCCACTCCTAGAAAGTTTGTCCAGAACATGAAGCAAGCTTGGAGGGTAGTCCAATTTCATTTGCTCCCCATATGTCGAGTTCCAATAGCTAATGGCTGGATTCGAAATAGAAGGATTCAGGTGATCAAGGGTTTTCTCAAGGAGGCGCGCTTGGATTTTCAGATACAAGGAATCAAATGTGATAGGTGGCTGACTCCTCAGCGAACAATTAAGCATCTCGATCCATAGGAACTGCACTTCATCAGAGATGCTTTTCCATTCTGTTTCCTTGAGTGACAACCCCTGAAGCAGTTGAGGAGATATGATCTGCAGCAGACAATACGCATATAATGAAAGGCTAATTCTTTTTCTGAAAAGGAAAATGCCCATCTTTACAGGAACAGAAAAGGGTTGATTTGTCAGATTAATAAATAGCAAAAGCAAATGAACAAAAGGTGTAGTGTGGAGTTCGCACCACAGCCATGCAGCGTCCACTATGCTAAAACTGCATATCATGTTTATAGACTATTCTCCTTAAAATGTCAAACAGGATTTAGCAGACAATATGGAGGGAAAAATACCAACCTCGACAAACAAAAGTATATCTTGCTTCAAGTGAAGGCAGCCGGCTAATTCTCCCAGTGAGTGGAAAACCCTGCCACTCTTAATATAAGTAGAATGAAAAGATAAACCCAATTATGCTGTCGCAGGTCCTTACCTTGAGTTTAAAACAAGACTTCGTGATTCTGTATTTGCCATCGACATTTCCATGAATCTACAATATTACATATTCTACGTGAATAAGGATCTTTCATCCTTAGGAAAACATTGACGAATAGTGACAAAAACAAAAACTTCACAATTCACTGCACTGAGACAATCAGATAAATGAGCATTGTCATAATATTTTATCTTAGTGGAAGTACAATAAAGGTCCATTCAGAGAAAGACCACATGTTCTATAATAACTAGATGTATGCTTGTGCTATATCTCCTATTAGAGGGCGACTTGTTCAAAACAAACAAAAATTACAATAAGTTCGCTAGATTTTTAACTTTAACACAATCAGTATTCACATTCAAGACATACTGCTTAGGCACTTGCATAGTCTGATCATGTCATTCTCATAACTTAATATGTCAAAGTACTACCAATATATCCAATGAAAACTTATATAATCATTTTTTTCTCAGAAAATAAGAGATCTGCCAAGCTCAGTTACAAAGTAAACTCCTTATTGATTTACAATGAGCTAGGTCATTTAGCAGGCAGCTGACAAGGCATTGCCATGCGGATCTCCCAGAAGGAATTACATGTGGCTTGCTTTTAACGAACTTAGATCCTCATCAATCAACTTGCAAATGGAAGCATATCCAAATGGACGTGTCATCCTGCGCCTATGCAAACTAAAAGAAAGATAGTTGGGTTGGCTGAACACTTGGATAAAAGGGTCCCGGCTCTGATGCACCATAGAAAAGTTGGTTCAATATTCAACCTAATATGCAATGAGAGATGTTTGCACTTACCTTGCTGCAAAATGCAAGACACCATCTGACCCAGCTTTCATTCCATCTGTACGCACTTCACTTTTCAGATTCTGTTCCACAACATGTGTCAGAACATTGCCACAGAAAGAGATAAGATCGATTGCTAGATTATCTGAACTTGATCCCAGATCATTGCCATTTTCAAGCAGAGAAGTATTTCCTTGAAGGCATTCATTCAAAATCGAACACAACAATCCATGGAAAGTATTTGGAGTGGGAAGCTGCAGATCCATTGTGCTGACCAAACCATAAAGAGACATCCACTCTTCAATAAGATGGCCAACTTCAGGCTTTCTTAGTGCTGAAACAAGATACTCTCCTGAGGAGACTGCGGCATTTGTGTAGACTATCTTTTCCGTGTGATGGGAATAGACATAAAATGGATATGAGAGCAGCTGTATAACTGTTGATAAATTTAAAACCTTCTGGAGCAATGAAGGGTCATTTGCAGCATTCATGTGATCTTTCAAACCACCTGCTACAGCTGACCATAATTCCAAGCAGCTAAAATGTTTATGTTTATACAATAAAGCATTAATAAGAGCGAGATTCTGTGATGGATCATCAGAAGACAATACTATCTCCATAAATTTGCATGATGCCCATGAAGTTGTATCTGCTGCAGACTTATCTAGATGAGACTGAATCACCACATAGTACAGAACAATCAAATAAACTACTGGAGAAACCATATCCATATAAGCTATAACTGTCATATCAAGAGGTCGTCTAAAGTCATCAACTGATTCCAAATTTTCAACATACTTCAAGTCCAATGGTATCTTGTAAAGAGGAGATCCCAGAATAGAAGGTTGCAGCTGCTCGAAAATGGCCTGTATAAACAGGAGGGAAGAATGACAGAACCCGATTCCTGTTCTGTCTCCGCACCCTAAATTAGCGTCTTCACATGTCTTCTTCACGAAAGTCAGTATTTTCTTCAAAATCCACATAATATCATCATAATTAATGGATGGACTCCTGAACTCCATTTGAATTATTTTCAAAACTGATTTGAACATCCTTAATGCGGTATCAAAAGTCAAACTTCGATCTTCATTGGATTTTGCAACAGATGCTATTGACACTTCACAGATTGTCTGAATCACTTGTATATAAAAATCCAACTGACAAGGATCCCAAGGCAGCCATTTTATAGGGTATTGATTCCACGAGAATCTGCCGGACATCAAATTTCCCTGGTTTGGCGTCTTATTCGTATTTTGGCCTACCTGATCATCTGAATCCATCTCATCATTTCCAAACTTCACAGTTATAGGATCATCAAGTAGATCCAGACACAAATTGCATAACCAAGTTCTCATAATCAAAGGTCCACCATGAAAAGCAGCTTCAAAGACAGGCTCCAGTACCAGATTTCTGACTGATGGATGATTGATATAAATGTCAAGTTTATGTAGCAAATAACACCAAGTGTTAAAGCAGGATGAGTGGACAGAAAGATCGGTTTTGCTTGAAATGATGCCAATTAGGGGAGTCATTATAAGCTTTATGCTCTTCAAAAATCCACTTGACAGGGAATGGTCAGTATCAAATCTAGATTTATGCGCACGTTGCATTTGTTTCTCCTTGGTTGTGTTTGATCTTTGAGCTTGAAATGTAGGTTGAATAAGGGCATCAATGACACCTTCCCATGCAAACTGAGAGGGGAAAAAGAATGCGATCCACATTTATCAGGGAAGTACAAACTTCACATTATATAGCCTGCAATGCCCTGATACGAATAACGGAAGTGGAATTGGAAAGCTGGGGGAACCAACTCTAACATCAAGTTTTACAATTGCAATATCAGCACCAATTGAGGCTGCAACACAGTTGTTTAACCCCAAATCGCATCTGGACCTATACCAATATGGCATTCTTACTGAAGCTAGATGAATTTTTCTCTCAATACTAAGTTATGAGGAATCATTTGAAATCATCAATTCCAAAAGACTGCCTTCAGAGTACTTTTAAGATCATGCTATCTAATAAATGAGGATATTATCTTGCAGGAAAACTGTTTGGCAAGCTCTTCATGAAGTTGAATATTCGGGTGCTTCTAGGGTCCCGTAGGCAAAGAAAGGAACCGGACCCATTTTTAGCGGTAGTTTTCCCGATTTTGTTCTAATTTACCTAAATCATCTAAGGGTCACACGGACAAGTAGTCATTGAACTTAATAGATTGTCATAACTTGGTTGCATTTATAACTAATAATTTGCTTTTATAGACGGTGATTTGAATATAGAGTTCCTAACATGAACGCTTAGTAATTAATCGACAGGTAGTTATATACCAAATGTCGTAAGTGATGGCACCTATGGTAAGTAATTGTTCTCAATAATGATTAATTTTCCTGGAAGTCCATGTAGATGATAAATAAGTAACCATCCTTCAAATGGAGTAATTTACCTCAAAGTCTCGCAAGGTTGAACATTTTATTGTAACTTTCCACGAAAAATCGCAAACAACCTGAATTAATCGCAATTTTTTTTCCTAATCTAACAACTCACCCCAATTATAGTATCACTCCTTTACAATTCCCAAGTTTAAGGGCCCTTATCTAAGAGTAAGTCTCCCCATATGTTAATTTTCCTTACTCATCAACATCATTGACAATCTTATACCCAAGAATTTTTCTTTAACTACTCGAAAGCTACTGTCTTTCCAAAACCATCCCAAGGCCAAAACTGATGCTCTCTTAATTTAATGGCTCATATTGAACGAGACCGTTTCCGGATTTTTCCATACTAAACTATAGAACTTCCCAGAATATTCTAAGTGACCTATATGAGCTTACAGTTACTCAAATAGCTAGTACAAGAGAATGAATTACAGTAGTGGGAAGTACCTGTGAAGCAATCTGAACTTGCACGTCCCGATCGGAAAAGGTCAATTCAAGAATTTTCAGCATATCATTCAGCAAACAACGCTTCCTAAGAGCACGATCCCCCAATAAACGGATGAACCAGCCCCATGCCCGCACAGTTTGGACCTTGAAACCTTGTTCTAGCATCTCCTTCATGCTTATAAGAAATCTTTCTTTCATATCTAAGGCAAGAACCTAGTTTGAAAGTATACAAGGAACTGAAAATTCTTGAACTTATAATACAAGCTTCATGTCATGCTGCAGGTTCTCATAAATGCACATCATGCCTTGAAACTTCGTCAAGGTAAACTTAGAGAAAGAGAGATATCTCTGTCATGTATTACTATTCAGAGCATTCCCTTGTCCCGTGGTGATAAGCAAGTAAAATTCCGAGACTTTTTATATTGCAATTGTCAAACTAAGCATACTTTGTGCAAATGAAGAAGCAATTTTATGGTAACAATCAAGCAATATTATCTTCGATACAAGATTCTGAAACAAAAATGTTGGATAAAGAAGATTAGCTGCACAAATTGGTCTCCAGTAAACAGAGTGGACTGTCAATCACTCAATCTGCTTCGTTCAAGGAAGCACATCATAAATATAGAGACTGTATCAGATTGACTATGAGACTCAGACCTCATACCTATATTGATCTGAGTGATGAGAAATTGAAGTAATCGAATCTCATGTCTTCCTTCTCACAGTAATTACATGCGCCAGCTCACATTTTTTATAAACAGGACTGCCAGATTTAAGTGGACCTCTCTTAGTTTTCCACTTCATGTGCAAACCTTAGATACAGCTAACCAATGCACCGAGTTAAGAGAAATGCTAGATTGGGAAGAGTTTACTTCATATGTGTTGAGCAGCTGATTTGTTGGTACTTTCTTCTAATATTGCAGTTGAAAAAACATTGGCAATGACTTTATGAATTGCCCTATCTACCATGAGAATACTGTGTCACAGTGATACACTGAAAGAGAAAGCGATTTGACAACTCCGGAGAGCTGAAGAAAGTACCTTAGATAGAGCAAGTGAAGGAGGAAGCATCACAGACTTTATCTTCAAGAGGCACCTTTCTGTCATATCCCTTTCTCTCTTATCAGTGCTGAGAAGTCTTCTGTACAAGGGAGGGGTCCATATATGTGACGAGTCTCTCATCATTTCTCCAAGTTGAGATGCTATTTTCATTACAGCCTGAAAGAGAATGAAAATTGTCTGTAACATCAGTATAGCACAAATGGAAATTCAAACTTATTAGCATGAAAGAAGTGCATTGGTTCACATAAAAACATTTATTTGATTTCTTTAATTGGGAAAACTGGCTGTGCGATTTATTTTGTATCAACAAATACACGAAATTTTATCTTTGACCAAACTTCAATGAGCTATTCTATGCCGGTCATATATCTAATTCTTTATTAGTTACTGCAACATTGACTTCCATCGTTATTGTTTAGTCATGCAGCGCTGTCAGCGTGCACCCATCCAATGGAGTCACTAAAGGTGCATAAAGAACTCAAATGCTCTACTTGTGTGTTTTTTTTTTGGTAAAGACAAATGCTGTACTTGTTTAGCACCAATATCAGTGAGAAAGAGAAGTTTTGACCACTTCCCGCCATGTAGCAACGTTTTAAGTTGAAGAGCGCATCAGCTGAATGTTCTTATCATTCCCTTTATATATGCAAGAGAGATCGAAGGAGCAACTAGGACATGATTGAAAATGATTAAGTAACTCATACTGTGCTAAGAAATTAGAAAATACGTCAGCATCCAATATAGGTGGCCAAATAAATAGTTGACCATTTGGCTGAAAAAAAGAGGAGTTGACTGAGAGACAATTGGAGATGGCTCTGTCTCTTGAGGCCCTTTTTCTCTTTTTCGCTAGGGATGGTTGGTGAAACCATTGTTCTTAGGAGAAGGAACTACGTAAGTAATTCAGTTTCAGTTATCATTAAAGCGTGCCCATTGAGTAGAACAAACATGACAATGGATTTTATATAATCCATCATAGAACTAGAACATCCCCTTTGAAGATAAATTGCTACAAGAAACTTTACCTGAATAGCCTCAAAAGTTGTTGAAACTGACCCAAAAGGGTTGTCAAGTGCATGAACGATGGCTTTCAACAAAGACTGGAAATGGTCATTTAGCAGAGACCCATCAAACTGCTGCATAGATATACACCACATACCAAGGTTGCAGACTGACTGCGACGACGAAACAGACTCCTCTTAAAACTTTGAGGGGGGAGAATTTGATCATAAACATGTGGGTCACAGCACAGTCTACCTTCATTTTAGCAGTGATGATGACATTAGCCAGGGACTCCAAGACTCCACCAGCAACAACCACTGCAATACAAGAACAAATGCCATTTTTCTCCATTCAAGACCTAAATTCTAATTTCATCCCAGACAGCATCAGGAAAAAAAAAGGAGATTGAAGAAGAGTCACCTGGGATGGAAGCGAGAATTGTGGAATGATGTATCATGAAACCCAAGCACTTCATGGCCTGCACAGCACTACAGTTCAAGAAACAAAGAAAAGTTAGAAGCACATGTTACCAGAAGAAACCCCCTTTTATTCCATCACTCTCTCTCAAACATTGTGGAAACAGATACACCCTGACCATACACATAACTTTAGTACTTCACTCTTTTTCTCTTAAACAGTAAGAGAGATAGTAGCAGTGACTTAACAGCATCTGACTCTCCACTTCATTAATCAAGCGGGATTGTGAACATACGAAAAGAATTAACAAAAAGGACGAGTTGAGATAGAGAAAAGGAAATCACATTTCTTCATCATCTTCGCAAATATCGCCGACGAGCAGCGAGATAAGGATGCAAGAACGATCAGCGAGGGCTTGAATCGCATCGGGGTCGGAAACTGACTGCTCTTGGAGACCCAAAAGGGTGGAGTAGGCGAGCGACTTGCTGGCTCCGACGTCCGGCGAGACGAGGATTTGGGTGATCTCTTCGAGCTTTCCGGAGAAATCGGACATCGTTGCGACGGAGAACGATCAAATGATTGCAGATTCTGGAAGAGACGGAGCTTCGGGTTCGACGATGTCGGGCGATGCAGGCTCAATTTTAGCGCCAAAGCACAAACGCGGCTGGGGTTGGCGGGAGTACGAAAGGTTAGCTTTTATAGTTCAGTTGTTTTTTTTTTTTTATTTTTTTTTTTTTTCAATTTTTCAATTTTTTGAGGGAGGGGGAAAAAAGAAAACCTTTCGAAATTTGTTTTCGGCTTTTCAGTTTCGCTTTAATTAAAAGAGATGTTTTTATGAGACTCTGTGAGATTATTATCAACCTGTTCTAAAAACTTAAACCTTGTTAAATGAATACGTAATTTGATAATTAAATTATTATATTACTCTCTCACGCTTAGCTTAGTTTGGTGAAACTATGTGAGGTTTGGTGAGATCAATGTCAAGGGCTCTAAAAGTTTAACGGTTACATAAAAGCATAATTTAATATTTAAATTATTCTATCTGTTTTAGCTTTAATAATAGATTCTAATCTCATTTAAGGAAAAAAACTTGAAAAATATTTTTTTTTTTAGTTGTTATTACAGAAGATGAAAATAATTGTTATTAACTATTGAAACACGTACCACCAAACTTTTTTAGGTCTCGTTTGGTTTCACCGACAAAAAATCGACAAGTGAATTGTCATTCCTCTCCGACAAAAAAAAATTGTCATTCCTAGTATTGGCAATCCTAGGAAGAGTATTTTCTTTCGATTGTTTAGATGACTAAATAGTGGCTGTGTAAGTTAGGCTAAGTATCAACCAAAAAAAAAAAAAGTTCGGCTAAGTAGAATCGATACCGACAAGTGAACACGACACCACACACCGACACATCAATTTTAAAAAATAAAAAATTTCGACACGTTATGACACATTTTATATTAAATATATAATTTTATATATACACGATAAATTATCATTTTTATAATTATTTTAATCAAATTAATTTAATTCAAATCTAAAATAAATAAATAATAAAAAAGAGCCTAAAATGAACTTAGGCTAAAAACATTAATTCGCCGTTCGTTAATATTTGCCAACTCCTTAATAAGTCACACCATTCAGCTATTGCCACATGTACTGACGGGTCCCATTGTCAAGAATTTTGAACGGAACATCTCCTTTCTCTCTCCATTAATTTTCTATCCCTCTATTATCGAAAAGTTGCTGACTCACTCTCTCTCCTCTCTCCCTCCTGCCCTCAAGGAAATATTGGGTGCTCTCGGAGTGCCACGTCATCTCTTAGCCAGACCATAAAAAATTTGACACGTGTCTTTGCCGGTCTCGCTCTCAGCAAATTTTCAAAATCCTCAAGATCCTCCGTCTCCGTTATTGCTTCCCCCTTCTCTCTCTGCCTCTTCCCGATGACTGCTCTCTCTGCCCATCCCAATTCATTCAAGAAAATCTGCTCACTCTCTCTATCTCAAAGTCCAACCAAGAAGAAAACTTGCAAATCTTTCAGGTTTTTCTAATTTCACACCCCAAATCTTCCTCAAATTTGCCTCTACCATAGTAAAAAACCAGAGCACACCAACACCATTGTTGCTAAACACCAAAGCACACCAACGCTCTCTCCTATTATTCTCTCTTTAATTCACACACCATGCTCTTCCCTGTTAATATATTTTCCTCCCCCCTGCGTTTCATCCTTTGTTTTGTTCACTCCGTTCTCCACTTACTCGCTCTCGGGCTTGCTTCGTCCGGACGAAGCAAGTAGTGAAACCGCATACTCCGAAAATGGACGATGAGTATGCTAAACTCATCAGCAGAATGAACCCACCCGGGTATCGATTTCTCTTTCTCTCCCTGGGTTTCTCTGTTTGGGTGAGCTTTTGCTCCTGAGCCTGTGGATTTTGGACAAGGGTGTCAATTTCATGCGTCTATACCTGTGTTGTTTCTTCCAATCGCATCCCTTTCTCAGTGATGATGGTGGAGAGGGTTGTGTCAATTTTATCGTTCCCAATCACTTTTGGGGTTTGCCTTTGGGTGCTTTGAGGTTTCGTGTGCAAGTTCTTGCAGCGTTGCGCCGCTTTGAGTTTATATTTACTTTTTCGTCCATTTTCCTTTGCAGAACTTATATCTACTGTTGACTGTGATGCGTCTGGTCTCTTACTTCTATTGTTACATGATTGTATATTTAAGATTGCTTCTGCAACCTCTTCGTTCCCCATTTTGTTGGGATGGCCTTAAATCTCAAGCTATATTTTGCAGACCTGGACTTTTTTGTTTATAACTAAAATGACGGCAAACATTGTGGGAGCTGATTTATATTTGGTATAGGTTTTATGTTCTTCAGTATCTTAGTATCACAAACACTCGTTAAAGAAAGGGTTACAATGTGGTGATTATCGTTTTCCCGTAGTTGCTATGTTACTCTGCCTCTCAACTGTAATGCTAGAAGTACATAAAGCTATTCTGTCATATTGTGTAGATGAAATGGTGGCTTTTTGTTCTGATTCATTTGCATTTTCTATGGATATCAAGGTTCTGAAATTTGATCGAGAAAGCCACTAGAACATCCATCTATTGCGATTTTTGCTGCATTGAACCTAGTTTTGCCAAATTTATTGTTTTTTTTAAAGTCGTCACATCAATTACTTTGTACATGTAAAGTTATCAAATTGTTGAATCAGAGGAAATTACTCACTCATACTATGAAAGACTTTTTTTCTTAAGTAATGGATGAGATGTTATTTTGCTTGCAAAAACAATACGTTTAATACTTTTTGTTCTTTTCATTGTAGCATAAAACTTCCCATCTTGCACATGTAATGCGTGATTTGAAAAAAAGTTTTGAGCCTCCGAGTAGGTGTGATTTTTCCAAATGAATTTGAAGCATATAATGATTATATGGCTTATATAATTGACAAAGGACTTTGAGTGAGGAAGGCTAATGTGGTTAGAAATGCTAAAGGAGAAATAACTCGACGGATATTTGTATGTAACTATGAAGGGTTTTCCGCTAATATATTCAATAAAGAAAGGAAATATGAGAGGTTTGAAGTTAGATGCGGCTATCTTGCTCATATTAAATTTAGGGTGGGCAATGGTGTCTATCAAGTTATGGAGTGTGTTTCGAGCATAATCATGATCTTATACCCAAAGATCAAAAGCGTCTAATAAGATGCTAGGCTATCCTAGCCGATATGGCTAAATCTAGCATTGGGGGGACTTGCTCATTCAAGTTCTTAGCAAACAAAGCGGGAGGAAGCCAAAATTTACATTTAATGTTGCTTGATACTCAAGATCACTTGCAAACAGAAAAGATCCAATGTTATAAGTGTGGGGATTGACAAAGTCTTCTAAATCATGTTCATTGTATACAAATACAAAACCCGATATTTTTCTACGCTGTACAGGTAGATCAAGAGAGTAGGTAGACAAATCAATTTTAGAGAGATAGCTTGTCCAAATTTGATTACGACTATTTTGGTGATATGTTGGTATTTGATACTACGCATCTCACCAACAAATATAACATGATATGTATACCTTTTGTTGGAATAATCACCATTAGAAGAATACTCTGTTTGGATGTGCATTTTTGTTGGATAAGACTAATGATTCACTTATTTGGTTATTTGAGGTATTTTTGGAGTCTATGGGTGTTAAGGCTCCAAAAACCATCTTTATTGACCAAGTCCAAGCAATGGCAAAAGCCATTAGAACGGTGTTTCCTAATACACAACACCTTTTATGTAGATCGATGATGAATTTGAATCTACTTGGAAGGAAACGGAGAGGAGTGGAAAACCGAGAATAACACTTGGCTTCGGAGATTATACAACTTTATACATAAATGGAGTTCAGCTTTTGGTTATAATATTTTTACATGTGGTATAAGATCAAGTCTAAGGAGCGAGAACACCAATGATGTCTTCTAACGAATGTTGACCAAGACGTTGACCATTGTAGAATTTGTCCACCACTATGAAATAAATTGAAGCGCATGCGATAAATTGAAAGTCAAAATGATTATAGTCTCGTGGGAAGCCCAAAATGTATATTTTGAACAATGAGATTTTGACACATGCTGCCTCTTTGGATACTAATACCATATTCAAAAGGTCTAATGAAGAAATGTTGCAAAATATCTCTAAACAGATTTCAAGTACTACACTCGATGGATTGGTTGAAATGTATACTTTGGGGTGTAAGGGGATTCAACGTGAACATGTTATCCGATTTGATGCTACGAGACTTTTAAGTTTCTTGGGAATGCAAATTATTTGAATTAAAGGGGTGGTTGTGTCGTCATGCCTTGCGCGTGTTGATTGGGAACATATCGATTCGGGCATTCCATCTTCTTACTTTTAAAAGATTAACTAAGGGTGCCAAAAAATGAAATGTGACTTATGAATCACCTCAAATGTCAACGAGTCCATCTAAATTTAATCGATTTTTCACGTTAACGCTAGAATCTTTTGAATTGATGAGTTTGGGAATCGAAGATGGAAATACTACAAGCATAGTCAGGAAAGCCTTACAAAAAGGGAAGGCTGACATTTCATTAAACAAGTCAAGTCTGGTTGTGACCGAGGATGCTAGTGATGATAATAACAAGGCTTCTTTGTGTGACATTGCGAGTATTGAACCCCCTTCAAAGGAAAGGAGAGGGAATCGCTTAAGAAAGACTTAAAAGCTCAAGTGAGGAAAAAAAAAGAAAAATTCTAAGAAAGGAATGCCATCAATGCGAATAGAAAGTCAAGGTGAGTGACTTATTGTTCAAGTTAATACGAGTAGCTAAAATTTTCTCTTATGCTATTTGATGCCAATTAACATATTTAATACTTTGTAATGTAGAGTTGGTTGCCCAAGCAACACATGATCAAACTCATTCAAATCACATCCATAGTGCCTTTTATCCTAGCAATATTGGTGGTCCTACAATAGATCCAAATTTTCATAATAATGTGTGTTGCTCTTAGTCTTCCATTTGTACTTACATTATGCTAATTTGTATATGCAGCTACCATTCACATGCCCACTGGGAATGTGAATGAATTTTCCCCATTCACTAGTCGGGTATTTAATAGTTGGAAGCAAACTAATGGATCAATGGAAGCATTTAGTTACATTGTACTAATGTATTCATTTATTTTATGCAGATGTAATCACCATACGTCATGCCCCTAGGGATTATGCCTGGATTTTCCCCATTCACTAGTTAAGTGCTCATTATGAAAATCAATTTACATCCTAGTGTCGTTTCATCATTTTGTATTATATTATTTATTGAAAATGGTTTGTCGTGGATAGATGTTGGAGTATCTTAACGGATCTCATGGAACCATTTCGAGTCGGGTATTATTTGCATTTTGTGGATGTGGGATTATTTGAGATAATATTTATCTAGCTATGTTGTGCAATACAATGTAAATATATTTGTTATTCCTTCGTGCAGGGGTTATTACACTCTTCTCAACAACCTGGGATAAATGAGTTGAGGAATTCGAAGGGCGTCGATAATGTATGGTCGCAAAGACAAATAGTTGGGAGGAATTCTCATTAGGGGCGAGACGGCTTAGGAGGTGGCGGTGGTGGTGTTACCGTTTGTTTCGTTTATGTCTTAGGACTTAAAGATCTAGGTATGAGGTTCTAGAGAAGATGATTCTCGTTATCCTATTGTAAATCTATCAATTAGATGTGATTCATGTGTTTTTTCTTGAATCCGTGATCCCGCATTCTAATTGCTCTTTTCGTTGTGTCATGTTCATTGATGGAATAGGTGTTCAAAATTGTTGGATCCAAACAGACCCGTGAAGTAGCTATATTTTCTGTTGAATCATGGCTTGTAATTGCTCTTTTTCTGCCTTGTGGCATAATGGTTGAACAGGGCTACATGAGTATCATCTAAATGCTGATCTCATGGACAATGTGCTGAATGACCAGGTACTCAATCTTCTTGCTTTTCCTTCAGCTTGCGGTGAACGTCAGCGCAAACCATATTGAACCATTTAAGGATAAATATGTATGATTCAAGTTGCCAAATGAATGTTCTCCATTCCAAGAGCTTTCATTTAAGAGGTTCTCTAAAATTTTAATTTTCTTCTCCAGCTTAATTTTCTGGGGTTGAGAACTGAGAAGTTTACTTTTAATTGCCCTGACTTTTTAATGATAAAAGGTCTTATTAAACTTCTACTAAATGGTTTTCAATTAAGACCATTCTACCAAGTCAAATCTCCAACTCTTTTTTCTCTCCACTATAGCTATCGTTAGCCCCCATTCACTCTAAGTTGAGCAAGGAGTCTCCTTTCAAATGGAGTCTTATGAGTTGAATGTGGAGTGTTACCAAAGTTGTTATTTTGAATGATATTTGATTCTTTGAGGTCGATTTTTGCTTTTTCTTTTAGGATTGTATCACGAAGTGCTTTCAGAGATCATTGATTAGACTTGATTAAATTGTTACCTTGCCTTTTGTTTTTCTATATTAGAGTAAAGTTGTTCTTTACTGCTTGACGAAAACCTTGATAAGGAGGGTAAGGAAAATTCAAAGACTCAAAAGACAAACATAGGTATCTTGATTATGCCTCACCAAGGCAATGGAAGTCGCTGTACCACCCCCTATGCAGTCCATAACACAAGTGCTATGACGCATTAGCGATTGCTGAAAGCATAGTATCTGAAGAGACTCCGAAGGTTAGAAGAAGCATCAAAATGGTGCTTGTTAAAGATCTTTATAACATGTTTAGCAAACCATAGTTAAATTAGGGAAAAAAGAAATCTGTTAAAAACAAGGCAACGTTGTACTCATCGGGAATGCAACAACCACTTGAAAATTTCATTCAAACAATCCCGGTTTCTAATTGCCTTGTGGAATAATGGTTATCGTCATAAAATCTCATTCTTCATCCATTCATAAGATGGTGCTTTGTAAAGCAAGGACCACGAAACCCTTTGATGTCAGCAATATTCTTTACATCATCAGAACCATAAAGAACTTGTCACTCACATCACATCTATGCTCGTCGCATATCAGATTTTGAATCTTCGTCACTCAAATTAGCAAAATTATAGGTTGCAACTATCTACTTTTCAAGACAATTAGCCCTACTAAAACAACCAATAAAACACAAACTAACAAAAAAAATACCTATTAAATGGTGTATATCATGCCTAAATCCCTACACCTTCTCATTAATCTTCTCGAGTTTGTCTTTCAAATCCTGAAGTAAATACTCAATATTTCTCATGTCATCTTCAACTACTGTAGGTGGAACCTCTGTGATAGGATGGCGCACATCGCTTGTAGGCAAACACCAAGAAAAAAAGTCTCATGTTCTATCCAAATAATGATAGTGGAACTTGTATTTGTTTTTTGTTGATTCCGATACTTTCAATGGCAACACACAGACCACATTTACACCTTTTATTTTGGAAGGTCAATCCTCTCCAAGTAGTCTCATTGACACGGGATGAAAGCATCATACCCGCAAGACAACACCTTTTTTTTTTCGGAGAATCAGTTTGACATATGATAATCCAAGTGCAACTAATGCAAATGAGATGACATGGGGTAAGCAAAGAGAATCATGTTCCGGAATTTCGAAGAATTAGTTTTGCAAGTAAAGTTTCTTAAAGTACTATAGGAATCCTGTAAAAACACTTCAATTTAGACATGGTAGGTGAAGACAACTTCACTTCTCTTATGCAATTCTTCATTATCTTTCACCACTGAAAAATAGACTAAGAACATATACAATAAAATAATCACACACATCGATAGCAGAAATTGAGGAACTAAAATGAAGCACCCCCACCTCCCCACAAATGAAAAAGAACAAGGTGAAGGCAAAGAAGAAAAAAAAATCAAATCTAATTGACATTCCAACACCTTTGCAAAATCCTATTTTTGCATGAAACAACTTCATCAAGTAATGACAACACTAGAGGACGTTAGGGAAGTCACAATAAAGAGACAAACATCAATGAATATGTTTCCTTTAGTAGAATGTTAATTCCCTAATCTGACCGTCTTGGAGGATAGTGACATAGTATAAAGTTATAAACAAACCATTGCTAAATGGAATCTAGCAATATTCTTACTTACAAAAGCAATAAAGGTGAAGAAAAAAAACTCAGATATAATACCCAATCTCTTAAAAACTCATATGTTGGTCCATTAGCAACAGAAAATACAATATATAGGCTACTGTGCAAAATAGATAAATTGCAAGTTTTCACAGAATAGATTACATCAACGGTTTCATGTTGGAAACCACATGATGAAACGGAAGAGATAAATCATTGTACTCAGTTGCATCATAACCCAGACAACATCACACAAAAGTTTTTTACTTCAACCCTAGCCCTTTTTAGCACGCAAGTAGGAAAAAAAAAGCCGATTCTACCAAATCAAAGCTAAAACATAACAAGAGAGAAATCGAGAAGAGGAATCGACCAAACCTTGATCGAAAATATATGATACACAACCATAGATATAGAAACCCAACCAAACCTCGATCGAAAATATATGATACAGAGCCATAGATGATCTCGATGTTTGAGCGAGCTCTTCTCTGAACTTTCTTTGTGGGTACTTTAGGCCACTGACTCCCCTCAAAGAATAGATTTTCAAATTGCTTATTGTAGATGTTCAATAAGTTGTCTGAAGCAAAAATCTAGCAATGGATTGACTAGCTTTTGACGTAGTAATAGCAAAAATTAGAGAAAGCTATGAGAATGAACGCGAGACGAGGATTTGAACCCAATCCTCAACGATCGTTGATAAATGAACTTCCTCATTACATGTTTAAATGAAAATATATGATACAGAACCATAGATTAACTTGATGTTTTTGTGAGCTCTTCCGTGATACAGAACCATACATTAGGCCATTGAGTTCCCTCCGAGAGAAACTCATGGAAAGATACAACGAATAAAAGAGCGACAGTTCCACAATGTAGAAACAAAGTCGAGGGGAAAAAGCATGCAATATGCACTTTTGTGATGAATAATTCTGCCGAAAAATGAGCTGGTGAACTTAAGAACTTCACACACAAGCACCACAACAAGCTTGAGAGAGAGAGAGAGAGAGAGGACCTTAGCGGACCAAAGCAAGTTACGACCACAAATTCAGCGAATTCGCGATAGAATTGCTGAAGGAAAATGCAGCATAATCAAACATACCAAAAGCAAGCAAATGCGACTTCTTCCAAAAGCTGGAGTACGGACTTGGCAGATATTGGGTAGGATTTAAAGGTTTGTGGGAGCATTCATTAGGATTTGAAATGAGGATTTCTTGTTTCTCCCTCTCCCTGTGAAGAGGAATTTGAGAGAGACAGAGAGAGAGAGCAGATTTCTCGTGGGATGGGCTGGGAAGAGAAGAGAAAGGTCGCGCAGAGTAGTCATCAAGAAGTAGCTAATTAGAGGAAGCAATAATAGAGAGTAACAGAGACGGAGAGAAGGGTGGGTTTGAAATTTTGCTGACGGTGGGCCCCAGTTTACCACGTGTCGATTTTTGAGTGAACTGACTCATAGATGAGTTGACACTCCAAGCGAGTCAAATATTTTTTCCCCACCCTCCCCCTCTTCACTAACGCGACATGTTCTCTCTCTTCCCCTCCCTCTTCACCTCTCGAATTACAGCTTCCTCTTTCAATTTTCAATTTTCAATCTCTAATTATCTCTCTCTCCCAAATTTTGCTCTCTCTTGAGAAAGAGTTGCCCATTCAACTTTCCCATTTTCTCAGATATTTCAAGGAACGAAGCCACCTCCACCGTTTGTTGCTCGGCGGGAGTCCGGCCATGTCTGTCATTTAAAAAAATCTTTATATGATTTGAAACAATCTTCCAAAGCCTGGTTCGGCAAGTTTAGTGAGGCGGTACTCCATTTTTGGGCTGTGTAGATGTATTGGAGACCATTATTTATTTTGCCGCGTTTCTAGAGCCGGTCGAATATTCATTGTAATTTATGTAGATGATATTGTCATAACTGGGAGATGATTACACATGGATTAAAGAGTTGAAATTGCATTTGCAATAACAGTTTTCATATAAAGGATTTGGTACTACTTAAATATTTCTTGGGTATCGAAGTGGCATAGATGAAGAAAGATACTTATATCTCACAACAAAAATATGTTCTAGATTTACCTATAGAGACATGTATGCTAGGAACTAAACCACTTGATATACCCATGGAAGTGGGCTTAAAATTGATGGCAAAGGATGGTGAACTGTTAGACGATCCGAAAAGGTATCGAAGAGTTGTTGGAAAATTAAATTTTCTAACTATCACTCGACTTGATAATTTCTTTCCAAAGGAGTGTTGTAAGTCGGTTTATGTCTTCCCCCGTACCTCACATTGGGATGTTGTAATCGAATCCGAGATACCGAAGAAAGCTCTAGGTCGTGGTCTTGGTTATCAAGATCATGGTCACAAAAAAATTGGAAGCCTTTTCGGATGCTGATTGGGCATGATCTCATATAGATAGGAGGTCTATATCAGAGTTATTGCACCTTTGTGGGAGGAAACCTAGTATCTTGGAAGAGTAAAAAACAAAGTGTCATGGCTTGATCAAGTGCAAAATCAAAATACGAGCTATGGCTCAAGCTACTTGTGAGTTAATTTGGATGTGTCGGCTATTAGTTGAATTTGGATTTGAAGATCCTGGGCCAATGGAGTTGTGGTGCGATAATCGAGCAGCTATCAATAAATGCTTTAAACCAAGTATTCCATGAGCGTACCGAGAATATTGAAGTTGATTAACACTTTGTCCGTGAGAAACCTTAAGCTAGAGTTATTTCTACTAGTTATGTTAGGATCGGTGAACAACTAGTTAATATTTTCATCAAATCTCTAGGGAGTAGTAGGATTGAGTACATCTATAACAAGTTGGGCATGCTTGATATCCGTGCTCCCGCTTGAGAAAAAGTGTTAAAGAGTAAAAGAGTATGATGATCTTTGTGAGTTTTGATTGTTTACCCTAGTATGTATTTATACCGTTCTTTTCATCAAATAAAGATTAAGTTCTGTTAACAACTTCATCATACTCAAAGAAGGAAATATCTCGCAATGGTAAAATACTTATGCAAAGAAGGGTAGCAACAATGGTAATCCTTTTGCATATGAGACCCCACAAAAATGCATTTAAGAGATCTAGAGCTAATTTGGAAAGCCCTGAAGATGCACGAATATAGAAGATACAACCCAATATACAAGGTGGTAAATAAAACAAGAATTCATAAGAAAAAAGAAGAGTGTGAGGAGTTGCAGCCTTAAGAACAGAGGACTAAGATAACATAAGATAACATGCATTATAACATCGTCAACCCAAAAAGATTTGTCTACCTTCATTTCAAACATTAATGATTGAGCAACTTCTAACATGTGGCGGTTCTTCCTTTCAAAGAACACCATTTTGTTGTGGTGTATTTGAATAGGAAGACTGATGAAGGACGCTCCGTGGGGTCATGAACTCAAAAAAAGGGTTAGAAAAGTATTCTTTGGCATTATCACTTTGAAGAATACAAACAGGAACTGAAAATTGAGTATTTACTTCGTTAACAAATGCACAATACACAACAAATAACTCGAAACGACGTTTCATTAGATAAAGCCAAGTGACTATTGAATAATCATCTACAAAAATAACAAAATACTTGAACCAAACCTAGAAGAGGTAGGACATGAACCCCATATATCAAAATGAATTAACACAAACGGCCGGGAAGCTTGTTTATTGATTCTTGAACGATAACTAATACAAGTGCAATTTTTCAAACCGACATGACTCACACTCAAAACTAGATAAAGAATGAAACCGAGCATCTAACTTCTTTAAACTTTCCAAGGAGGGGTGGACTAAACGACAATGGATCCGATGTGGGGAAGTCGCAGAACAAGCAACACTAATAGTATAATCAAACAAATATATCCCCCGACACATGTGCTTTACCGATCGTCTTCCTCGTTTTCAAAGCCTAGAAAATACAGAAATCGAGATAGAAAGTTATAGAACAATTATATGTTTTTGTAATATGACTGATAGACATAAGGTAAAACAGAAAGCTTGGGAGATACATAACCGAAGATATGGACGATGTTAGGGGAACTGTGCCTATCCCCTCTACTTTGGATAGAGAACCATAAGCTACTGTAAAAGTGGACATAGACTCATGAAAGTTAGAAAAGATACATGAAGCTTCAGTCATATGATTGGTAGCAACTGAATCAATGACCTAAGGGCAAGAGGCAGAAGAAAGACACGTTGCATTACCTATCTGGACAAAAGTAGTTGTGGAAGAGAACTATGAAATCGGCTTAGAAATCCGATACTGATTATACCTAGCAAATTTTTCCTTGGTCATTCTAATCACCTTAGGCTTCATAGGACTGCGAAGTGGTATGGGATTCTATTGCACTTTCTACAATCGCTGCAGCTTGTTGAAGGAGCCTTCCATGGAGCTTATAACGAAATTTCTGAATGTGTCCAGGTAAATCACAATAACGACAAGTCCTGACAAATCTGGTATTACCCATTGTATCACTAGAAGTATTACTCAACAAGGGTGGTTCGCCTCTACCAAAACCACGGCCACCATCACCACTTTTGCCACCACTACGACCTTGACTACTACCGCGATTTCCTTGGGTTGCCAAGGCTGAGCTATCACTCGTAGAGAATGCATCCTTAGATGGTTCGCGTGGGACCCTCAAGACATGAGCTAATGTCTCAGTGAGTGAAGTCATCTTATCTCCTCCAAGTATTTGGGAATGGACTGCATCATACTCTGGTCCTAGTCCTCCCAAAAATCCATAACAGCCAATTGTTCTCGTTGTTCCTGCATCTTCATAACATCACAGGTAATGGGCAGCAAAGAATTAAGCTCCTCATACATCCATTTAAAGTGTCGGCAAAATACTAGGTAAGTGATCGGCCCTTTTTGTCAGCCCTCTAAAATTCTTAAGACACTTCATAGATCCTTGAAACATTATTTTGTCCCGAATAAAAGACATGCAAGTAGTCTCACAACTCCTTCACCGTATCATTATGTGCAACCAAATCCGCAACATTTGGATTCCATGGAGTTCAACATTTGACCAAAAATTCTGGCCTCCTTAGTTTTCCAATTTGCAACAGAGGCAGCACTGTCACCTGTTAGATATTTCTATTGCCATCTCACAGTCAATACTAACAACACAATTTTCGTCCATTGCTGAAAATTGGTAATGCCTTCTAACTTCTTCTCTGTCAAACAACTGGAGGATATAGACACAACCTCAGCCACTACTTTATTTTGCGCCATAATCCGACGTGTACCAATATGACACGAATTTTCAGCACAATTTCACACAAAATAAAATTCAAATCTCACCGGCCAGAATGCAATTAAACAAACTACCAAAATTTGTTTCAAACTCTCCAAATCTCATACGACACTTCAATCAGGTTCATCTATTTCATCAAAACATACACCGACGTCGTAGATTACACCCAAACTAAAAACCATCCCATTTAACATGAATTTCGAGATGAACCGGGTCAACAACCCCATAAAGCCAGCTGCTGTGATTTTTTTTTTTTAACTACACAAGAGGATAGTAAACACGCGAACGAACCTTGGAGGACCAAGGAAATCAGATCTGCGACCATAGAGCTCAAATCAGCTCGCAGGGAGGGAGGCAAGCTCGACCGGCATCAGATCTTGGCTGATCGACGTTGGGTCTGGAATGAACAAGACCATGCAACGCCGGACAACACCAGATCTGAGTCGATGACGCTCGCCAGCGTCAGATCTGTACTCAACAAGGCTGAGCAACGCTGGATTTGGTTTGGACCACGCTCGCCGATGTCAAATCTGAACTCGCAATGACTAGGTTTATTATTGCTCTAATACCATGTAGTACGCTTCTCACTTTTATATTAAATAACACTTAAATGAGCATAATAACCCTCTCCAACATTAATTCTATAACTAACCCTCTCACACTTTAACACCAACAACAACAAAAAATCCGCGAATTAAGTAGATTTGAAAAGCCTTCCAAAGTATTGTTGGCCAGCTATAACGGATCTTAGAATTAGACAAAACGAGGTGCGACTCCAAGTTCCTATTGAATGATATATTTGAGAGTCTATCGACTATATACTTAGAACCGAAATAGTTCTCATGAAACTCAGCACAATATGGTAACAGATTACGTCTGCACGGACAGTAGCAGTAGAAGCAATTAGCAAGAACTAAGGGATGATATTTGTTAAGTAAAATAAAGCAAAGGTCTTATTAAAAAGTACCCCACTAGGGCACTTATTAAATATGCTTAATGGAGGAATATTCAATTTCCAGACATTGATAATACGTATCACGAAGATGATCAGTGCACTTGGATTTGCAATATATTTAGGCGCTATCGCTATTTTTCGTGTGCAAAAGGCAGACCAGGCTTGCTTGCTTGCTTGCTTTCTTTAATAATGGGAATAAACGAACAAAAAGACAGGTGAAAAGATTATCACCTAATTCTTTTTTGTTTGGTTCGTAGCTCTTCCCTAAATTATTGATTTGTTGCTCCCATCCCATCGTCTCCAAAATAGCTTTTGCGTGACTGTCCAGTGTGCCTCTAGGACTATGACACCAAGTTGTTTCGCAGGGTGCAAAAAACAGAACGTAAAATCACACACTAAAAGAAACACATGCTCAGGAAGATCAGTCAAGTACCGCTTTTTCGGCGGTCTTGGTTTGTGCAACTAGCAGACTCAGCTAATCCGGTGGTGCAACAGGTTAAGGTGACGATAACTAGCACAATCAGTCCTACGCGTCTCCCTGAACTGAGCGTGACTCTCTACTTGCTCGGAGCACCAAGGAGGACCCGGACGATGAAGTCAGTTTGCAAGACACGCACCCCAGAAGGGAAGTGTAAATAATAGGACAAATCACCATACAGGCTATCACTAACGCACTTACTTTGATGCCCCACCATACGAATATGAAATATCAATTCCAATTCTCTCTCCGCATGGCCACTTATTTCCATGGCCATTTAGTGGAAAGACCTCCCACTTACTTGCCATTGCCACATCCCTAGTTATTACTTGTGTGCAAGACTAACTCTTTCCTACCGCAAAAAATTGCAAGAGAAAACCCCTCCCCATATGCTCGACACGTTCTCTTGTGTGCGACAGTTAATGAACCAAATCATAAACAGAACTTTGGTTAGTTTTTCTTTTCTTCCTTTAACCCAAGTATCATTATCCAGCACATAAATCAGGCAATAGAAAGCTTTTATATGGTTATGTCTAGAAGACTAGCACTTCTCTATGCAACTAATGTCTAGCAACAAAATAATTCAAACAATCTTGTATTGTTGGATTTATAAGAAGCTGGACAAAAAATTGATCCAAATCTGAGAGAACTCAAAACAAAACTATGATAGTGATCTCTTTAACTATCTGAAATTGCAAATGTTACATGTTCCTAACCCTCCAACCTTGTTTAACCATTTGTTAACATTTGGCAGGTCGTCTGAGATGGAAGGGGATGAAATAAACTACAAGCAACCACAAAAGAATTTTAAGATAAAGCTCTACTGTTCCACTGCCAAAGTTCTAATGTACCTTCAATTCTTCAGAAACACCTCAGTTCAATCACATTTCGGTACTAGCCTCCAACCCCCACGCTGGCATCACAAACTGCAGAGTTTAAAGCACAGTAAAGTGCTTATCAAATTTTAAGGACAGGTACATCTCACAGTAATTTTTATAGACTGCTATTAATCACCATTAGAATGTGATATTGGCATGTGCCATATAGGACCTCTAGGATTAAAAAATCCTTGTTACTATTCACAAACATAGAAAGCTGAATGTTGTCAATTGAAAACCGAGCACAAACAGAACATACCGCTTCAAGCAGTTCTAAGAAATTGGAGGGGCCAGCGTCCAACTTCAAAAATTTGGTGCCTTGACCTAATCTGTTCGTCTTAATTATCCAATTAAGGTTGAGATAGAAGCTGTTCCAGCTCTTGCTCGAAGTCTTCATCTTCTCCTTCATCTGGTTCGTCCTCCAGCCGATGCTGTACTAATTGTAATTGTTGCTGTTTCCATTTTTCACCACCATGCTGATTGAAACCTATCTGGCGGTAAAGCATGTCTCTCTGCACAGTCCAGTTTTCATCAATCTTCGTCAGTTCATCTCCAAGTGGTTTCTTGTTGTGAGCTATATGTTCTATGTTCTGAACATCGACCACCTCGCTAGCCTCTGTAACAAGAAAAAAAGAAAAACACAGAAAAAAATTGATCAAAGTGAGAAAGGAAGGCACATTCTAGTTCAATGATAATCTAATCCAATATACAAATAGAAAAGTTCATAGAATGAAGCTTTGAGGTTCTGGTAGCGAGAGGAGCGGAAATTGGGCAGTCACATGCACTATGAATCACATGCTATCCAGGAAGAATTTTCCTAATGGGGCAAGTAGCTTCTCCCCAGACCTTTAAACTGAACTCGATGACAGTTAAAGAAAAGTGCTTGAAAAGGGAAAGGAGAAGTCCTTCATTTCATAGTTCCTCCTCTGCCTATCCAGTGTACTGACATGATAGGGATTGATTTTCACCTAGGAAGTTTCTACTCTTCCGCTCTTTAAAGCAAATATAAAGGCCAAAGAGCAATCTTTGAACGCACTACACGCGCCCTCGGTTTAGATAGTTTGAGTATAGCAGGACTTGAAATGGCCACCACTAGATTAAAACCCCTATGCTCTACCAACTGAAATATACACATACACCACAAGTAACCAGAAAAGTTCATCAATTAGAGCAAAAACGAAAAAAGAGACTAATTTTTTAATTTAGACGTATTTCGATATAGAATAGTTAGTAGAACTAAAATGACATGTCAGAAATTTTACTTTCTAGCCAATTCTTCCTCTCATAATCTGATAGAACTCCACCTTAATAACGTCCTACAAATGCAATTCAATTTCAGTGATTTACAATATGTAAACCCCAAACAAAGTTCTGATAAAAAAATAAGATGCGTTTAAAGATCATGAATATGAGAGAGAGAGAGAGAGAGAAAGAACCTTTAATGGCTCTTTTCTTGGCCTCGGCATATTCGTTTGACATATTCTTGACCATATCCATATCAATTTCCGTATCCTGCCATTTATGAGAACAAAAGGGGTGCACTTTTTAACATCATAGGCCCAGGACATAAACAGACATCAATTTTCTTTTGGTTGGGAGGGAGTTAGCTACCAAATCCATGTGGAGAAAATGCTCAATCCTTGTATTAGCAAATAACCTGCAGAAGCAGCATAAAGATATGCAACTAATGAGAATGTGTTCCTCTTTTTACAAAATCACTAAGGATGAAAAAAAATTGCGTGCTAACTTACTTGTTATAAGCTACTTGAACACGTGCATTCTGCAGTTCCATGAGTTGGTTTACTCTTTCTGTAATAGAGCCTTCATTGATTTCAACAGCCCCAAATAGAAACATGTTCTTTTCTAGCATTTTCTTGACCAGAGGTGATACCACCATTATTCCTTGAACTTTTGCACTAGCAACAAGATGCTTAAGATTCTTCAGTTCTCCTGATAAATGGAAACAGATGCAAGCATAGGACAAAGTTGAAAAAAGTAAGGTGCTGACAAATGAATGATAAGGTACTTTATGGCCTAAGAAGGGACAGTTGCTTGATCATTCAAAGCTTAAGCCAATTGACCCAGATTCATAATATAAGCGAGGAAAGAATGTAGTATCAAGAAAGAAACTTCAAACCAATGACAGCTTTCACTGACCAACATCAGTGACATCTTGACAGACACAAATATGAGTAATAGACCCAATCCAATCTTTTACACTCAAGCATCAAAGGTCATTTAATGGATTTATCTTTCTGCACCAGCTTAGAAAAGATTATTAGTATCAAACCAACCCCCAATGATACGATTTCCTAAATTCTTGATAGGATTCAGTAATGTAGAAACATTTGAAACCTAGGCATAATCCAAGAAGGCAGCGAACCATTTGACATAATGTTAAACACATTCTAATATCCATCATACCGTGGCGTGACAGTGGAACAGCTCCAATACCAATAAAAATCTGTTAGGAAATCTGACCTGACAGCAGTAGCATAAAGACCAGTATCGTATATATTAATTATTTATATTAAGTACTATGCTATATGCTATTCCAAATTCCATTTCACTATATTATATAGAGCATCTTTAAGTAGCAACAGGAGCAAGGTCAAATGAAGATTACAGCTATAAATTGATCCACATGAGCTCAATTCTATACCACATATGCCACTTAACTCTTTGGATGGTGAGCTAGGAACATGTTAAGAAAGGGAAGAATTTTTAACCCTCTAGTATGATTTCAAGAACAGAATATGCCTAGAACTAGACGTATCCCACTTCCCAGAAAGACTATCACCAGAGGATACATGTACATTCGCAAACAAAATTACCTATAAGAAGACGTAAATCACAGAGACGACAATCAAATTGAAGTTACCAGAAACAATTGTACTGTTTGTTTTTGACTCGTTGTTTCAATTAAATTCTCCATGTGTAAGGACAAAAGCAATCCTGACCCTAAAAGTAAATCTAGCTCCCATTTCCATTGTTCAGGATACAAGAAGGTGAAAGTCCCTAGATCAGTTTAGAAGCCATAGATAACACGAATTAAGCTGAAGGTTCCTAAGGTCCCACAAACAAGGATCCCTATCCTCTAAGAGTTTATATGCTCTTTTTTAATTGATAGCAAAAGTCAATGAAAACCCTCCAAGTATATCTTAAATTAACAGCGGTGCATAGTGCATATATTTTGAGGTTATTGTTCTTTATCTTCTATGTACCTCTGCTAAGCTCAGATTCCAAAGCTAATGTGGGGAGAATACAACATACTAACACTGAAAAGCATGTCAAGCAGAGCAGCTTAGGCAGACTAATGAAGTAGCTTGACCATCAGTACACAGACAAGTTCTAAGAAAAAGTTTAGGTTTTTCCTCTGCAAAGGAAGAACAGAATTTCGAAACAATAATAAAGATTGAGCGCACCCAAAAGGCAAAATCAATATGATCACAGAATATCTTACCCAGAGAGAGATAGATTCTGAAAGGAGGTTTGAATGGTTGAGTTTCATAAAGACAGTAAAGGCAATACAGTCCACCTAACCGGCGGGACAGGGACTCTGAGTTGACCATGTGACCTGCAAAAACCCTATCGAGAGTCATGGCCTTACATGATTTTAAAGTAAACTCACAAGAGATGCTAGTAGTTCTTAAAATTTTCAAGTCACTAAGATGGCACGTACACGTAAACAACAAGGTGCTAAACAAAGTCCTTTACACCCAAAAGAGAGCAATCGCTAAGGCTAAGTAAAAAATTTCCAATATAAAACTGTTCAAATAGAGTCATCAGCTTGCTTAAAGGTGAATCTTTTCAACACTCCATTTAAATCCAAGTCTCAATTATTTGGCCGAATTGAATCCAAGCAAATTACAATCCGGCAATGCATTCCTTGACTCAATGACCGGACACCCCAAACATGTTGGAGCAACCAACCCTGCAAGCCACCACCGTGAAAGCTTTTGATTTAGTGATGGATACTACCAGTCATCCGTTCAAATTTAGCAAAATCAATATGACAAAAGAACGAAAGGCCTCTCACTCTCTCTCACCGATTGACTGAGAATAGAGCGTCTGCATGAAGAAGGTCAAGTTGGACGAAGGACGAGCCTCGTAAATGTACGAGAACTTCCTAGACATCCATATGCGCTTCATATCAGCTAAAGCCGTCGATTCTCCCTGCACATAAAACCTCCAGCAGCGCGAAAAATCAACATCACTTCGCAGAAGCTGAGACGGGAACAGCCGTCCGAAATCGAAACGTAACAGAGTAAATCCCGAAATCACCTGAGCGAACTCGTTGATCAGCTCATCGACGTCCTGTTTGAACGGGGAGAGATCCATCGCGGGAGATGCCGGCCTTCGATGAGTCGAAACAGTGACGAGCACTCTGCGCCAGAGAGCGCGACGACAGCTGTCCGTGCTTCTTTAGTGATAGAATCTTGCCGGAACTACACCGCCTTCCAGACTCCAGCGACGTCAGAGAGACGATTTCGCGGGCGGTGACCCAGTGGCTCACCGGCGGAGGGAGGCGGCGGAGCTGGGGTCTGGTTTTCGTGCGCAACGAGCAAAGGGTGAAAACAATTAATCAAAAAATAAACGCAAGCTTATGTCATCATGCCATAAGCTTATGTCATCATCCTTCCCGCAGTATTCTGCGGAATTTTATGTTCACCTGAGGAACATTGAACGACCACCGCAACCCCAAGATCGACGGCCCAGATTGAACTATGTAACAAATATTTTAGAGCTAGGATCGGTCTGTGCGTCAAGCATGAGATAATGTCGAGATTTATCCTCACTTATATTCGATGATACGGATTAATGATTTTATATTAAATACGACTGCTTTTTTGACACTGGTGTAGATTTAAATTGTATCCGTGAAGGATTAATTCCTACAAAATATTTTGATAAAACAACCGAAGCCTTAAAAACGCTTGAAGTCGTTTGAATATTCGTTACAAATTACCGAGGTTTTAGTCGTTAAAAACAATATTTCTTTAGAAACTTCTTTTTACTCGCTAAAGATTTGAAACAGAATGTTATTCTCAACTCCTTTCATTAATTTGATCCAACCGTTCACGTCACTCAAGAAGGAATAGAGACGAACATTTTAGGAAACAAAATTTCTTTCCCATTTATTTCAAAACCCCAAGCAAGAAATCGAATATTTTGCAAGAACAGTCTATCAAAGAGATTAATTGTCTCATTCGAGATAAAGAATCTCACCTTTTATTTTTAAAAGAAGAACAGGATATCTTGGAAAGAGCCACAAAAACTTTACTACTCCGCGCCACTCCTCCGATCTAGTCAAGGAAGAATCTTTCGTTAAGATTCAAAACAAATATTCCTCGACGCGATTTATGAATGGAATATTGATGGAGTTTCAAGCAAATTTAATCCAAGTTTTAAATCAAGCAACAACCTACAAAACCATTCTTGATACTACCGATCGACAAGTCGCCTTTTTAATTATTGCTGATTTTTCCGGTTCCTTGAAAGGTTGGTGGGATATTTATCTCAAAAAAAAAAACAAAAAACAAAAAAAACAACATTTTAAATGCGATCAAAACTTATGAAAACGGCCAAACTATTTTTGATGATGAAGGACAAAGAATCCAAAGACTCGTTTCCACTTTAATTTATTCGATTTCTCAACACTTCATTGGTGACCCTTCCGTCGTATGAGATCTTAACCAAGATCATCTTTCGAATTCAAAATGTAAATCCCTTGGAGATTTTCGACAATATAAAGATGAATTCTTCCAACGTGTTTTACTCGATCGATTGCAATCAACCATTCAAAAGAGAAATTCCTCGCAGGACTTCCTATTATCATTGGGAACCAAGTTCGCAAAAAATACGCGAACACTTCGGCGAAGAAATTCCTTTTACCATAAGGGAACTTAGATCGATAAGCCTAAACATACAATTGAAATTAATAATGAAGATCGAAATTAATCGTAATGATGGAAATGTAAATCATAAAGAACTTGAACAGGTATATCAAGATTAAAATATTCGCCAAAGTCACAAATAAATTTTATCTAGATATGTATACAATGTATCAAAAGGAGAATGATGAATGTAAGTAGACGAATAGTAAATATAAAACGGAATTAAAAGATATAAAGTGCGAAGAAGCATAAAATGCAAGGATGCGGACCACCAGAGGCAGCACGGCTTTTCCGATTCAGGGTTTTAAACTCTTTTAAAGAATATACAAAATAAGCTAAAATCACGTATTGTGGACAAAGACAATCACTGCGAAATTAATTAAGCGAGGAGAGGCCCCTCCGGACTCTACACTTGTCTATGCACAATACTCGATCTACGCTATACTTTGGATATTCTTAAAAGATATGTAGTATGCATTACGAAATATAAATGCAGAATAAGAAAGACAAAGCCTTAAACGCCACAAGTAGGAGCGGAGCCTTCGGCGATCCGTGGGTATACACTTATATAAGATAAATATTCACAATTTTATTCATAAAAATGAAAGGTCACAATAATAGATCCGTAGATCCAACAAAAAACTCAAAAACAGAAAGATCCGGAGTAGAAGAAGAAGAAAGTAGAAAGATCGGGAAGATCCGGGTAGAGGTTCTTACGGATGGGATCTATGAAGAGATAGAAGGGTATCTTCAAAATAGGGTCCAGGTTTGGAAGATAGAAAGGTTCTCTCTTGGCTTCGCTCAATCGGGAGAGAAGGGTCGGGGAGAAGAGAAGCTTTAGAGAGAGAGAAGATCCGGGTAAGATGTTCGCTCGGCGTTGGAAGACAGAGGGTTTCTAACGTTTTGAAGTTCGATCCGAACGTTAGAGGCGGAGGGTATTTAAAATTGAAAAATTCACGTTGCTACGGTGAATAGTAAAAATAAAAACTGCTAATGTATAGTATACGGTGAAAGTCTACGATCTAAGTGTTATACGATATTTGAACAAAAAATACATTAGTATCAAAATGAAAAGAATAAAGGAAACGTTAGTTTGACCCTTCTTCTTCTTCGTCTTCTCGCTAGGGATCGTAGCGATCATCCTCATAGTATTGCCAGTGATGAGACAATCCTTGAAATTCTTCATAATCGGTTCGCCTTTTTCATTAAGGCGTAGAAATCTTCTTCAAGTAGCTCCGGTTAGAGACCGCCATAAGAAATATTAATGATCCATTTCCTGGATGTAATCTCGGAAAGTAAATGAAGAAAGGATGACGGGTTAGGTTGATCATTAGTTTGATCATCGTCATCGGTCTCTTGTTCTCTTTTTGTCAAAATTTGTTTCTTGAATTCTAGAAATTCTTGATCTTTGCTCAATTTGATTTATCTTGAGAAAACGGATTTCCTTTTTTAATTCATTAATTTCAAAACGCAGATCATCAGAATTTGTTGGTCTAGAAAATTACTTTTTCCCTCTATTCAAAATCTCGGTTAAATTATAAGGACTCCAAAAGGTTTTGAGGTAGAAACTCTCATTTTTTAAATTGATTTGCATCGCATGATTTTCAATTTGATCAAGAATTTCTTCTTCGTCCTTAGTTAAAACACAAACTTCCTTAGGCTCTTTTTCAAAACTATTGAAATTAATTAGAATCTTCATAACACAAATATCGATCTAAGTTCCCTTATGGTATGAGCCGGGGGAGAGGAGTAATTAGTGCTTCTTTTGAGTGAAATTTTATATAAATTCTATGGAAAGATCACTTGAAAAGGGTAACCTCTGTACATCGCCGTGGTCCCTAATAAGGTGCGTAAGTCCGTTGGTCGACAGGATTTTGAGGAACGATCAAGTGATTTAGAAACATTATTTATATAAAATGAATCTTTTAAGACGTACTAATTCTTCCTCTTCGGTTCGAATATAAGGTTTCTCGGGGAAAGGCCTTTACATAGAGAAGAAATTACTATTGAAGATTTTAATAAATCAATTAGGAATTGGAAAATTCCAAGGGTCCGTTATGACCAGATTTATGAGCAATCCTCTTTTAGAAAGATATTTAAATCTTCGATTATGTTATTACTGAAGAACATGATATTCCTCTTAACTCTTCATATTCCTTGATTCCACTTTTGAATAAAGACTCGTTAAGAAACACACTATATAATTACCAAAACTTCATTTTGGTATGATCCAAATAGGAATCAAACCGCTTTGAAAAGAAGGATTAAATACTTCTATTTTGATAGTTCTGCGTGATTCTAGACTTTTGCGTTATGACGATTCTATTTTGGCCACAATCGAAACTTCTTTGTGTAATGGTCCCATCCATCTTGATTGTTATCCTAATTTCTCCGTCTCCTTAAGAGATAAAAATATTTTGAAATCTTTGGTTTTGCAAATTAAGACCCATAATTATGCGATAGATGACGGTTCAATCCCGCTTTCTCTCATCTATAAAATTCATTATAAAGCAATGAGTTTTGCTTTTAACGTTCACTCTTTAAATTCGGCTCCTAAAGGAGAAACTCTTCTTTTGACAAAGACATCAAAAATCAAATTGTATTGTCCCTAAAGCGATAAATTGGAATGACGTTATTTTGCCGAACAATGGGAAATCGAAAATCGGTACCTCGCTCCATAGTTCAAAACGTTTGTCCAACCAATATCGTTCAACATCCCGAAGGTAAGGTAACCATTCAATTCCTCGGCGATCTTTGAAGTTTCTTCTCATATTTCTTCAAGACCTTCTTTTCCGCTTCTTCTTCTCGAAGGTCCGTAGATTTACATCCAAAATTACCTTCCGTTATAACTATTCCAGTTATTAACCAAAGTAATCACATTTCTCAAGCACATGGACAACCAACTCCTAGTGCTCCCCAATAAATTCGATTTAAATCGCAGCGGTCTCGATACGAACTCGGGAATCTCCAGATCCGTTTATCAACAACAGGACCCAAGATCTCCGAACCCACTCCTTCACAAGTGGAGGATGACGAAGACCCAAGTCCTCGTTTTAGAAAAAGTTTTTGAACCCGATCGAATTGTTTTAAACAAAGAATTTAATTACGAATATACTAAAATCGAGATTGGTTTTTTAAAAATTTTAAAGGAAAAACCAAAGAAATCAAAGACCTATATTATGAGTTCCTAGGACAACTAGGACAAATATGTATTTCTTTGATTGGTTTGAGAATCATTTTCTACAACAAAGGGAAATTTTCAATCTAAATAAAGTTCTTAAATGGAAATTGGATGATGGCCAAGAAATTGAATCTAATCATCCACCTTTAAGAAAAATTAATATTGATTTCAGGACTCAATCAATCCCGCGCACCTTTTGAAAACCTTGTGAAGATGATAAGGATTTTAAGGTAGAAAAGGAATTCAAAAAATTATTGAACAAAACAATTTTTCAAACCAACATATTTTACGATAGGTGAGCATAAATAGGATCGAAACGCATCTCGACCCAACGAATTATTCGTATCCTACTCCTATCAAGCATACTTCTACCCGTCCTCTTCTATTCTAAAACAACCACTCTTTAAGAATTTTGAAATGCCCAAGAAATTCAGAAAGAATTTTATGAGGTACTTCAAGAAAAAGAAATTTCTTTTTAAGAAAAAGGAAAGAAAACAAAAGGCTGTGGACTTTCCTTCTCAAAACCCCATTTTAAACACACCAAATGTTGAAAAACCTTTAACAATTTCAAACATCAAAACAACTTGCAGCTTTGGATTATGATCGACTTCAAACTTCCGATACACAAAATATCTATTTTGGACTCGGAGATACTCCTCAAATCAACAGGATATCTTGGAAAGAGCCACAAAAACTTTACTACTCTCGCGCCACTCCTCCGGATCTAGTCAAGAAAGAATCTTTCGTTTAGATTCAAAACAAATATTCCTCGACGCGATTTATGAATGAAATATTGATGGAGTTTCAAACAAATTTAATCCAAGTTTTAAATCAAATGGTTATGTTAGCAACAACCTACAAAACCATTCCCGATACTACCGATCAGCAAGTTGCCTTTTTAATTATTGCTGGTTTTTCCGGTTCTTTGAAAGGTTGGTGGGATAATTATCTCACATAAAACCAAAGAAACAACATTTTAAATGCGATCAAAACTTATGAAAACGGCCAAACTATTTTCGATGATGAAGGACAAAAGAATCCAAGACTCTGTTTCCACTTTAATTTATTCGATTTCTCAACACTTCATTGGTGACCCTTCCGTCGTACGAGATCTTAACCAAGATCTTCGTTCAAATTTAAAATGTAAATCCCTTGGAGATTTTCGACAATACAAAGATGAATTCTTCCAACATGTTTTACTCGGATCGATTGCAATCAACCATTCCGGAAAGAGAAATTCCTCGCAAGACTTCCTATTATCATTGGGAACCAAGTTCGCAAAAAATACGCGAACACTTCGGGGAAGAAATTCCTTTTAATAATCTTTCTTATGGTGAACTCGCCTCTTATGTTTTTAAAACTGGATCCGAGATGTGCAATAATATTAAGCCGCAAAAATAGCTTAAGAAAGAGAAATCTCTTAGAAATAAGGGATTGGGAGATTTTTGCCGTCAAGATGACCCTTCTTACTCTTTTCTTCTATTTCCAAAAAGAACTCGAAATGCAAAGGAACTTGCTCACCCGAGAAACCAAAAGAAGAAAAGAAAAAAATTTCTAGAAAAATTAATAAGTTTTCTAGAAATAAATCTTCGACTCCAAACAATTTGTGAAAAAAGACTTTCCAAATTTATTTGTTACAATTGTGGGAAAAAAGGCCATACCCGCAGTTTTGCAAAATGGCTAAAAAGATTAATGAGTTGGATTTGGACGAGGAAACCCTTGACCAATTATACCAACTTATGATTGATTCCGAAAGTGAGACATCCGATTTTTCCGAACAAGAAAAAGAGGAAGATGGACTCCAAATCAATGATTTAGAAGATCTTCTTAATTCTTCACACGAAACTAAGGACTACAAAAAGAGCCCAAGGAAGTTTGTGTTTTAACTAAGGACGAAGAAGAAATTCTTGATCAAATTGAAAATCATTCGATGCAAATCAATTTAAAAAATGAGAGTTTCTACCTCAAAACCTTTTGACATCCTTATAATTTAACCGAGATTTTGAATAGAGGAAAAAAGCAATTTTCTAGACCAACAAATTCCGATGATCCGCGTTTTGAAATTAATGAATTAAAAAGGAAATCCGTTTTCTCAAGATAAATCAAATTGAGCAAAGCATCAAGAATTTCTAGAATTCAAGAAACAAATTTTGACAAAAAGAGAACAAGAGACCGATGACGATGATCAAACTAATGATCAACCTAACCCGTCATCCTTTCTTCATTTACTTTCCGAGATTACATCCAGAAATGGATCATTAATATTTCTATTCGGATTAATGATTTTATATTAAATACGATCGCTCTTTTTGACACTTGTGCGATTTAAATTGTATCCGTGAAGGATTAATTCCTACAAAATATTTTGATAAAACAATCAAGCCTTAAAAACGCGAAGTCGTTTGAATATTCGTTACAAATTACCCGAGGTTTTAGTCGTTAAAAACAATATTTCTTTAAAAACTTCTTTGTTACTCGCTAAAGATTTGAAACATAATGTTATTCTCGAAACTCTTTTCATTAATTTGATCCAACCATTTATGGTCACTCAGAAGGAATAGAGACGAACATTTTAGGAAACAAAATTTCTTTCCCATTTATTTCAAAACCCCAAACAAGAAATCGAATATTTTGCAAGAACGCTATCAAAGAGATTAATTGTCTCATTCGAGATAAAGAATCTCACCTTTTATTTTTAAAAGAAGAACTAGAGTATAAAAGGATTGAACAGAGGATCGTTCATCCCGATATATAAAAGAAAATTCTTCTTTTAGAAAATAAAATAAAAAAGAAGTATGTTCCACTCTTCCTAATGCTTTTTGGACAAGAAAGAAACATATTGTTGATTTACCCTATGAACCAAATTTTTCCGAAAAAACATTCCTACAAAGGCCGACCTACTCGATGAATTCTAAACTTTTAAATTTATGTAAAAAGGAAATTGATGACCTTTTAAAAAAAAATCTAATTCGCAAGAGTAAATGTCCTTGGAGTTGCTCGCTTTTTTTGTCAATAAAAATGCGGAATTAGAACGTGGAGTTCCTAGACTTGTGCTAAATTATAAACCTTTGAATTCCGCTTTAAAATGGATTTGTTATTCGATTCCTAATAAAAAGGACCTTTTGAACAGTTATGCCGTTCCAAAGTTTTTTCTAAATTCGATATGAAATCGGGGTTTTGGCAAATTCAAATTGATGAGAAAGACCGTTATAAAACGGCATTCACAAAACCTTTTGATTAATTTGAATGGAATGTTATGCCTTTTGGTTTGAAGAATGCACCTTCAATTTCAGAAAATTATGAATGATATTTTCAATCCTTATTCGATTATATCATTGTTTATATTGACGACATTTTAGTATTCTCTTCGATATTGATTCCCATTTTAAACATGTCAATCAATTTTTTAAGATTACAAAACTAAATGGATTAACTTTGTCTCCGACAAAGATTTTGATGTTTCAAACCAAAATAAGATTCCTTGGTCATTATATTGAACATGGTACCATCGTACCAATTGAACGGTCTATTCAATTTGCGGAAAAATTTCCCGATAAATTGAAAGACAAAACTCAATTACAAAGATTTCTTGGATCTTTAAATTATGTTATTGATTTTATTCCTAACATTAATATCATCTGCAAACCTTTGCATCAAAGATTGAGAAAGAATCCTACTCCTTGGACTTCTTTACATTCGACATACGATTCGCAAAATTAAAAACCTTGTAAAAGAAATTCCTTATTTACATCTTGCAAACCCTTCGCTTTTAAAATTGTAGAAACAGATGCCTCGACATTGGCTATGGAGGTATTTTGAAACAAAAGAATGACCTTGGTAAAGAACAAGTTGTACAATTTATCTCTAAACATTGGAATGATACAAGAAAAATTATTCCACATGTTAAGAAGGAAATTCTTGCTATCGTTCTTTCCATTTCTAAATTTGAAAGTGACCTTCGAATAAAAAATTTCTCTTAAGAATTGATTGCAAATCCGCAAAAGATATTCTGCAAAAGATATTTTGAATATTGCTTCAAAAACAAATTTTTGCACGATGGCAGGCAATTTTGTCTGTTTTTGACTTTGATATTAAGTTTATACACGGTGATTCAAATTCTCTACGATTTTCTTACAAAGGAATTTTTACAAGGGAAAACTCCGGCATCATGCCACCTAAAAGAGACAAGGAAAGAGCAAAGAAGCTCGCTCCGAGGCCTCCATGATCCAGGGTAAACTCACCCCCATCCGAAGGCGGCTTGAGGCCACCCAAAAAACCGCGCCTCAACCCAAACTTTTGACTTTACTTAGCCAAACAAACCCGGCCGAGACATCCTCCCCCACAATCCCTTTAAACCAATTAGCCACCATATTACCTCCAAAGATTTTGAAACAAGTACAAGAATCCCTTTATGACGAGGTAACTTCTCCTCCCCTTTTAAAATCAAAAGAAAATTTTGACAAACCTTCTTATTTTGAAAAGAAGGAAAAATCGAAATTTATTTTGAGGAAATTTGAAAATATTATGACAGTAAAAAGGATTTTTCATAAAGATCCTTATATTTTTGCAAAAAGTATGTTTGGAGAAAATCGGTTTATACTCCTTATGATATTTTAAAACCAATCGAATTTTATGAGAACATTTTGATACGATCGGTTCCATAAAATTCAAACGTTTTTCGATAAAAATAATTCAAAAATTATAAATTATTCAACAGCAAGATTGCTCAGGTCATTCACCCTTCCGAATGGAGTCCTACTCTTTTCTCTTTAGTCAAACATGAAACCCGTTTGTGAAACCCTCAATTATAGGACTTCTTTAACCTATTTTGATTATCAGCAAGCCCGGTGGAACACTTTCTTGAGCAAAATCCAAACCATACACACACTTGGCTTTTCTATTTTGACAATAATTTTGACATAATCTCCTTACCCTTCCTGGTTCGTCGGATGGTGGGATTTACTCGGACCAATTCCGATATACTTCCCAACAATTTCGAACCTTATCGAACCTTTCTTTCGCCTTCCAACCCACGAGGGAAGAAAACAAATACCCTCAATTTTTAGTTTTACGTGCCACTTTCAAGTATTTCTTGGGTACTTGGATGGGAATTTGAATACAAACCTTATCCCCTTAATTCGACATCCTCATACTTGTAAGGAGATACAAGGTAAAATGGTGGGATGGTTTCAATTTTTATGACAAAGCCTCTACCACTGCGATACTTCAATGGCCGGAACGGGAACAAAGCCTTAGTTCCAAAGAATTGTAGGAAAAGCATTTTTGAGTGAGAGAGTTATGACGGTCTCTAAAGCGGCCGAAGCTACTTGAAGAAGATTTCTACGCCTTAATGAAAAAGGTAAACCGATTATGAAGAATCTCAAGGATTGTCTCATCACAACGGCAATACCAATGAGGATAACCTACGGCATCAACCTAGCGAAACGAAGAAGAAGAAGGGTCAAACTAACGTTTCCCTTTATTCTTTTCATTTTGATACTAATGTATTTACTGTTCAAATACCGTATAACACCGTACGTGTAGACTTTTACTGTAACTGTACACTTAGCGGCTTTTTATTTTTACTATTCACCGTAGCAACAAGTGAATTTTTCAATTTTAAATACCCTCCGCCTCTAACGTTCGGATCGAACTTGAACGTTAGAAACCCTCTGTCTTCCAACGCCGAGCGAACATCTTACCCGGATCTTCTCTCTCTCTAAAAGCTTCTCTTCTCCCGACCCTTCTCTCCCGATTGAGCGAAGTCAAGAGAGAACCTTTCTATCTTTTGAAACCCAAATCTCATTTTGAAGATATCTTTCTATCTCTTCCCGATCCCATCCGGTAAGAACCTCTACCCGGATCTTCCCGATCTTTCTACTTTCTTCTTCTTCTACTCGATCTACTCCGATCTTTCTGTTTTTGGAGTTTTTGTGCACGATCTACGGATCTATTATTGTAACCTTTCATTTTTATGAATAAAATTGTGAATATTTATCTTATATAATTTGCTATACCCAAGATCGTGGAAGGCTCCGCCTCCTACTTGTGGCGTTTAAAGGCTTTGTCTTTCTTATTCTCGCATTTATATTTACGTAATGCATACTACATATCTTTTAAAAATATCCAAAGTATAGCCGTAGATCCGAGTATTGTGCATAACAAGTGTAGAGTCCGGCGGAGCCCCTCTTCACCGCTTGATTAATTTCGAGTGATTGTCTTTGTCACACAATACCGTGATTTTAGCTTATTTTGTATATTTTTAAAAGAGTTTAAAACCCCAGAATCGGAAAGGCCGTGCCTCCCGCTGGTGGTCTGCATCCCCGCATTTTATGCTTCTTCGCACTTTATATCTTTTAATTCTGTTTATATTTACTATCCGTCTACATACATTCATCATTCTCCTTTTGATACATTGTATACATATCCGGATAAAATTTATTTGTGACTTTGGCGAATATTTTAATCTTGATATACATGTTTAAGTTCTTTATGATTTACATTTCCATCCTTACGATTAATTTCAATCTTCATTATTAATTTCAATTGTATGTTTAGGTTTATCGATCTAAGTTCCCTTATGGTATCGGCAGTGATGAGCTCGCTCGAACGAATGATAACATTGAATGACTCAAATCGAATATTTCGATCAAAATATGAAACTCTAAAGGTAACGATAGGAGAAGTCACTAGCGTCAATCATCTCATTTTATCTTTTTTATTAATTAAGATTTATGAAAATTCAAGACAATTACGGGCCATAATTAATACCTAGATCTCAGGCTGATAACTATTTTACGGAATTTAATAGTGGGTACTGCTCCCCCAATTCAACTATTTTTCAATAGAAGCGGCTTTTCTATTAGTCTCCAATTAATCGTTGATAATCCCTATGCATCTAGATATACTGGACTTGATTGGTACTTGTCCCTACAATTCTATATTTATCCGCAAAGAATACTAATCCAGAGACTTGGAGAACTAACTGGGCTAAAAACAAGACCACTATATTCTCTTTTCAAGCAAAATGAAGGGCCATACGAACTTAAGTAAGTCCATAAACTGCGTCGTGTAAGACTTGGACCTCGAGATCTCTCGGACCAAAATTTGATAATTAATGCAATTTTTACTTTTAAGTTACATTTTACTCAAATTTTAACTGAAAACAAAACCACTACATTTTGCTTTCGCGCAAAATGGAGAGCCATCAAACAAATCAAATTCAACCTTATGGTCGAGGAACTAGAAACGTATTTCATTTATTTCACGAAAAATTAATAATTTAAAAAATAATTTTTTTAAAAATGATCACTTGTACCATTTAAAATAGTAAAAATATTTTTCTCTCACGTAATTTTATAAGCAATATAAACGACCATGTCTAAATTATATATATTATTTGCAACGGGTATGAGCCAAGAGAAACATAATCCTTGATTTTGGTGAGTCCACTTTGAGATCCACAAGATCTAAAGACTACCGTGAACTAGGCTTACATGCACCAGAGCACCCAACAACGACTCGGGAATAAACTAGTTCAAAGCTAAAAGTTAGCGGGAAGATAAAATACACAACTGATACCTCCGGTGCTTTAAGTCCGTGCTCTCAAGCTAAAGACTCAATCTACTGCAAATCAATGGTAAGAAACTTTTGACACCTGAGAGCCCATCTCCGGTTGCAGAAAATAAAAGAGTGTAAGGTGAACCAACCGAGGTTCAATATCAAGCATCCAAATTCTAAACAACCCACTCAAATGGCGAAGTGGTATTCCGGGAGGTAAATTACAACCTATCAAGCCTAGATTTGACACAAGTCCAGAATGAGATGTGAGCTAAACCTACATTTCCACTTTCACAAGGGCGTTTGATATCTGGGACGAGCCGTACTGTAGCCAGTCCTTAGTGCACAACAGGGCTTCCACTGTGTCGGGTCGCAGGGAACACCTGTACTTGTCCATCTCCTTGGGTGCAGTGTCAAATACAGAATCAGGAAGAACAGTAGACACAGGGACAGAGAGGATGTCGCGAGCCATTTTAGAAAGGGTCGGGTATTTCAACTTGTTCAGCTTCCACCACCCTAACACATCAAACTCTTGCACTCGAGGCAATAAAGTTTCATCCAGATACTGGTCCAGCTCCGACTTCATCTGCTGCCCGCTAGTCTCCATGATATACATGTCGAAATCAGTCAGCCCATGGTCTGTCAGAAGATGCCCTCCTGGAGGTGATTCCTCCATCTTGTTTCCATTAGGCCCTTCTTCTGCATACGCAGGCGTCAGAGGCAATGGGAGCGAAACATATTCGAGAAACAGCTCGTGGATGCCTTCATCAACTATCTTCACATAATTCGGAGCATCGTCACCAAACACTTTAGTGAAACTGAACTCAACAAGCTTCATCTTGAACCGAGGATCCATGACCACAGCCATGGCCAAAACCAGGCTGCAGTCCTTCCAGTATTTATCAATCTTTTCAAGCATCGGCTTGGTAAGATCGGAGATGAAGGGATCTTCACTTGTGACTACACGAGCAAGATCTGCTTGTATCTTCCACACTTCATGAAAGAATGTAATTGCAGTAGGGCTGGTGGCGGTTGTAAGAATACTTGCTGCTTCATAAACAGGCTTTAAGTAGGTACAGAGGGTTTCCACCTGCTTCCACTCTTCCAAGGTCGGGGCTTGCTTGTAATCGGGATCGGAGGTATCCAAGCAAGAGAAAACTTCCTTCAGTTCCGAAGCAGCCACAAGCATTTCATATGTCGTGTTCCACTGAGTTTGATCATCTAAAGAAAGGCTTCTCTCGCTTGGAACTTGCAGCTGTTGCTTGAGATCAATGAACTTTTCCTCGTGTGAATCTGATGTCTTCACGTATTTCACACTGTTCCGTATCTTCTTCACAATTCCTTGCCCTGCCCCAAGTACATCTTTCGCGACGGCAGTCAAGGTACGTGCAACACAATTGCTAATCAACAACTGACCATTGAGAATATGCGGGTTCTTAATAGCAAGAAAAGGTTTGAGATTTTCACGTGCTGCTTCAGTCAGTGGCTGATTAAAAGTAACAGAGAACAATTTACTCTCCAGATTCCAATCAGCAAGACAAGTAGCAACTGCATGACTTAATGAAGAAAATGGCTCCATTACAATATTGAGAAGCCTGCGATGCATCTTCCAGTCACTATCCATGAAATGGCCAGTCAGAAATAGATAACCCAAGCTTTGACTAGAAGTCCAAATATCGACAGTGAGGCAAACTCGTCCTGGCATACCCTCGATGAACTTCATCACACCTTGCTTTTCACATAAATAAGTTGCTATACAGTCACCTTGTACAGCATTAAAAGAGACCAAATCGAACCTTGGTTGAAGATTCTGGACAAAAGTCACAAACCCAGGATGCTCAACCATGTGAAGTGGGTAGTCATGCATTATAATCATCTTAGCAATCTCATGGCGACACCGGTCCTGGTCGAAAGGTATAAGTTGGACAGTCGAAGTTCTATAGCGACGTTTAGGAGGATCGGAACCCATTCTCCCAGGTGCAGAGTATGGTGTGACCTGGCTCTTGTCTTGGTTGCGCAGAAGAGCAGGACAGGTGCCCTTCGCAATATGACGTTTGAGGTGGCTGGTGCCAGCGACCTTTGAGCCTGTACTGTAAGCAAAACTTTGCTTGCACTGCTTACAGCACGCCCTTCTACATCCAGGACTCACAGTTTCTATTGTGAAGTGTTCCCAGACGATGGACTTCTTTTTTCTCCGCTTGTTGGGCTGTGTTTCAGGAGTTTTCACATCGTTGTTTTCTTCTGGGGTTGCCATCTTCTATCTAAAAACAAATTCCTGCCCAATAAAGTCAGAGACAAAACAACAAAAGAAAAAGGAGAGGTATGAAAGAGAAGGAGATTTGGAATATTGACAGCATAAGGCAGATACATTACATAAATCACTGATGAATGGGCTCGAACAAAACATGACAGTAAGATGGACAGAAGATCTGTACAAGGAATAAAAGGCTTCGGAAAATCATTGACACAATGGTGGCCAATTATAAGGTACAATCGATGAATTAGCTTTCAATACGATGAGGAGAGTTTAGACATGTTAAGCTAGCCACAAAACATGATTTTCCGCTTTGTATTACATTATCTATGTCAGGTATCCACTATGGTGAATGTTCCTGAATAAAAGTCCACAGCAGAAGCACTCCAAAAACTCAAAGGCAGACTATTCAGAGTATCTGCATTTTATACTCAGGAAACACAATCTAGTAGTAGCTTTAACATTTGATACCTCATCTCATAGATGCAACAGGAGTTATCTTGGTTGGTGGTTGGTGATCTATGTATCAAGAAAGAACCAACTTGCGTCAGCCTCTGTCTTAGCTATAGAATTCTAACCCTCGATCTGGCTGAAAAGTGCAAACAACAGTACGCTAATGAATCTTTTTCTCAAGCTAATTCAACTTCTCATAGTCAATTTATACACAATCATCAAGTGCAGCCAAAGAACTTATATCTGAATGAAAAGGAAGGGAACTACACAAATCTCCTTAGTCTCCTAGATATATCAAACATGCAAAAGCATCCAAGCAAAAAGAAACTCTAAGTATTGACTAAGGGAAAACTCCGATCATATCCCAATTACAAAGAACTAACTGAAGACAGAAGCAAAAGTACTGTGATTGCTAATGCCCTTTTTTCAGTCATTGAAATAGAAGTAAAAGCTTTAAGGCATCCATTGGTATCAGACTTGCACATACCACTTTTCAATTTTCAGTCAATTGAATAATTTCAGAATGTAACACACAAAATCCATTAAAAAATCTGCCAGCAAGCAGGGCAAGAAACTACCCCTCTCCACTATATTTTTTTCAGATTCAATGAGTCTCGTTCATGTAGATCATATCTCCCACTCCTACTCATATTACTCTTGATAAATGCCTTAGTACTTGGCAGTCTGAATAATCGATAAGTGATGGTAGTAGACAACATCAAATCTTCATGTCACGCCCTCCTACAGCATAGAGGTCAAGAAGTAGCCCAGCATTAATTGATTCTTTGTGACATACTACCTCCTATCAGTGGGACATGAGAGTGTTGTGTAAGACATGTAGTTATGTTTCACCGTAATGAGTAAAGCTACTGATTTTCAGACAACGGAAACCAAAACATAGAGTGATTTCGTGGAAAACAAAACATACAGTAATTTCTATAATAATTCAAGATTGACAAGTTCATCCATTCCTCCTTGCGTACCCACATTGCCACCACCGATCTTCTCATATACTAAACTAGTTACCAAAAGAAAACAAATTCTGCGGACTAAAAATGTCCCTCCTTTTACGTTTAAACCACACAAAGGAAATGCATAGCTAGAAATATATCACACACGTTTCCTCTAAGTCCGGCATAGTCAGATGGTTATGTATTGGAAGAGAGAAGGAAAGGAATTCACAAATTAGTAATTACGTCTTGACAAGTTAACTGAACTGACGTCTTCTTCCCGTTTCTTTTTGCTCCTTCGCTTAGCTAACGCGAAAAGTTGGGCCCCACATTCCTCACTCAGCCCACCACAACCGCCCTCTATAAAGGGTGGCCGACTCTACCAGCTTAGAGCCAACAGGCCCTCGCAGGCAAGCATCTAAACAAAACCCTTAGGTGAGTAAGTCAGAGTAACCAAAAACCATCCACTCGTATTATCCACTTCCAGATAAAAGAGGGGACACCCAGTGGAACAAGGAAACTGGGTTTAATCCTTTTGGGCCCAAGCGAGCCTAATAAGCCCAGCCCGATCACCTAGTCCTCCACACCAACCCACACAGACCCCGACCCTCTCCCACCCAAACCGGCTCGCTCTCTTCTCCTATGCTCGGGAACAATGTCAAAGCAAAAGCCGGTCCTTTTTAAGTTTTACCATCGTCTTCGGGCTCAAAAAAGCTTTGGAGTAGAAGAAAACGGATCCCCCAGAAGGCAAAACAGATATAAGCGCTCGTATCGAGCTTGGACTCCTTTCAGCGAAATTTGAAAAACCGGGACGAAGCCGTACTGTAAGCTTTTAGCCTGTCTGGGCTTCAAAACTCGAAGAAACTAAAACAAAAAAACCGGGTCGAAAGATCACAGATCTGACGCCCGAAGCTGAAACGAGCCAGGACCTTGACTAAACCCAGAACGAATACGAATCGAACACAAGCCGATCCACAAACAACGACGACGCACGCAAACGGAGGCTCGCAAAAACACGAAAAGAACCTTAAAAGAAAAAGTCCATCAACAGGAGAAAAAAAACCAAAGACCGATCGTCATCGGGTACCAGGATCCAACAACAACAGCTCGACGCGCCCTCCATAAGAAACCAAAGAACAGTAATATTACAGAGAGAGAGAGAGAGAGAGAGGGAGGGAGAGGGCAAGAGAGCGGAGCCCAGCGTCAGCATCATTACCGCTGCGGGAGGACGAGGGCGATCCACGGCGAGCGGAGGGGCGATCGGATCCGTCGCCGATCAGCCGGGGGCGGGGGCTTCAGATCTAGGGTTTCGCCTGGCGCGCAGGGAGAGGAGAGAGAGAGAGAGATTGGGCTTGAGACCCGAGACCGAGTTGTAATTGGACCGCTCAATATTGAAAAAGAGTGGTCGGGATAAGATCTGGAGTCGGGGGAACAAAACACGAGCGGGGGTCGCTTCGCTTCCTTTCGATTGTTGTTGGGCTCGTGAATTTTGATTCCCATTCTTCGGTTGACCAATTTCAGAAATTGGACCACCAAGAAAAGCCCAACCTAATTATTTATTTTTCTTTTTATTTTTATTTTTATTTATATGTCTATGTACAGAGAGAGAGAAAGAATCGTTTTGAATTGTAATGGGTAGAGAGGCCAAATCAAATTTAGCCCACCAAATATAGCCTAGAGCCCCAATTGAGGGGCCCACTTGGGTTTTGGAATTTCTTTTTCTTTTTCATTTTTTTTTGGGGGTTTATGATCAGGCTAATGCATGCTACCAAGTTACTAATTTTTGGGAAGCAGAGAGACAGCAAGGGAAGATTCTGTTTGAAAGAGAAAAATTAGGGAAACCGGGAAATCATCGCCTTTTCCTCGACACGGTTCCGTACCTTCCGAGTAATGAAGAAGGGGATCGGGTTTTCCCGCTCCGTTTTGTTTCCTCCATCGCTATTTTGCAGACTTTCCTCCTCTTTCTTTATCGATTTCGAAAAGTCGTTTCGCATAGAATGAGGATGAACAGTGTTCATTTAAAAAGGATGGGAGTATTTTTTTTTTCTTTTCTTCCTTAAAAAAATGTATGTTGAAATTATAATCTGAAGGGATGGAAAAAGTATAAAGATGATTTGGAAAATGAATAATTCGATAATGGTGCCTTTCAAAAAAAAAAAAAATTTCTTGGCAAAGCATTAGTATATGATCGATAGATACTTTTAAAAATATTTCCACGATTGTTCCATTAACACTTATCCTCAATGCATCGGGTCGATATCATCCTCAACAAGCATACAACTTATTTAAGGATCTAGACCACTCGCCATGCTTAAAAATTAATACTTGGCTATTACCCGTTACAAATTATTAAATGACACCAACAACGGATAGCGCCCGATTTATTGCGAATAACTTATCGACGATTACTTTGATAAAGTGATAGCCGCCAATTTATTTAACTCGCCTAAGAATTCTATGTGACATTATTCTAAAAATAACTCATCCATGCATGACTCGACTGGGAAATTTTCCATTGAAATACATACCAAATCGCATTATTTTGTCAATATTTTCCTTTCTCTTATTTTGACCAAAAAAAAAAAAGGATTCGTTAATCTTTAAAAGCGCCTCATAGCATCCTCAAATCCACTATGTAAAGTCTCTTTTATTGATGCAGCAACAAATTCATCCACCAATAAGGATCGACTTTAACGCATCAATTCTCAATCAACCGAGCCCCATATCATTATTAAGAACAATTTCTTTATTTTCTTCGAGTCTAATTGGTATAGCTGCATCTACAACTATGCTATATAGAAACACATACATTTGGCAACACGTGTTTTAAAGGTCCTTTGACGTCACTACGAAGGGAAAATTGTCAAAAAAGTCCTAAAGCTAGTGCATTTTTGTCAATTCGATCATAAACCTTTTAATTTTGCCAATTTAAATTTTTTGCATTTTTGTCAATTCAATTCTAAACTCTTTTTTTGCATCAATTCAGTCCTAAACCTTTTGCATTTGTGTCAATTCAATCCTTGTGGCTAACTTTGGCCGGTCAATGCCGACATGGATAATTTTTAATAATATTTTATGAAGTTTATTTTTTTGCTTTTCTTCTCTCTCTTTTTTTTTTTCCTTTCTTCTTCCTCTGTCGATCTTTGGGCGAGGTCGACGTCGCCTAGCCATGGGGTGGCATGAGCTCGCCCGGATCCGGCTTCGGCAAGGGCTCACCATCGCCGGGCGTGGTCGGCCTCACCCGGGCCGGATCGCCGGATCGCGGATCTAGGCAAGGTCACGACTCACCATGGGTCGGGCGAGGCCAACCTCGCGCGCGACCCACTGGAGGAAGAAGAAAAGGGAAAAAAAAAAAAAAAGAAGAATGAAAAAGGACTAAAGAGAAAATAAAAAATAATTTATAAAATATTAAAATATTATTAAAAATTATCCACGTCGGCGCCAATCAGATAAAATTGGCGGAATAACCGAATTGGCACAAATGCAAAAGGTTTGGGACTAAATCGGCACAAATACAAAAAATTATGACCGAATTGGCACAATTACAAAAGATTTACAACTAAATTGGCAAAAGTGCAATAGATTTATGACTCTTTTGACAATTCTCCCCACTACGAAATATTAATGTGCTTGGCAAAAGTTGCTACGAGATTGCTGTAATTATCAAAATGACAAAAAAGGTATATAACGTTGTCATTCATCGGGCCAACTCTAGATGACGAAAAAGACATAACATGGTTGCACATTGAACCTGGAACATATAGATCCGCCATGCCCCTCCTTGGGTCCAACCCGAGAGCGCTAGCTCAGAAGTTGTAGCAAAAAAAGTGCTGGTCATCCCCCGCAAACTTCGCCGACGACAGTGTCGTTTTTGGATCGGACATAGCGGAAGATTAGGAACACTGTGAGCGTGAGGAAGAGCGGATTAGTGATGTTCTGGAAATGTGTCACCGGATATATTGCATTTGCGGAAGCTGCTATAAAAGTACTTCAATGATGAGGGTGCTGCGACTGTGATATTTTTACCAAACATTATGAAAAGCCAAAGCACCTCATTCACAGCCATAGCAGCTGCGTAAAAACCGTACCAAACACACAATTTTCTTCCACTTATCACAATATTTCCAACATCAGAACCTTTCGTATGCTTTTTCTTTCTTAGCAGAGGTCATCAACGAGCAGGCGGGCACATTCGGCATGCCCAAACTCCATGAGTAAATGAGCATGGTCGGGCAATGCTCTTTACATTAGAAAGCCCGGGCTGGCCAACGCAACCCAAAGATTCATGTAGGTGAATTCAAAGTGATGGCCGCACTTAGACAACAAATTAGGCCCAACCGGAGTCAAGCTTCAACTGGAGCTCACATCACGTGCAAGATATTTATGTCTTTGCCTGACCCCAACTTAAATGATGGAAAATCCAATTCAAAAACTCAAACTGATTAGTGGATGGAGACTATATAAATGTAAATAGTACATAGGGCCCATTGTCAAGCGACGTAGAACATCATGCTTCACCTCTTCTCAACCAAGTCAAGCTCCGATGCGATAGCAAGTAGTTCAATTTCCATTAACGATAGCAAGTGATAATGAGATAGGAGGGGACGGGAGGAGAGGATAGGAATATATGTAATGTGGCAGGGCGAGCCAAGAAACCGGAGGCGGAGAAAGCGAAAGCCGACGACCACAAAGTTCACAAGTTATTGCTTGCACTTGATGCATGCGAGCCCAATTCACATCCAGCGAGATAGTCGAATAACTTTTCGTCTTTTAGGTTCCACATTAAAAACTACTCATCTTAGTGTATGTTCGCAAGTTCTATTTTCTAAAAAATAAAACCACCTACTAGTTCATTGCCTTAATTCCTCTTGTGATATATCAAAATCTCTTATCTTTTTTGGAATGGAGGGGGCGTTGTCAAGATGATAGCATAATAAACCTCCAAAGCATCAAGCGTTCATGTCGAACTCCAAGCAATAATGGAAAGGGAATTTTATAAGTTATCACGAGCCAGAAGTAAGAGACACAAGTCCAACTAAGGATGCATGTGGTGGCGGCCACTGGCCAGTCATTAAAAAAAAACTCTTTACACCTCCCTTTCGTTTCAAAACTTTAATCAACACGTGCGCCTGCCTTATCAAGGTTGTCAACCTTGTATTCTTAATTTTTCTTCCCTTTGTGTTCATAATTAAAGCACAAAATCCATTGCTCTTCAGCCTTAACAATGCACCGACCCCAACTCATCCATGCTAATAAATCTCCAAGCCAGGGCACATTCGAGGGTCGATGACCATGTAATTATCGACTTAGGGTTTTTTTTTTCTTTTTTTTTTTTTTGTGCGTGGAGACAAAATTGTAAAATTCTAGCTGACCCACATAAATATAATGGAATCCCATTATTTATCTGGGGTTCTTAAAGTAAATTAAAGAGAGAGAAGAGAGAGAGAGATGGTGCTAAGTTAATTGGGAAATGGCAAGACAAATTTATGGGTTGAATCGAAGGGACAGGCCAACCTCAGAGCAGTGTCGGGCGTGGGATGTGTGTTCGAAAGATTGATGAGATCAGAAGAAAGTCAAGCGGTAAAAGTGACAAAGAGTGCATGCATTTCCATGCACTTGTCCCCGTTCTCGTACACGTACTGCCACACACGGAAACTTCCTCAACAGTCTTTGTGCGTGGGCATTTACAAGGGCTATGGGGTCTCCATCCCCGATGCTATAAAGCTGCTCCAACTGAAAATCCCCAAGTAATTAGTGCTTAATCACTTGAATTAGCTCTATTTTCGTTGTGCAATCCCCGTGAAAACGTGTAAAAATTATAAAAAAATCAATGTTTATTCAATGAAAGACTTAATCAAGGAAAATTATCCAAAAAAATCTTAAATCAATTACACTTTTGTCAATTCGATCATAAACGTTTTCGTTTTACCAATTGATTCTAATATTTTTACATTTTACCAATTGAATCCATTCGGTCAATTTTGATAGAAAAATCGGACAACGACACGTGGACAATAATTTTTTAATAATATTCTAATATTTTTTTTAGTTTTATTTTTATTTTTTTTTTTCACTTTTTTGTGATTTTTTTAAGGTTTAGGATTGAATTAATAAAAATGTAATAGGTTTAGGGCTTTTTGGATAATTTTTCAGACTTAACCGTGTAGAATGAGTTCAATGATTTTCAGAGATAAAGAAGGGAGAGTAATAGATAGGGTGTGAAAGTGGATGTGGGTGGCCCAATCGAAAGATGGAAGAGGGAAAGTGATGAAGATAGGGGGAGACCGAAGAGTATGCAACTGCTTTGTGATTTCATAGCGAAAGAAGTCTCGTGCTGTCAAGTCAAGGCAAAAGTACATGGTACAATTAAGTGCCCAAAAAAGAGCGTTACCATTCTAAGGACGTGTCCTAGTTTTTCCATTGTAACAAATTTGATGTCTTAGCCCTTACCAATGTTATCGATTAGGAAAAAATCCCCACCCTTTTGCGCTATACCCACCTACTATGTGTCGCATCACACGCATCCTACCAAAGAACAATTAATCACGACATTGGGCTTTCGATTTTAAACGTACATATTCAAATTTCTAGATGAAGTCAAAGGATATAAAAAATTGGATTGAGATTCTCTAAAATTAGGGAGAATATTATCAAAAAAGTCATAATCATATTGTATTAGTGCCAATTCAATTCTAAAACCTTTCAATTGTGTCAATTTAGCTCCAAATATTTTTGCATTTATGCCAATTGAATCCATTCATCCAATTTTGGCCGAAAATCATTGGTGTGGACATTTTCTTATAATTTTTTTGAAATTTTTTTGTCTTTAGTAATTTCTTTGGTTTTTCTCTTTCTTTTCTTTATTATCTATTTTTTAGGACGGCGTCGAGGCCTCAGCGGCTGCGAAGGGCATCGCGACCTTCGCGATGTCCGGCAAGGGCTCGACACACTTGCTTGTGGTCGGCAAGGGTTGGCCAATGACCCTCACTAAAAAGAAGAGTAAAGGAAAAAAAAGGGGAAAAAGCAAAAATAAAAATATTAAGAAATGTTTGCGTCAACATCGTGTCATGTAGGACGACTCCATATTCACATCGGCGATTTCCTGCGAAAATTAAATGAATAAACTCAATTGACATAAATGTAAAAGGTTTATGACTAAATCGGCACAATTGATAGGTTTATGATTTAATTGGCATCAATTCAATAAATATAGGATTTTTTTGACAATTTTTTCCCAAATTAAATAAATTTACCACGTTTAGATTTGGGCCAATGAACGGCCCAAATAAGTTATCCCTTTTTTTCCTTCTTCTTTCTCCTCACTTTCCCCGTTTTCCTCCTTCATCCTTTGCTAATGCCCCCACAAGCCTGTTTTGGTGTGTTTAGTAGAAGATGGAGCAGGACTTGCGCAAGTTATTATAACCAAAACGAGAGTTGGTCATCCAAGCCTACTTGGTAATTGAATCTAGCAAGTTAATAATTCGCCTTGATTTAGGTAAGTAACTTCATAGAAGAGTTAAAAAAAAATGGAAATCTCGTAAAGTTATTGTTAAATTTGACAATTTGCAAACAAACAAAATTGACCATTTTACAAAAGTGTGGGTAACTAACTAAGTTGCTTGGAAAAGAACACAAGGGTCACTTTTTCTTATGAATAACTAGGGGTGAATGACTTCGAGTTCGGTCTAAATTCCGGATGAAATCGAAACCATCCCGTTGGAATCGGTTCTCCAATTTTTTAAGATCTACCCGCATAAGTGGAACTTACTCAATCACGGGTTTAAGGGTCTACTCAAGTTCCACTTATATTCTTAATTGAACAAATGTAGTAATTCATCACCTCTAATTACTAGCATTTTTTTGCTATAATTCATTGACTACAACTCATATTTAGACACACGAACACAGAAAAAATCTCAATCATTGACATCACCGAAATGGAAGCTCGGACTATTGGTTCGAGATTACATACTCATCATGAGATGCCATGGAATACTACAAGAACACGCAAAGACGGAGAACAAGAAAAACACAAAGCTTGTTCCAAATTTCAAGTTGGGATAATGACACAAATAGTCCTTGAACTTTGGCCCAATGTGTAACGTAGTCCCTCGAAATTTTAATTTAAACAATATGGTCCCCGAACTTTAACCCAATATACAAAGTGGTCATTCGACTTTTAATTTGACTAATATGATCCTTAAACTTTTGAAACATGTTCGATTTAGTCCTTGAACCGTAGGAATATGTTCGGTGTAGTTCTTCCATTAATTCAGGTTCAAGAACTAAGTCGGACATGTTCAAACATTTAAAGACTATATTGGTCAAATCAAAAGTTCGGGGATCACATCGTTATAAATGGGTTAAAGTTCAAGGATCATATTGCATAAATTAAAAGTTTAAGGACTACATTGCATATTGAATCAAAATTGATGAATCATTTGTGTCATTTTGCCTTTTAGGTCCTAGGTTCTAAGTTTCAAGTTCGCGTGAAAACTAACCAATCGAATCGGTGCCCCACCTATCATGCGTAGCTTTAAAACCTGAAATAGAACCAATCCTCACCTGTCTAGTTTTTCAGTTCCTATTTCTATATTAAAACTGTGCTCTCCTATAAATTTTATGCTATTTATAGAAATTAATTGAGATTTATCGGCTATGGCAAAAAAAAAATAAAAACACACAAAATTTTTTAATGGGGGAACAAAACGTCACTCCTACCGAACGCGATCGGAAACGTCACTTTCTGCCAACGTGGGCTACGCTCCGTCAAGTAGCACCAAAGCACCATCCACCCACACGTTGCATTGAAGAAAGCAAGGGGCACGATGGAAATTGGAATAGAAACTTGCTTAATTACTCGCAAATCAAAAGAAAACAGAGAGGCAAGATGGGGCGGTGGGTCGAGGGTCATTGACAAGATTGGCATAAAAATTTAATTAAGTGATTGCCAGCTATCTTAGGACAATGCACCTACCCACTAAACTCCAACCCAACAGCCACAAAAATAAATAAAAAATAAACAAAGGGCCTTAACGTGCCCACATCTTGGTGATCACAACTAGGAACTCAAATTGTCTTCTTCTTTTTCATTAATGATTACATACCGGTGAAAAAACTCATTCATATTCATACGTCAATACGTCAGCGGGGTTAGTTGATTTTAGAGATGCAATCAAATCGAGTCGAATAGATATACAGTAAGTCTGAACATGATTCATCTCAACAGCGGTGCTCGAAAATCGAGCTCCAGCTCAAATGGCATTGGAGGAGGCCGAGCTCTACTCCACTAGGCTCGGTCGCGTATAGCAAAGGCACGAACATGTAATCTCGATGTCATTTATGCCCAAAGTACTTGATATGATTAGGATCCTGATCGGCTGCGTGCATTATTAATAAGCTCGTGAGCTCAATCAATCCCGGCACTCGCGAGCTAGGACGGCACGAACCCGAGCTCGGCTTGGAACGAGCCGAGTCAAGTCCGATCCATATCATCGAGCCGAATTCGAGCTACTTACTGGCAACTCAGGCTCCCTTTCGCGCCAAGCAAAGAGAGAGAGAGAAAAGAACGGAGAGAGTCATGAACAGTTCGATTCGGAACGTTTTGAATAGGGTAATTGTTCTCCCTGAGGCCAAAGTCAAATCAATAATTTTTGCTTAGGGACTCGACCTTTTGGAGTCCACAAGAACCACCTCCAAAAGAAGCATTAAAATATAAACAATAAAATTATTATTTTTTAAAGGGGGAAAAAAAATTTGACACAAAAAAAAAAAAAAAAAAAGGAGAGAGAGAGAGAGAGAGAGAAAGCGAGAAATATACAAAGGGAAGAGTCCAGGGCGGATCGGCCCGACAAAGAGACCTTCGTTCCGGGAAAAACGGGGGGGTACGCAGTGTCCCAACTCCCACGCACGCACCTCCCCAGCGGTGGGGTCACCCCCACATGCCTCCACGTGAAGTGAACTTCCACTTATTTCCCTTTTTGCCCTCCGCCCCTCCCAAATTAATTAGGGTTTCCTAATCGACGATTTAGTTAAATACGCGGTAATTCGACCCGGAACATTTATAGCCGGCCCACATATCCTTCATTTGTCTTTTTTTCTTCTCGTCTGTCTGTTTTTAAATCCAGGAGTGAGATTGATTCCCCCCCTCTTCCATCCTGCTAAGCAATCTTTTCGAAATTTTTTCAGATAGTGAAAAGGGATAGGAAAATTCAAATTCAAATTTTTACATTTGGAGGAGACTCATTCCTCGATAGGCCCACCTCCCCTCTCACTCTCTCTCTCTAGGGTCACTTCGGATTAAAGTGAACCTTAATTTGTTGCCTGAGTGGCGGTCATTATCAATACTTAGGATAATGTATGTTTATTTGGAAGCGGATAAATTAAATTTCGTCATTATACACAACACAAGTTCCTCAGTATCAAATTTAATGCTAGAATTCCAATCAAATAAAAAAAAAATATTCCGATAGAACGATGTTCTTCCATATTTCTCTAAATATTTGTGAGAATTTATGTACACAGTTTTCACTAAAAATTTTTTTTTAAAAAATTATCAATGAACGAGGTCATGATATGTACCATCTTTCGTTTATGGATTTATTCATCTTAATGATAACTCATTCCACTCATTATGTAATAATGTTAGGGAAGGAATAGGAAGGTTGGGGGTTAATGGTTCGGCGAATGCCGAACAACCGCCGTGGGGCGCGTGGGATTTGGCCGTTTGCGCTTTCCTCCTCCAAAAAACAAGAGGACAGATCTGAGGTGGGGCCCGCCGGTTGTGTGCCCCATTTGGGGTTCCGATCACCGTCAGATGCGGCAACTTGCATCGCAGCCGCACGTTTTTTTATGACTTTCTTGTGATCAGCTTTCTGGGTTACCGGGAGTGGGGATGAAACGGTGTCGGCCTTTCCAACACTACTACGGTCAGGACCCCAAAAAAAAAAAAAAAAATTTGTAATTTTCGAGTTATTGACTTTATATGGTGTGTGTGTGTGATTAGTGTTTTGAAAATTAAGGTAGTTTGGGAACTTAGGATATGGTAAAAAAATTGGGAGGTGTGAAGTGAATATATTTATGTATATATAAATATACAATTTTCTCTACATTTGTCTGTCACAAAAGTTCGAAAAAATTCCATATATTTCACAAGTATTTGCGAGCCTCCCACTTGTAGTTTCCGATCTCAATTGAATTTATTTTTCTCGTTGCCGGTCATAAATATTTAACATTACATTTAAGTAAAAAGCACTTTTTTTTTTGTTTTTCCTATCGAGCTTTAAAAATAACATGCAGATTTCAAAAGGGTAACTCGAGAAATGTACACGTATCTATGTATCGACATTTATACATCGTAAAAGTTTCGGGTGTTTAGAACTAGAAAAATAAAAAGCGAAAATATGTCTACTATAGAATTTACATTACACAAAAACATACAGAATGAGGAGTTTATGCTGACCTGCCTCAAGTGCTTTTAAGACTCTTCATGTAAAACCCCAAAAAAAATATTTTTAAACGAGGGAAACAGTTTCAGAAAAGAAAATGGTGGATTCAGCAAATCTCTCAGCCCAATATTCTTCTAGGGATCGGTGGTGGAGCAAGGAAGGGACGCAATTCTCCTATAAATACCACCCCTATCCTACACCCTTTGCTCTGCCTAACCTTCACCTACTTCTTCTTCCTACACCTCTCTGTCTAAACTTTTTTTTTTTTTGCTTTTAGGGTTTTGATGGGTGTCCAGTGAATGGTCCTCTTGGTATTCTTCCACAGCTTTCTTGAACTGCATATATTAAATTGGGATCTTTCTGAAGCAAGTGTACACTCTCGCACTCTCTCAACAAGCCCTTGTTTCAATTGCGGTTCAAGCTAGCTGTGGGAAGATACAAATAGGGTCAGGCGAAAATTCTCCATCCGAATCGCCTCCGTGTGTGGGGATCGTGAGTATTCAGAATTTTTGCGCAGTTGGTAGTGATCTTGCTTTTCTGTTGGGTTCCATGAAGGCTAAAAGCGGCGGTTCTTGATGTTTTTTTCTTCAAATCTTATCCTTGACACGCTAGAACAAGAGTCTCTCTCGCTGGTGTTGTTGACGAGTGAGGGATCTCGTGGCTTTCAAGTGCGAAAGCCCTTAAAGTTTTGGTTTTTTTTTTTTGCTTTTCGTCCACTGGTTTTTTCCTCTTGTTTTCGGAATTCTTGTTTAAGTTCATCGGTGTTTGCTTGTACTCCTCTTACGTTCTTGATTGATCTTATCGTTGATAGTGGAATGGAGCTGTGTTCTCTCTCTCTACTCTCGCTCTCCCCAAGTAGTTCTTTAGACATGGATCTGGTGAAATTTGTTATTTTTTTTTATGCCAGAGTAATTGTTTGAGATACTTCATAGTTCACCTTTTCTTGATTCAGAGAGTCACCCCCATGTGGGTGCGTCTGTTACACATCAAGAAGAGAGAAAAACTCACGGTCGATCAATACAGATCTGTATTCTTTTGTAAGGAACACGTTGCTGATCTATTTGATCTGTACTTTGGGCTGTGGCCCTTCTTAGGTTTCCGTACTCTTGAGTCAAATCTGGATTCTGGCCTCGCGCATCATCATTGCCTTTGCGATTGATCGTGGTTTTCACCAGAGAGGGAATTTTCTTGTACCCTTTCGTTTTCTACTGTATTTCTCTAGTATACAAGTCTGTAATATTCTTGATGATGTTCACCTGCACATGTTTGCAGGGTCGCGCATTTCTCTCGGTTTGCTTCCCAGGTATGTAGCAACGAAGTCAGTCCCACGAGCCATGTCCGATTTGGGTGCTAAAAAAATGTGCATTCGATGAAGAGGTTAGACGGATTGCTTGTTCATATCTGCGTGTCATCGGTTACATTGCTGAATGTCACGAGAATAAAGCTAAGCTATATCTTTGCTTTTTGTGGATTATCGTAATTCAATTGCAAGGAATCTCTCTTACTTTGATCTAAATTGAGCCGTCCCGCTCAATCAAACTTATTGAGGGTTTTGGGGCAATTTATCTCGAGGATAACTGGGTGGAAGAAATCTTGATTATGAAACAAGAAACCAAAGATATACATCAACCAACTTGCAAAAAAATGGCCTTTTTTTCGGGACCCCATGAAACCCCCATGAAAAATAAAGTCTGATGCAAAAAGGAAATTAGGGTTTCCTTTTGTATGTGAGGTTAAAGACAAGAGAGGCAAGAAAGGTCCCCCTCTATATATGACTTTGCAAATAACAAAAATAGCAAAAAATTGTTTTGTCTTGGTTAGAACTGATGTGTCTATGATAAGATTCTCATGTTCTTGCCGGCCTCTCCTGTTGAGGAAATGAATATCAAAGTTTCTTTAATATGAGGTTCTTCTTTCCAAACTCAAAACCCTAAGCCAGATGAAAACTATCATTAATTTCCAATGCAAATTGTTGCATTTTGAAATTTAGATCAGATCTAGTGAAGGGTCTGGCGTAAGATTATGCAAATTATTGTGTGTGGATCTTTTAATAATGCCTTTGCGGAATTGATTATTCGATAATGGAGACCGCAAGCATAATATGATTTGGCTAGTTCAATAGTAGCCACACTTTGCTTTGCTTTACTTGCTTATTAAGGCTTAATATTTGCTGGAATCGCTCATCTTTTTGTAAATTGCGTTATTCTTTTCACTCATCCAAGATGGTCAATTGACTTTTCTTTATTTCTGCTTTTGGTGCTCCCTCTTTCTATATCAAAATATATTGTTCTTTTGCTGCTCCCTCTTTTGCTGATTCGGTCGGCAAAAGTGACAATAAAGAAGTAATTTGGGAGGTCGAATATGCATCGATTGAACAATTTGTGTAGTTGTTTGTTAACTATAGTATACCTCCTTTGCTCAATGTTCAATTTACGCACTTTTCAAACGGAGAGAACGAAAAGTTCAATCTTGCAATAAACAAGTCACCACAGTGGTGTTTTCTTTATGCAATCCTATGGCAATGCTTTCATTTCACAAGGAAAGATGATGAGATTCACAAAAGTTAAATCTAATCTCCATTCTTTTGTTATGATATGATAAAGTCCGACCAACATTATCACCCACCAATTACTTTCTAATTGATTTTTCTCCTCCAATAATGATACATGAGAAACTAAAATTATAAGATAAATGCATTACATGGCAAACAATTCGGACCGACCAATGAAGAACGAAACTTAGGTGCAACCAGATGCATGAAGACCGTGGATATTGTAGACCTCACATGTTTTTACCAATGATCTTTGAACCCAAGACAATAAATGTATGTGAAAACAACATGCGGGAATAAGAATGGCACATATGAGAGCTATCTATGTCTTGCACGTTTTAGGTCTTTGAATTTGAATCAAGCCTACCAGTCTAAAGTCAGACTATAACTTCTCTTAACCAGCTAGTCTAGTTTATTAATCAAATATTTCTATGTAATAACCGCATTGTTTACCTCAAAACCCTAGGAAAGATCCTTTCTAGACAATACACATCTATGGAAAGCCTTCTGTTTTCTCTCTTGTTTAGTGCACGCATCTTTAAATTTGTTGTGATATGCCATTAACCCATAACTTATTTTTTATATTTCGCATCGTGTATGAAGAACGCGATGCCATCGCGAAAAGTTGTTGGAGGAAAGTTGTTTCCTAATACAATGTAGAAGCTTATGCATTGAATGGCCAATCTCATACTTAAAGGATGAAACCCCAATTCTTTTCAAATCGAAGGTTCATCGATTCGGCGATGCATCGAATGACTAACATTGGCACCAAAATTGGGAAGGTAAAAAGGACATGTATAATGCCAATAAAATAGTTGGTCTAAGGGCAGAAAAAGGTATTGCTATACTGATCACAGCTTGTCTAATTAACCAACTACCAAAAGAGTAAAAATAAAGACAAAACTATAAAATCAAATAAATAATATCTAATCAACAAGACGTACATCAGTATACGATGCCAATAAACTATAGTTGGTCTCAAGGGCAGACACAGAAGGATATTGCTCATACTGATCACCCTAGCTTGTCCTAATTAACAACTACCAGAAAGAGTAAAGGAAATAACACGAGCAAAGTGGCAAACTTATAAGGAATTTGCAAATCGAGAAAATCTTCTGTTCAAATATCTTCATCCGCCTCAAGGAAAGACAGCCGATGAATGGGTGCCAATCACGTTCAACCATCTTTTGCAGCTTTCATGTGACGAGGAGGTGGTTGCAAAATGCAAATGCCCGAATGGGTTGGAGGGATATTAATAAGGTTGGGAATAGCGACAGGACACATCTCCATCTCCTTGGCCAACGAAAAAAAAAGGAGAGGGGGACGCCATTATTGATTTGGTGCTCCTCTCTGCCATTTCCCTTTCAAAATAACCCACGATCTCCGTAGTGCATGTTCATCACATGAGGCTTCAATAAGTTCCCAACTTTCCCGCGAAGACCCTTGTTTGATTCTTGAAGTCGAAGGCAATTTCTTGAGGCCTAATCTTGAACATTCTCCGGATTAATGAACTTTTCTGCTTTGAAAAATGTTCGAAGATGATAAAGTTGTATGAGGATGTAAGGGTGCTTTCGTACGCTACCCCTAGTGGAGTTTATCTTAAATTATGTATTCTGTAATGTAATTAGACATCTAAAGATTTCGTTTTCTTTTTTTAGATTGGATTTAACAGATTTTCTCTTTCTTTCATCAAATGCAAAATATGAAAACATCAATTGATAGAGCTGAAACGTAAGCAGGTTTCTTTCAGTTGGCGTGTCTTTAATCCTGTTGGATTAACAATTGAGCTAACATGTCAGGACTATCCTTTGTGATTTGGTTTAAGTGTGGTGTCCAACTGGTATGATCAGCTCTTGGGGATGTTTTCGACACGATTTTATTCATCTACTTCTTGTTGATTGATGAGGAAATCGCCTTTAAGGTAGGTAAAGTATGGAGCCTAGAAGCAAGCTAAAGTCACGTCGGATGGCTCAAACATGAAATTGTATCGCAGATTGTGGCATGGGAAGCCGAACTTGTGCCATGCGCCTGATCCATACATACAAGTTCACTGTTTAATCACTAAGTCAACTCCATACTATTTACCTGAGTTGGGGGTTCAAGTGCATTTTCCTTTTCTACTCTTGCATTGAGAAAACAAATTATCGGATAAGGCATTCTAGTAGATGCTCAACTAAGTTTTTTCGGTCGCTTTCTTATTGTTTCTTGTAATCCAGTGAACGAGCATAGCTCCCGATTGCTTGGAAACCTATAGAACCCTCGGCAAAAACCATGGCCGGTTAGGTCCGGGCCGTTGGCTTACACAAGTAACCCCGTTTCATCTCCGTAACTACTCGCGATCAATGGTTCATTGACTTAAAATTAATTATCCGATTCACTCAACAACTGCATTCACATTCACTCAAATTGTTATCTATTTTGTTTACTTCAATTCTCCTTTAACACTCCGTTTATTTTGCCAAAAATAAATGATTTGAAAAAATATTTTCCTAAAAATAATATCTTTTATCACTTCAAATAATCAGTCGACAACAACTTATGCCTAAATGTTTTCGTGGACTATATATTTTTTTGTTCATTTATTTTTGTAAGCGACACAAGCAATAAATTTTAAAAATATATTTTCTAAATCATTCTCTTTTTTTTTGTGAAAGAAAACCCTAAGTTTAAACTTCAAATGCATTCTTCAATGCTAGCTTTTGGGTCCCAACCGTCACGGTCACCTATTCCATTAACAGAAGGAAGAATTCCAGCAGCTTTTTCGATTAGTCAATCCGCAAAAGAACGAGAGGGAGGCGTTGCAATTAATGAGGCAAGAATTTTAGGCTAACATAAATGAAGTCATATGATCTTGAAATCAATGTGCATGAAATTTTGTGCTTTCCTTTGGAAATATCATTACGCTAGCCCCAAGTCTACCATACGTGGATGTGGTGTCCTGTATAATTAGCGTTCGTTTTATATAAATGAGATCGCTACTAGATACAATAATCGCCGTCATGAATGTACGTCGAATTACTAGCTTAATAAGTTCATGATACCTTAATCATCCCATGTCACTTCACTCGGCATGGAATTCTTTATGTAATCTATAATTTCCTCTTTCGGGAGGACAAGGTTTTTACAAATTTAATATAAGTCAAAATTAGGGTAATTGCGCAAAATGTCATTCAGCTAAGCAAAAGTAAGGTCAATGACACACAATCGTTGTCCTTAACATATGGAACAATGTGAGGATATAGGCACAAAGAAATTAAATGCATTCATCACGAGAGAGTCTGAGGACATCTACACCTAAATCGAGGAAGTGATTTCTGAATATGTATATACATCTTGGAAAAAGAAGATTGCAATAACCATCATACGGTATGAGGAAGACCATCACTGACCAAGCTTCTTAATACTAACTCTTTTTTTTTTTCTTTCTATTGTCCACTTCAATTGGTATTTTTTCACGAAAAGGAAACATGAGATAATAAATTCAGTCTTTAACTAAGAATTCGAATGAATTGGGTTTGAACCAGTCAAGCTACTTTCCATCTTAGTAGATCATAAGTGAGTCTGTCTTCCTCATTATACTCCATTATAGCCATAGTCCACCTCTGCTCTACTTCGTGGAAGAGTTTCCCACCAACAGCATTTCAAAATTCAAAAGCATATCTCTAAGTATAAAGGTTATGGCAACACAATGCAAAAACAAGATTGGTGGGAATATATCGCATAAGCATGCTATTTAATGCTCGGAGCGTACCATATTTTGAGTATCAAGTTGACAAAGACAAGCTAGACATTATGATTACATCGCCAAAAAAAGGCCTAAGCCCACCTTATGCCTAACTTTACAGGCTAATCTCTCTCTGTGGACCTCAACAACATTTCATCAGTCAATTGATGCTCGAATAATAGAACTTTGTTGTAGCCTAGTATTTGGCAAAGATTCCTCTTGAGAGAGAACCCACCTACTCACCTCCTTAATGTCACGTCAATTTTGACGACCCCATGTTTCCTTGCTTTGGCTTTATTAATTGGTCATAAAATGGAATTGTGCCTCGCACTAAGTGGTGATGGTTGAATGGGATATGTAATTCAAGCATCCCCAACTAGGGGACAACGGGAAAATGTCCAATCGATCATAAACTTACTGTAGGGGCGTTAATTCAGCCTTAAGACTGGTTCCCCTATGTGGCACACCGCCACATTAGAGATTTTCGGCAAAAACGGTCCAAAGGACTACATTGAAATTTTGGCGCAAATATTTAGGACAAAATTGACAAAATGAAAAGTGCATGATTGAATTGACGTTCATACGATATATTTAAGACCGATTGGGTAATTTTTTCAATTCATGAGCCATGGATGGATAAAAAGGAAGAGCCGGAGATTGATAATAATTCATTTTTTTTTCATAAGTTTGCAATTTTCGTTTAGGGAAAAGGGTTTTGGGGGTCATGCTTGATTGGTATCCTAAGCCAACTTCCACACGTTAGACTAAGTCTGCTTGCTCAGTCCAGTTGAAAATAGCTTGTTGCGTAGCACGGAGTCGCGGACACAACGCTAATTGAATTCGCGAACACGTGAAGATTTGGAAAAATATAGAAGTTTCACGGTTATTATTGACTGAAAAATATACTAATTTATGGAGAAAATGAGATGAATTACCAAAAAAGTTATAAATCTATTGTATTTGTGCCAATCCAGTCATAAACTTTTTGCCATATTATAAACTTTTTGTATTTGTGCTAATTCATTCCATCCCGTCATTTTTTACCACCAACGTTGGCGTAGACTTTTTTTAATAATATTATAATAGTTTTTTTATTCTTTCTTTAACTTTTATGGGCTTAGAGCTAGGGACCTCTTGCCGGCACTGGGTGAGGGCAGCGCCGACCCTCGGTGGCCCTAAGTCCAGAAAAAAAAAAACTAAAGAAAATTAAAGAAAAAAGAAAAAATATAAAAAATTTCAAAATATATTAATTATTGTTAATAAGTTCACGTAAGCCTGGTAGTCCCACATCAAAGCCGACCCACCAGATTTGATTGGATAGATTGAATTAGTACAAATACAAAAGGTTTAGAATTGAATTGACACAATTGCAATAGGTTTAGGACATTTTTAGTAATTATTCCAATGAAAATGTCACGTGACGTAGGAATATGTGCTTGTAGGTGTGTATGCATGCACAAATAAATCATAAGCCCCAGTAAACTTTAATAAATCTGAAAGAAAAAGCTCCAAACAGAAACAAAATTTTGAAATTATTAAAAAAAAACGCAGCATATGGGCTCAAACAGTGTACTTTAGAAGGCCAAAATGGATCGAAACCCACCTAAGAAGTGGATTCGAAGCAGAAGAGAGCTCAACATTATTCATTTGGCAATTAGACTTAGGGCATCATAGTTATGAACAAGCTATCGGATCGCATTTCCATGCTCGTCTCACACCAATCAAAACTAGTCGAGATCAATTTTAGCAAGGGATTAGCGAGGAATTACTTGATTGCTAGCTAGCAAGGAAAATTGTCCAAAAAGTCCTAAATCTATTGTATTTCTGCCATTTCAGTCTTAAACTTTTTTAAATTTGCTTATTTATTTTTTTTGGTTGCCAAATTGAGTCATAAAAATTTTTACATTTTGCCAATTAAACCCGTCCATCGCCGACGTGGACGTCGATGGTTCTACGTCCCACGACTAGTGCAATAAGTTCAAGACTTGTGGAATAATTTTTCCCTGGCCATCACAACTCGATAGGCTTGCCAAATGGATTAAGAACGTAGCTACTTCAAGCCCTAGAGTATTGTCCAAGCTTGTAAGTGCTATTTCAAGAAATGCGGAGACTCTGCCAATACAAGTATTATATAGCCCTAGAAACAGCTTGCACCTTATGATAAAACCTAAAAGTCCAAAGTTCAAATGTATTCATGCATGAAAGAGTTCGAGAAAGAAGCTGGAAAAGCAGACTCAGGATTGAAAGAAGGGTCGAAGAGAGTGTGGACAGCACATAATGCGTTTCTCTTTCCAGTCTCTTGCCTGTAATTTGTCAGAACATAATTGGGTTCCACATAAATAATCTTTAGGGCTGATAAGATGTAAATTATTTTGGTAAGTCCGGCTAATTTATTATAGTCTTTGCCATACGGTCAGGGCCTTATTGCAGATGCTGAGAATTATTGGTCAAGGTCACTATAGCCTAGCTAGACACAGTTGGGCATTTTCTTACTTATGCTAAGCATATGTGTAGTACACTTATGTCAAATTTGAATTGGCAAATATTGTGTACATGGTCCGGAAGCTAGAGAAAGGAGATGCAATTCCTATAGATCTAGGAAAAGCTAGAATACAAAGATATTTATGATTGTGATGTCAGGGAGCGGGTTAAGAAAGGGTGCAATGTAAAGTTTTAGGAGGTCTAGAATCAGTAAAATTACCTTAATTTGGTCACAACCTTTGAGAAAGGCTTTCTGCGTTCGTAATATCGCACATCGATGTATCACCGAGCCAATTTTGCTTCTTTGTCTTGTCGACATTGCTTAATGATCACAAGATTTTCAAAAAGTGTCTAGAGGCATAACTATCTAATTTGCTTGTCGATGCCTTTAAATTGATTAGCAATGTGCATGGGGTAGAGCGGGGATTGGGACTACATTCTTCGTCCATGTGCCCCATGAGAACATATATGAGAAAATTACCAAAAAAGTCCTAAACCTATTGCAATTGTATCAATTCGGTTTCAAACTTTTTTTTTTTTCGATTCATTCATAAACTTTTTGTAATTGCACCAATTCAGCCCATCGAGCTAATTTTTGCCCGCTAGCCCGAATCGTCCGAGCAATATAATATTTTAATATTATTTTGTGAATTATTTATTTTTTCAATTTTTTTTTCTTTTCTCTCTTTCCTCTGGTCGGTTGACGAGGTCGGCCTCACTAGGGGCCGACGAGGGCGACCTTGTCCAGCCAAGGAGAGGCCAAGCCTCGCCATCGCTAGGACAAGACTCGCCTAGCCGTGGCTGCACAAGACTCGCCTCGTCGTCGCCTAGTGAGGCGACGTTGGCTTGACCATTGCAAGGCTTGGCCTTGCCAACCAACCAAAGGAAGGACAGGGAAGAAAAAAAAAAAAAAAAAAAAAATATAAAAAATATATAAAAAAATACTAAAAAGTTAGCGACCGATCAAAGTTGGCAGAGATAGACTCAATTGATATAATTGCAATAGGTTTAGGACTTTTTTTGATAAGTCTCCGAACATTTATTGTACCTATTTTTTTTGGTCGAAATATTGTACCTATTTTGCTATGCCAACCAATGTCCAAAACAACCTAGCTAGAGTTTGAATCAAGATTAAAAAAAAAAAAAACGCCTAATATGTTTGAAATAAAGACTTATTAAACGGACGATCCCCACAATGCGCAGATCATGTTAAAATACTCGTAAAAAAGTGAAAGAAGCCAAATAATTTCAATGTTACATTTTTCTTTTGTACGTGCATTAAATTTATTCATTAAAGTTGCCAATTGAATATATAGCAAAAGTGTTGTCATCGAAAGAATTTGTTCTCTCCTGAAATTCAATCTTCACAAGCAATGTTACTGAACATTAGTACGAACATCCTTTTCCCATAAAATTTTGGATAATCTAGTTAATAAGGAATTATTCCATATTATGATATCACCAAGTACTGATATTATTCTCCTCTTCAAACGTAAGGATGAGTAGTATCTTGCAATGTAGGGATGCCATGCTTGGAGAGTTCTATGGAAGATTACCTAATAATGTACCATATAGATATGGCCAAAACATATGAATTTTTTTGTCATGTACCTATTCATTATGTCACGCGGTGTCCAATTCAGGTCTCTTCGGCAAGTTTCGGTCACCCATGTTCTCACGTTACATCAAGAATTGTCATCCCTGAAACTGGTTAACGTTAAAATGCTAATGTGACATTAATCCCGCTCTCCATATTCATCTAATTGAAATATAAGATGCCATGTGAAAAGTTTCGATTCTTGCCAAGTTACCGATCGCGCCAATGACATGGCCACGACACATACAAGCTCTTCCTAGCGCCGGGTCCATGTCAATTAGATGAAGGCAACAATAGGAAGACATACTCGCGAGATATGACGGCTCGGATTCATCCAATCCGCTCTAAATTGGGTACAAATAAGTTGTTCACCTTGTCACATGACTCCTGTACACACGCATGAATCCCGATTCCACTAAAAGAAAGTTTTGGTCGGGATCAAACTGAATCTTCCGCTTCGACAATTCGGGCAATCGAACAAAAACCAGTCACCACCAATGAAGGCGTAAAGATTTAAGGGGAGGGGCACACACCCTGAGGTCACATGGTGACAAAGGTTAAACACCCTCGTTTTTTCACTGAAACTTAGGAGATCGCAACCAGACATCAGACATCTCAGGACCACTAAAGAAAGCCAGCAAGAAGAGCTGCCATTATTACTGATGCCAAAAAGGAAACTGAAGGAATCTTCACAGCAGCAAAAGCTTCTGGTCTCTCTCTCTCTCTCTCCACAGAACACGAGCTTGATTGGAGGATGGCCAAAACCCTAATTCCCAATGAGAATTTCCCCACCCTTTGCCTCTTGCATCTTCCCACATGAACGGTTCTTTCGGTGGTAGAAAAGCGAAAGTCCGACACCTTCACCCGGGGAAGAGATCGCTAAGAGGGACTTTAAGTCCGAATCGTTAACACATCGAAGGCTTAAATCAGTAAGTTATGGACCAACTTGGGTACATTAGCGATTCCACGCCATACCACTTATCCGACGTGGGACTTCTCTGATACTATTCACAAGCGCACCTCAGCAGGTCCCTTTCGGGTGAAAACTAAAAGGACCCTGCAATGATGCAACGTGGGGCTACACGTACCGGCCCATTACGGTTCTCAGCAAGAAAGCGTTTGGCCTGACTCATAATGAGATGGAGGTTCTGCGATCAAGTGATGGTGAGTTTATCTTTAAGCTTCTCAGGGATGTGATGCAATGCGTAACAGTTCGAAGGACGAGAAGATTGCACCTATAAAGTCCTTTGTCTATTTGCGTTGCCATCCCTTTGCGACAATCCGAGTACTTCCGCCATCTCTAACCAGAAACCTAGTGAAAGATGTTGAGCTAGCCACACTAGAGTGTCTGGGCTTCGCCGGGAGAAAGATTGACTTAGTCAAGTGGCGACGGGAGAGGTCGAGCTTCGCCGTGCCGTGCATAATCTCTGAGGCCGAGTGTTGCTTCCTTCACTCGTCATGAGGAACTTAATGCACGCTCCCGAGGCCCCGACAAACATTTCTTTCTCTTGTTTGTCGTCTCGTTCGAGCTTTTGACAGCGATTTTTCCACCAGACTCCTAAAACGTTTATGTTGTAAATTTAAGCTCTACCCACCTCCCTCCCTCCACATTTTCGTCGTATCTTGGATAGCAATGTGATGGAAGCACTCAAGTTGACGATAGAAAATAGTATACATGGTAGAGACTCGCAGAGGGAAAAGAAAAAAAAAAATTCAAAACAAACACACAGATCCATCGGAACATACCCGAATCATATGCCACCGAATTCGGCGCCGCGGGAATAATTCTGCAAAGCGACTAAGATACCGAGAAAAGCCTCAATCGCCATGTCGTCCCACAGCTTTCTTGAGCTTCCGAGGCCGTGGAAACCCCCGCAATCGGGGTCGGACTGAGGAAGTTCAAGAAAGCTGTGGAAAAGCATGACAGGACTTCCATGTCTTCACCTTCGCCCTCGACAATCTTGCCCAAATCATAACTACAGGCAGCTTCTTTCCTCTGTGTGTGTGTGTGTGTGATTGTTTGAGAGAGAGAGAGAGAGATTTGAAGGACTCTTCACCATCGCGTGATGATATAACTCGGTTGCGGCCAATTTTATAGAGGGGGAGGGTAAGGGACGCACATTATGCGAAAAATGAATGTTTAGTTGTCTGTTTTACCACATAAAAAGCTGTACTTCTTCGGATTCACACGTTCACTGCCGGTAACCTCATTCGTTTTCACTTATTATAGATTTGTGCTGCACGGATGTTGTAATCCCATGAACCCAACAAAAACAATAATTTTTTCCTGGTGTGAAAAAGAGCGCTCTCTCTCTCTCTCTCTCTCTCTCCCACTCTCTTTTGCCCAATTCGGCTGCCGCTCGCCCCCTCCTCGTCGCCTCCGTCGCCGATAGCCAAGGTGACCCCGTGTCCCTGTTTTCTTTCAACCCTCGCCTGCCCCTCGCTGCTCCGATCGCAGCGGAGACTCTGGCCTGCGAAGGACTTTTATTCCTTTAATGACATGGAGATTGCTGTATATCTTCAGCATCCATATAGAGAATCGCTATCCCTTTATGGTGATGATTGACCAATATTCACAACACGCAAAAACCTCAAAGACAGAAGAACTCCAAGGATAAGCCAAAAGTTATAGTGTCCATCTTCTAGATGCAGTGACTCCACAATAGATCTGTTCATTTCGAACCAAGTACGATGGATGGAATAGTTATCAGTCCAATGGTTGTGCACGACCTTAGCATTTGATTGGTTCAAGAGATCTTGGCCAGTCGCATTCATGGCTGGACAAATCCAAAAAATTTAAGTACAAATCTATAGAGTTTAGTCAGGGCTTCGTGCCTCAATGATAATTCAAAAAGTTTAATAACTCTCGTTCTTACTGCTACGTTTTCATCTCGAAAGTGAAAAAGAACATATGTTTCATTCAAAACTCGAATTGAAAACCCTTCCCCTCTCGCTCCACCGTTGGAAAGCACCATTATTGCAAAAGGGAAACGTTTTGCATATCTTCTTAACCCGAGAACAGGTGGGGAAGAGGAAAGCTCCAATTTTTAGTGGACTCTTTGACAAGATGTCCGATGAAGACAGGTTGGTGCCTTTCGCTCAATGGAATGGATCCACGTGGACAATGAGTCCAGGGTATCGCGAGTTCGAATCCCTTCTTGCCCATAACCGGCCAAAAATACGAGAAGTACCTTTCCAAAACCACTAAGCCACTTGCCCCACTAGCTGTACCCCGCCCTAAACAGCAGACGGGAGTCGGGGCCCGACATGTGCCCGTGGCCGGCGGGAGGGCCGGCGCACGCCTCGGGCCCCGCCGGAGTCCTGCCGTGAGAACGAACAAGATTGTTCACTCGATTCCATTCCCCATGCGTGGTTCTATCTCATGTGATCTTGCGATGGGATGCATCATGTGGGAACTGAACGTGCAGGTAAAATTGCAGGACGACTTATGGAATCAACTCTATCAAATCATCAATCACGATCACATGACGAGCCGGGGGAGTACGATTGGCTGATCTGGCGGGTGGGCCTCGATGTGACGTTGGTACTAGCCCGCTCTGGCCCACTTCATCATGCGGGCCTGATGCTGCATAAAGTTGGAAGGCTCAGTGGGCCCACTTTTGGGCCCACCTCGTCGCCAGCTGTCACATCAATTTTTTTTAAACTTTCACCCTTTGGTCAGTTTTTTTTGTTTTTCGCGTTCTTGTTGGCACTCTTTGATGTGTGATTTTCCACAAAGTTCTGTTACTTGGTCTTGTACTTGATCTGATTTGAGATCTACCTTGGGCCATGAATCCAAAAGCGCATTAATTTTTCCATTTGGCTACGTATTGTCATAGGGCGTGTCATCGGGCTGCGTCATGTGGGCTTATTGAACTTTTTATGGACTCTTTTCGTTGAAATCGGATCATTCAAATCGTTCAAGTTACTGAGCTTAGAAGTGCGAGCCCATGTGATCGGCATATACAATTGCAATAAATCTTGTCTTTTCACTAAAAGCTAAAGACGCCAAAAAGCGAACAAAAATATATTAAATCTCTGTGCCAACTCCGAAACACAAATCGGGTTATCAAGATGGTTAGCCCCCACCTCACATTGAGGACTAGCCCTTGTGGCCCAGAGACTGCCCTCCAGCACAATACATGTTCGTGCATGACAAATTGGACATAAAGTCCTAAACAGACGGCTCCAATCTATTTGGTCCAAAACCCTAGAATTACCATTTCTTTTTCTACAATATGGAGCAATTGCAAGGTGCTGTTTGGGGTAAATGAAAAACTTTATGCGACGAAATATTACTTTACAACGTTATTTTTTTCACGAAAAATGAATAACTGGAAAAATAATTTCGTAGAATTAAATACTTGTATTGTTGAAAATAATTAGTGAATGGAAAACATTTTTATTATCCTAATAATTTATGTCTAAATATTTTCGCGAGCGATGAAAATATTTCTCGTTTATTCATTATTATAGGCGATACAAGCGATTAGTGTTAGGAAAATACTTTCCGAATCATTCATTTCCTGCGAAACAAACGGAGCTTTGAAATAATTAGTTAATGAAAAAAGGTTTCCATTAGGGATAATAATTTATGTCTAAATATTATCACGGATAATGAAAGTATTTTTTGTTCATTTATTTTTTAAGTGATATGGGCAATCATTTTTAAAAGAGGATTTTTCACATCAAACATTTTTCGCGAAATAAATGGAACTTGAATTTCATATTCATGTCAAAAGTTCAAGGCGTTAGATGTCGAGATTTGAGTATAATTTTTCTCGATAGGAATTGGATTGGATGGCTTTGGGCACAGTGAATTTGTTGGGGGAGAATTACCAAAAAAAATTATAAACCTAATGCAATTGTGCGAGTTCGCTTTTAAACTTCTTTGTTGCCAATTTAGTCTTAAATCTTTTGCAATTGTGCTAATTTGGCCTTTCGGCGCGACGTGGTAATTTTTTTAAATAATATTTTAATATTGTATTAATATATTTTTTTTTTGTCTTTTTTCTTTTTCTTTTTTGGGTTTGGCTATCGGCCATCAACAGAGGTCGTTGGCCAGGCGGGCGAGGCCGCCGGCCCAAACTAAAAAAAAAAAGGAAAAGAAAGTAAAAGACAGAAAAAATGTTATTTAAAATTTGGCATGTCAATGTCGAATGGCGATGGATCAAATTGGCGTAATTGTAAAAAGTTTCAATCGAATTAAAAAAAAAAATTAAGATTGAATTGCATATTTATAATAAATTTAGGATTTTTTAAAATAATATTTTCGAATTTGCTGACAGGAGCCAACGTTGGTCCCATTATTAGGGAAATTATTGGTGGTCTCCGTCACTGAAAGCGAGAGGTGCTGGTCAGTGTGGCCGATGCATGTGTAGTTTCCGCCGGCGTAATTTCAGCTTTGCCAGTTCCCACTGGCCTAAAACTCTCCAAAATCCAAGGACTGACCCACCTTCCACGGAGGACCCGATGCGGCATGAAATTACAAAACCCTAGAGATTTTCTCTCTTTCATTTTTTGTTTTCTCATAAGTAAAAGGTGGAGCGGAGGCGGCGAGTGCTAGCGGCCCCCTCCGAAAGTAGCCCATCGACGTGATCACTACATCGGCCACGACAAATCCCGTGATTGCTACTGGAGTTCTTCATAAGAACCAGAGGCATTTTCGAATTACTACTGATTTAAGATCAGTCGTGTGTGGTGATTGAATGGTTGATCATAACTCCCTTCGGATCGAAATAAGCGATGGCAAACTTGTAAGTACCGATGCAATGTGGACAGAAAATTGAACCAAGAGTCTCTACATACGAATTCCGAAAGCACAACAGAGATACCCACCACACAAATTTACCCTTGGATGCATATTCACCAACTGAAATTCACGTTTAGTGAAGAAGCCTTGCATCTATTCGACGAATCAACTTCGTTGCTCAACTACTTTTCTCATTGCATGAAGAAGCCTTATACACTCAATAGCATTTGCTGCTGGTTTTCTCATCATTCGGATCGAATCAATTCTTTGTAGAGGAGTGATGTCATTCCCATTGCAGAAGAGATAATTCGTAGCTGAATTCTTCGTCGGAAAGCTTTTTCCGCCGGTATGATCCCGTCGCTTCATGCATAAAAATATGGAAAACCGAAACTAGCTAGAAGCAGGCCAATCCCTAAACAGTGAATCAAATTGATTATGACTACGTTTGAATAGCGGAGTCCTATTTCAATTAGGGAGTCTTGGAAAGAATATGTTCAAAACCGTGATCAATTTCTAAATGGAACCAATCCCACAAATATACGTAGCGGTTTACGCGAAATTTATATGTCCAAAACCATACTTGAATCACTGATCATAAAAGTATATCACGTAACGAACATATCTCGTCTTTCACAAATTAAAAGGCCCAAATCACAGATGAAAAAACGATCCGGATTTGGCGATCGATCATTCTTCGAGACAGCTTTTCAAGAAGGAGTTTTTGAGAGAGTTCTTAAGCGTACGTTAAAAAACGAACGTCATACGTTCAAGATAGATATTGAGAAGATACCATATCTCTCTCATGGCATTGAATAGGAAATTAAACTTGCCCTTAATTATTGCAATCAATATCGCAATAAAGGCAATAATCAATTGTGCCCTTAATGGGCATAATTTCTCAACGTCTCTCACTCGCCCATAAATAGCTAAACATCTCTATTTTTCTTCTCACCGTAATGTTCATATGGGCAAATAATCCATGCGACAAGCATAATCCGAAAGCTTATTGTCATACATCCATTGGGAGTATATAATAGCTCAAAATGGACATAATCAAAAGTATATTTTTGTATGTTGTATCCTAGATCGATCAATCACAAACATATATCTCTCTCGATCTCATTTAAATATGATACGTTATATTCACAGTTATGATTACACCAAATAATTACAATTGACCGGTATGTGAATACAAATCTATAATGTGACTTAAAACTCTAACTCGATATTCCTCTTTCATTAGGCCTCTCAATCTCGGTTCAACTCGCTTTTCTAGAAGTGTCCCTTTAAATTAAATCAATTTCTTGACCATAGGCAACATTCTAAGATAGCGAGCACTAAATAGAAATGTTCAATAATAAAAAGTCGTAAAGGGCACTAAATGAGTAATTCTTATCCTCAAGAGTCTCACACGACTTAAAAAGTTAAGATCTAAACTTTTGCCTATTCTCATTGGTCGACTCATGCATATGTAATATGAAATACGTATAATGGTATTTTCTCTTTCTCCATAGAGTGTATGTCTTTCTATTTAATACCGTACATACGATAGTTTCGATACACTCAATATTTAACTTGAGTTCACGTAACTACTCTACTCAAAAGTATCCATCGGAACTCATATATGGCAATAAAGACAAATAAAATGAAATATATGAGTTATTTCACTTTCGGACATAATAAATATCAAGCCCTCTTCTCAACATTCTATTAAGGCGACACTTATACTTTAAACCCAAGCTCTCAATTATCACCTAGATAATGAGCTTAAATTTTATCTCATTTCTATTCATTACGTAGTAAATAGAGGCGATTATCCGTATGAGTGAGCTAATCTTTCATCCGTTCGACATACCTTCTCAACATAAAGCACCAAGCTTTATTATCCATAAACATTACAAAAATTCATAGGCAATAATTTGAAACTTCATTAATTGTGAACATTCATTGAAATTATAATATTCAAGTATATTATATTCTACGCAGTCCAAGAAATTTCACATGACTATGAAAAATATCTCTAGGAATCGGTTTTGTCATTGGATATGCTAACATTCTATGCGTAGATATATACTATATGTTCACATCCTTTCGTGCAACTACGTCTTTAACATAGTTATACTTAATGTTTATGTATTAAGTTTTACAATGGAACTTGGTATCTTTGGTGTAAGCTATTGCTACTTGGTTATTACAAGATACCAAAATTGAATTTGCAGCATCACCAAGGTAACACCTAAATGATCCAAAAATCTCATAAGTCGACACCCTCCTGCATTGCTGCCGACAAAGCCACGAACTCGGCTCCTATGGTATATGAAGTTATACACTTCGCTTCTTACTGTTCCACGATACGATGCCCTTATTCAATAAGAACATATTTTCGGAGGTAGATTTTCTCTCATCTAAATCTCTTCCCTAATTAGTATCCATATAGCCCTCAAGGTACGGATCGGCTCCTTGATAACCCAACGTATAATCACAGTAGCTTTCGAGATACCTTAGAATTTTCTTGACAGCAGCCTAATGTGCTTAACCTGGACTGGATGGTATCTACTCACCATTCCAATTGCATAATAAATATCAGGTCTTGTACATATCATAGTGTACATTAAGCTTCCAACAAGACTCGCATAAGGAACGCTTTTTATTCGTTCTTGCTCTTGCGGAGTCTTAGAACGCTTTTGTCATTGGATATGCTAACATTCTATGCGTAGATATATACTGTATGTTCACATCCTTTCGTGCAACTACGTCTTTAATATAGTTATACTTAATGTTTATGTATTTAGTTTTACAATGGAACTTGGTATCTTTGGTGTAAACTATTGCTTGCTTGGATATTACAATATACCAAAACTGAATTTGCAGCATCACCAGTAACACTTAAATGATCCAAAAATCTCCTAAGTCGGACACCTTCCTGCGCTGTTGCCGACAAAGCCACGAACTCGGCTCCTATGGTACATGAAGTTATACACTTCGCTTCTTACTATTCCACGATACGATGCCATTATTCAATAAGAACATATTTTCAGAGGTAGATTTTCTCTCATCTAAATCTCTTCCCTAATTAGTATCCGTATAGTCCTCAAGGTACGATCGGCTCCTTGATAACCCAAGTATAATCACAATATCTTTCAGATACCTTAGAATTTTCTTGATAGCAGCCCTAATATGCTTAACCCGAACTGGATGGTATCTACTCACCATTCCAACCGCATAACAAATATCAGGTCTTGTACATATCATAGTGTACATTAAGTTTCCAACAAGACTCGCATAAAGAACGCTTTTTATTCGTTCTTGCTCTTGCGGAGTCTTAGGACACATTCTAAGACTCAAACCTTCATTTTTTGCAATAAGAATATCAATGGATTTACAATCTTGCATATGAAATCGTTCAAGGGCTTTATTAATATACATCTCTTGAGAAAGAGACAATAACTTTTTCGAACGTTCTCTCGAAATCTTAACTCCAACTTCACTTATATCTTTCATTTCAAAATTAGAAGATAGTCAACTTTTGACTGACTTGATAAACTCCATATTGCTTCCAATGATTAGTATATCATCAACATATAATGATAAGATAACAAGATGACCTTTGGGCCTCTTGATATACACACAATTATCTTCATTAATCATCTCAAAATCATATGCCACTATGACATTATGAAAGCATATATACCGTTGTCTTGAAAACTGCTTAAAGCTATATATCGATCTCAAAAGTCGACATACTTTTTGTTATTGGCCTTCATTAAAAACCCTAACGGGTTGTTCCATATAGATATATTATTCTAATTCTCCATTGAGAAAATCAATCTTTACATCCATATGATGTAATTCAAGATCCAAACTGCCACTATTACTAGAATAAGGCAAATCGAGGTGAATCTTATAACATGAGAAAAAGTATCATCATAATCAATTCCTTCCCGTTGGTTATACTCCTTCGCTATAAAGGCGAGCTTCATATCTATCAATCGAGCCATTAGCTTTACGTTTTATTTTGAGGACCCATTTGTTCCCAATGACTCCGCATCCTTTCGAAAGATCAATCGCTTCTCAAATTTGATTTGATCTCATTGACTCCATCTCTTCTTCTATTGTTTTCATCCACTTTTCCTTATCGGGGCAAGATAGAGCCTCATTTACATTCCTTGGTTCATCCTCTTCTAGTGGAGTGACCATAAAAGCTTCTCCTTCAATATCAAAATGTCGACGGGGAATGATTTTGCGACTTGTTCACCGTGGAGAAAATTGTATCCTAGATACTTCATTCTCCATCACGCTCTCTCTCGGATCGGATAATCGTTTTGTTTTATCAAGTGTTTGCAATTGAGACCGGTTCTTACTAAACTCTCCACTTCTCACATTGCTCCCACTTGGATCATTATATCCAACCTGTCCCATCATCTCTATCCAAGGTCTCAATTAGGGAATAATCATCACATATTTCGCCCTTTCTCGGAAAGTCATGCTCTAAGAATGTGACATCTCGAGATTCAAATTCAATCACACTTCCCCTTTTTTGCTCGCCTATGAATACATACCCTTTTGAGTATTCGTAAGAGTATCTTATGAAGATATTTTTTGGCCTTTTGGTTCCATTTTTTCATATTAATGAGAGAATTCATGAATATAGACAAGAGGACCCCAATGTTTAAGAAAGCTCAAATCATGTTTTTGACTTGTCCGCAACTTATATGAGGTGGAAGTGACTAACTTTGAAGGCACGTGATTACGTACATAGATGGCAACTAACAATGCGTCACCCCAAATATATGATAGGCAAATTAGCCTAGTGCCATTATAGGTCTAACCATTTTCATTAGGGTTCTGTTTTCTTCGCTCTGCAACACCATTTTGCTATGGAGTATATGGGATAGACAATTGTCTTTCTATTTCCTTTACATCACACAAATTTCAACTCATCGATAAATATTCTCGACCTCAATCGGATCTCAATGTTTTTATTTTTTTTGTCTAATTGATTTCCACTAAGGTCATAAATTTCTTAAAGTAACTTAATTCTTCGGATTTATGAGAAATCAAATAGAATATTCGAATCGAGTGTAATCATCTATGAAAGTGATGAAGTATAAGGTTTCATGCCTTGCTCTTACATTCATTGGCCCACAGGTGTTAGATGAATTAATTGCAATAGAAATTTAACTCTTGTTCTTTTTCCAAATATCTTTCGACTTCTTTTTCCTACTAGGCAATGCTTACATGTGGGCAATTTGACTTTCTCAATATTGCCCATTAAGCCATCTCGTGGCTAATATATTCATACGTTGTTGGCTAATATGACCAAGTCTACATGCCGCACGTTCACATCATTATCGCTAGAATGGAAACATGTAAATACGGAATAACAAACATTCACATTAGTGTTTTCAACATCCAACACAATAAAACTATCTATAAAATAACCCGAACCATAGAAAATTGTACCTAACAACAAATCCACACTATTATCATGAAAATCTATACAAAAACTAAGTTTGACTAAAACCAACATAGAGACAAGATTCCGACGATTCTCTAGAGCATATAGAACATCGTGTAGGACCAAAGTACGACCACTGCGCATGATATGTTGGGAGGTGCCAATTTCTTTTAACTTCCATTGTGAAGTTATTCCCCACATAGATTCACTTTGCTCTACGTGAAATTCATCGAAATTTCACAAAATTATTTGTCTTTGGCTATATGGTCTATGGCTCCTGAGTCTACGAGTTCACAAAGGATAAGATTCAATTAGAAATATAGAACTTGATACATAACTAATACTTTTAAGTGTATAAAGGGTTTCTATTTTCTTCGGTTCGCTACGATCGCGAGCGAAGTGACTTTTCTTGCAACAATTATAACATTTCACCCTTGAAATGTTTCTTTTAAAGGGACGCTTCCCTTTTCTATGCTTGTCAAACTTTGATTTCTTGCCGGATGGTTTCGCTCTTTTACTTTTTCACTTCTTCAACCCGCCAGGATGTTTGCGCTTGGAGCCCGAAGCTCTATGTGAGCCGGAGCCAGCAAAATACACGTCATTTTATGGCTTAGCCGCCAGAAGGCAATCCTCCTCCAGCTTCAAGTGGCACATAACATCTTCGAAGGTTATGACATTCTTGTTGTGGGTCATGTTAACTTTCATGCGCTCCCAGTTATGGGGCAAAGAACGGATTATTATTTGCACTTATTGCTCATCGGATAGTATGTGATCTGCATCTTTCAGCTCACTGATCATATTCGACACATAGTGGACAAGGGGCAGTATGTCCACTTGGTTTCAAAGTTTAAGGGCTATAAGAGATGTTAAGTTTTGTGCAATGTATGGGTGGATCCTCAGAGCGATACTTGAATACAATGCCACAGACATCACGTACGACAGGGACACAGAGTAAAGTATGCACAGACTTTTCTTTTCTACATTTACTGCTGTTGCATAATGGGTACTTATGTAATTGTCTGATGCCAAATTGCTGTTGGGCAGCATATGGTCTCTCGTTCTAATTTTTTCATTAGGCTGTGCTATTATTACTTAATATTTCTTTTTCATATGGCGAAGGCATAGTCTTTCACCCAATGTTACTTTGTAGATGGGAGGCATCATTCTCATTTCAATTTCAATCATAAGTATTAGTGCTTATTTTTAAGTGTTCCAATGCTTGAATGCTTAGGATACTCGAAGAGTTCTGGATATCAACAGTCATTTTGTAAGCATTTCTGATGTCAGCTAATTTTGTAATGGAAAATGCTGCATCGCATGTCGCAGGAATCTTTTTGTACGTTAAACACTCTTTTTAAGATATTATTCTCCAAGCTAGTAAGACTCCTCTGCCTATGTTGCATTTAGAGAAATATACTCGTTGAGTCTTTGCTTTGTCAAAAAGGGAATGAGATTATTTGTTCATTTGGCTAGGGAAGATTTAAAAGATCATCGTAAGTAACTCTGCCTGTTGTTTTGCTCATATTTATTGTCATTACAAGAGAGCCGTGCAGAAGGTTTCGGGCCTATGCTGATAGGCTTGCAGCTTAATTTAGACATGTCTGGTGAGACTAGGTAAGCTTTTGTCTTCTCAGACCACTACACCACGTCATCAGCCATGTGGCCTGCCACTTAGGCAGCCATGCAAGCGCCACGTTTGCAAACGTCGGCAAGCGATTGCAGAAGGTTCCTGGCACGCGCGACCCACGTGGGCGCGTGAGGCCCACACGCTGAGCGCTAGGTCTGAGCGTGTCGGCGCGTGCGGCGCCGTTTATCGTCCGAAGGTGATGTTCTGCCCCTCAAAATACTCGTATGGTCACAACTATCCCCATGATAAGACCAAATCTCATTTTAGTTGAACCAAAGTTCCTGAAATTAGGACTTTTCGCTATGGTCCTCGAGGAGCCTCGCCCCGTCATGGAGCGTCCGGTTTCGCCCGACCTCCCCCGGCGATGGACAACCATTCCTTAGACTCGTATCGATGATTAGATTCTAACCATATATTGACATTATATTTTTACTAACGAAATTTTCGTAAAACGCCATAAAATGTATTGCCATTAGTATTCATACCCAAAAACGAAGAACACTTCTAACAATAGTGTACAAAACATGGCATGGATGGTTCAATCAATGAACGTAGATCAGGAAAACAAGTTTACATGCTCGATACCAATGAAATGAACTAATCCCATAAAAATACACGTCGGATTACGCGAAATTTAAATGCCCAAAGCCATATTTGAATCACTCGATCGTAGAAGTATATCACATAACGGACATAGCTCGTTTTCCACTTATTAAAAGCCCCAAATCACAGATGGGAAAACGATCCGGATCCACCGATCGATTGTTCTTCGAGAGAGTTTTCTAGAAAGAGTTCTTGAGCGTGCGTTAAAAAACTGAACGTTGTACATTCTGTATAGATATTGAGAAGATACCATCTCTCTCTCATGGCATTGAATAGGAAATTAAACCCGCTCTTAATTATCACAATCAATATCGCAATAAAGGCAGTAATCAATTTTGCCCTTAATGGGCATAATTTCCCAACAACTTCCTTACCAAATAATGCTGCAGTTGCGCGAGCCCTTCCGTCGAGTTGTAAAGGTTCTCTTTATTTTACGAGAAACATATGGTTTGGGAAAAAAACTTTCGTCAAAACGATTATTTGTATTGCTTGAAATTATTATAAAAATATCATTTGTGACCCATTTTAGTAAATGATACGGATATTCTTTTGAAAAAAATTTATTTTTTCAAATTATTTATTTTTTGTAAAAAATATATATACATATATTATTGGCATTTTTCATTTTTGCCTTTTATGATGCGTGTCATATGCGATTGATGAGACCGATGCATGACAAAACAGGTGCACGGGCAAATGATCTGCATCGCTGACATAGCATTGTGCTGCTTTCCGCTCATGGTGTTGGGTTGCCGTACGGGTACTAAGCCGGAGTTCACAAAAGAAGAAGAAGAAGAAGAAGAAGAAGAAATCAGTGGGAAGACAGAATTGGTTTGCTTGGAGTTGGACATCAATCTAAAGTAATATCTTTATTTTTCGTCAAAATTCAAATTATTCTTCAAATTTAAAAATTATAAGAATTTAATATGAATTTTCCTAGTACACATATGGACATTCTCAAAGGTACTAAATATTGTACATAAAAAAGAAAATTGTAGTGCTCGTGCAATTTGACAAAAATAAAAAAAAAAAAAAAAAAGAATTAAAGTTGACAAACAGATCTTAATCACGGGATTTCACGAGAAGGTCTCATGTGGATCCAAATCATCTAACAATTAACTCTGTAATTTCTGCTGTAAAACCCACTTCAATTACCGAGAAGATTTCAATTTGCGATTTTCGGAAAGCGTATATTTACCGGTACCATAACATCGATATCGATAGAAGGGTACCACATTTTCTGTAATTGCATTTATGACACATGTGTTCATAAAAAAATTGGGCTCATTCATTAAATTTGTCACCAAAGAAAATTATGTTACGATGGTCGGTGAGCTAAGCCCGAGTCCGCCTAATGATCACGTCTAGCTCTACCTTAGCATTGTGAGCGCTTTGTGTGATAGTTATGTTGTAGCCCCCGTTTACTGTGAACGTTTTCCACACATAGAATGCTATCTTCTCATTGATCGTCCGAGTTCCCATTTGTGTCGAAGAAATGTATACAAACCGATCGATATACTTACGTGCACATAACGATGGTAGAGATGCCGAGACCGGCTTTTGAAGATTAATTCATCGCGCGGTGCGATAGGTTTCTCTCGAGGGCTTCAACCTGGCTCATTAGGGTTTCCTCTCTACATAAATCCCTTGAGAGACGAAGCCATGAGGAGAGAGCACAATGGTTCAGAGCCAGTATCTGACTCCAAAGCACATATCCATAAGTTGGTTACTCGAGCAAAGCAATCGAAGGACAAGAAAGGAAAACATAGAAAAGAAAGAAAGTTCAAAATGGATGGGCTGAAATCTAGCCCAACTCTCAATCCTGGTAACATAACCCAATGCAAGAAAGAACTCCAAACCACACCCATGCCCTAGCTTGGCTTGGAGACAGTTTCATCAAGTTGGTGAAATGAATCATTGCTAATCCTTAAACTCACCTTGAAAAGCAGGGTTCATGCATTACTTACTATAGGATAGTCTGTGTTCATTCCCCGCCCTCCCTCCGCCGCCTCTTTTCTATAGAATTAATCTTGCTTTTTTAGAGAAGTAATCGGAATGAATCCTTACGTATAAGAACTGCCGGTTGGCGTCTCTTTTACTTTTCGTGGGCCCGATTCCCGGCATCGCATTATTTCCTTGAATGATCAAGCTACACTCTAGTAAATAATTCGGAAAGGAATTTCATGATTATGTTGAGAAATCCGGGCAAGTAATTGGGTGCTTTCATCAAGATGCTTACAGAAAAGTGATTGGAAGTGTGAAAATGGGAGTGATGAGTAACATGTTCCCTGCATTCTCTCTTGTTCTCTGTCTCAGCAGTAGGACAGATGGGCCTTCTCCTCGTTCAGCAGTATGGCTGGAGGAGAAACTTTACCACCTCCAAGAATGGAATATATCTTGCCTTGCCACCATATGATTGAGCTTGTGGTGGCCCACATCGCCCCCTCTCTCTCTCTCTCTCTCTCTCTCTCTCTCTATGCTGTTCTTTTCAGTGGGCCGTGGGCCCATGTAGTGAGTGCATAGGTGGGGGAAGATGGGTATCACTCCTTTTCCATAGGGCCATTGTCAAGTTGCTCAGAAGAGAAGGCACCTTAAAATCAAAAACAAACAAAGAATTAGGATCTCTCTCTCTCTCTCTCTCTTTTCTTGAGTCGAGCGTTCATACTTCCTAGACCTAATCGCATCGAATCGCGACAGTCTCTCCATTCGACACCTGGTCGAGGAATTGCGAGCGCGAGAGATTTTCGAGTGAGTCGTTTCTGTTAAGATTCGACCAGTGATTTCACACTTCTCGAGATGCAATTTAGAGTTGAGGCGTAATTAGGTCGATGATTCGTATTTGATAAGAAAAGAAAAGGAAAAGAGAATAAGGATCCGAAAATGCTTTTGTCCAATCAAAGCATCTTAGAATATATTTTCTTTGGTGGTTGATGAGATGACTCCTCACCAAGCACTACTCACACCCCTCCCACTCCCCCACTTCACTTTTCCCCCGTCTCTCTTTAACAAAAAAGAAAAAGAAAACCCTTAACCATGGAAGCCCACCTATCATAGCCCTCCCATTTCCCATCCATGAATGGCATAATTTAGAGAGAGAAAGAGAGAGATTATGATGGGATTGCACTAAAAATATGCTCCTTGACCATCTTTCCTCTAGCTTTGACCACACCATTGTTTAGACTTTATTTGCCGTCTTTGAAACAATCAAGAATCATTAGCAAGTAGAAGCAATTTGAAACCCCTATTGGTGAACCCTCCCGGGCATTACCTTTGTAGCTCATGCCAACACGTCGCAAGCCGAGGTTCTCTCGCATACTTATTTAGTAAAACCACGCCGTGTTCATGTATATTTTTAGCGAACGTAAATGACAAGTGGCACGCGATGGTACCAAAAGCGTCATAATCGCCGGTTACGGTACTAAACCTCCCCAAATTTGGAAAAATCATGTGTTTTTGGAAGTTCAATTTAGACAAAAAAAAAACTCAGCATGTGAGAGAGAGAGAGAGAGAGAGAGAGAGAGAGAGAGAGAAAAGAGTTCCAAATAGTTTGGCAAAGCAATGGAAATCTAGATTAACTATTCAAACGCCCAATGGACTTCCATTAGAGCTTTAATGCAATAAGAGGACAATAATAGGGTGCATCATCATGCCCCAAAGGCATGGTGCTCCCTTGTTTTCCTGTCGAGACCACAGGACTGGCTATCAACCTTGTTTTGCCCAAAAGGAAAAAAAAAAATGAAATAAATAAAATACAGCATTTGAATTAAATTACTAAAAAAAAAAGCAAATTAAATTACTCAGAAAATCAAGGTCTCAGACACAGCTTATGGAGAAAATCTTGGGCCGGTCTACTCGAAACTTTTTAGCTGCGAGATTGATGCACTTGTTATTTTATTGCCAAAAAGCCACCAGTTTCGACTTTCGAAGTTATTCCGTGCTTACTCAAAGTGCCATGACGTTTGTAGACCACAGGTGTCTAGGGTTACAACTTACACTATGGTCATTCATTATCGTCCCCTCCTCCGCAGTTTAAGCTGTTGATATAAACGGCTAATCGGTTCGGTTTGGTTCGCGCTACGGCGAAACATCATTCTACGGAAGATGTAAGAAATCGATCGATGATGTGCAAGAAGAAATACGAGTAAATGGTTAACAATGATTTAAGTTTTTGGGTTGGAATGCTTTTTAACTTGTATGAGGGCTAGTCCCACGTCCTTTTCAATCATTTATTTTTTCATGTAGGTCTTATTTATCTTGAGTTCCACGTTCACTTTACCTAGTATTTCATCATGCATTATTACACAATGTGGGGTTTCTTTTCGCGAATTGGCTCACACATGCACCTTTATCATTTTGGAACTGGAAATTTTATAAAAGCTTCATATCCTCAAGGCATGATGTCACAATTGTGTAAGCATTCGACATAGATCTTGGAAACCCAAAAACAAACAATAAGTGATCTAGAGTTTCGTTTATTTCGCGAAAATCAAACGATGCAAAATACTTTTGAAAAAATGATCGTTTTTATGCTTATAAAAATGAATGAACGATTTTTTTTCATCCTTCATGATAATGTTTAGAAGTGAATTGTTGCCGATAAGAAAAACATTTCTAATTATTTCAAGCGATACAAACGATCATTTTTAAGAAAATATTTCTCATTTTCTACAAAATGTATATAGCTTGAAATAATTAGCTAATAAATAAAATTAGCCAATGAAAATTGTTTTCCTTATAGAGAGCAATTTAAGTCTAAATATTTTCATGGGCGATGAATATATTTTTCATTTCGATCATTTTTGTAAGTATACAAGTGATCGTTTTTAGAAAAAATTTTTCAAATAATTCATTTTCGTGAAGCAAATAGAGCTTTAAGTGAGAGAAAGATTTTCTCAACAAATGAATAAAGATAATGTAGATCTTTGAATTTTCTTTCAGTTCAACGTTGTTTTTGGACGCTTTCTCTTTGTGTAATTGAGTTATCGGACTAATTGTTGGACAATTTGAAAGTCTGATGTCCAAATCGCTTCGAATATTTTTATGATCACAAAAACTTATCAAGTTATGTGATAAGTTCTTTGAGTGAACGCAGAAGACGTATCGCATGATAAGTATTTTCTGCGAGTTTATGTTATCTCATGTGATCAGAATCCAAGGAGAAATAAAGTGGAGATATGCATGTATTTAATGTTATGTTGATAATTATTGAAAAAGGAAGCAAACAGACATGAACACAACATAAGACTGATATAGTTCGAAGATAAGAAGTGCAAAAGATATATCTGCTACATTTCTGTTGGAGAAGATCGACTAAATTGTTCAAGAAACTCGAGATTGATGCAACAAATATTGATTTAAGGTTCAACATTCATATTTGGATATCTATATGCACCAAAAGCGAAGTTTTGAATGAATTGCTGTACGTTCATGATTTTTAGTTAATTCTTCTCTATATACTTAAACTTGGCTGAGTTTGAGAGGAAACGTGGGTTATCATTGTAAGTCTTCGTGGAGGGAGAAGAGCACCACAACCGTAAGTGGTATAACTTTCGTAAGCTCGTTTAAGTGCTATAACTTTTTCTCGATCACTTGAGTATAACGACCTCTAAAAACTGTACAATTGTGTATTGCAACTTTCAATTGATCACTTAAGTGTCATAATCTCTTAAAACACGTTTATCCCAAGTGCTGATAATCCAACGTGGCATGGCACTTGGGATGAATACTTTTAAGAAGTTGATGTACTCAAGTGATCAACCGAAAAGTTAAATGGTACTCAAATGATCAGAAAAAAAAATGCTATGACACTCAATTGATCGAAACAAAAGTTGTGATACTTAATTGTGCGCCATATAAAAGTGATGGCACTTATAGTCTCATTTTCTCTTTTCGCTGAAATTATTTGTTTTGCAAGCACAAGGAATTTTGTAAATCGGTTGTGAGATCGATGGAGGGCATTAGTAGAAAGAAGGGATAATGATATAAATAGTTCTTGAACTTTGACCTAATGTGCATTATAGTCCCCGAACTTTAAATTTATTCAATATGGTCCTTGAACTTTAGCTTAATGTTCAATATGATTCATGAACTTTTAGTTTATTCAATGTGGCCCTTAGACTTTTGTTACATGCTCATTATGTCCCCGAACTATATGAAAATATTCAATGTAGTCCTTCCATTAATTTAAGATCGGGGACAATAATGAATATTTTCATATAGTTCAAGGACTAAATTGAACATTTGCTAAAAATTCAGGGACTACATTGAATAAGTCAAAAGTTTAGGGATCAAATTGCACATTAGGTTAAAGTTCAAGAACTATATTGAACAAATTAAAAGTTCGGGGACCACATTGCACATTGGGTCAAAGTTCAAGGACTATTTGTGTCATTTTCCCTACTCATTTCTTATCCCATATTTGGTGCTTTGGTTTGCAAGATGGGTTAGTTATATTGAGTAAATGTGTCATAAATAGGTTTAGAATGGTGAAGTCCAAAATAATATAGGTGTCAAATTAGTTCACAAATTATTTAGACTCAATTTACTTCTATGACTCTCTCTTCACTCTCATTCAATCTTGCGTTCACTCACTTCGTGCTCTCATCTCAATTTTGGAATGTGTTTTCCTTGATTGGATTAGCTATAGAGGTATTTTTACAATATGAGTCGAGATCGGGTAGATGTTGGATATGGATCCGACCCAAATTGACAAGTAATTCTACCGTGGGGGATCTACAAAGGAACTAGATTTGTAGAAGGTGAACTGTAGTCGAAACAAATTCTACTCGAAGCAGTATGTAATGCTTCTTGAGTGTAATGAATACAAGTTGATCGAACCGCTAGGTTGGGACACTCAAGTAGGCACAAATTCTGGACTTGCTTTAATACCGTATGCTCTTCTTCTTCAACCCTCCCCTTTCCTCTAGGGTTTCCAGCCGCTAGTAGTATTTCTCTCTCTCTCCCTCCCCCTCCCCCTCTTCCCCTCCCTTTTCCTATCTCTCTACCTCACTGCCACCCTATCTTCAAGATTTCTACTCGTTTTCGGTCACATTCAAGCGCTGAACTTTTAGGGATCTACTGTAGGGAGTTTCAAAACTTTATTTTTTTTGCTTGGATCAACTTTCTTTTCTCTCCCACTCTATTTTGGGAATTTTTCCTTTCCGTGAATAAATTTTTGCAGCTGATTTTCGGTGAACATGAAGAACAACTCAACTGTTCGTCCAATCGACGGATATCGAGGAAGATGTTTATGACGTGGCTCCACAACCACTTCAAGATTAGGCCGCTCTCCCCTCTTGATTTAGATTTAAATTTAGATCCGGGAGTTTTATTATCCCGAACTAGATGTAGATATAGATCCGAGAGTTCTTTATAAATATGTGATTTGTGTTCTTTCAAAATCTTGATCTTTGTGTCGGTGCTCGGCGATGGTGATAGGGAAGTCGAATTTAGACGCGCATCACAAGCCTCTCGCAAATGGAGTGGGAGATCTCGTTGTGTGCTTACATCAAATTTGGTGATGGGCCGCAGATCGTTTACGATGATAAATCTGTTCTTAAAGGATGAGAATGTGCTCTTAGTTGCAAAGTGTGCTTTACTATTTATTTTCTAGTATTTGTTTTGCTCTGCAGTTATTTGAGACTTGTTAGGCTTAAAAGCTTTCTTTGTAATTCTCATCCGATCAATGAATGAAATCTTTTTTCAGAAAAAAAAGAAAGTAGGCACAAGGAAAGTTGAGCCACCATAAATCTCGCCTCGATATTCTCTATCCCCATCTCTCTTTGTTACTGCTTACACTTCCATGAGTGATACTCATACAGCTTCGCATATGTTTCAAAGTCTACAGTTTGTAGAGATTCTAAAATCCGTACTTGCACAAAAAGAGTAATGAAAAATTTCTACTTGGCCACGTTCCAACCAGTGTTTTCCCTCTAGGTTGCTATATGTAGACCTAACAACTATTGTTTGTTAACAAATACACGCATATCATATATATGTATGCATAAACATATATTGACGTAGTTACTTTATGATGGGTGGTTGATGGTTAGGTTACACATCACCCATGTTGGATGCTCAAGTAGAATGAAGGTAGCCTTGGCATTAGACCTAATAAAAATTGATTTCCTTAAAACTATATGGCCAAGAAAAATTTACGGAATGATTTCCAACTCTTTGAGTTTGCTCGTGATAAATCAATGATTTGGAAAATATTTTCTTAAAAATAGTCGATTGTATCGCTTGAAATAATTAACGAATGAAAAATGTTTTCATATTAACAACACTTTATGTGTATACATTTTGTGGATAATGAAAGCACTTTTTATTTATCCATTTTTTTGTATGAGATATAAGCGATCATTTTCAGGAAAAGTAATTTTCAAATAATTCAGTTTTGGTGTAACAAATAAAGCCTTTATCTTAAGCTTAGTTGCAACATACCATGTACACTATTGCTTTGTCGCTGATAACATCTGGCTAAGATTTTCTTAATGGCCGCAACTTCACATCCAATCACGTCTGCATATTGCAGCATGACAATGTCCAAGTGAATCATGTCCTTTCAGGGAAAATTTCAAAATCGATCTAAAAGGGTCGGATTCAGTTCGACCTCACCGGCCGTCGAATTAATTCGAAGTAGATTTTATAACTTTGTTCGATTTGATTCGCACTTTCACATTGTCGTTGTAGAAAAAAGCGTATCGGAGAAGATTGAGAAATAAAAACGAGGATATCTAAGGGGTGCAAGCATTGTCCTTAAGTATAATTTCACGTCTTGAAGTACGCAACCCGATGCGTAAGGCTCTAACAACTGTCCTTCCAGGATATAACAAATCTTCCTCAATATTTTATACAAATAAAACAACATGTTAATGTAAAACCCAGCTAATAAAGAAAAAGAATGAATCAAATTATCACTAAAGCCATTACAGATTGATTGCATCAATGACGTAAAAATCTTTGAAATATCCAACAATTGTCGGAGGAATTTTAGACAAGTTAGAATTATATTTGTATGCTTGTAAGAATCATAACCTAAACTTTCCTGTTTATGGTTGAAGATGCCCAATCTTGCAGAAAAGCTTCTGGCAAGTCTTTAGTACTTCTCGTTTTCAAGCCAGACAATGCCTTAAACTGTTAAAGCAAGAACGTTCAGGACAATCGACCATTGCATCAATCAATCACACCGTGTTTGGCCTCATCATTTTCATAGCCATTCTAGTAATTTTGGGCAAATTTCAATTCGATCGAGAGAGAGAGAGAGAGAGGAGAGAATTGCTTCCCATCCCCCACAAGCAAAAAGTGGAGGGAAAAAAGTTCTTTTTGTACGCACCGCGATGATGGTGATGATGATGCCTGCAATCTCCAACAGCAAAAGAACGCCAAAATTCCTCTCTCTTTCTCTCTCATGCTCATATTCCTCTGCCTCTCCTCTGTTTCTCACACCTCATAAGTATGTTGAATCCCCTTTTGTCCTCGCCCCTCTCTCTCTCTCTCTCTCTCTCTCTCTCTCTCTGTCTGTCCCCCTTCTCTCTGCCTTCTCTCTCATCTCATGAACTCAATATAGCTCACGCCATCCCATGAAAGTGAAAAGGGAAGAGGGGTAGTAGTGAAGAAGAAGAAGAGATGGAGAAGAGCAGGTGTGGTTGCTGGGCCGTTCTGAGACGCACCTCCTCTGCTTCAAGAGACTCTGCTAACGCTATTCCTCGCACCAGCACAGTTTATGATGCAGGTGGCAGCACTAACATGATCGTTACCTCGTGTTTCTGCAGAAGTTCAATCTTTATTTCGTGCAGCAACAAAATGGGTCACTTTCTTTTCCTCGCAGCATATCTCTCACTTTCTTTTCTTTTCTTTTTCTCTCTGTTTTCACTTGAATGTATTCCTTGTGGGTGTGATTAATTGCTAATTAGATGGAAGCAGTTTTGAGCTACAAGCTCTGGACCTGGTTCTTGAACACAGCATCATGTTTTCAATGGGTATTGGAGTCTGGGAGGAGTGTATTGTGTGCTGATTTTGGGATGTAATAATCCCTGACAGACACCAATTCGACGAATCTAAATGGAATCCGAGCCATCCCGTTTGGCATTGACCAGAGCCAATTTTGTCACCAGGAAAAGGCTTCTCTCTTTTGTGTTCTTGGCTGAGTTTTTGCTTAAATTATTGTCTTTTCTGGCTGCCGGTTTCTTTTGTTTTCATCTAGTAGACTGTCTGTGGTTATTTGCATAATCAGGTTTTGCGTCAGGAAAGTAGTCATCCAACTTGGAAAATAGGAACATTCAATGCCCTAAAGCCTAATTTTTTTTGGCTTGGCATTTGAAATCTGACTTTCATTGCTCTTAACTGAGCTTAGAGTCGCAATTGTAATGAGTATCTAACCGAGGGCTAATCCTAGTCAAATTCAAGTTCCAAATGCAGCTGATATCCCTGCCGATCTTGTACGAATTTCAGCTTTTATGTTTTGGGAAAAACCAACATTGCAAATTGACGGGAGGCAATTTCTTAATGTTGATGCAGCAGCCGAGACGCGATACCTCAATGCGAGCAACCGCGAGATGTATCCTCCTAACGAAGCTCGCTTATCCTCGGATATTCCCGAGCCACCATTGGGGGAAAATAAACCCAAGTGCCAGCTTCTCCAGTTCTCTTTTCAGGAGCTAAAATCCGCGACTGGGAACTTCAGGCCGGATAGTATACTTGGGGAGGGAGGATTTGGTTATGTGTTCAAAGGGTGGATTGAGGAGAACGGTACGGCCCCTGCGAAACCTGGTTCGGGAATTACAGTTGCTGTGAAAAGCTTGAAGCCAGATGGTCTTCAGGGGCACAGAGAATGGATGGTGAGCACCTTCTAAAACTCTGGCTAGCAAAATTGATGTCTCAAGTGTGTTTCTCACCGAAATGCTGAGAATAGAGTCATAATCGGCAGATGTGTCAATGTAGGCCGAAGTCGAATTTTTGGGACAGCTTCACCATTCCAATCTTGTTAAGCTCATTGGTTGCTGCATTGAAGATGATCAGAGGTTGCTTGTCTATGAGTTTATGACCAGGGGAAGCCTTGAAAATCATCTTTTCAGGAGTAAGTTGATTTTTGCCTTTCTCAGTTCAATGTACTGGCCCCTCCAGAATGAGCAATCAAGCTGCAATCTTTAATCAGAATGCTTCTGACGGATGAGAAGTTTGCCTGCTCGTCGGAAACCCAACATTAATTTGACAAATTGGGTTTTCTTATGTACATAGTTAGGTAGCATGCCTAGTGTCTGCAAGATTTTCCTACTCAACGTAGTGTTTCTGATGAGCTCGCTATCTCATTTACATGGCTATGGCATCATATACAAAGTACAATTATGTTCTGACCAGTTGCAATGCTAGGTTATGCATCATATGCCAAAATGGTCTAAAGCACTGTTGTGAGCCAAGTTGCAGTTCTTCCAATTGATTCCGAGATTGTTTGCTTTTCTGTCATAGTGGCTCCATGTCTGTCACTGTCAATAAATTACACTAATTATGTCGTAATTCTTGAAGGAGCCGCGCCTCTTCCATGGTCCAACAGGATAAAGATCGCCCTCGGCGCGGCAAAAGGATTGGCCTTCCTGCACGGGAACCGGAAACCGGTCATTTACAGAGATTTTAAGACTTCAAATATTTTGCTTGATTCGGTACACATACTTCGCACTATACTGGGTTGCCAATACCTGTTCATTCTAATAAATATAGCAACCTTTGCTCTGCAGGAGTACAATGCAAAGCTTTCGGATTTCGGTTTGGCGAAAGCCGGGCCACAGGGAGACAAAACTCATGTTTCTACTAGAGTTGTGGGGACATATGGCTATGCTGCTCCAGAATATGTAATGACAGGTACTCCTGTGATATCTGGTTTGTTAAATTGGTTCTAAAAGCTTCATGTATGCTCAATTTCAAGAAACATACAACTCTTTTAGTGCCTTGACCAAAGTTGTCTTTAACTGTCATTGCTTGTAGCTTAAAAAAGGAAAACAACTGTCATTTATTGTGTCAGATAGCATTGTAATTCACCAGAAAAAGAGAGTTTCATTCTAGACATCTGTCTATTCAGCGGTCAAACTACCGAAATTTTAGTCATGAGCCGATTCACCAAATTTCCACAAGGGAAATTATCTTTTGTCTGAACTAAGTTTTCACACTGATTTTGTAATGATACAAACATCGGCGGCAATGAGGAGATGTGGATTTTTTCTGCAATGCCAAAGTCCTGTGCAGCTATGCTGACGCTTGTCCTGTTCTCATTTCTCACAGGTCATTTGACGTCAAAAAGTGACGTCTATAGCTTCGGCGTTGTGCTTCTCGAGATCCTAACCGGTAGAAGATCCATGGACAAGAAACGTCCCAGCGCAGAACAGAACCTCGTAACGTGGGCCCGACCCCATTTGCTGGACAAGAGGAAGCTTTACCAGCTGGTTGATCCACGCCTCGAACTGAACTACTCGATAAAAGGAGTCCAGAAGGTGTCTCAATTAGCCTACAATTGCCTCAGCAGGGATGCCAAGTGCCGCCCCACGATGGATGAAGTTGTCAAGGTGCTCACTCCATTACAAGACCTCAATGACCTCGCAATCTTGTCTTGCCACTCACGGTTGTATCAACAAGGAAGGCGCAAAAAAAAAGCCTGACCCGGCTCAGCAGCGGAGTTATGCCCAGACCAAAAGCATTAGAGATTCTCCCCTGAACACTGGCAAGCAGAACTCGAAGTGACGGGTCAGTTGTTCCCTCTCTTCTGATCGATTCAGGTACTATTGTAAGTTTGGTTCTTGTACTAGAATGTTTGGTTCTGATTAGTGCCAGATTGAGAAAGAAAAAGGAAGACGGGAAAGTGCTTTCTGAGTCTTCATCCATGATCTCTCATGCTTAGCGAAACTAACCTTCGGATTTCCCTGCGAGTTGGCTGTATTGTAGTTGAGTTTGACATCTGTAATTAGATGAACGATCCCCTGTTGTTCTCCGCGGTTTTTTTCGTTGCATCTAGCAACATGATGTCGATGTACTTCGGCCTGGAAAGCGCAAAAAGAACATCTTGACGTCAGTTTGCTTAGAGCTTCTTCCACACGGCGTGTTTTCTTCAATCTGGGGTGACAATCCTGCGTCTTTGCTTCATGTTTAAGCTGTCGTTCTTCCTGAGAAGCTGAACTTCAGTGAGAATCTCAACGAAGTGCAGTTGCTCTCCGTGAAGGTGGACTGTAAACTAAAGCAGCTAATCATAACGCTGACTCAAGAAGAACTAAAGATCAAATTTTTACGTGGGGAGAAGAGATTTAGCGTTCATTCCCATATGTTTCACATTTTCATATGCCAACGACCACAGGTTTTTGGTGGCATTGTATGTATGTATGTATGTATGTATGATGTATGTATGTATGTATGTATGTGAAGTCGTACTAAAACTACGTAACCCACCATAACATCCACAAAGTCTCGGTTATTTACTGAATAAAATAGTTATACTAATATGATGTATTAGAGATGTTCATGCAGTAATAAGGTTTCGGTTTGTTTCTTTTCTCCAATTGATTAAAGACTGAGTAAAATACTAATATTAACTCCAAAAGAATGAAGTCCTTATATCCCGGGCATGGCACGGATCTCATTCTAGTTCAATTGTTAGTGGACCAGCCGAGTAGTTTCAACATTTTCATCAGGTTAAAAAACACGGGTTAAAATTTTACTGTCAAATTTCTGAGTTATATTGATTTGGGGTTTTTAATCCTCTGTTGGTCAATGGCATACCAATTTGGGGTTTTTCATGGTATTAACCTAATTTATCGAAACTCATGGAGGATAAATTTGTCACAAAGGTAGCGGTTGGAGGTTTTTAGTGGTAAAAATTTAGTTTAGAGTAAATTTATTATAAGCGTATTAGTTTGGAGTTTTTTTTATAATATTAACAAAAAAAAAGCACAAAAAGATAAAACAAAAAGTGGCGACAAGTTAGGTCAAAGTAATCACAAAGTACCATGCCTTTTTTAGGGACGCTCTCCATTGATATCCTCTCAATTTCTTAACTTGAACAATTATCCAATCAGTTATGTAAATTTATTGCATGGATGACAATTCATTTATAAGCTCTTTAATTTTGTTAATTTAATCCTAAATTTTTGCACGGAATGCTCTTTCTAGTCAATGTTTGTTAGAAATCACTAACATTGAGATCTAGTCATAACTAACCATCCTACGTGGCACACCACAATATCAATAAGCCAAAAGAATTATATTGAAAATTCACGTAAAGATAAAGGATTTGACAAAATTGAAAAATTTAAGACCGAATTGAGGTCCGCACAATAAGTTTAAGATTGTTAAATTTTTCTATTAAATGAGCTTTGCTAATTTGCCAGGTATTATGGTGAATATACTTTCTTGACCTAAATATTTCACTTATAAAGAGGGGAATTAGTATCCACATTAGAGTGTTAAAGAGAAAATTTCTGCAATATTTGTGTTTAATGGTTAATTCAAAGCCATTTACTGCCCAAGGAGCGCGGTCTTGCAAAGATCGAAGGCTAGCATATTCAACCTAATTAAAAATAGCATATTTGGGGTTTTAACTTAATAGTAAGCATACATTAAGGAAAAAATGTCAAAAAGTTCCTAAATCTTTTAAGTTTGCCGGTTCGATTGTAAATCTTTTTTATCTCTTATCAATTTAGTCCTATTAGCCGAAATCGTTGACGTGAACGCCGTCCGTCCTACTTGGCACCGTTAGGGCGAACGTGGATAATCTTTAATACTATTATAATATATTTTTAGTATTTTAATTTATTTATTTGTTTTTTCCTTTTTTTTTTTTCTTTTTTTTCCCTCCGGCTTCAAGCGAGGGCGGTCCTCATAGAGTTGGGCTAGGGTCACCCCTGCCAAGCTAGCCCAAGCGAGAGTTGCCCATGCTTGCCTAGGTGAGGGCGACCCTTGCCAAGGGCTAGTGATGGCAGTCCTTGCCGAGAGGCCAACGGCACGCCCCCACCCGATACGAAACGGAAAAAAAAAAAAATAAAATTTAAAAATATATTTTTTAAATTGTTCACGTTAATATCGGCGGTGCCACGTAGGACGGTTGATGTCGATATCGGTAATTTTCGGTCAATAGGATTGGATTGGTAAAAGTGAAAAGATTTACGACTGAATTTAAAAAATTTAAAACTGAATTGACAAAAATATAAAAGATTTAAGACTTTTTTTTATATAATTTTTCCGTGCATTAACTTTATGCCAACCCCATATCACTTTTCTTCTTTTAGGAGCAATTTGACTAGTATATTAATTTTTTGTTGCAGATAAAAAAAAATTAGCCATATGATGTTTTTGGAAATTTCGGTCAGGTCGCTTTGTCAACCATTTATAGAAAATATTTGACAGAAAGCAAGTGCGGCGCTCACTAGAGAACGATGTCGTGCATGGCGACACGTGGCATATCCTATGATTACTTTGCGTTGGGATGCAGTTGGAATTGAAATCATTCAAAGGTTCCATATATTTCGCAAAAAATGAATGATTTTAAAAATATTTTCTTAAAAATTGATCGGGTAAAATAATTAGCCAATGACAAATATTTTTGTTATCGACAATAATTTATATCTAAACATTTTCATGGATAGTGAAAATATTTTTCTTTAATTCATTTTTGCAAGTGATACAAATGATTACTTTTAGGAAAATATTTTCCAAATTATGCGCGAAAACAAACCTAGTATACGTTTAGAAGTTTAATGAACTAGTCAAAGGAGGATCAAAAGTGGATGAACAAGAAAGAAATAAGAAAGGAACTTTGGTCCCCTTTTCTTCTTCTCTTTTGCTAAAAACAAAAAGACTATAGCAAAAATTCAAAATGAAGCAGAGAAATGCAGCAATATGTGTCCAGCAAAATTCGAGTCAAATAGATAGACTCCCTAATTTTTTTTTCTTTTTGGGTCGAAGATAGACTCCCTATGTGTCCAGCAATATTCCTTGATTATACTCGATGAAGTTCACAAACTAGAAAAATCAAATAAACACGGTTAAATAAATCAAACGAGAGTTGGTACGAGTCGGGCTAATTTAGTTTGGTAATTTCTATCCACAGCTAATACATATAAGGGGTTGGTAATCAAGGCAAATCAAAATTTGTAATCCAATAAATAAGTTGGTAAATTCAATGAAAAAATTAAATATTGATATATGGCGCAAATGAAACTTGGTAGCCAAAACTGGACAGTAATTTAATATGATGAGAGTTAATAAATCACTCTAATTTAGATTAGTAATTTCGAATAAGGGCTAGTAATTTGGAGCATTGGTAAGTTATGTAAATAAAATTAATAAAGTAGTACCAAAATTGCTAATTTACAAATCATAAAGAATATTGATAATCTCATAAAAGTGTTACCAACAAGTTACTTTGTAAAAAAAAAGGTCATGGACCATACTTTATCGATGAATATTTGACACTTACCAACACATAGTTGGAAATCATGTCTTATGTTCCTATGTGGGACTTCTAACAAACTACATCATTCTGTTGCAACTCCTATTGAAAATTAAACAGGCCAGATGAGCAGAGATAGAACCCAAACATTTGCAGAAAGTGGAGAAGTACAAGTACATTGATCATCAGTCAACTCAAGACATCATATACAGAAATTATTTTTTTGCCTCACAGATCGAGCTACTCATATGTAGCTCTTTCCCAAGTGCCGAATACATAAACTGATCTGCCAACAATTGAAAATTTTCTTGCATGTACCTGGAACGCACCGGCCGGTACATTTGCATCCTGAAATTCGGCGAATTGTGCTGCGGCAAAGTCCATCAGATGTAAAATATTGACTTATGTGACTCGCGTGCACCAGTACAAGAGTCTATTAACCGATCGACTAGCTTTATCGAAGAGACAGCCACACGACGGTACTTCTTGCCGGAAAGTTGACGAGGAACTTGTTGGCCAAAGACTGTATATGCAACTTCAACAAGTAGCTGTAATCATGCATTTTCCACAACGCAGACCAGACAACAAATTTATCGTGTTCTATATCGGCGTGGAAGGATTGTTTCTAGTGTATGTTATTTCCAGAATGTACTTGATTAGCATCCTTTGCATCAATTAATCACATATAGATGCTTACTGAATTTTCGATAAGTGCATAGGTTTTCAGTTACATTAAAAGACCCCTTAAATCTCTTTTGCTGGTCATTAAACAACAGGTGATTCAGACCAAAAAAGAAAGAACGCGATTCATTTTTGCATTACTGTACTTATAAAACGTACGGATTTACTGTTGAGATCGCTTATGCACATATTTTCAAGTGAAGCGTTGTTGACAACTCGTATCTGCTTCAAAGTTTCGTTAATAGTTTTGGGGGCAAAATGATGGAGTAGTGACTTGGAAACTATGTCAAAAGTAGTTATTTCAATGAGACAGCTTAAAGCATAGTAGGTACAGAATAAACTAAAATAACCTCAAGATTTAAGGATCAGCTAAGATATCTATTTAGCCCATCAAATACATAAATCTCATATAATCACTTACGGAAATACGATGTATTTATAGAACAGATATGATCAAAGTGCTACTTTTACGTGCCTCTCTGGTTCCATGGAGGGAACGTCCTCAAGCTCTTGTTGGCCACAAGCTTCAACTCTGGTCCCCGGAAGAGGAAAGAAAATAAAAGAACATTAATGTATAAATGGAACTCAAGAGCATATCACATAACTAATACGGAATTTATGTTATGACACGGGCTGCGAAACTTTTTGTTTTCATAAGTCGTCTCCATCACTGTTGAGATTGTCGATTATAGATTTGGGAATGATGTGAATTGTGTGATCAATGGAAAGATTGCACTACCTGTGCTAAAACTTCCCATGATGTCTATGTTTTCATGCGTTTGCCAACCACTGACGAACAAAATAAAAGCTCACAGAATAGTTGCATTGCTAAATTAGAAACAAACCGCCTCGCATTTTCCTGTTGAATGGGGGAATTTCACCTCAAGGATACATTCGAAACTCATGAAGTATCTTATTGATCTGATGAAACAAGCCGTGAGATGGAAGCAGAAATCCAAATTGGCAGTTCGAGTATGAGCTTCCTCTAATATTTTTCACGCAAGTAAAAGTGAAGATCAAATGAGAAACAAAAGGTCACTGAGGAAAATCGGATGAAGATGGATTATCCTCTATCGGCTATGCACATAAGACCGCACCTGAAATGAGAAGTAATCCTCTGACTGAACAGGAATGAACCTGGTTATGTAGAGAGTGATATTGGCGCGGCTCAATCTGAGATCGTCGTTTACAACCCCATGTGTAAATCCGTCTTCGGATTGAACCTCACCAATATCGCTGTCTTATCGCCACTTCAGCTTCATTCCCACCTATTCCTGTCAAAGTCAGTCCACAGATACAAGCCAAATGCAAAAGTCAAAAGGACTTGACTTCCATCATCAGCAGGACACACGTTTGTCCCAACATTTTTTTGTACCATGTGAATAAAGAGCCTCGTGCTGGTTTTCAGCTTTGAGACCAAGGCTCTCATGCCGCTTGCAAAAGTGCAATGACATAATTATTAGTTGAGGCATCTTTGGTAGGGAAAAGGGTTCCTTTGGATTAATGGAGTCAATTCATGGTTTTTGCTGGTGGTTAGAGGAATTAAGGTGCTGGTGAAGTGGGATCCCCCAAATCATTGCATATTCTCGGCATTCATGTATGAAAAACATTCCATTTGCCGTGTTAGTACAAGATCAATAATTTGGAAAAAGAAAAACAGGAGCAGATGGAATGAATGCAGCTAACTCATTCTCAAGAAGTTTGGTATTCTTAGGGATCAATACACTATTGAAATCGCCTAGTAGCTCCAACTAAAACAAAAAGAGAAAAGTGCTAGAGGGTGACGAAACGCGAAAAGATAGAAACACAAGACAACTGCATGACAGTAGCTCTATAAATGAATGTATCATGCCATCAAAAACACGAGTTCCAGGCAAAACTTGACTAAGAAGTAGAGTTTTGGATTGGCCGGAAGAGGGTAGGGCTTCGGATCGTTCAGTGCATGAAAAAGCTTATGAAAGTGATCGACAGACTCCAAACCTTATGACCAACATGAAGGAAAAACTCATGCAATGAATAACAGGTGATGAGGGAGGGAGAAAGAGAGGGAGAGACTGTGTTGAAGAGGAAGAGAGGGAAGGAGGGGGGAATGTATAATGGAAGGATTTGCCTCGGGATGAGAAGGGGAAGAAGGTGAGTGGAATGATGTCAAGAGGGAGCAAGCCTCACTTTTAGGGTTTGTCATGCTTAGTTTGCACTCAAAAAACTAACATTAAAAAGAAAAAAAAAAAACCTTTCTCTCTCCGCATGCACTTTGAAATATTCTCTCCACCCCAAAAAAGAGAACCCACAAAAAATTTACTCCTTTTCATTGTACTATTCTCATCTTCACCCTCCACATTATCATTATTAAAAGTCTTAAACACAACCCAACTTTTTGTTCATGCTTGCATTAATTTGATCGAAATTGCTTTTGGGTGTGTGTATGAGAGAGAGAGAATTGGATGGTTGGCTTATATGCACGCTCTGTAGGCAGAATCATAATCAAGTGTTGCTTATTTAGACACTAATCATATAAAGAAGAGAGAAGGAGAAGCCAACTTTTTCTGGGTAATCAAAAAGAGGACATTCTTATGTCTGAATTGCTTATAAAGGGAGGAGGGGGACACTTTATGATCAAGAACATTCCATGGTGTCCTTTTACCAAATGATGCTTGTCCCTGACAGCATGTTGAGGCGGTAGGATTAGGTTATGCTTTTCTTGGTGATGGAAAAAAGAGAATTTGCTTATTTTGATTCCATGGGCCTTGCCTTGTCTGAAAAAATTGAACCAACTTTGTTGATTGAGATTTCCATCTTGGTCACATCGAGGTATTCAACGGGTCAAAGCAATTGCAAAAACAAAAAGAATAAGATAGACAGAAATAAAAATAACGAAATGGCAATACCCCACAAGGACGGGATATAAAAAATTATCTAAGATCGACAAATGCTCGGGAGCACCAGGCGATTGCTCTGCCGACGCTCCTAAATCTGTCATTGGCTAAAATATTGTTACGAACACATGGAAAGATGAAGTAATCCTCAAATCAACCAACACCAATCGGCTCTATGTCAAGCACGGCATGTCCATCGTAGTATCATGGCGGTGAACATTTTTAGAAGAGAAATGTTTATGGGACTGTCTTTAATTTGCTCTATGTCAACCAACACCAATTGGCTTTGCTAGCATAACTGTAAGTACCAACTATTCAACTAATTGAACATATAGCAGCTACGTCTCCAGCCAAAAAGCCAGATTGGAGAAGCAGACAAGCAGAGAAACTGACATCCCTTGAGTTTACTACCTACCAAGTGAACATTGAGTGGCTAGTGTGATTAGAGACAGGCAGTCTAATGCAACCATACCCGATCGTTTGCGTATTCGAGAGCAAAACATTTTGTAAAATAGAGATGTGTTACACATAGCTAGACATTCGAATATCATACCGGCAAATGGGAATTCTCTTCCACCATAGGTTTTCAAGAAAACCGAGTATTAAAATCCGAAAATTCGCCATGGAAGTGACCAAGATTAGGTAGGTAATGGACCCGCTTTTTCCGCAGTCTTGTTCAGGCATTTCCTATTGCTCAAATATTCAGACATCAAGCTTATAAACAATTGGAGAAACTCATGCCTAGGAAGACTTAAACTAAGGAGATAATCGAGGGTCAAATAACGTGAGTGTGTAGAGAGGGAGGAGAGAATCTCAGTTCTTGAAAACAGGAGCGCAGAATGTCAGCGAAGCTGAACATGTTTGGTTTATACTAAGTTTTTTTGCTGTCTAGAAAGAAGTTCTCCCAAGGAGTACGTCCGAAGTTTGATATGGAACACAACCAAAAGCACTTTGCGAACCCGGTAGAGACTAGAGAGGCAGGGGCAACCCAACACCGGAGACACCGGCGTTAAAGTAGCCCTGCCTTGAGCTTGCATGAGCACTAGGGGACACTCTTCTTGGGTTTTGCTGACCACTTTGATCTTATTTTACTTCGATTTTGTTTCTTTTGTTGCATGTTGTGTCCCGCTTGTGGTTTCGACCAGCATTTACTTTGTCCACCACGGGTGGAAAAGGGAATTTCGGGGGTTTTTTTTTCACTCTATTTACTGACCGTTTCGCGTACGGTATGCGAAGATCTGTTTAGGTGTACAGGCGAAATCTATTTGTAAAATGATTGGACTTTCGATACATGGGCGGCCACGTCTTAACGCTGCATATGTGAAATTTGAACCGGATGAATTCGTGAATTGGTATCTGTTAGCGATATTAACATGTTTTGCGTGTACAACTTAAATTCCTTTTTCATATTAATATATCTCAAACTCAAAGTGTACGACTAACAAATCTGAGCATAGAGATTAACTATACATGTGAAAGATCTTGCCATTGCTTGTGGGAACAGTTCTTTCCATTAATTTCTATTTAGCGGTTAGTTGATGGGGAAATTGTCCAAAAAGTCATAAACATATTGTATGGCGGTCAATTCGATTTTAAACATTTTAATTGTATAAATTTAGTCCTAAACTTTTTGACAATTTGTCAATTTAGCCATAAATATTTCAATTGTGCCAGTTTAGTCCTAAATCTTTTGACGATTTGCTAATGTAGTCCTTCCCGCTAATGATCCAATATTAGTCTTAGGACTTGTCAAATTTTCAAAATATTGATGACTAAATTGATACAAATGAAATGTTTATGATTAAATTGGCAAATCATCAATAGGTTTATAATTAAATTGGCACAATTGAAATGTTTAGAACTAAATTGTAATAATAAAATAGGTTTAGGATCTTTTGGACAATTATTCCAAGGATGTTCAAGTCAGCTTTCATGCATCTCGATTGATCCACCTCTTCGGGCACTATTCAACTTATCACATCATTTATTCAACAAGTACCGATTTTCTTGGAGGTAGGATTAACAGATAATATTCCTATGAAGATATTGAATTAATATAATGGCAGTAGCCAATATTCAGCTTCACACAACTGTCTTCTTCAATCTCCATTGAGAGGAGGGTTTGAGTTAGATATCTCCCTCCTCTCCCATTTTCTTTTTCTTTGACTGATTTGGTTGTATATTTTTTTTTCCCTTGCTTTTCTCCCGTTTTGAGGAATTTTTCTCTTTTAATCTACTTAAGATCTATAAGCTTCTTTCTCTCATTTTCAGGGTAGGTTTCTACCTCGATCTAGTCTAGATTTGGGAGTTTTTGAGTGTATGATTTCGGAGCTTGGCTTTTCTCGGGTTTCTTTGGTATATAAGTCTAGTTTTGAAGAAGATAAGAGGAGTTTCATGAAGGTTTCACTCTCAAGGTATCGATTTGTGCTCGCTAAAAAAAAAAAAAACAAAACTTGTTACTCGCATGGAGATGGTGTTGGAGACGCTGAATGTAGGCGCGTACCGCCGAAAGGCAAAATCATAGCAACTGCAGGAGATCTCGATATGTACTCATTACTAAAGATGGACTTAGCGATTGATTTTCGATTTTGGGTTAAAAGAAGTCATAGATCTGCTCTTTAGACAATTACAGCTTTTTACTTGAAGCTAAAAATACGAGAATTTTGACAAAATTAACGACTCCCAAGAACTGAATTTAATTGAACTCACGACCAAAACAAAAGTCTAGGAAAACGAATTCGATCCCAAAAGTCATAGGCCAAAGTATGAAATCACTCCAATCGAACTCTTAACAAGATTCAATGCATCCTCCCTCCTTGAAGTGTTTGGGGAAGCGCGAAAGAAAAGACCCTTTTGGTAGTAATGTTGAAAGGCCTCTCTCTCTCCCTCCCTCTTGCACATGACTCATGATTTAGGGCGATAAGCTCGCGTGCTACAACCCCAAGCAGATTCATCCCACGCCTTGACAACAAGACCGCCAGTTTTCAGGATTTCTCAAACTCTTTTCCTTGTTTGTTTCAAGGAAAATGACATAATTAGTCCATGAATTTTGGTTCAATATGCAATATCGTCTCCGAATTTATAATTTATTCAATATAGCCCTTGAACTCCTGGTCAAAACGTTGACAGGGGTCCCCGAACTTTTAAACATGTTCATATGATCTAGGGACTACATTGAATATTTGCCAATAATTCATGGACCACATTACACATGTTAAAAGTTTAGGGATGACGTTATGTCTTGGACCAAAATTCAGGGGTCACATTGCGGAAATAAAAAGTTCAGGGATGGAGCCTACACGTTAGACTAAAGTTTAGGGATTTTTTGTGCTATTATCCATCTGTTTTACTATTTTCACCAGATCCTAGGACTTCTACACCACCTTCACTGTGTGCCCCCACCTCTTCCAAAAGACAACAACAACACACACACCCCCTCTTTCAAAAGCAGGGAGGTCAAAAAGGCTTCTCTCTCCATGATTTTGGGTTCAGCTTGGTATTTTCCCTACCGCCATCATTCCTTCTTTTAAAAGCTTTTATTGTTTTTCTCTAAAGTTGCAAGTTGCAATTCGCACACATCACGCCACTTTTTTTCCAATCCATCTAGTAGTCTTTAGGGAGCTACTATTCTAACAGATCTAATAATATTGTCATAATTTTTAACCTCACGATTTTTCAATTAATGAGTATTTTATGCAAAACATGCGGTGGTGATGTATGGATCTATGGTCGAAATAACTTACAATACTTGTTATACTATGGTGAAATCATTTCCTTAGTCTTTATTCGTACAGAACGAGTTATTCCTAACTTTTTATGAATTCCCTCCCTTTGCTCTTTCGATTCCCTCATCTGCTCATTAATAGGCAATTTGGAATTGAGGGAAATACTCGATTAGTAACTCCATGCTTATCGATTCTCCTTCCCCAATCAAGTTACCATTTGAATTGATAAAGTTTGCATATCTTTCGATCAACTGCAAAATATCCGCCACGATAAAATATAGCATAGGCTTTGAAGTATCGAAATGTGGTTGCACCTAAATTGCACGGTACATGGGGCTTTTGCCATCATTTTCATACCCAAATCGAAAAGCCTCGTGAAGGTCAGTGGACTAAGGGACATGTCGAGTCAGTTTACAGCGTTTCGACGCAACAATGATGTAGCAAAGGAGACAAAGATCATAGTCGATGGTTGCTCGGTGGCGGAGACACAGTACGAGATTTCGTCTTCTCATCTCGAACATGAAGAGAGAAAGAACCCGAGGAAAGAGAGTTTTCTGTAGCCGTTTTCTTTGGGCTAAGCAGAAAAAAGAGAGTTGCTGAAGTTGAATTTTGATGAATGTGTCTCAATCATGCCCAGCAATCGGGGCAAAGTCCATTGTCATGTTCCCGGGACAGCAAAGACACGCCTTATCCCGACATTCTCTCTCTCTCTCTCTCTCTGCTGCCACCTTTTCTAGTGAGAGAGACTCTTGACGTTCTGAGCCCAAAGCATTTCATGCAGCAGCACACATACGTGACCTTACGACGACAGAATGCCACCTTGTGAGGAACATCAGATGGCAATCTAACACAAAATTCGTATATACTGAGATACAGAACAATCGCTTACATCAGCAAATGCAGGAATGGCAATGGAATTAGGATGCAAGAAGAGAGAAGATGAAGTAGTTTCCATCCAAAGAGACGATATTCGAAGCACTATACGATGCCGACACCATGATATCCAATGTCCATCCAGCAGAAATCAAAAGCCACAGAAGAATCTTCTTTGCTATAACTGGGGTAAGAGGGGCCTCTTCGCTTTCTCAGACAGGGGAAAAAGATGGGAGCAAAACGAGGGATCGACAAAATGGGACTTCCTTTTCTAAGGGTGAACAGGACATGAGCAGGCATGGACCGTGTTAAACATCGTGACAGGACAATGTGATTAACTCTTGCATGCTAGTCAGATGTAGCAATTTGCTCAACTTATCATCCTCCTCTTAATCACGCCTCGTACTTGGTCTGAAGTGGCTCAAATTCTACCTTTCTGTGCACTTCTGAATTTACCTTCAGAGGTTATCCTAAATGTCCTGTCTATCTCAAAAGAATAGCAGCAGGACCACACCACTCATGTCAAAGGGAAGAAAACAGTGGCCAGGTAACGAAAATGTCATTTCTGCACTGGATGTGAAATGTCTTGTCTCATGAGGACATTATTCAGTTTGCCACACTAATTGCATCGCGGTAGGGACGAACAAGCTGGATAGCTAAGGCAAGCATTTCAAAAGATTTAAGAGGAAGGAACCTTGCCCATAAAATAAAAACAAAGCCAGAAACAAAATTAAAATCCGGGACCAACCCTTCTTCTCTGAGTAACTTCTGCAGGTAGTAGCCAAACGTGAACCAGGCGAGAGTGGGATACTACAAAGATTTGAATCCGGGTCTCTCATTGAGGAGATGAAGTGTGCCACCTCAACTCCACCAACCGAGTTGGCAAATAATCCATTACCATAGGATCATACAAAATTTACATACATCCTAAAACCAAATAGAGAAGTTTCTTAAATTTTACTGAAGTTGCTTATAGCAAAGCTCAGCTCCCATGTTAGCTTGTGAATTTCTTTAATGGACGCTAGACAAGTCTTCAGGTTTCAGTTCGAATTTCAACTAATACTAGATCACTGAAAAAACTTTCGTCCCAAAATTTGGTTGTTGATTATTTGATAGAGTTACATCGGAGAAAACAAAAATCTCACAAGCTGCTTATCAGCTTATCTCCCTTGAAGTTTACAATAGGCATACAAACAGGAGCCTAGAAAACCAAGTGATTGGCCGACGACATTCAACTGGAAGCAAGAGTGGACATTAGCTCCTGTACAATCAAAACTATGATAACTGCAAAGAAGGAATACAGTTGAGGCTTTTATACTTACCAAGTCAAATGGAAGCCCGCCAAACATTAGCCAGCCAAGTCCAATTGTGAAAAGATCCTATCAAGCAGAAGTTATTTGGGAGTATCCCGACGAATAAGTAATGGTAGGAGTGAAATATTGATATAATTCTATCCAAAACTCCATAGGTCCAAGTGGGAAAGGAAAAGATGAGAGTAGAACATCTAAAGCGGTCAGATAGTGCAAGAATGACAATTTTGACTATAGGAGCCGTTAAGAAAGAAAAAAAAAAAAAGAAGAAAGTTTGTAAGCATCTTTCATATACTTACAGGAAATGCAAATTAAGATTCGAATCTTCTTGCTTATCCCTTGTGAACAAACCATGGTGCTAACTAATGTATTTTAAGTTTCTTGTTTTTCAAGTCAAAGTATAAGGAGAAATAACCTTGCACTATTTCAGATACTGTTGACTATAGCCAGCAAATTGAAAATCTTACAGAGCATCGATTTCTACTACCAGCAACTAAAGCACTCCAAGGATGAAGAAAGTGAAGGGTGAACAAGTGTCTATGACATCAAACTCCAGAATGAACAGGGCTACCCAAACAACAATTATTTTGGTGAAGCAACTATCAACAGGCATAAAATGTCATGGCAAGACATTTTTTGAATGGCTGTGGACCCGCTTATTAGAAAGTACCTTCCAGATAGCATCAACAAGAAAATTGAGATAATGGCAGCCAAGAATATGGCTCAAAAACCATAAGCCCATGAAGAAGAAGAGATACTAGATAACTTCTTTAACATCAGAATAGCTACAACTGAGCATAAGAGGGGAGGTATTACAGGGGTTTGGTGTGCATATCAAACCTTTAGATTACCACAAATTGTCTGCGTGAGCGCTGAATTTAGCATCGTATTCCAAAATACACAGTAATTAATCAGGAAAGCCATGGTGCAGGAAAGTGCCATGACAGCCTGCAATTATAAATATAATTGGACTCCCTGTAAATATAATCGATGAGATGTATCATAGTGGCTAAAGGGGAAATTTTGAACTTATTGTAGCATGGGAAACGAACATGTAATTGCAGAATCCAAAAGTAATGCTTTAAAATTCTGATAACAACCAAAGCAGTAAATGACAAGTTTGCATGCTTGTGGACCAGAAGATGAATTTTATTTGTATAAAAAATTACCTGAAAGCCAGGAGCAAACAAATTTGGGAACTTCATTGTCATTTCTAGGTCACCACTGATTGAAGTCCAGATCAGCAAAATTGGTCCACATATTATGCCTACATAACGTGCAGGGGGATAATTATATTGTGTACCAGTTACATCTGCCCACCAGCAAGCACTTAGTGGCAGAAATCAGGGAAGACAATCATTGTGCCAGTGATATATCTTACTATTACACCACATAAGGCCAAAGCTGTTAAGTCCACTAGATTTTCCTAAACAGAAGGAAAAGGAATCAGAAATTATCCAATAAATCAGATATAAAGAAATTGCAGAAGGGATAATAAAAACTACCAATTCGTGCTATTGAAGCCAGATATACTGCAGTACAGATGTTTGACATAAACACAACAATGTATCCATATGAGTCAAATGACAAATCTCGTGCTCCAGCAATAAAAGCGCCGAGTATAATGATCCCCACACTGATGCATCCCTTGGAAATAATTCAATAAGAATGGTTAGAACGATGAAAGCCTGTCAGATTGCCAAAAATCAACACCTTTCCTCTAGAATATCTAAATTTCAGTGTGTGAGAGAGAATAAATGTCCCATTCCACCCAGTTCTTGTCTGATTCTTTTGCCCGAAACGTTCAGACAAGTAATGTTACAGAGGAGAACCCTCAAATGTTATCTAGTTCTTTTACCATCCCATAAAGCTGGCAAAAGGCATCTGACTTGACGGCAGTAGTAAAGCAACTCTTTGCTAGCATGAACAAATATTGAAGATGAGGGAAGTAGAGTCCAAGCTCTCTTAGATATCATTTTATGAACAGTTCTGCAGTCAATTAAGACACTTCCATCGCGAGTAAAGAATATACTGGGCTACTATATGTGCGACATTCAATTCCAAAAAAATTAACTTCTCAACCAAGGAAGAAGGAATGGAGGACCTTTCCTATGTTAAAAGCTTCAGTGGAATGAAAATGAATTGCATCTTTTCCCTATTTGTGTCTTGAGAATTCATTCTTACATAGACAATCCCATAGGTGTACACGGGAGACAGTTCAGTAGCAGATACATTTTGTGTTCTAGTAAAATGTAGCTGTTTGCGTCACCTAATCCTACGGTATCATAAGGGAAAATGCAAAGGTCTCAAAAGGAAGTAAAGGTTCCTTACCTGCCTACAACAGGGAGTGAGTATCTCTGTCCTGTTAGAAAATACTCCACAACCATTGTGAAGGCCACCGTAGTCCGTCTGAGTGTAGTGTACATGGGAACATTTACACCGCGTATGGACTCCATGGAGACCAGCTTTAACCAGAAGGAAAATAAATCAGGTATCGGGTATACCAAAAGAAAACAAGAAAAGCCAAGCGAATGGGGCGAAGTCATACCATATACAGTAAATAGGACACTGCAAGAGGAATAGTGTGAAGCAATGTCTTATGAGGAACCAGTGTTGCGGGGTTGTAACTGATGCTTTGGGTTTCTCCAGCAGAGAAAGAAATGATGTCCCAGCATCTCAATGCATACAGTAACAAACAAGAACATACCAACTGAAAGGAATAGACCATATAAAAGGTAAGGGTAAAATACTCGGTATATTCAAATTACCTAACCTAAAATAATAAGTGTATCAAGTTGTGATGATAAAAGAGTTAACTTCATCACTGTGACTATCTTCATGGTATAGTCTCGCAATCAGATTTTTTTTCCAGAGATCAATGGCTTATTTGGAAATACAATGCTTAGGGAGAAACCAAGCGAATAAGAAGAAGAAAGCTATAGTCAATAGAAATTAAATCTGCCCAGCATGGTGTATCTTCACATCAAAGCTTGTCTAGACAAAGTCCAATAACAGGTTAATTGTTCGTCACAAGTCCTCTCTTGTCGGAATAGTACAATGCTAGACCAAGAATGAAGAGTTCATGAGTTTGATTCTTACTTTTCCCTCTCCACTCGCATGCCTATTGAAGATATGTTAAACCACAGACCAGATTGCGTAATTGACACACGAAGCTAGTCAAGGTATACAAAGTACCTGAAAAAGCGTGATCACATTTGCACAAGGGAAATGGTACGAAGAAAGGGCCGCTTTGTTGAACATTACCAAGAGAACTGCATGAACGAGTAAAGATATAACCGTCATGTAATTATCAAGACATATTTACAAGTAGAAAAATCACATTCTCGGACATCCCTGGAAGGTAACTACTGGGAACATCAGATCATATTGCTCGTGTTTCCCATTCACAAAGCAAGACTACACAGGCTAAGTTTAGTAACAATAAAAAAAAATTGGAAGAACAACCAACATGTGCGAAATCACAACCTTAACACATCATCCAGAAAACAAGAGGCAAAGCTACAATTCATCAAGCAGTCGTGATGGAAAAAGACCAGCAGGCAGCATCTACAAAATGTAAAACTTCTCTTCAAATTCATATCATACCTCCTGATGATATTTTGCTTGAGTTTCAGCATGACTCGCTCATTCAAGAGCACAATCATACAGAAGTCGGAACAAACGTGCAAATTGGCTACCTCTATCTGCGGTAGGAAAATTACACATTCCATAATCGAATTCGGCTTGTCCCCAGAAACCCAAAATCCTCAGACTTAGTCAAAAGGGTTCAAAACACAAGAAGACGAACAGACCACGAGCGAAATCTTTACTCGGGAACCGACGTGCGTTTGTACAGGAAAAGTAGTTAAGCACCTGACATGTTTCTATATATGAAACGCTTGCGTGCACGTGAAGCGGAAAGGTAAAGTAAAGCGAAGCTCCACTAGGGAGCGACCACATAAGTAAATTTTGCAGAGAAATAATGGAGAACGTAACGGGAGAGTAAAGTTGAAGAGGTTGAACCGAAGAGGACCTGCGCAGGCCATGTAGGACGCGGCGGCGTAAGCTCCCTTCCTGCTCATGGCGGACGGGGAGGAGGTCTTCGAGGAAGGATCGGTCACTGGCATCATCTCGTGATCCTTCGCCATGATCACGCTACGTGTGTGTTAGAGAGAGAGAGAGACAGATGGTCTTTGGGACGAAGAAGCAGCAGCAGCAGCAGCAGGAAAGACGGAGACGGAGAGCGAGAGAGGGAAGGGCGTATTTGAGAGAGAGTGAGAGGAGACTGACACGTGGCGGTGGACAGTGGATGTAGGGGCCCGCGTAGGAGTAGGTTGGTCTCCATCGAAGGAAAATGTAACTGTTGCCGGATGGTGTTGACACCGACGTGAGATAGCTCGAACAATTTCTCCATGGCATATCGGATCTGAGTCAGAGCAGCAACAATTCGTATTTTTCGTGTGATTGATAATTGATGTCAATATTAAATGATCTTGTATCTCTTTCACTAAAAAATTAACTCAAAAAAATGAGATATTTGCTCACACTTATAAATTAATTATTAATTCCTTTTATATAATTTCAACAGTAACATGATATTAATTAATTGTGATTAGAGAGGAGTTATTTATTGACTCCATGATGTATGGCGGAATTTGCTTTAGAAAAGAATTTGCTTTTTATGGAGGATGGGTTTGTTTATTTTGGGATTTGGTGGATGGGTCGGATTGAACGAGTTAGTGGGTTAGGCAAGAAAAGGTCAGTAGATATTAAAAGAAAATGAACTCACTTTATTATATGTTCGATGATAAAAGTAGAGTACTGGCATATTTTAATTGATCAATAATAGGACAAGGCATGAATAGAATTACTGTTTCTTGTAACACAAACACGGTCAAGGTGTTGTTTATCCTAATTATTCAAGAGTTCTGCAAAATGGGGTATGTTACACCGATAGTCACATGGAGCGTAGCGATTAAGTTAGCACTTTAAACCATCGAAAGGATAAGAAGAGCAATTACCAAAGCCAGTCCGAGAATTTAGGGATAAGGTGCATCGAAGTATCCGCAGCCGATGATTATACTGTGCTAGGTATATATAGTCGGAGGCGATTCTTTATAAGGGACCAATCAATCATCAATCAAAACTAGGACCATCAATTCAATCAAAACCACTTATCTTTTGCTTTGTAATTTATCTTACTTGCCTTTATCTTCTATTGTACTTTACATTATCGTCCAACTTATCTTTTGCCATTTACTTTGTTTCCTGTCCGGAATTGTCACAAGCACCCATTCAAACAATAAATCTAGAGGCTCTATAGTTTTCGGTGAAAGATTTTTCATCGCAGAAATTTCCGGCAAAACAAATGCTAAAAGGAGTTTACAAGGACAGAAGATACAGTTCTTTAGCTGTGGGCTTTACTTAGAGGTATGTGAATGATATCAACAAAGATAGAGGCACGCAAGTAATCATCAAGTCAAAAGTGAGGTATTTTTTTTTCGTACTTTCCTAATCAGGAATTTTAAGAAACGAAAATGAGCATCATAGGAATTAAGGTCAAAGGTAGTGGAGGTCCTCGAACAATCGCAGAGTGTTCAAATATGGCCGCTAAAAATATGTTTTAGAAAGATACTTGAAATTAAACTCTAAAAGAAGAAAGGGCAAAACAAAGGAAGAAGGGGAGGGGGAGTTACTCGGAGGCAAGACTCGGGGTCGGAAGGTAAGGCAGAGTCGGCGGCGGCGAAGCCGGAGTTGATGGTGAGATTTGCTCAAGGACGGAGAGGTCCTCAGCCTGAAAGATGAGGTCTTCCAAGAGAGTCGCCGGCATGGGAGAGGAAGAAGAAGTCGGTCATAACTTCCTCCTCCTCATCCTTCTTCCGGGCATGCGGTGTTTGTAGGGGGAGGGGTTGTTTTGATTTTTGTTGTTTTGTGAATTCTAGATGTCAGATTTTGTTCCATCCCTCAATTTTTTTACCATAGTGTTTTTTAGGCATTTCCCGATGAGGGTCAGGTGCAAGGCCGGTTATGCCTGTGGCGACGAGACACTGTTCATGCAGAAGCTTGTCAATCTAGACTAACATTAACTTGAAAATATGTGTCGAGTTTGAGCTTGAAAAGAAAACTAACCTAATTCAAGTAGGTTTTCTATTTGAGTAGGTTTTGTAAAAGGGATTTCTTATTTTGGATCCAACTCTTGCTTATATATAAGAAGTATCTTCGTCATGAGGAGCGTGCAAGAGGCGACTTCTTCATGAACTACACACTAAAGTAATCCAAGAGTATTGAAGTGAATAAACTTTGTGTTTATTTGTGAATTTCTTTATGAGATTGTCACGAGAAATTATGGGTAAACACTTTGTTAATTATTGGGTATAGTTGGGAGATTAGAAACACTAAAAATGTGTTTGAATGACTCGAGTTTGGTTGTAATCACCATTGTATTGTTTGATCTAAAGTGAAATATTTTGTTACTCTTCCTATGGACGTAGGTTATACTGATCGAACTAGGTAAATTTGGCAACAATTTATTTTATTGTTTAGTCTATTTCATTATTATTTTTTAGCATATTCTTTCATTATTTGGTTGCTTGTTTTCCACAACAATTGATATTAGAGCCAGACTTACTTTAATTAAAGCAAAAATTTGACAACGATAGAAGAAGGAAAAAAAATGAAAATTGACAGATTTGATGAGAATCATTTTGGTTTCTAGAAGATGCATATTTTAGGATTATTTGCATAAGAGGAATATGCAACTATCCCTATATGGGAAGAAGCCAAGTCAATGAAGGAAGCAAATTGACATTTGCTAGATAGACATGTGTTATATGTTATTCGGCTGACATGGGCTCGTAGTATTACTTTTAACATCATGAAAAGGAAGACTACCGTGGAGTTGATGAATGCCATGTCAAACATGTATGAGAAGCCCTTTGCGACCAATAATGCTTACTTGATGCAACGTTTGTTTCACTTAAAGATGAGTGAACATGCGTTGTTGCTAAGCATATAAAAAAAAAAGGTACATTTCTGATTCTATTATCCCCATTATTTGATAATCAAAATCCCCTAGATCAACAATTTGCGATTTAATTCTAAATGAAGACATCCATAAACGAAAATTTGGTGAACTTGTGTTTGCTACTTTAATAGGTGAAAGAAGAGAAAGAACTAGGACTTATATTAGCATGAGTAGTTCGAGTCTAAATAAACATAGTCAGTCTAAGACTGATGATGTTGTCTGTTGAAGTTTTGGAGGAATATCTCATAAGGGAATGCCTTAAGATGAAAAATGAGAAGGGCAAGGGAATCAAAGTTGCAATGGAAAACCACACCTTCGACAAAGAAGAGAAAGCACAGAGATCTTAGGGCGACCTAGGCCCGAAATTATAAAACAAAACGAGCCAACATTCGGATCGCACCGGGCAATTTTGGTAAGATGTCGGAGGAGTTTTGTCTTCATCAGTTTGTTTTTGTGCGCTTTAATATTTTCGCACAAAAATCCTTTTTTCCTCTATGAAAGATCGTTCAACTGCAGGAGAGAGACAAGCTCAAGCCAACGAGCCTCCTCTCATTCCCATGGCACCAGGCAATTTCTTTGTGTGAGTTCCCCGAATGTTCAAGAACCTCAAATTCTGCAAATTCTCAACGCTTTCAGGTAAGCCCGTAATTGAGGTCCGTCTTAAATCCAACTTAGTTAATGATGCCGACTTTCCGATTGAATCTGCAATTTCTGTCAACGAGATGCATCCCCGCAGCAACAAACAATGCAGAGATGCTAGACGGCCTATGGAGCTAGGTATGCGGACTAACGATGCACAACTAGAGACACCAAGAGTCGTGAGCTCCTTCAAAGAATCAATGGATTTAGGTAACCTTTTAGTCCTCGTTTGAGATCGGTCTAGCAGCGTTAACAATAAAAGGGAACTCATGAATTCTAGTAATTTTATGACCCCTGAAAAACATAAGATCAGCTGAGTTAATGATAAAATGGAGCCCATCAATTCTGGAAGTTGAGCGAGCTGTTTACACCATGAGGCACTTTAGGGTCTCCAGTTTCATCAAACAACCTCTTGAAATAGGAAAATCTTGTATAGCGATACCATCTAAGAGAAAAGGATTGATGTCTCCGAGTGAAGGATGAATCTCTCCCAAATTCCCACAATATTCCAGATTTAAAACCTCCAAGCTTTTGAAAGCGGGCAAGTCCGGAGTTGTTCTTAAATAATGATACTTTGAGAGGTTGAGAACTTTGAGCTCAGCTGCTATTAATAAAGAGAGAGGATACCTCAATGAGATTGGATTCGCAATGTGTGATTTTCCACTACTTCTTGTTCTTTTTTAGACTTTTTAAAATTCCAAAAATATACAATGCTACAGTACTTCTCTTATTTAGACTTTCTCAAAGGGCGACGCTATTTCCACCCCAATTTTGGTTAAGACGATCCTTTTTTCCAGTTAATTTGCTGAAATACCCTCCTTTCTCTCTTTAAATTATTGTTTCTTTTTTTTTTTTAGGCTAATTCGCAATCTGCCTTTATTTATATTATCTCTCATTAATTTCATAATATAAATGCTCCATTACACACACATCGAGATGTCAATTTGCCATATCTTATTATCATTTTACTTAGAAAATATTGTTAATTTTAATTTATGGTATCATATTTTCATTAACAAGAAATGTCTATTTATGACATCTTATGAACACACAATTAATTTTCTTTTTGTTTTCAAATAGTGTGAGTGAAAGTATATTTCAAAGTCCAACATTAAAATTCAATTCAACTATCTATCTAGCCTTGGTAAAACAAATGGAAAAGAAACTTTGATCAAAATATAGAAAAGGTTAATTTGTTAAAAGCATGATCACATGTAAAACATATTTATATTTAGATCATGGCCATATATTAATAAAGGATAAACACATAAAGGAAAAAACATGAAATTTATTGCCGTTCAACTCCTATTTCAAAGGGTGACGCTATTTCCACCCTCTTTTTGTTAAGACAATCCTTTTTTCCAGTTAATTTGCTGAAATATCCTCCTTTCTTTCTTCAAATTATTGTTTCTTTTTTTTAGGCTAATCCGCAATCTGCCTTTATTTATATTATCTCTCATTAATTTCATAATATAAATGCTCCATTATACACACATCGAGATGTCAATTTGCCATATCTTATTATCATTTTACTTAGAAAATATTGTTAATTTTAATTTATGGTATCATATTTTCATTAACAAGAAATGTCTATTTATGACATCTTATGAACACACAATTAATTTTCTTTTTGTTTTCAAATAGTGTGAGTGAAAGTATATTTCAAAGTCCAACATTAAAATTCAATTTAACTATCTAGCTGGCCTTGGTAAAACAAATGGAAAAGAAAATTTGATCAAAATATAGAAAAGGTTAATTTGTTAAAAGCATAATCACATGTAAAACATATTTATATTTAGATCATGGCCATATATTAATAAAGGATAAACACATAAATGAAAAAACATGAAATTTATTGCCGTTCAACTCCTACTATGAAGAAATACTTAATATTGTAAATTCATTCTCATAGCAAGTGGATCAAAACTTTAAAAAATGCTTAAAATTTTCTCCTACAAAAATTTGTCACGAGTTTGAAAGTGCAAAATGTGTAAATAAATTTTCAATCACATCTTCCAATTCATATTACAATGTGAAAATCTCAAAGGAAAACACAAATCAACGATATTTAACTTTAGAAACCTACAAAATTATTCTGAAAAATCACCCACAAGGTCAAAATATGCAAGATAATTAGATTGAATTTTAATTTTCAGCTTTAAAATAAAGTTTCCTACAAACTAATCCATAAAAAATAGACAGGTTAATTGTGTATTCGTAAGTGCATTATAACTAGAAATTTCTAACATTTTTATATAACTTCTGTAATTAACCTTCTTTAAGCAAAGTGATAACATGAAGCATGATAAGATGATATTTTATTGTGTGTAATTTAACATTTATATTGTGAAAATGATTATTTAAGAGAAAAAATAGAAATGAAGGCAGTTATATTGATTAGGTTGATAAAAAAATAAGCAATAAATTGAAAAGAGAGAAGGATATTTTGGTTTATTAATGGAAAAAAAGGAGTGACTTAGCTAAAATGGGGGTAGAAATAGCATCGCCCTTCTCAAAAACTATATAAATGTATCATAGCTCAGTTCCATGCTATCATTGCTATTATGCCCCATTACTTGTTTGTTTTACTTAAATGTTTCTTAAGCAGTAGTGTTTGGCTACGTCAATGTTTCTATTCAAAAGAAGAAAGGAGAACTTGGTGTCATTGGACGTTTGACATCAAACACATGATTATTCACAAGAGGTATGCTTTCTCCGCATCTTACCTCGAGTGGACTCCATCCTCTCCCGGCATCCAAAATCCCACTCCCCGACAAATCGAGCACTACTAATTTCTTGGGGTGAAAGTTAGCCGCTGCGAAATTCCACTGAGTAGTGTGCCACCGAAGCCATCTTAAATTAGGAAGCAAGTTCCAGAAATTTCCAGTGACGCAAGCAAACTCCATATGAAGGAATCTCAAGTTGGTAAGTTCTTTTAAATTGTTCACACGTATAGCTTTTCCCCCAGCCATAGCCAATTTGGACGGCCTCAATCTTGCAAGTGCCCTGCAATTTGGAAACACCATGGACAATAAATTTTGAATGACGGGGTGAGGCTAACTTTACATAAAAGATAAGGACTAATTTCAGTTTGTTGTCATACTATTATGATAAGGACTAACTTTTCTTATTTACGTAAAAATGTGAAGCTCAAGAGGGTTAACACGATTTACAAAGTAATTACATCTATCGAACTTGCCATGAAAGTAGGCATCAAAGTTAAACAACCCGAATTTTGTACAACCCCTCCTTTTCCTGATGTACCTTGTTAGCATTTCTCGATAGCAAAACGAAAACGAGAATGTCACCGCGAAACACATGCAAGTGTTTTTTAAATTTCTTTCTTGTCATTTGTCTCTCCGATGAGTGTCTTTCATTGTTCATTGAAGGAAAACGATTGTGTGTCAGATGATCTGTAAATGATTCTTGCTCCTCTTTTTATTACGTTTGATGCGACCTTTTTCATCTTGTTATGGTAAAATAGCAGACATCTAGATTTTACTTCGATTTGCCCAAATGTTGATGAGATCTTGCTTACAGACAGATTGGAAATGAAGATCGATGAAATTGGAAACTTAAGGAACTCAAAGTCTTTCGCATTTGTTCTTGCTTCGTAACCATATACTTAGGAACTCAAATTCGTTTTTTTTTTTTAGGGTGATGAATTGCACATCAAGCACAAATCATGAGAGTCACAGATTTGTTTAGTGGTTAGAATCTTTCGTTCGAACTTTTTTTTTCTTTCGGAGGAGACACTACTTAATTTTCCTTCAAACGTTTCTAGCAGGGAAAATTGTCGAAAAACGCTCCAAACCTATTGCATTCTTGCCAATCCAGCCCTCAACATTTTAATTTTACCAATTCAGTCCTAAAATTTTTACATTTGTGACAATCCTATCTATTCGGCCAACTTTGGCCGATCCGGATATGGGCCGATGCTTGATTTAGATAATTTTTAATAATATTTTAGTAATTTTTTAAATTTTTTCTCTTTTTCTTTTTCTTTTCTTTCTTTCTTCCTCCAGCCCGGTCACTGGCGGCGATCGACTAGAGACTCGAGGCCGAGCGAGTTCAAGCATCAGCCACGGTGAAGGCGGGCAAGCGTGGGTGGCAGCCCCGCTGGCCCTTTGCACCAAAAAGGAAAAAAGAAAAGAAAAGAAAAAAAGGAAAAAAATAAAAATATGAAAAGAACGGTTATTTTGGTTATTTTCAACGCGGTTTGGTTAATCGAGCTGAAATAACCGAACTAGAAAAAAAAGAATGGCTATTTTTCAAGTTCTTGAACCTAATCGAAATCGAAATTTTCGTTTGCTTCGGCTCGATTCAATTTTTGGTTCGGTTTTGACACCCCTAATTCTTTTTGCATGACTGAGAATGAATAAGCAAACGAAATCGGTAAAGCAAATTGTCCGGTTTCTCTGGCAATATGTGCGGTGCTGAATGCACCGTGAGGCAAATAACAGTACCGTTAGCTTATCATTTTCCCTCTTCTTCTTTTTTTTTTTTTCCTTTGAAGTTATACTCATGCTTATCACTTATTTATTAAGGGTATGTCATTAGTGATTGAATGTTATGTACTAACTATATCACAGTATCACGGCTTTGACCAATTATATTGTTATATTATATACAATCATAACATGTTAAGGCCGTGTATGGTCATACTTCTTTTAGAAATCAACTTTTGGGTAAAAGTTGATTTCTCTATTTTTACTTTTGAGTAGAGTTGATTTTTCTACTTCTATTTCAGAAGTTACTTTTTGATTAGAGAAAGACATTTGACAGCATGACAACATTTATGCTTCTAAAACAGAAATTTGTTACGTAATGGTTGAAATTTTCTACTTCTAAAATATTATTAACATAAAATTTTCTACGGAAATTTGTTGAATTTAACCTAAAATACATGTCATTCGAAAAAAGTGAAACACAAATGCTAATGAATTTACGTCTAATTTGTCATTAATTATTTATGCTAATGTGGACCAATTTTAGGGAGAAAATTGTAGTAATGAATATGATGGTTGAGCTTATATATCCACGCTAAAAGAACGGGTAGTTCCGATACTTCCTCGCCCGTGCCTAGAGGTGTCAAACGGGTGGGTCGGGTCATGGGTAGAGTCGGGTTTGGGTGGATCCAGCCCATATTGACCCATTTAATCCATTTTGACCTAGTTTATACTTGTATAAATTTAACGATCCATACCCTATCCAACACAACCAATATTACTTAAATACTTTATATTTAATCAAATCATAGAATATTTATTTCTAATAATTTATTAAGAAAAATGATATTGCTAAAATATTCCCATGCAATTAAAATTATTTTAATTATTTTTAAATTTTTATTTTTATTTTTTAAAAAAATTTTTATTAAAAATTATTATTTACGTTTTACTCTGGCTGTTGGAGATGGCGACTCAGCGACAGCTAGGGTGATTTTGGTCGGCGGTGGGCGGGGGCGGTGGTCGCGGATAAAGGGTGCCTAAGTTATAGATCAAGAAAAGCGAAAACAAAGTTCACCGCTGGTGTGCCAACCCACTATGGCACTCTAGTGCCTCAATAGGGACTGCCTGTTAGCCACTATACTCCATTTCGATTTTTGGTCCACAACCCAGATATTTTTTGTAGTAGCAGTTTGTGATGCCCAGGTTCCACAATGTGGCAAACGCAAAGCACACCATCAGGATTAACCAGAACATCTCCGAATTTAAACACCCGTTCTAGGCAGGAAGGAGAGGAGAAACTTTGGAAATTCATGGGGAGTAGATGAAAGCTTATAGATTTTATTTATCAGGAGGCGAGGTCTGTCTCATCCCTTATAAGACCATGCCTTTTATAGCCGCAGCGGTCGACGGTGGACAGTGACGGACGACGATGGAAGCATGGTCGGGAGTGAGTATAAAGAGCGATTTGCAACAAAGAGAGAGAGAGGCGTTGAGAATGAAAAGATGCAGAAACGAGAGAAAATTAGTGCGAAAAGAGAGAGATGTTCATGTCGAAAGATTTCTACTTTAAAGAGAAGTAGTTTTTTTCTTTTATTTCTGGAATTGGGTTGAAAACAACTTATAAAACAAAAAATTATTTCATAAGTAAAAAAATAAAATTGCGTAACCAAGCGAATTTGTGTTTCAAAAATTATGTTACCAAATGGATTTCTTCTCCCAAAAGTATTATCATGCACCCCCATGTTATATATCATGACTTGATTGCACAATTTTGAGTGAACATGCAATCAAAGTCCTCAAAATTATACAATCCAGTACTCCGCTCCAGCCAAGTTTACCTGAAACTGTTGACCCTGACCATCTTATGTGGACATACAATTTGGAAATGACGTGGCTTTGCTTAGAAAAATGAAGTCCTTTGCTCATCCGATGGATGACACGCGTCGTGCATGATCCCCTCCTTTCTATCTCTTTTATACTCAAATTTCACGGCCTAATACTTAAAAAAAAACTCCAATTTTAACATTTGTCATAATTATACCTAAAAAAAAAATCTCATAAAAAACATCAACTTTTACTTTTATCACAATTCTACCGGTTTAATATCCAAAAAAAAAACTCAACTTTAACATATGTCCCAATAATATCCAAAACTTTTTTTTTTCATAAAAAATCACCAACTTTTACGTTTTACTAATTTTAACATTGTCAACATTCCGATCATAATCACCATTAGTTAATCATATATAACTCAAATTTTTTCACTAAACTTATCAATGAATCTTGAAATTTAGAAATAACGGGTTTCGGGGACGACGAGATTTTAGATAGTTCATCCGGATATCTCCATGTCTAACCGTTCTTTAAAGGTGTTGAGTGTAGAGAAGAATACAAAACGCTGCCGTCTTGAGTGACTATGTATTTTACGCAATATATAAGGGAAGCAAATAATATAAAAGAAGTTCGGGGGTTTTTCATGTCGGTTTTGTTTGATGTGTGATTCATTAATGATGTGAAAATGTCACGTAAAATTAATTAATGATGATTATAGACGGAAGGCAAACGATGGTAAAATTAGATCGAAAATAAAAGGTGAATATTTTTTATTGAGAAAAAAATGTTTTGAATATAATATGGGACATATGCTAAAATTGAGGGTTTTTTTTTTCTATCTCAGGCCCGTAAAATTAGGACAAAAATAAAAGTTTAAAGTAAAATTAGGACAAAAGTACAAGTTGATGGTTTTCTACGAGTCATAAAAGGTTTTGGATATAATTGTTATAAGGAAAAAATCACTAAAAATCCTGAATTATGCCTACCGTGATATATTTACCCTCAATTTTTTTTTGGCGACATAAAAAATTTCAAACTATCCACGTTGTGACACATCTACCCCTACATTTCAGCTCCGTCTAAAATCACTGTTAAAATTATGACGTGGATCCATCGTGGCATTTTTAGTGACAAATGTTGGGACTTGGAAAAAAAAAAAAACAAACTTTCCCTTTATCATCTTTTCCAGCACTTTGCAGACTACTGTTCATAGCGTCGGTTGGCCAAACTCTTTCGTCGCTTTTGCTTTGCCCTGCCCTCAACATTTGATGGCTCTCGACGATGTTTGCCCGACCATCCATTAGCTTTTAAGATGGAGGTCAGACCTTCGAGCCAAGTTTTGAGCTTTAGCGGCCATGAAGGTTTCGAAGCTCGACCTTCAAGTTGATTCGAACCTTGAAAAGGAAAGCTCCGTCCAAAATCCCCGTGATAAACCAAGCAAAGCAGTAGTGAAAAACCAAGCAAGAAGCCAGCCAAAGCAGTACTCGAACCAGGAGTGAAAAATTCCTCTCCCCCCTCCGCAAGGAGGAGGAAATCGAGGAGGGAAATTAGAGAGGGAAGAGGAGGAGCCAGAAAGCGATGTAGAGAGAGATCCTCGACAATTAGGAGAGAGAAGGAAAACGAGGGAATGGGCTGAGTATTCATAGCAGCCACAAAGAAAGAGAGAGAAGATGAAGAAGATGGGCCAGGGTTTCGAGATAAAGCGACCCGATCCGAAGTGCGCAACTGTGAGATCGGGCGTTTTCACCGTCGAAGCCTCCATGGTCGCTCAAGCTTGAACAGTAGTAGTCTGCGAAGTGCCGGAAAAGATGATAAACAATGAAAGTTTTTGCTTTTTTGGTTTTATTTTTTTTTCTAATGTGGCGCCACATCAGATTCACTTATCACTAAAAATGCCACGGCGGATCCACGTCATCATTTCAATATTGGTTTTTCCTTGTTTTAAATACTAAAGGTGAAGGTTTTTTTTCGAGTGTTAGGCCCAGATTTCACTCGCTCTCTCCCTCCTCCAACGAAGACGAAGGGCGTCAATCTCTCTCTCTTTCTCCAGCATGTCGCCACCGCCTCCGCGTCTCTCGAGAGCCCTCGCCGGTCGCAGCTGCCGGGTCCCGAGCTCAGATCTGCCTCCGGCACGTCGCCTCCCTCAAGAGCCCAGCCGGTTGCTGCTGCTGCGTCCGTAGCCCCCTCCGCCTCCGCCTCACCCTGTCCACCGTCTCGTCCACTTTAATTCACTCGATCAACTGGTAAGGTTCGTCTCGATGTGTGTGCGATCTGGGTTTTGGTTTGATTCTTCTGGAATGGCGTCTATTGACGCCGAGAAGTTGTGTGGACTCCTCTTTTTGCTGTGATCGCGTCATGAATCTAGCTGCATTTTACTTTTTACTTTGTCGCGATCTAGGTTTGTTTCGATTCTCTTGCTCGCGCTGGAGTTTTGGAAATGTGGTTGGAAGCTAGTGCTCGGATGAGTTGATGATCAATGTGAGAGCAACATTGTGTGTCCAGTCTCTGCAATTGCATTTCGAGAATCCTGTCGAGTTATTTGTCCGTTCTCGCTGTCTGGGTGGATTGATTCGAAATGGGTGCGAAGGCAGGTGAATTGGCTCCAAAGTGAAGGGTACTATGGAGGAGTTCCTTAGCTTATGGCCCTCTGTAAAGTTTGAAGCAAGAATAACAACATCGATCTTCATGGAGGGTCTTTCTGTTTTTATCTACTGAAGGTGTTTATTTGTCTTGTTGTGATAATCATGTTATGCAATGTGAATTGCTAAGATATGATATTCTTGTTGGAATGCTTTCTGTCTATTTGAATTAGATTGGTGAATTTTCATGGGAAAGGTCGATCGCTTGTAACCACGCGTCACTATCCTGGACTCTTTGTTAGGTTGAATATGCTTACACTAGCTCTAGTGACTGACTAGTTAGTGTTGTGGCTTCTTGCTATTTTCATTTAGCAAGTCTATATTCGCTCCCTCGCCCCCCTTTCCATTAGTTATTTATTAAGGAAAGTGAGAATTGCTTTGTCGATGTATTAGGAGTGGCATAGAAAAGATAATTGCTATTGGGGTCAGCAGATATTGTACAATACCTAAGTTTTACAAGGCTGACAAAATGATGTTATTTAGATCTTGCATATGTAAAAGATGTATCCTTTCTTGACCTGAAACTTTCCTCTCTTTCTTACCCAGTTGGAAGTATCTCCCACCACAGTGATTCTAGATAGTGAGAAGGAAGAGCTGTGAAGAGAGAAGCTTGAATATGAATTGTTGTCAACTACTTCTCGTTATCTTAGATTCCTACATTTTTCCTATAGGAGTGATATTGTTTCTGCATCGGTGTCGAATGTTCGTATGCTTGTCATCACATCTTTTCATCTCTTGTTATCTAAAATGGGCTAGCTTTTGTTTTGGATATTCTAGATTGTTTGATTCATTGTGATTTAACTAGAATTCTCTTTCGAGTTTCATGTGAAACCCTTTCTTTTTTAAAATAAAACTAAGTTGATCTTTTCATTCTTCTCTCTTAATTATATTGCTGAACTGTAACTTTGTTTTCTCAGACAGGGCTTTCAGGTTCAAGTGCTATAGTGTGCACTGCCTTAATTTTCCTTCTTAACTTTTATAATATTGGGCATTTGGGGAAAGTGGAAGTTAGACCAATTGTCCTTAATGCTGAAAAGGAATTGGGGATTGTTGCTGGCCTTCAGGATCGGGTTGCCCAGGTATATGGGCCCCTTGTTTACATGGCATGTGTTCACCATGTTCTTGTAAAAGTCATGCATATGTTGTACGAAACATTTTCAAATTGTAGCTTATTTCTTTTCTCCCGGTAGGATTTCAGCAAGGAAAACATGGAGAAGTTGGGGCATGGCGTCTATATTCCCAATGGACATATGTCTACTCCCTCCTTTATAACTCATTTGTGCTGAAAAATCCAAGTGATTCCGGAAAGTTTAGGGTAATGTGATGTATTACCTGGATTTCTTACTCACGTGTTGGGTTTATATTTTTTCCCTCCAATTTTCCTCATTATGCTGGATATGTAGGCTGCCAGAGATCACACAATCTCCCAGTTCTTAGCACTCATAAGCAATGGATCATCTGGCATAAAAAAACTAGCTATAAGATGTATTGTCACCATCTGGCAGAAAAAACTAGCTTGCAAATTAATTTTTCACTATTTTATCACTGCTTGAAATTGATTGAGTGTACAATTACTTAGCTCTCATCTTTCAATGAGCTTATGTAAATTTAGAATGGTGCCCACTAGTACAGCCCACCTGCAAGGTTTGAAATATGCTGCTGGTCAAGTTACTTGAGCAGAATGCAGCCTCACGGCCTGTGATAACTAAGTTTTGTTTGTGGTTTCATTCAGGAACATGTTTTGAGATGAATGCCTTGGTACTTTCAACATAGAGATGATGGAGGTGGCCCGACAAGTGGGTGCTGAGTCAAAGTTCATTGGCAGTGGAGGAGCTGTGGCTACTTTCTGCCCTCATGGGCCATCACAGGCAAAGCTACTAGAGGATAAATGTCGAAAAGCTAGAATCATCCTCAAACCAATGCAAGTAAGTTCCATCCCATAGCATGACGTCGATCTCAACATAAGAGAATTAGTGAGTACTGATGAGTCCTGCAGATCAGGATAATAAAGAGCAGTTGACAACTATTATTTATATATCTTGATCCAAAGTAGGAAAAATCTTTTAGCCGACTTAAGCTAGAAAACTTATTCAAACTAAGAAACCACTCGACTAGGAAACCTACTCAAACTGAACCTTTTTTTTTTATCGGGATTCCTGTACATGCTCGAACTAAAGACAAATTTTCAGCACCAATGATGGTAGATTTCATTTATTTCCTCTTTGAGCATATATTTGGTTATGTAATCTTTTGCTGATGTAAGTCTACCTAATGCAGCTACGTGGACCCAGTGTATACCTTCAGTGGGGAGCTCACCGAGAAATCATGTGTCTTTCTTTTGGTGTAGTGCTTCTAGAGTTGATAATTGGGCGTCGTCTAATTGACAGAATTCGACCTTGATGAGATAAGCATGGTTTATTGGGTTAGTTGTATGTCAACATCATATTTACATGAGGCCCGTTATTGTTAGTCATCTTGGAACTGCCCAGTGGAGTCATCTTTGTGCCTGTGTCTCTGTGGTGGACCTCTGTGCCTGCATCTTTCATTGTTTCACTGGCTGAGTTCCTAAACAAGAAGCCTTCTCTGGAGGGTAGCTCTCGCCTGACCAGGGCTTCGGGCTAGAGTCGCCGACGCCGTCCCAGGCGGCAGGCAAGGGGTCGACCGAGGGTAGCCCTCTAGACGTTGGCGAGGGCGGCCATCGCCTGAGGTCGGTAATGGTTGGGGGAGAGGAGGAGAGGAGAGGAGAGGAGAGGGAGAGGAAAAGTAAAAGAAAAAAAAGAAATAGAAAAGAAAAACGGAACAAGAAAAAAAAAGGAGAAAATTGTAAGAAAAGAGTAAAGGATGGAAATGCCCTTCGATTAGGCCCTTTTTTGAAATAAATAGGGTACTTTAGGTTTTTATTTGAAATAAAGTTCAATTCGGGCCCTTAATTAAGAAAATAAGGGCACTTGAGCCCTTTAATTGGAGTTTTCCCTATGTTAGTTGATAGACCATTGGCTCAATAAACCATGCTCAGAGGGTCTAGTTCGATTAGACGGCGCCTAGTTATTAACTTTAAAAGCACAAAACCAAAAGAAAAGACATTTGATTTCTCAGCGAACTTCCCACCAATTGAACTCAACCATCATTGGTATTGATAGTTTGATCTTGCACAAAAACCAGATCAAAGTAGGTTTAGTTTGAGTAGTTTTTAAGTTTGAATCGGTTTTCTAATTTAAGCCGGTTGGAAGATTTTCCCTATTTTGGATCAAACTATATAAATAATAGGGATTTTTCATAGTCCTGGCAAAGTCTTAAGGACTGAAAAGTATTTGTGTTACTAGTTGCCGTAACCTATAAATTTAGAGGAAGTTGACTTGCCCCCAACAACCTAGACCTATCAAATCCGATAGATCTAGAAGTAAGTTCGCCACATTAAACCATTTGTAATGCTTACACGTATTATCTCGCAAAATGGAATCCACACTCTCAGGAGGATTCGAGATGTAATGAAGCAATGGAGCGTATCTCCCTCGTTTGGTTAATCATCTGAATATCGTGGCGCCGCAAACGTTCTCTTTGAGCTCATTTGGGCTGTGCAGTTACCTGCGCATTGCAAGATCCTTGAAGCATAAGCTGGACCTTTTCAACGGCCCCAAGGTCTTTGGGCAACTGCCCAGAGGCTGATTCCTTCCTCGAGCCATTTAATTTCTTCGAATGGTCATTCATTTTCTGTAACCATGCCATTACTATAAGCAGCATACGATCTTTCAGGTAATGACCAATAGGTTTTTCGAACTGGAGCACAAGTTGTTTTCTCACAGCATTGACAAGCTGGTCAAAACCCAACTTTTGGTCCGCAGTCGAAGCCACATCATGCGCGCACGCATCAAGAAATGAATCCGCTACGCATATTGTCCAAATGAAGAAGGCATTTTTCTTCACAGAACCACCAAACGTCCAGAGCTGTAGCGACCCTCCTGCAGGGGGATATGGATTTAGAGGTAAGGTTGAGTTAATCGGGGTGGGTCTTTCGAAAACCTTACCTCGCGCATCATCGTTGGGATTTTCATTTTAATTCAATTAACCCTAAGAGAATACTATATCATAGTCACCACCAGTGCGCGTTTGGCACCTAAACTTGATTATTTATCCTAAGGTTCTGGTCCGCCATGTGTGCATGCAATATCTTTTATTTATTATGGTCCTAGAATGCGACCTAATCATTCAGCTAAGGAAATGAATCACGACTAATGATGTAAAAGCAATCACAGCAAACAAACAAATCAAGCATAGTAATTCAAATTGCATAAACCAGTGAAGTGCAGAAAAATAACTTGATATAAGTCGGGCAAAGAATATAACATGGTCTCGTCATCAAGCCCCAAGACAACAATCCCATGAGCTAAGTTCAAATCAAACTCAATGTTCTAAAGAAACTAATTTTCCCATATCGAAACTAGAGAAATCACGAATTATCCTAAACTATGTTTAGTATCTAAATGAAGCTAAACTAATTCTAATACTAAAATCTAACAACCTAATCAAGGACTGTTTTTCAGCATAAACAAGATATAAACGAGGGAGTAGACAAAATATCCATCAGAATATGGAGGCCATGCCCCAACTTCTCCATGTTTTCCTATGCTGAAATCCTACCAGGAGAAAAGAAATCAGCTACAATTTTACAGTGGTTCATACAACATATGCATGACTTTGCAAGAACATGGTGAAGACAAACCATGTAAACGGGGGCAGCACACACTATAGCACTCGAACCTGAAAGCCCTGTCTGAGAAATACCAAGTTACGGTTCAGCAATATAATTAAGAGAAAGAATGAAAAGATCAACTTAGTTTTATTCTAAAGAAAGAAAGGGCACTTAGTTTTATTCTAAAAAAGAAAGGGTCTCACAAGAAACTCGAAAGAGAGAATCTGGTTAAATCACATGTGAATCAAACAATCTAAGACCAACCAGAACAAAAGCTAGCTCATTTTAGATGACCAGAGATGAAAAGACGCAATGGCAAGCATACGAACAATTGATACTGATGCAGAAACAATATCACTCCTATAGGATAAATGTAGGAATCCAAGATACGAGGAGTGGTTGACAACAATTCACGCTCAGGCTACTCTCTTTACAGCTCTTCCTTCTTTCTATCTATAATCACTGTGGTGGCAGATACTTCAAATTGGGTAAGAAAGAGGAGGAAAGTTCCAGGTCGAGAAAGGATACATCCTATGCACATGAAAGATCTAAATAGCATCATTTGGTCAGCCGTATGAAACTTGGGTGATATACAGTATCTGCCGAATCCAATAGCAATTATCTTCAGAACGCCATTCCTATACCACAATAAAGCAACTCTGACTTTCCTTAATAAATAACTAAGAGAGAGAGGGCGAGGGTGAGACTATAAACTTGCCAAATGAAAACAAGAAGAAGCCACAACACTATTTAGTCAGTAACTAGAACTAGTGTAGGAAAAATTATGCACGGCCGTCGTTGGCTTGAATAACTTTTTAAATAACATTTTTTGAATTTTTAATTTTTTTCTTGTCTTTTTCTTTTCTTTGTTTTAAATTTGATTAAAAACTAAAAAGGAAAAGCTAAAACCTATTTTGTAAAAAAAAAAAAAAAAGGCCGAAAAAGAAGAGCAAGAATGGCAGGCTTGCTGGTGATGGGCCGCCGCAAACTGAATAGTCAAATGTTCTGGTCGGCTGTTGGAATGATCCACAAACTGAATATGATAGAGACTACAGAATTTACAAGATCACAGTCCATGATCAAATCATCCTCCTCAATCCAATCACAGATGCTTTAGAGCGCTATCTATTTACAATTATACTGTCTATACCGCGAAAATTCGAAGTAAGGTTAATGCAAAGAAGATTCGAGTCACTCAATCTTTAAATGACACGAGTATGAGCATACTACATCACATTTATTCCACCCTATCCCGCGATCCGTTCGGGCATCATTCTGACTCAGTTCCAATTTTCTGTATTTTCAATGTCAATCACCAATCGCTCAAAACAGAAGAGAAAGGCACAGAGATCTTACGGCGACCTAGGCATGAAATTATACCAGAAAACGAGTCAACATTCCGATGGCACCAGGCAATGCTGTAAAGATACGAGAGGAGTTGTCTTCATCAGTTCCTCATTTTGCGCTCGAACATTTCTTTTTGCAAATTAATCTCCAACCCTCCTCCCTCTTAAAAGAGACCATCTAACTGCGGGAGCAACAGAAGCTGAACCCAACACGCTCTCTCTCATTCCGGTGGCCTTCCACGAACGTCCAAGATCCTCAAATTTGCAATTTCCCAATGCTTAACTCTGCAAACTTTGTCCACCTTAAATCCAGCTTAGCCAATGATGTCGACTTATGAATCGAATCCGGGATTTCTGTCAACGAGTCGCATCCACATAATAACAAGTTCCGTAGAGATGTTAGGTTGGCTAGGGAGCTAGGTATGTGGGCCAACGATGCACAATAACAGGCATTAAGAGTCTCGAGCTTCTTCAGAGAATCAATGGATTTAGGTAGTTCTTTAATCCTTGTCGCACATAGGTTCAGCTCAGTTAACGACACAAGAGATCCCAAGGATTCTGGTAATTCTTTGATCGTTCGACTAGATAAGTTCAGTCGAGTTAAGGACCCAAGGGAGCCCAAAGATTCTGGAAGTTGAGCAAGTCGTTCACACCCTGAGGCACTTAGCGTCTTCAGCTTCTTCCAATAATCTCTTGAAATAGGAATCTCTTGTATAGCAGTACCATCCAAGATAAGCTCCCTCAATTCTTCCATCCTGCCTAGTCCTGCCGGTAGCTCCTTCAGTCTATGACAACTCTTGATATTCAAGGAGATGAGGGTCTTGATGTCCCCAATAGAAGGATGAATCTCTTCCAGATTCTTACAATCTTCAAGAATCATAATCTCCATGCTTTTGAAAGCGGACAAGTCGGGAGTTCTTCTTAAAGAAAGACACTTCGAGAGGTTCAGAACTTTGAGCTTGGTTGCTAGCTAAAGGAAAGAGAAGATACCTTAGTCGGATTGGACAGTTGCAACAAAAGATTTTCTACTACTCTTAAATTTTTTGAAAATTTAAATTCTCAAAATTACCCATGCTCCACTACTTCTTTTATTTATATTGCTTGAGAAAAAAAAACATATATAAATATTGAGAAAATTGTCCAAAAAGTCTTAAACCTAATGAACATTTGCCAATTCAATTTTAAACCTTTTAATTTTTGCCAATTAAGTCCTAAACCTTTTCAAATTTTGTCAATAAAGTCAATCCAATCAATTTTTGTCCAAAATTGTTGATGTGGAAGCCGATCTTCCTACATGGTACTGCCGCACATCGACATGAATAATTATTTTTATTATACATTAATTTTTGAATTATTTATTTATTTATTTATTTTTTCATAAAATGGCCAATGAAGGTCGTCGTGCACTTGTCGATCGCTAGCGAGGGCCGCAACGCCCTCCCGACCGCAAAGAAGACCATGATGATTTAGGCGAGACCAGCCTTGCCAACCGCACATGAGGTAGCCTAGCCTAGATCTAGGTGAGGACACGATGGCTCTCGCCGGCCACTTTAAGGGAAAAAAAACAAAGAACAAAAATAAAATAAAAAAATTTCAAAGTAAAATAGAAAATAATTAAAATTTTCAACGTCAACAATTTCCGGCCAAAATTAGCCGGATAGACTAAATTTACAAATTGTGAAATGCTTTAGGATTCAATTGGCAAAATATGAAAAGTTTTAAAATTGAATTAGCAAAAGTGCAATATATTTATGTCTTTATAGATAATTTTTCCAATAAATGTTTCGTAGCTCGGTTCCCATCCTGTCATTCTATGATGCTTCACCACTTCACGTTTGTTTTATTTAATTGTTTCTTAAGTTATAGTGTTTGGCTATGTCACCACATATAAATGTGTCTTTTCAAAAGAAAGAGAGGAGAGATTGGTGCTCTTGGTATGCATTTTCCACGTCTTACCTTGAGTGGACCCCATCCTCCCCAATCCTTTGAAATCCCACTCTTGGACAAATCGAGCACGGCTAATTTCTCCGGATGAAAGTTCACTGCTTCGAAATTTCGAGAAGTAGGCTGCCACCGAAGCCATCTTAAATTAGGAAGCAAGTTCTGGAAATCTCCGGCGAGATCCGCAAACTCCATTTGAAGGAACCTCAAGTTGGTCAGTTCTTTGAATTGTTCACATGTGTACCTTCTTCCTCGGCCATTGCCAATTTGGAGGGCCTCAATCTTACAAGTGCCCTGCAATTGGGAAACATTATGGACAATTTGTTCTGCATAACTAGATGAGACCAACTATATATATATATATATATATATATATATATATATATATATATATATATATATATAAATAAAAGAAGATAACTTCAATTTGTTATCACATTATTCTAGTGTGCGTTTCTCATTTTTAACTTCGAGAAATGACCGGTCGTGATTGCATATTATTTATTCAGCTTATGTAAAAGTGTGAAGCTCAACAGGGTGTTTCCAAACTTTTCCTCCTGTAACGCCCTTTGCAATTTGCGCCTTTTGAATTCCAAAAAATTATCTTTCTCAAATTTCAATAGATTTATTGCAATTATGTCAACTCGTACTAATTTTCTTTTGTCAATTGAGTTCTTAATCTTTTGCTTTTGTATCAATTTATTCCATTCGAATAATTTTGACAGGAAATCGTTGACATGGATGTCAACCGTCTTACGTGGCGCGGCCGACGCCTGAAGTGAATAATTTTTTAATAACATTTTATCAATTTTTGATTGAATTTTCTTTTATTTTTCTTCCCTTCCTTCGTCCTCCAGTTGGTCACGCAACCTCGGAGATCGGTTAGAGGCGAGGGGCTAGCGAGGTGGACTTCGCTAGGGATGGGCGAGGCTCACCCTCGCCAATGGTTGTCGGGGGCGAGCTTTACTAGCCGGCCACTTGTGAGGGTGAGCCTCGCTCACCCTTGGCGAAGTCAACCTCGCTGGCCCTCGCATCTGGCCAGCCGCTTGAGTCAGCAATCGGGTAAAGGAAGAAGGAGAAGAAAAAAATATTGTTCATAATTGTTTGCGTAGAACGGCCGTTATCTATGTCAATGGTTTCTTCAAAATTGATCGGATGGACTAAATTGATACAAAATGCAATAGGCTCAGGACTCAATTAAAAAAAAATTAGGATTGGATTGACATAATTAGAATAAATTTGGGACTGTTGTGGTGAGTCCCCCCATTTTGAGTGGCCTAGTTTCTTGAGGACTTTCTTTTTACTAAACATACATTATGTTTAGTTTCTTTCTTTGTTTCCTCTATACGTTTACATTAGCAAACACTTCTTTTTGAAAAATTAAGTTTCAATAGACACAATTTTTCGAAATTTTTATTAGTAATTTAGAAGGTGTTTCTTTTTGAAATAGTGTGTTTATTACGTGGTTTCCAATTCCAGTTCTTTCTCCAATTAAACAAGCGGCACGACCATATTAAATTTCGATAGACTCAACTTCACGTGTATAATAAAACTCTCCTTGACAGAAATTCCTTCTTCTGCTGAGGGTGAAATACAAATCATCAATCCTCGGAGCTGTCATTACTCATAATCCAATAATTTTTTTCATGTTGCAACCACCATGAATAAGGCAAACTTAGACAAGGTGTCCCCCTTCGGCAGATTATTTATATATTTGTTGATATACTTTAGTTACTTCCATTTGTCTTCTTATCTTAATAAGGCAAACTTCTTTATGCAATTTCCGTTTTCTTTTCTTGGTGAGAACTTCTTTATATAACGTGTTCCTTCTTCATATTGCATGGAAAGAATGTTTACATTCTCTACTGTTCAAGTGTCGTCGATCGTAATAGCAGTAGAACTCTTGTGCCAGGAACAAGATTGAGATTTAAGATTTTCCTATCGTAATGTAATGTCTTGTAGTTTTTTAGGATTAATTAGAATGTAAATATGTGATTTCCTTGAGAAAAACACGCACACAACAGAGGAAATAGACAGGGCTAAATCCCACAAATGGTATTACTTCGACCACTAAATCTATACTTAAACCAGGTTGAATACAGGAACTGGATACCTAATACTGATGGTCACAAAAGAAGTCAATATACACAGTAAAAGGAAAGAAAGAGAACGCCTCAAGAGAAATCAAGAGAAACATCCAAACATCAATTATGCCATAAGATATGGATACCACTTTCTCTCGGGAAGAGAAGGCAACATATCTTTCGGGAAGAAAATCGCTCTGTCGACTAGCTTACAAATCTTGGGATCAATAAATGTTTGAACATTAGTTTCTTTTTATTACTTCCTACAAAGTTGCTTCATATTTTGTTAGGTGATAAAATAGGGACAACATATTGACAATGTTAAATTTTTATGTTCCCCATCAGCCTTTTTCATACCAGGGAAAAAAATTTTTGCATCAAATAGATACGTGGGAAAAGCGTTTGCCCCAGCAATTTATAAACGCCAAGTTTCTTCTAAAAGAGCTTTTGCTGGTAGAAGCGGCAATTTTTTGGGGACTCAAGACTCACAATAATTTTTATTTCAAACAAGAAAGAGAAGATGGACTACATGCACCCACCAAGACAAGAAGATAAAACTCCTACCTTGTTGTTGTCAAGCACATCTTTGGCTTCCTCCTTATCCCATAATCTGCTGCGCTCCCGAGGCTTTTCTTCATTTTCTAGACGAACGATTTCTCTTCCAAGATCTCGTAGTTGATCATGCATCATTAGCTTGTTGTCCTTTTCAATTTCGATTAGGGACGTAAGAATCAATACTTCAATCCCCTTTGCTGGCAAAAAGCTACAGACATCCCACATATAAGTCGGAACTTCTTTGGATGATCCAATAAAAAAACATGCTATGTCCAAATATATTTGTTGCACTTCTTTATCTAATGTGTCGTAGCTGATCCTCAACGATTCTTGCACTTTCTTATCAGGCACTTTCTTTAATTTCTTCAATGCATCATTCCATGTTTCTTTTGCCTTTCCATGTAAGAACGAACCCGTAACTTCAAGAGCTAAGGGAAGCCTCCCAGTAGTAGATACAATAGCATGAGATATATCCTCATAATCACTTGGAGGAGAATCCTCTCCAAATGCATGTCTACAAAATAAGATCAATGACTGATTGAAAGGCAACTCATTGAGTGGGTACAGTCTTGCCTTAGCCTCGTCAAGAATATTCCTGTTTCTAGTTGTTATGATGACGATACTTCCATCTTTAAACCAATTACCGTCTCCGACCAAAGCTTTCAACCGATTATTATCATCTATATCATCAAGAAGAATGAGACATTTTTTATTTGAAAACCGAGATTTGATGAAGCCAATTCCCTCATCGACATTAGAGACATCACACGGTTTTCTTGTTATAGAAGAAATGAGCTGCTTTTGTAGGCATCCGATACCCTCGTTCTTAAATGTTTCTCGAATATTTGCCACAAAGCTACGACCCTCAAAATCAATAGAGAGTTTGTTGTATAACACTTTTGCGAGAGTTGTCTTACCAATGCCGCCCATTCCATAAATTCCGATAATCCATGTACCATTATTCCAAGAATCCTTCTCCTTCAAAATCTGTTCCACACGATCATCAATTCCCACCAATTGTTCGGGAACATTTAGCTGAAAAAGTCTTTTTAACTCGCTCATAACTCTTCCGACAACCTCTGCAACTAATGCTGCTTCATGCCTGTCATATAAAAATAAAAAAATTTCGATATGTGATGATAAATTTTGTATTTTGTTTCAAGTACGATGAATGAGAAACTAAACCAAGTTCCTTAGAGAATAACATACCCATTATCAATTTTCTCGGATTCCCATCCTTTCAAGGATTTGACTTCTTTGAGTGCTTCTTCCCATCCCTTCACTTCGTCCATGTTCCCTTTACGAGCAGTGACAGCATCTCTTAATCTCCCTGCAACATCCCGTACCTGCAAGGGTTCCACTTTGTAAAATATGGGCAACACTATTTGCCCTTTACTTCTCCTGCACTTCAACATCTCAGCCAGCTCGCGAAGGCACCATTTACTGGAAGCGTAGTTCTCCGAGATAATGGGGATCGAGATCTGAGATTGCGTAATACTGTGTAGAAGCTCAAGGCCAATCTCCTCACCAACACGGAGCTCATTATCGTCTCTAAACACGTGAATTCCTGCGTTGACAAGGTTCGTATAGAGATGATCGGTGAAGCCTTTACGAGTGTCTGTCCCTCTAAAGCTCAAGAACACTTCATAGGAATTCCCATTCTGCTGTTCCTCTCCACTTTCATAATCTCCTCCATGCGCAGGGGTCGACGAGGAAGACGCTTCGGAATTTGGATCTTCTGAATGAGAGAGAAAACTCAGTTTGCTTCTTATTGTTGGGCCGTACATCATGTGGTGATTGACCAAAAAAGATCAATAGAGGAGATTGATCGAGCAGAACCTTAAAAGAAAGCCAGATTTCACAGTATCAGATCTTCGAATTGTAGAAATGTCTCTCGGAGCTCAATTCTGAGTGTCGTATCAGTTCAAACAAAAATGAAAGAACACTCACACACCTTGATCAGAAAAAATGGAGCACTCACAAAGGAACCAGAGAAGAGAAAGAGTGAGGAGTCATGGATTACCTGAAGAGTGCTCGAACAACAAAATCCACCCGCTGCTGCTATCTCCACCGATTTTCAGCCTTCGCAGCTGGATTACCAACAGCCAAACACTCTCTACTCTTGGCGCTTGAACAAAGCTGAAGCTATTCCTTTCGATTGCGGTACTTACAATATGTTTCTACAGAAAAAATAGTAAGAAAAACGTCTTAGGTATGTTGGCAAATTGGCTTTACAAAACGTGAAAAAAGGGTGCCTTTCTTACAGCTCATTAGACAGTGACAAGCGAAGATCCAAGGAAGTTGCAGTACAATTTCTCGGCCGCTGAAGGGTCACATCAACGTCCTTTTTCTTTTAAAGAATGGAGCTGGCATCACCGTCGTGGATCGGTCAAATTATAACCACAAACGAAATTTGTGATTTGAAACTTGGACGTTTCATTTTTTTTTTATGTGTATTTATTACAAGTTAAAATTAAAAGACAAAATTATAATAAGTATCAACAATGATTGGAAATATGTGATTCTTTTTTTATTGTAAATCAAATCAATTTTAAAAATTGCAAATCAAATGGCCACGCGATCTCTCAATTAATGAATGTTTTATATAAAATATGCGATGATGATGTCCGAGTCTACATTTGAAATTATACCAAACCTCAAGATGTTATAATTTTTTCTTCTAATTTTAGCTAACAATAAAAATATATAAAAGTTTAAAAAAAATGGAAGGTCAAAGGGTGAAATCGAATAAGCAAGTGATTCGATTTCCCCAAAAGCTTTTGTGGATAGAATTTCACCATCCCACCATCAGAAATTATGGGATGGTCATGCAAACTTTTTCCTTTTTTAAATATACTTATGTGATAAATTTTTATGTAATGTGAGATTGACAGCATATTATGATAATTAAAAATTTCGTGAAGTTTACTTTTTCAAGAATTTGTGACCTATAACATGTTGTTATTCTCAGACATCGAAAAAATGTTATGTTAGCAAACTCTTTTTCTTTTCTAGCGAATTGATTCCGTAATAGTTATTGGGTGACTATTATGCTAATGGTCTATTTTGGATAGAAAATATATATAACAATTAAAAAAATTATTATGGAATTCACTCTTTTAAGAATTTGTGGCTCACAACAAAAATAATAATTAATGAAAAAAACCATTATGCCAATAAAATCCATTTTTCTACATCTTTTGGGAGGGGTAGTCGACGTGGCTGAATTTGAAATAGCTGCTTGTTGATTTATCTTAGCAATGTCTAGAGATGATTTCCCATGTAATTTCCGAAGCATTATGCGGAAGGTATGTGGAACCTACGAAGGTGCTTTGATAGAATTTTGAGATCCAACACGACTTGACTTGCATGCCTGGGACTTATCTAGTCATCACCTCCATGCCAAGTTACGTTTATCTCTCTCCACATGTTCACGAGTTTACATTAATCTAATTGTTGGACACGAATAGAAGTTCCAACTCCTCCTCCTCCCTCCCCCCTCTCTTTCGTGGTTGTTTCATTATTATGGAACTTTCTATATTATGTTGACATTTCTTTTTTTTTTCCCTTAGCATTTTAGTCAATATTATAATTTATGAGATAATTATCCAAAAAATCTCAAACATTTTAATCATTTGTCAATTTAGTCCTAAGTCTTTCGAAAATTTATCAATTTAGTCCTAAATATTTAAATAATTTATCGATATAGTCCTTCCAATCAATTGTCCAAATAATAGGTTTATGACTCAATTAAAAAATTTCAAAAGGTTTAGAATTAAATTGGAAAATCATCAAAAAGTTTTGAACTAAATTGAAAAAAGTATGAAAATGTTGAAGACTCAATTGGCAAATTAAAAGGTTTAGAACTAAATTGATAAAAGTGCAATAGATTTAGTCCTATTAAATATGTATTTTTGCATGATAACCAATTGATTTTTTTTCCCTACCTGTTCTACTAATATTTTGATGTTCTCCGGCAAATTACAAATGGGAAAAAAAACATGGTATCATGGCGGACACCGCAGTTCACGAGGATGACAATTTACTTGGCTACGTTTTTAGTGAAAGAGTATAGAAAAACATACACACACACATATATATATTTTTTTATTTATTTATTTATAGCACGCACAATGTTTTGCCATCGTGACAAATTGGCTTACGAAAAACGTCTTACGTATGTTGGCAAATTGGCTTTACAAAATGTGAAAAAGAGTGCCTTTCTTACGGGTCAGTAGATAGCCATTAGCGAAGGTCCAAGGAAGTTGCAATATAATTTCTCAGCTGCTGAAGGGTCACGTCAACGTCCTTTTTCTTTTTAATATACTTATGTGATAAATTTTTATTTATTGTGAGATTGATAGCATATTGTAATAATTAAAAATTACGTGAAGTCTATTCTTTCAAAAATTTATGGCCCATAACACGATGTTATTCTCACATATCGAAAAATTGTTATGTTTGCAAACTCTTTTTCTTTTCTAGTGAATTGATTCTAAAATAATCATTAGGTGACTATTATCCTAACGATCTATTTTTGGATAGAAAATATGTATAACAATTAATGAAAAATTATTATGAGATTCACTCTTTTAAAAATTTAAAGCTCGCAACATAAATAACAATTAACGAAAAAAAACCGTTATGCTAGTAAAATCTATTTTTCGACGTCATTTTAGAGGGGTAGTCGGTGGGGCTGATGTTGAAACAGCATTGTTGTTGATTTGTCTTAGAATGTCTAGAGATGATTTCTCGTGTAATTTCCACAGCATTGTGCGGGTGGGATGTGGAACCTATGACGGTGCTTTGATAGAAATTTGAGATCCAAAGCACGACTTGACTTGCATGCCTAAGACTTATCTAGTCATCACCTCCTCGCACAGGTCGCGCAGTTACGTCTCTCTCTCTCCATATGTTCACGATTTTACATCAATCTAATCGTTTGACACTATTAGAAGTTTTGGTCGGGGGAAAACCCCACCCCAGTGGTACCTTTTTCGTGGTGGTTTCACTATCGTGGAACTTTCTATATTATGTTGACATTTCTTTTTTTTTCCCTTGGCATTTCAAATCAATATTATAATATATGTCATAATTATCCAGAAAGTCTTAAACTTTTTTATTATTTATTAGTTCAATCCTAAACTTTTTAATTATGCCAATTTAATCCTAAATCTTGTGAAGATTTGTCAATTTAATCCTAAGCATTTTGACAATTTATCAATATAGTCCTTTCAACCAATTGTCCAAATAATATATTCATGACTTAATTGAAAAATTTTCAAAAGATTTAGGACTAAATTGGCAAATCATCAAAAAGTTTAAGACTAAATTGAAAAAACATGAAAATATTGAAGAATCAATTGGTAAATTAAAAGGTTTAGGACTAAATTGATAAAAGCGCAATAGATTTAGGATTTTCCGAAAAAATTTCCCCACTTATTCAAATAAAGGTGCTTGTCATTAGTGATTGGATGTTATGAACCAGCAGTCCTATTAAATACATACTTTTGCATGATAACGAATTGTTTTTTTTTCCTATCTATTCTACTTATATGTTTGATGTACTCCGGAAAATTACAAATGGGTAAAAAAGACATCATAACATGGTGGACACTTTAGTTCACAAGGAATGACAATTTACTTGGGATAAGTATATCATGAGTGCCATAAATTTAATATGAGCGCCATAACTTTTTTTTTTCCCTCACTTGAGTGTCATAATTTTGTAAAATCGTTCACTTAAATGCTTTCGCCGACGTAGACACCGAAAAATCTGATGTAGACGTCAAAAAGCTAATAATTTTATTGAATATTTTAATGTACATGTGGATTTTTTTTTCTAATTTTTCTTTTTATTTAGCTTTTTTTTGTTCCCTTGGCGCGAGGGTCATCGGCGAACAACCCTCCCATGATCGGGGAGAGGGCCCCCCACCTACCATGATTGGCAACCCCGGGGCGAGGTGGCCCCTCACCCCAGGTTCGACGAGGCCGCAACGACCCTTGCCTAGGGCGCGCTAAAGTCTGATGGCGCCCAAGGTGAGGCTACCCTTGCCCTAGGCCACCCACTTTTGGCCGGGGGGAGGTGGTATGGTGGAAAAAGGAAAAAAAAAAAAAAATATTAAAATAAAAAAAAGGAACAAATCAAAAAAACTAAAAATATCCACGTGTTATTGAAAATAAATAAAAATTAATAAAAACTCCACATATGATGATTCGGCGGAAGTGGCATTCCAAAAAAATGATTGTCGCCGCAAGTGGCACTCAAGTGAACGATTTTCCTCCGATGTGGCATGTAAGTGAGCGAAAAAAAAAATTATGACACATTAAATAAGTCTACAAAAGATTTGGCACTTGTGGGTCTACTTATCCCCAATTTACTTGGTTACGTTTTTAGTGAACGAATATATATAGTTTTGCCATCGTGACATCACCTTCCAAAAGTATAGAAGAAAAATGCACAAGCTTTTTTCGTTGTGACAAATTGAACATGACCTTCAACGTTTAAAAATAACCGGAAGGTCTAGATCTTTCTGGTCCTATTGTGGAAAAATATTATGGGCACTTGTTTTAGGCGGAGAAAGAATTTTTTCACAATATTAAGGAGAGACCATATAACCGATATTAACTTGTTTGATGAAAAACCATCTTCGAGAAATTGTTTTTGAATTTTCTTAGGTTTTGATGACGAAAAACTACTCGATCGACGAAAAATGTTATTTAAGTACCGAAAATAATAACCTTTGACTGGGAAACAACTTCCCCCTTTGCTAAAAAGGAAATGATTTTCTTTGATTTCTTTGTTCCATGTTCAAGCGAATTTTTATTCCTCAATGTCGAATATCTATCTCTCACCAATTTTTATTCCCTTTTTTTGTTGTTGATGATTTCCGTCTATGTTTTCATAAATCCTTTCTACCATCTCCTCAAATATACTATATTAACGCTCGTGTTCTTGCACATGAAAAGAAACACAGTCATATATAACTTTGGTACAAATATGAATTCATATGTCTCTCTTAATTCTTTACAATTCATGCTATTTTTGACGAATTACAAAACAAAGAAAATGTTTATTCATGTTTGTTATTAACTACATGTCTTTTGTACCGATACAAGCCGCCTTCAGTGGATTTGCTTATTATTTTGGATATCATAAAACCAAAAAATGGTTTGTTTTCTTGGAAATCGAATCTTCCCAAGAAAAAATTCAAGGACAAAAATTTTTCAGCGAATTAAATAAATCTTTATTATTATTATTTTTTTGGTCGAGACCTTGAGTTGAAATATAGACTAATATTAAATGTGTAACAATAATAAAAAGGTTATGTCTTCATTATAAAATCTTATGCATTAATATTAAGGCGGGGGTGTATTTATATATTTTTCATTTATATTTTTCTCATACGTAACACGTATTCTTCGACGATTGCTGGGGTTGTCTAGATCTACTCGAAAGTCAATCTCAATTCTCTGCGAAACTCCCACGAAGATGACGAGAAAATATTAGGTACTAACCAGAGTCACCTCATCTTTACAGTAGCCCATTAAATGTGCGACACGTGTAAATACCGCGTTGAGCTCAGATGACGACGTTATGGCCTATGGAAACACATGACGTCCAAAAGCCAAATGCTAGACACCAAACGGGAATGCCTGCGAATTCTCGTACTTTAACTGTTGCTGGAGGAATAACAGGTCTCTTGAATAGCAGGGCTCTCACGGGAGAAGCAGTTGATCCATGAAGAAGATTCAATTTCAATCCGGTTCCCCCAGGAAGTGCTGAGCTCCTTCAACTATGGTTTCCCCAAGTCCTACGAGGAGGCGCAAAGCGAGTTCGACTCTTCCTTTGATTCGTTCAGCTCAGCGATGAATTGGGCGATCGTCGCCTCTATTAGTAAGTCGGAACATGAACCTGTATATGAAGTTCCCAATTCGACCTTATGATCAAACACTCATAACGATTCTATCTTTGCGACCTGGTTTTCAGTTACTGCTACTATTGGGGCAGCGGCAATGGTCGCCGTCGTGTATTTCCTCATCGATTGCCTGAAGAGAGCGGGAGCCGCGATCCCAAGTTATGCCAGGATAGCTACCGGTGACCCGGAAAAATCCCTACAAGCCATTCACTCTTCGCCAGCTGGGGTAATCTCCCTCGCGCCACCATCTATCTCAACTGGACACAATCAGGAACTGCTCGATGAGTTCACTAACTTGATGCCGAGAAGATTTTCTCTGGAAGAGCTGCCTTCGATCACCAATAATTACGAAAAACTGCTTGGTTCCGGTGGCTACGGAGATGTCTACGAAGGCAAGTTGCCGGACGGAACTCCGGTGGCTGTCAAACTACTCAGGAACGCCGATGACAGTGAGACCAGGAAGCAGTTCGTGGAAGAGGTAATATCCATTGGAACGACTCACCACGTAAACCTGGTCAAGCTCTATGGCTATTGCTTGGGCCCGCCATGGCGGGCGCTCGTCTACGAGTACATGGAAAAGAAGTCCCTGGACATGTTCCTTCTCGGGGAGGGGGACATAACGGAGATCGATTGGCCGAGGTTGCACAAGATTGCCGTGGGAGCCGCGAAGGGGATAGCCTACTTGCATGAGGAATGCGAGCCCAAGATCGTTCACTGCGACATAAAGCCCGGGAACATCCTCCTGGACGGGAACTTCAGCCCCAAGGTCGCGGACTTTGGGCTTGCCAAGCTCTGTAAAGACGGTCAGATCTCGATATCGGGGTTCCGCGGCACCTCCAATTACGCCGCGCCCGAGATGCAGGAGCCGAACTCCGTGACCTACAAGTGCGACGTGTACAGCTTCGGGATGCTTCTGCTGGAGATCATGGAGAGGAGGAGAGGTCGCAACGCGAACCAGAGCGAGCCGTTGTCGATGCTTGCCCGGCGGACGTGGCACATGCAACAGAGTAACGAGTTGTCGGAGATGATCTGCTGGGTTCCCGTGCCAGAAAGGGAGAAGGCTGAGAATATGTTGCTTGTGGCCTTGTTGTGCGTTCAGCATATGCCGGACGCGAGGCCGGAGATGAGCGACGTGGTGAAGATGTTGGAAGGAGAAAAAGACATTCCGAAGCCCGAAAATCCGTTCGAGTAAATCCGATCTGGTCCTGGAAATGGAAGACTCCCCTGCTTCGAAACCGTGTATACCATAGGTTGCTGCTCCAAGCCTGTTAATAAGTAAAACCTGTAGAGATGGAGCTAGCTAGCTTACAGTCACAGATAACTTTCATGATATCCTTGGCACAAAGATATCTGAATTTTCATTCTTAAATTTCTCTTCTGTACCCAAAGATGATGTTCTTTTATCAGGTACTCCTCTCTCGCATTGCCGATGTTTACTTCAACCTTTAAATTAAACTGGTCACAACGGGCTCGTGTCGTCTCTCGGCGAAGTTATGCGATCGGCTGAACGCGCCTCACTCGCTCCCTTGCTCCTCCAAAGAACACGAAGGGGGTCCATCTCTTTCTTCCACCACCTCCCCTCCGCCTCCGCCTCCGCCTCCCCGTCGGCGGCCACTATTCATCAGCTGACTGCTCTCTCTATCTCTTTCTCTCACACACGCACAATCATGCCGACGCACCACAGACGGCGCCAAATCCCCGGCTCTTTCCCACACGGCGATACGGCACAAGGTCTCCGCTCTCTTGCCTCTTGGGGGACCCTAGCGATCGTCTACTGTGGCGGCACCATCTCTCCCAGCCTCGGCAACTTCTGGGACTCCGTCTGATTGCGTTCCTCCGGCGAGGTCGTCATCACGCCTCACCCCGTCCGCGGTCTCGTCCACTTTAATTCTCTCGATCATTTGGTGAGGATCCGTCTCGATGTGTGTGCGATCTGGGTTATGGTTTGATTCTTCTGGAACGGCGTCTATTGACTTTGAGAAGAAGTGCGGGCTCCTTTTTAACTGTGGTCGCGTCATGAATCTTAGTTGCATTTTACTTTGTCGCGATCTCGGTTTGTTTCGATTCTGTTGCTCGTGCTTTAGTTTTGGAAACGTGGTGGGAAGTGGTGCTCTGATGAGTTGATGACTAATGGTGAGAACAACGTTGCGTGTACAGTCTCTGCAACTGCATTTCTAGAATCCTGTCGAGTTATTTGTCTGTTCTCGCGGTCCGAGAGGATTGATTCGAAATGGGTGCGAGCCATCGGCTGCAAAGTGAAGGGTACTGTGGAGGCGTTCTTTTGATCATGGGCCACTGTAAAGTTTTTCAGAGTTATCGCAAGAATAAAAACATCGATCTTCATGGAGATAATTTCACGCTCTCTTATGAGACGGACATCCCTCGTCAGGTAAAAGTGCTTGGGGGCCTTTATGTTTTTATCTACTGAAGGTCTTTTATTTGGTTTGTTGCGATAATCATATTATGCAATGTGAATTGCTAAAATGTGATATTCCTTTTAGAATGCTTCCTCTCTGCTTGAATTGGATAGGTGAATTTTCATGGGAAAGGTCGAGCGCTTGTAAGCACAGGTCACTATCTAACTCTTTGTTAGGTTGACTATGCTTATACTAGGTCTAGTTACTGACTATTTAGTGTTGGGGCTTCTTGCTGTTTTCATTTAGCAAGTTTATATCCTCACCCTCAGCCCCCTCTCTATTTGTTATGATTAAGGAAAGTGAGAGTTGCTTTGTCGATTTATAGCTGGCATACAAAAGATAATTGCTATTGGAGTCTGGCAGATATTGTCTGCATATTAACCAAGTTTTATAAGTTTGACCAAATGATGCTGTTTAGATCTTGCATATGTATAAGACGTATCCATTCTCGACCTGGAACTTTGCTCTCTTTCTTACCCAATTTGAAGTACTACCACCACAGTGATTATAGATTTTGAGGGAAAAGGAAGAGCTGTAAAGAGAAAAGCTTGAGCGTGAACTGTTGTCAACTACTCTTCGTTATCTTAGATTCCTGCATTTTTCAATATAAGTTTAGTGTTGTTTCTGCATCAGTATCAGTTGTTCGTAAGCTTATCAGCGCATCTTTTCATCCCTTGTTATCTAAAATGAGCTAGCTTTTGTTCTGGTTGTTCTAGATTTTTTCGATTCACATTTGGTTTAACTAGATTTTCTCTTTCAAGTTTCTTGTGAGACCCTTTCTCTTCTTAAAATAAAACTAAGTTCATCTTTTCATTCTTCTCTCTTAATTATATTACCGAACTGTAACTTTGTTTTCCCATACAGGGCTTTCACGTTCGAGCGCTGCAGTTTTGCGCTGCTTTAAATTGCCTTCTTGACTTCTGCAATGTCAGGCATTTGGTGAAAGTGGAAGTTAGACCAAATCTTGTGCTTAATGCTGAAATGGAATTGGGAATTGTGGCTGGCCTCCAGGACCGGGGTTGCCCGGGTATATGGGGTCCTCATTCACATGGTATGTGTTCACCATGTTCTTGTAGCAGTCATGCATATGTTGTATGAACCACTGTAAAAATTGTAGCTGATTTCTTTTCTCCTGGTAGGATTTCGGCAAGGAAAACGTGGAGAAGCTGGGGCATGGCGTCTATATTCCAATGGATTTATGTCTACTCCCTCCTTTATATCTCATCTTTACTGAAAAACCAAGTGATTACGGATAGGTTAGCATAACATGATATATTTTCTGGACTTCTTACTCACGTGTTGAGTTTATTTTTTTTCTCCCTCCAATTTTGCTCATTTCCCCTGAGTACGTAGGCTACTAGAGATTACAGTTTCTCCCATTTCTCAGCACTCATAAGCAATTGATCATCTAGCAGAAAAAACTAACTATAAGGTGTCCTATCACCATCTGGTAGAAAAAGCTAGCTAGGAAATTATTTGTTCACCATTTTATCGCTGCTTGTAATCGATTGAGTGTACAATTGCTTAACTCTCATCTTTCAATGAGCTTATGTAAATTTAGAATGGTGCCCACTGGTACAGCCTGCTTGCAAGGTTTGAAATATGCTGCTGGTCAAGTTACTTGAGCAGAATGCAGCCTTCCGGCTTGTGGTAACTAAGTTTTGTTTGTGGTTTCATTCAGGAGCATGCCTGGAGATGAATACCTTGGTACTTTAAACATAGAGTTGATGGAGGTGGCCCGAAGAGTGCGCACTACATCAAAGTTCGCTGGCAGTGGAGGAGAGTGGGTTGTTTTCTGCCCTGATGGGCCATCGCAGGCAAAGCTTCAGGAGGATGAAAGTCAAAAAGCTAGAACCATTCTAAAACCCATACAAGTAGTTCCATCCCGTTTGAATGACGTCGATCTCGAGCATTGAAGAATTAGTTAGTACTGACCAATGTTTACGCCTCTCCAAGCATATATTGGTTATGTAATCTTTTGCTGATGTAAGTCTACCTAATGCAGCTACATGGATCCAGATTGGGAGGCTCACTGAGAAACCAGATGTCTTTCTTCAGGTGTAGTGCTTCTAAAGTTGATATCTGGGCATCGTTCAATTGATAGAATTCGACCCTCTGATGTGGTAAGCATGGTTTATTAGGTCAGTAGTATGTCAACAACATATTTACTTGAGGCTTGTTATTGTTAGTAATCTTGTCTTATGGGAAAAGAAACCAATTTTTTGAGGACTTTGAACACTCTTCATGCCCTTCCTTCCATGTTTGTCTCTCTCCGGCTTGAATGTCGTCATATAATTGACTCATCTAATGAAATTTTAGGCAATGCCTTTGCTTGCTCAAGCATTAGATGATGGCAAATTTGATGCCATTGCTGATCCACCACTGCACAAGGACTACGATACCGAGGAAATGATTCAGATGATTACTTGTACTATTGCTTGTGTTGTCATTGTGCACGTCTTGTCCACCACTTACAAAGGTACATTCCCTAGTCTTTGCGTAGAATGACAAACGCTAGCAGCAACATAAGCAATCGTCCGAGTTATTTCTTCGGGATCATAGACTTTGTGTAGGTTTGGATCTACAATGGCGTCACATTTGACATTTTTCTAATGCTTGTATGAGCAAAGACATTGCGTAAAATTCCATTAATCAGTCAATATTATGACGACATTCAAGGTGGAGAGAGAAACACATAGAAGGAAAGGATGAATACATGAAGAGGCGGCGCATAGATACTCAAAATCCTAAAATCAGTTCTTTTTCCTATTGGATGAGGTCACTATCAATAACAAGCCTCAAGTAAATATGTTGTTGATAGACCATTGCCCAATAAGCCATGCTCAGAGGGTTGAGTTCTGTCGGTCGGACGACGCTTGGTTATCAACTTTAGAAGCACAACCCCAAAAGAAAAGGACATTTGATTTCTCAGTGAGCTTCCCACTGCAGACATACTCGGGATCCAGGTAGCTGCAGTAAGTACTTACGTCAAAAAAAGATGACATAACCAATTTATGCTCGGAGAGGAAATAACTGAACTCAAACAACGTTGGTGTTGAGAATTTGTCCTGAATTTGAGCTTGTACAGGAAACCCGATCAAAGTAGGTTTAGTTTGAGTAGGTTTTTTAGATTGAACATGTTTTCTAGTTTAGGCCAGCTAAAAGATATTTCCTCGAAAAGTATTTGTGTTCCTAGTTGCCGTTACGTATAAATTTAGAGGAATTTGACTTGCCCCCAGCAATCTAGACCGTCAGACCAATCAAATCAGATGATATAGAAGTAGGCTCACCACATTAAATTTTTTGTATGAGAGGATAGTATGAGAGTATCTATCTTTTAATTCTCTCAACCCATGTTCATAATTCAAGGCCAAACTACTTCAGGGATGCACTGTGCTTGTTGCCTAATATAATTCGGGTTCTCTTTTTTCCTTCTACAAGCCAATCATGAATTAATATCAGCATCCTACAGTCCAAGGAAAAGAAAAAAGGAGCATAAACGAAGCAATATACTGAAGATTGAGCCGGGTCGTTATTTTCTCCAGCATTTGATGGATTGCTAGATGTTCCTGCATGGCTATTGCTTGTCATCAATGGCGGGTACTTCTTGAATACCCTATCTTTATTTTTGTTCCATCATTCTTTTGCTTGCTGCACAGCAAATCTCCTTTTTCCGTAACAGAGATGATTGTGTTTAAATGAAAGAAAAAAAATTCACAAGAAGGAAACTATTAGTAGACCGAAACGCGATAAATTAGATTTATTTTACATTATCTTGAAAATTCAAATTATAAGGATCCTAAGTATTTCGTGTCGCGCAAATCTAATCGAGATCATGAAATATTTATTTACACCCGAATTGGACACGTTTGAAGGCCTTGACGCCATTAGGAAGAGCATCGGCGGAAACGTAGACACCATGTTCGAATTGTTCAATGACTTGCGAGAGCTCATCTTTCCTAATGATCGAGGAGTTGGAGGTCCATGTCCTGTTGAGGTACGGCTCCTTGCATCTACGAGGCGCCACTTTCGTCATTTGTGCCGGTTTGATTATCATTTAATGAGTCATTCCTACCTACTGTATTGGCTTGATCTATGCTTAGTTGATGCCGATCATTGTCCACATTTTATGAGCCTTTTTGCAGTTGTTGTGTTCACTCTCATTTTAGTTAGCTAAAAATAAAAATATTGGTAGGTTCTAAGTACCCGAAACTTGTAACAAGATAGGTTTCATGGCATGAATGGTAGATTTTAGATTTCAAAAAGTGAGGAATTTGTTCGACGGATAGGTTTCGGGTTCCAAATGGAACCTCAAACTATTCATCCATAGTTTCTCAAGCTGGAGCACAAGCTGTTTTTTTCTCGCAGCATTGACAAGCTGGCCAAAACCTAACTTTTGGTTGAAAGTCAAGCTCACCTCACGGGTGCATCCGTCAAGAAATGGATCCAAATAAAGGAAGGCCTTTTTTTTTTTTTTTTTTTTGCATAAAACCACCAAACTTCCAGACTTATAATAGCGACCCTCCCACAGGGGGTTACGAATTTAGAGGTAATGTCGAGTTAGTCAATGCAAGTTCTTCCAAATCTTACCTCATGCTATGTTAGAATTTTTCACTTTGACACGATTAATCTTTAGGAGAATACTATATCGGAGTCACCACTAACCTATTGAAGTCGGCTAAAAATTAAGTTAGGTATGAAAGTATGTCACTTCCTAAGCAACTGGAATACACTAGCAAGATAACTAGTGCATTTTCGGTACTTAAACTTGAATATTTGTCAAACTAAAGTGAGAAGTTAGTCTTTTTACCGAATTATGAATTGGCGCACTTTCGATACTTCAACTTGAATATTTTCAAATGGAAAAGGGATACTAAGACTTTCAATATTTGTATACGATACCTTTAGTGCTCAATTTTTTTTAGATCATTTAAGTGCTAATTTTTTTTTAAAAACGGTTATTTCAGTGTCAACTCTAATAAGTTTCGTCGGAAATTTGACATGGCATCTACGTTACTCGCTTGAGCATCCTAGTTAGCAAAAAAAATTAAAATCAACAAAAAAATCCACATAATATTAAAAAAAGTAAAAAATAAACTAAAAAAACTTAAAATAAGCTAAAAAAATAAAAATACTAATAAAAAAGTAAAGTTGCAGCAATGGTGGGTCGAGGTGGCGAGGGCTCACAGCCCTCGCCGCCGCAACAGCAAGTTTGTTTGTTTGTTTTTTTTTTTTGGAGTTATTTTTCTGTTTACTTTTAATTTTTTAAAAAAAAAACTTAAGTTTTAGTTTAAAAGTCTAAGTAGCATCCACGTGGATTGAATTTTAAAATAATAATTGCCATGTGGACACCATGTGGACAGACTTTTTTTAAAAATTCCACATAATATTAAGAAATTAATAAAAAAATACCATGTGTACTCTTTGGCTGAAATTGGCACTTAAGTGATTGTTTTTTCTCCGATTTGACATTTAAGTAATCTAAAAAAAATATTGACACTAAACTATGCGTTGTACACAAATATTGACACTCCGGGTGTTCTTTTGCCTTTGTCAAACTAAAGTGTCAAGTTGGTCTTTTTTAACAAATTATAAATTCTAAGGTTCTCATGCGCTATGTGTCCACACAGTGAATTTGTATTTATTGAGGTCCTAGAATGTAACCTGACCCTTCAGCAAAGAAAATGAATTACAATTCAGAAATGATGTAAAAGCAATCGCAGCAGACAAACAAATCAAGCATAGTAATGACAAGTGCATAAACCGGTGAAGTGTAGAAAAATAACCCAATAAAAGTTTGCCAGAGAACATAACATGGTCAAGTTATTAAGCCCCAAGACAACAACCCAAGAACCAATGAGCAAATAAATCCGACCCGTAATATTGGAAGATTGCGTAATAATGTATTTTTTTCTCTATTTTTTTAGGCAATTTATAATTTTTAGGGTATTTGGGTAATTTGGTGTTTCTTAGGATAATTAGGGTTAGCAACCTTTATAAGGTTATCTTTTAGGTTTCGAGAGACTTGAATATTTTGACAATATTGCGATTTGATATCGTTTGAGAGAACGAGATTGTTCTATCAATTTGTTCCGTTTAGTCTTGGTTTCTATCGCGCATCATTTGGTATCGAAAGTTGCTTGAAATCAATGGCGAACGAAATCGAGGTGGTCGTGGACGGCGGCTCGCGGAGGCCGGGACGTGGAGTCGTTCCCGATGCGGATGAATAGCCGCGTCTTAAGACCCGAGATATAGAAAACGAAGAACTAAGAAGACAAATTCAGGATTTGCAACAAGGCGGGACTTGACGCACAATCCGAAGAAGGAGCGGGTCCAAGATTCATCGTTGAAGGAGATGACGATAACCCTTTCGGGTTCAACCAGGAGCAAATCGAGGAATTCGACCAAAATCAATCGTCTTCAATAAATTTCGGATGAAGATTGAGATTCCCGAGTTTCATGGTAAAGCCTCCCGATGAGTTTATAGATTGGCTACATACAAGAATTTTTGAACTTAAGAATCAACAAGGGAAAAGGTGAAATTGGTAGCTATTAGACTACAAGCATGCTTCGATTTGGTGGGAACTTGTTAAAAAGCAATCTAGGGAAGGAAGCCCAAGGTGGATCACAAAAAGATGAAAAAGTTATTGCAAAAAATTTCACCTACTCATTATAGGCAAGAGGCGTTTATTGAATATCACAACATCAAGCGCGTGATTTGTCGGCGAAGAATATACGGAGGAGTTTGATCGGTTGCGATGCGTGGATGCGGCCGAGAAGACGAACAAACGATTGCTCGATATCCGGCGCTACGTTACGTATGTTGTCCAATTGCAGATTGGACATACGAGATGCGGCGGCCTTAAAGGTGGAAGGGCAAAGAGGAAGGGTAACACCAAGTGGTCGAGCAACGGCTCCAAATGGTCGTAAAGAACCCAGGAAAACGGAAGTCCGCAAAGCAAGATGAGTTCGAAAACTACATCAAAAGAGAACGTACGAACTAACAGGAGAGCGCGCCAAGCATGTTTCAAGTGTCAAGACTCGATTGTCCAAACGAATGGTAACCCGGTAGGTAATCCACTTGTCGAGGATTCGAGATATCGATTATGATGAAGAACGAGAGGACGATCCGCATCAGAAGAGGTTGTCTAGCCGATTCCGGTGAGTCCTTAGTCGTGGTAGAATCTTAAATATTGAAGTGGATGATGAATCATGGCTTAGGCATAATATTTTTCATACTAAGTGCACTAGCGGAGGAAAGGTATGTAGTATGATAATTGATGGCGGAGTTGTGAGAATGTGATATCTACTACTATGGTAGATAAGTTGGGAAAAGTAGAACATCCTCAACCATATAAGCTATCATGGCTTAAGAAAGGAACGAGGTAAAGGGACCAAGAGGTGTTTAGTGCCTTCGATTGGAAAAAATATACCGATGAAGTGTGGGGTGATGAGTGCCGATGGATGCTTGCCACATTCTATTGGGAGACCTTGGCAATTGACAGAAAACGCAGCATGATGGGTTTAAGAATACTTATACTTTCAAGAAGGCTGGTCGACCATTACTCTAGGACCTTCGATATGAGAAAGGAACAAAAATAACCCGCTTTCCAAATCGAGTTCCGATGAGGCGAGAACGCGCCCGAGCCTTTGGTAGTGATGGAAAATCTTGAAAGTTCAGGTTCCAACTCAAGTTTGCCTCTACTTGAGGAGTTTGCGATGTTGTACGAGGAGTTACCACCGATTGCCACCCATGAGGGATATTCAAAAAGATCTCGCTCCAGAGCCGTAATACCCAATAAAGCAGCTTATCGGATGAATCCCAAGGAGCACGAGGAGATGCAAGGCAAGTGCGAGAATTATTAGAAAATGGCGCAGTCGAGAGAGCATGAGCCCTTGGCCGCACCACTTTGTTGGTACCTAAGAAGGATGGATCGGGAGGATGCGATAGTAGGGCTATTAACAAGATCACAATCGGTATCGTTTTCCAATTCCGCGATTTGACGATTTGATTGATCAATTATATGGGGCGACTATCTTTTCGAAGATAGATTTGAGGAGCGGATACCATCGATTAGGATGCACCCGGAGACGAGTGGAAGACAGATTCAAGACTAGAGATGGTCCGTATGAGTGGATGGTAATGCCCTTCGGGTTATCTAATGCGCCTAGCACCTTTATGAGGTTAATGAACCAGGTTTTTCGTCCTTTTATTGGGCACTTTGTTGTCGTTTATTTCGATGACATTCCGATTTACAAGGATCAACCGAGCAACACTTGCAGCATTTAAAAAGGGTCTTTAAAGCCTTGAGAGAGCAGAAGTTATACGCCAATGTTAAGAAGTGTCACTTTTAACTAATAATGTGACCTTTTGGGATATATCGTGAGTAAAGAAGGCATTCGGATGGATCCAACTAAGGTTGAGGCTATCACAAGCCGGAAGGTTCCGAAAAATATCCACGAGGTACGTAGCTTTCATGGGCTTGCGTCTTTTACCGGAGATTTGTTCGAGATTTCAGTTCTATTATTGCGCCTCATTTGACGAAGGTAAATTTGTGTGGACGAAGCGCTTCAGCTTATTGAAAAAGAAGGTGACAAGCACCCTTTAGCACTTCCCGACTTTAGTGAGATTTTTTAGGTGCATTGTGATGCCTCAAGTGTTGGTATTGGGGTGTCTTGACCGAAAAGTAAACCTATAGCATTCTTCAGAGAAATTAAATGAGGCAAACATATTCAACTTACGACAAAGAATTTTATGCTATTGTGAGGAGTCCGGAGCATTGGAGGCACTATCTAGTTTCAAAGGAATTTGTTTTATATTCGATCATGAAGCTTTGAAATATATCCATGGACAAGATAAACAATGCTAGGCATGCGAAGTGGGTGGAGTTTCTTCAAGCCTTCGCTTTTCCATTAAGCATAAAGCGGGTGTCAATAAAGTTGCCGATGCTTTGACAAAAATATTCTTTGTCATTCCACAATGCAGTGAAAGTTATAGGCTTTGATTCTTTCAAGGATTTATATGTTGATGATCCTTACTGGATATCCGGAGGAAGAGCAAGACAGAGCCTTTTCAAAATTTACGGTGGAGGGTTATCTTTTTAAAGGTAACAGTCATCCCAAATGTTCTTTGAGAGCGGCGATTATTTTGGAGAGTCATGCATGGGGTCTAGACTTTGGGGTGGATAAGACGTTGGCCTTACCGCGTGAACACTTTTATTGGAAACGAATGGAGCGTGACGTGACCGATTAGTAGAAAGGTGCAGGATATGTCATCCGCGAAAACCAACGTTCTAATGCCGCCCGTATATGCCCTTGCCTGTCCAATGCGCGTGGAGGATGTCGGCTTGACTTTATCCTGGGATTACCAAGAACACAGAATAAAGATTCCATTATGGTGGTCGTCGACAGTTTTCGAAGATGGCGCACTTTATTCCCGTAACAAGACCTTGATGCTTCTCGTCGCTGTTTATTTCGCAGAAATTGTTAAGCGCATGGAGTTCCTAAGTCCATAGCATCGATCGTGATGTTAAGTTTGTGAGTCACTTTGCGCACTCTGCGACACATGGGCACCAATATGAAGTTTAGCTCCTCTCATCACCCTCAAACCGATGGGCAAGTTGTCAATCGGAGCTTGGGAAACTTCTGAGTCCGATTGAGATTACCCGCACAATGAGATTTGGCTTTGCCCCAAGCGGAATTTGCCTATAATAGATCCGAGAATCGAACTAAAACACCTTTTGAAGTGGTTTATGGGCGTAATCCTATTACTCCCCGGACCTTACGCCGTTCCGATTCACAAGCAATTTAGCTCGATTCAAGAACATGCAAGGCAAATAAAAGAGTTGCACTCACAAGTCCACAATCGATCTCCAAGCAGAACATGAAGTATAAGCAACACGTGGATAAGCGCAGAAAAGAGTTGTCTTCAAGGAGGGCGATCTAGTATGGATACACCTTAGGAAGGAGCGTTTTCCAGCGGAGGTTTAGCAAGTTACAACCTAGAGCGACGGACCCTTGAGTTATGGAGCGAATTAATGACAACGCTTATAAGATTGAGCTCCGGATAAGTATAATGTGTCCGGGACTTTTAACGTCGCGGATTTATCTCCTTACCACCCGATGAGGACAAGCATGATGACGTCGACGATGACGAAGACGAATTCGAGGGCGAATCTTTTCTAGCGAGAGAATGATGCAAATAAATCTCGCGATCTCCGTAATATTGCGAAGATTGCGTAATATTGTGTATTTTTTTCTCTAATTTTTTAGGCAATTTATAATTTTTAGGGTATTTGGGTAATTTGGTGTTTCTTAGGATAATTAGGGTTAGCAACCTTTATAAGGTTATCTTTTAGGGTTTCGAAGGAGACTTGAATATTTTGACAATATTGCGATTTGATATCGTTTGAGAGAAAAGATTGTTCCTCGTTATCAATTTGTTCCGTTCAGTCTTGGTTTCTATCGCGCTTGCATCAACTAAGTTCAAATCAAATTCAATTTTCCAAGAAACTAATTTTCCCATATCGAAACTAGAGAAATCATGAATTATCCTAAACTATGTTTAGTATCTAAACGAAGTTAAACTAATTCTAATGCTAAAATCTAACAACCTAATCGAGGACTGTTTTTCAGCATAAACAAGATATCAACGAGGGACTAGACAAAATATCCACGAGAATATAGAGGCCATGCCCCAACTTCGCGATGTTTTCCTTTGCTGAAAGCCTACCAGGAGAAAAGAAATAAGCTACAGTTTTACAGTGGTTCATACAACATATGCATGACTTTGCGAGAGCATTGTGAGCACATACCATGTAAACGTGGGCTCATATGTACCTGGGCAGCCCCATCCTGGAGGCCAGCAACAATTCCCAATTCCTTTTCAGCGTTAAGCACAAGATCTGGTCTGACTTCCACGTTCACCAGATGCCCAACATTATAGAAGTCAAGAAGGCAATTTAAAGCATCGCCCACTGTAGCACTCGGACCTGAAAGCCCTGTCTGAGAAAACCAAGTTACAGTTCAGCAATATAATTAAGAGGGAAGAATGAAAAGATCTACTTAGTTTTATTCTAAGAAGAGAAAGGGTCTCACAAGAAACTCAAAAAGAGAGAATCTAGTTAAATCACCGGGAAAATTGTCCAAACAATCCTAAACCTATTTCACTTTTGCCAATTAAGTCATAAATCTTTTAATTTTCTAATTGAGTCCATCTAATCATTTTTAACCGAAATCGCCGACGTGAATGTGGACATCGGTCGTCCTTACCACGACCTGGCGAGCTTGGCAGCTTGGCTTGGCTTGGCTTGGTGAGTAGGGCCGGCGATGTGTGGTAGCCCCCCAATATGTAGCCTGCCATTCTCCTCTCTCTCTCTCTCTCTCTCTCTCTCTCTCTCTCTCTCTCTTTTTGTTTTTTTCTAAATAAAATTATATCTTTTCTTTTTTAGTTGATTAATCTAATTTAAAAACAAAGAAAATTAAAACAGTTAATACTTAATGTAAAAAAGAAAAGATATTAACGTTTCATCATTTTATTTATACTTAATGTTTTTTCTTTTATTTTTTTCCTTCCTTCTTTGTTTTTTTATTGAGGCAAGCGAGGAGCTTGCCGGCCACTAAATAAGGGCCGTGAAGCCCTCGCCTAGTTCGCGAGGGCAACCAACGAAGGCTTTGCGGCCCGCGCCTAGTGGACCAACAAGCTCCAGTGAGCCTTGCCGGCCACAAGTAGAAAGCAAAGGAGGGAGGAAAAAATGAAATGAAAAGAAAAAATTAATTAAAAAGTTCAAAAAAATATATTAAAAAATAAAATATTATTAAAAAATTCATGTCGGCATCAATCGCGTCACGCCAAGATCGGCCCAAAAATTTAGTCAAATGATTTGAATTGGCACAAATGCAAACGGTTTATAACTCAATTAGAAAGAAAAAAATAGCTTAATTGACATAATTGCAATAAATTTACGACTATTTTGATCACCCCCCCCTTTTTTTTTTTTCTCTGTTCTTTCACATGAAAGCATCATTATGGCTAAAACTAACATGATCTATTATTTCAAAGGCAAAAGAAAAATGTTCTTCGTAATCAAAAAAAGATACCGATACTAAATTACTAATGGAGGGAAACGACTGCAGATCTCCTCTATTTAAGAACCATATTCTCCTTCTTCTTCACCACAAAACTGATAAGAGCTCTACCACAATAATTAAAAATGCTCAAAAAACTAAAGTTTTTTCTTCTTCTTCTTTTTTAAAGTTGTTGGTGCGTGGTCTAGTCCAAGACTCCGTTTGCAAGTTGAAGGACGCGGTTGGACTCTCCGGACTACCCCCCGATCCAAGGAGTCCTTTGGTTAGTCTGCAAACAATGGGGTTGGACTTTGGTGTATAGCCAATCTTGGACTTCTCCACTAGCGCTTGGTGGGATTGGAGTGGAGTTGTGCTCGCCTAGCGGACAATTGGTGTTTCATTGGTGCCTTGACCTAAACATGAGAAAATGACACAAATAATGAAACTTTAAAAGACTTTTTAAAGTGATTTCGAACTTTTAATTTGATCAATATGATCAATGAACTTCAAGACAATATCTAATGTGGTCCATGAACTTTCAATTTGTTTAATGTAGTTCTCGAACGTTTTGAACATGTTCAATTTTGTCCTTGAATTATAAGAAAATATTCAAAGTCGCCCTTGAACTTGAATTAATGAAAGCACTACATTGAATATTTTCTTTCTATAATTCGTAGACTAAATTGATCATGTTCCAAAAATTCAAGAACCATATTGGTCAAATTAAAAGTTCCGGATCACATTGTACACTAGGCTAAGGTTCGGATTATATTGGTCAAATTAAAAGTTCATGGATCGCATTAGATATTTGATTAAAGTTTAAGGATTATTTGTGTCACTATCCTCCTTAACATCCTGTTAGCCGATGAGGTAAGTCTCAATACCACCTATACGTATTTTTTGTCTGTAAAGTCAAATTTTTCTTATGGCTGATAAACTATAATGACAGTGACTTGAGGGTACTTGTTTTTATGTTACGAGCATAACACTATGTCTGTTTGGTGAAAAAATGAAACATTTTTGAAAAATATTTTCCACGAAGCCATTTTTCAGGAAAACAACAATATTTTTTGATGATTAGCTAAAACAACGAATAGAGTATGGAAAATCTGATTTGATTTTGCATGATAAAATATGAATATTTATATATTTATTATTATTTTCTTTTTTTTTTTTTTTTTCCTTCCTTTGCCGATCGCCAGCCACGGTGATGTCCGGCCACCGGCCACGTGTTAGGGATGAGCTCACTCAAGGCCGAGGAGGCTCGAGCTCACTAGATTAGGTGAGAGGTGGAGCCTCGCTCGAGGATCCCGTGAACAAACATCACCTATTGCACGCCGAGATGCACAGAATCCGCAATCAAACGTCAGCCTTAAATAGCAAAACCCTAGTTCTCTCCCTCCTTCGGAGAATTCCACTCCCCGGCTAAACGGAGATGCTATATGCAAAGAGGAGGAAGAGAGGAGGCTCGAATTGAGAGGAGATGTAGATCTTCGTGAAAACGCTGACCGGCAAGACCATCACCATCGACGATGTCGAGTCCAAGAAAAAATAAAAGAAAGAAAAGAAAAAAGAAGAAGAAAAGAATAATAAAAAATAATTGAAAAAAAGAAGGTGAAGGAGTGCACGGATAATTCATTTTTTTTTTCACTTTTGAAAGTGTTTCTTTCTATTGATCAAAAATATTTTCCTTTATTAGTTTATTTTCTATAAACCAAATGCTATAAAATTCAAAAAAATTTCCTGAAAGTTGTTTTCCGTGAAATAAACGGTCCACCATTGATGTCGGCTTCTCTCTCTCTCCCTCTCTACTCGTCCATACTATCTCTCTCCAGTTTGATCTCTAGCATAACTCGGCATGTGAAGCAGAGTAAGAAATTGCAAGAATGCATTTGCATACTCTGCATTGGATTAGTTTTTCTGCTGGGTACACTTAAAGTTCTATCCATTTTTGTTCTTCATTTTGCCGATTTCCCAACTCACGGTCTTGTATATATAAAAATATATATTTAATATACAACGTATTTTAAAGTATCGAAATTTTTTATTTTCTTTGAAAAAGACGTGTCGACTGTGGTGTCGTGTCGTGTTGCGTGTCGATATCGATCTACTTAACATACCATGACTCACAACTTAAGTATACACAATAATCGAGGTAAAAGTGGTTGCGGCGGCGGCGGTGGCCATAGTGGCCTTATATCACTTCTGGTGGGTGCTGCTAATCATGGCTTATGGAGGTGGCTGTGGAAAGCCGTGGCGATGGAGACGTTGGGGTGCCGGGTAAAAGTACCCCCCTTAAAACGAGGAGATGGCAAAGCAAGAGGATGTCATCGTCGCGGCCGCGGTAGCATCGGCGTTGGTGGAGGAAATCAAACAGAATGTGTTCTCCAAACAAAGCAAAAATCAAAGAAGAAATAAATACAAAGTTACGGGAGGTGAAGACAATTTTACGTACTTTCCTTTGTCTTTTCTTTTTTTAATGAATGAATATAGATCATCGCGATTTTAAATGAAATTATTTGAAAAGAATATTTGTTTCTCGATTTTCCTTCCGAATCTAACAAAAAAAAAAAAAGAGGAAAAAATAGTGGCAAAGTTCGAATATTTGCTTTGTTTTGCTTTTGGTTCTTATCCCCATTTTGTCAACTTCCCAATATTGAGGTTCCAAAACTTAAAAAACGATCGATTTAATCTCAAAATTTCATGAACGGTTAATTCCGCATCAAAACTTTTTAAAAACGCTCGATCGTTCAAACGATAATTTTTTAAATGTTTTGGCATCAAAATAAGGCGCTCTACAAAAGTCGAAACACCGGCATCGTCAAAGATGACGTGGACGATATAACGAGAATAATAATAATAATAATAAAGGAGAAATGGCACCACCGAAGGCGGGTACGAAGGGAATCAAAGGGAACCTTAGACAGAATATTCCCTCTCGACTCAGGTTTTAATTTCTGCCGTGCCCCGAACAAAAATTGGAAGAAGGGGAAAAAAAAAAAAAAAAAAAAAAAAAGAAACAAAATAAAAAAAGAAACAAAATTTACAAAAATTTAAAAAAAAAGAAAAAATTGAACTACTCGTCCTTCTCACCCAATGTTGTCTCCCTTGCTAAGCAACCGCGCTCTCGTATCCCCCAACCCCAGTCGATCTCTTCTACAGAAATCTCGTTGCAGAAAAAACCCTAAAAGCCATGCACGAGACTGAGCTCCACGATCTCTCCGACGACGCCGATTACGCCGCTTCGCAGCTTCAGGCAATCGCTCTCCTCCTCCTCCTCCCCCCCTCCCGTCGGATTTGTTTCTTTTCTGTTTCTTTCGTTTTGCATTTTCCGTTTTTTTGTCGGTCGTTGTTTGATCATCCGCATTCGGTAATCGCGATCGCCCGAGCTTTGGCGATCGGGAAGCGTTCGCCGCTCGGGATTCGTTGGCGTTTTTTATGATTCCTCGGTCTGACTGTTGCGGCGCGTCCCAGGGATCGGTGAGCATGGAGCGGAGTGACAGTGTCAAGACGAGCTCGTCCGCCGAGCCGGAGGGCGCGGAGCTGGTTTATTTGAAGGATAATGTGACGATTCACCCGTCGCAGTTCGCCTCCGAGAGGATCAGCGGGAGGTTGAAGTTGATTAAGCAAGGGTCGTCTCTTTTGTTGGTAAGTTTAGTTCATCATTCCTCGTTTCTTGTGTTGATCTTTGCAATCGATCATTCTTCAGCGGTTAATTTCTTTTTTTTTTTTATGTTTTTTTCTGTACACCGTAGACCTGGATTCCCTACAAAGGTCAGAACTCGAATGCTAGGCTGTCTGAGAAAGGTATCATGCAGCTTCCTTTTTGGGTCTTGTAATCTTATTATGCGTGGGGATATCGTTTCCGAGACCATTTCCTTGTCCATTGTCTGTGCAGATAGGAATCTTTATACGATCAAAGGGATTTCTTTCTCCGACGTGAGGTCCATCCGTCGGCACACCCCAACGCTCGGGTGGCAATACATCATAGTCGTTATGTCCTCAGGTAAAGAACCGTGCCAGAATTCAGTGCCTGCTTAAATTTCTTATCCACAGATCAGCTAATGTAATTGTCAAGCCTGGGAACACTCTAATGAAGACATTAGGGAGCTTTGGTATCTGATTGACCTGATGCGTCATAATTTCTTGCCGAAAATTCAGGAAAGCAATTGAATTACGGTTTTCCTGTCTGTTTATTTGGTGAAATTTCATTGTGAAGAAAAATGTCAAGGAAAGTACGAACTCAAATCTACAAAATTCTTGCAAAGAATGCAGATATTGTATATTCGGATTAGTTAGTAGCCCAATTTCGTCCTCTGTCGTAGACATCATCAAATATCATTATAAATCTGAAGTTGAAAGCTGTTCATTGATTCACTCATTCTTTTAAGTCATTTTGTGGTGCCAAGTTGTATGTCCTTGTTGAGCATTCCTTATACGCTAGGCATGATACAGAGAGGACGTCAAAGCAATAAGACGGCTTTTGAGGGTTTTTTCCATCTTAAAGTTATGTTTGCTCATTGAAGCTAGTAAATAAAGTATGCTGTTTACGATGTAAGAGGAGCGACTTCTTCTTCTTCAAGATGATCTTCCATTTTGACTTTAATATCTTAGTTTTAACTCTGTAAGGCAATATTCAGTACTGGAGAAATTGGTCGCAACCATACATTGGTAACCTCTTGATGTTTTACTGCTTTCCGACATATGACCTTGTCCAGAAAAATCAGACTCTTTTCGGTATGCATTGTGTGATTAACAGTAATCTGCAGGACTTGCATATCCTCCTCTTTACTTCTATAGTGGAGGAGTCAAGGAGTTTCTTGCGACAATAAAGCAACATATTTTTATTGTGAGGTACATTAGTTCTTGATTTTCTTTTGTTGGTAACTTGAGTTCTCGAATACTACTTGTTTAATCTCTGCATAAGGTACATGTAGCAGAGGCAATGGGTTATACTTAAAAATATTGATGTAATGGTAGATTGAATGTGCGCATCTTCTTGAGTCTAATTATTTGGGGGAGGACACTAATGGTTCTAATAAATTCTATTCGTTGGAGAGGTCAGCTGTTGACGTAGACGTTAAATATGATATCCTGTAAAGGGCTTGGAGTCTATACATGCTGTTAAGTGTTAACGCCCCAATCGTGATTTGTTAATTTTCTTAACTTTTAAAAGGAAAAAAGAACAAGAGAATAGATTTCCAGAGGAAAAAGATCCGTGGTTGGAGGAACAAATTTGAAAGGGATAAATAATAGAGAGCAGGAGACTAGCCGTCATGATGGTGGAGTAGAGCTATAGTTGCTACATTCAGTTGTATAATTCAATTTAAATGTTGCAGTGGTTATGAAAATACTATAAACACACTAAAAGAGGAAAATTCTGAGGATTTAATGAAGTTTTTCTGCATATTCTGTAAAAGAATGATGCTTGGTGCTACAAGATTGACATTTTTTTATGATTATAACATCAAATGATGTTTCAGACTAGAGTCTGGCAGATAAATATCATCCTTTTCTATTATTTCTGGATTTTTTGGAGATTATCATGACTCAACCCCTTTTTACATTTCAATTTAAAATCGATGGTCATATCATCTTCTTTGTTGAGAAAGAAGCCAGTTGGAATGTTGAGCAAATGCCTTTTTCATGCAATCTGACTTTCTCCATATCTCTGTTGGGTTTCTTTTCTTGTGTTGGTTGAAATATGCTAATCCCATCGTGTAGTAACCTTTCGAAGGTGGCCTCTTTTAAGAAGGAAGTCTAGGATTAAAGAAAGTAGACTGGTGTATTTCTTGAATTTTCAGTGATGTATTTTCTCCCTAGAATATTGTGGCTGTGCTCCGAGGAGCCTAAGACTTGGAGTAAACATGGAATAAAATCAAAAGAACTGTAAAAAAGGATGACGATCAAAATCTTTGATGGCACTTTTGATGCTTGCTGGGGTTACTAGATCTCCCTCCCCCCCTTCAGATTTTGAAACGATGTCACCTTCGTTTTATAGATCTAGGAACCTAGTGGGCAACATAGAGAGAAATTAGTCAGTTGACCTTTTAATACCAATACCTATAGACTTAGTGTTGCTGATGAAATTCTCCTGCATCACAAAATATAGCCCTTCTTTTCCCTGTTGCTTGCTAGTTTCTCTAAGTAAGTGATCCTATTTCAGGTCAGCTGACGATGCGAACGTTTTTCTTGTGAACGATTTTGAAAATCCTCTTCAGGTGTGTGTCACATCGCTTTCTCTTGCTTTTATTTGGTTTTGTTTTGCGAAGTGCTTTTAGGAATTTAGCCATCCATGTGTGCCTTATGAAGGTACCTGTTCATGAGCACTGGTCAAGGATGATGCTATTTATAACAGATAACCTGCTTATTGGATCAGAGATTATGGAGATGCGAGGATCCTTATTAGTGTTTTCTTTGATCTTGGTCTCTCTCTGCCGATGATTGAGGGGATAATGGAATAACTTTCAATCAGGGAATAGTACTTCCACTAATGGAATCTTTTCAATGGCTAGAGCGATAGTGGCAACTTAAGTAACTGTCATTCTTCTTTGTTGCGTGACTTTTGAAAGAGGCTATGTTGGCTTGTCCAGAGAACTTTATCTTCCTTGGAGCTGCCCAGGGCTGTTGTTGCAAATGGACTATCTGCATCCACATCTGTTTCAGCTTCACATCCTGCTGAAAAACAGCCAATTGATGATGGCAGTGTTAGTGGCGACATTGCAAGTTTGTCTTTGTACAATGGGAGGCCAAGACCAAAGGTTCATGATCCAGCTCGGGATCTTTCAATTCAAGTACTGGAGAAGTTCTCTCTAGTGACAAGGTTTGCTCGTGAAACGACTTCACAACTCCTTCGCGAAAGTCTAAACAATGGGTATGGTGCAAATGAGAGGAGAGACCATAGCCTGCACGATCATGATTACTCTTGCAAACCATCCCCTGATCCAGAAAAAGCTCCTGAGGAGGTTCCTGTTGTGCCAGATCCTCTGGAGGTAATTTTCTGCAACCTATGAATATTGCATGCTATAAAACTTCAAATTGGGGTGTAACTGCTGTGTCCTTCATATTTCTTTATAGATTTAGTGAAGTCTTGAGTGCTTCATTATAGTCTCCCCTTTCGCTAATGAAGTATACGGCCCTAAGAATACCAGATTGAAAGTTGGCGCCATTCTTAAATGAGTCTCAGGTGATTGATTGACATCATCTTGAATGGATTCCTACTGTGTTGATAATTCAACAAAGCTTTTTAATTACCTTACAGGCGTGTCTGACTGTAGAGGCAAAAAAAGATGGTCACGATTATCTTAGCCATTAGTGATCTCTCTCTCCCCCCCCCCTTTTTTATGTGGTCCTGTTGAAAAATTGTCATGTAACTACCTCATTTACATTGTTTACCGCTGAACTATGGGTGGTACCTCGCTAATTGCTTTCTTTACTGCTGTAATGCATTTCTTGGTATCTGTACTTTTGTAATTGTCTCATTTGCAATTGTTGTTTCCGCTTGCCTTCTTGTATTTCCTGTCTACCTTGGACACTTAAGTTACTCTTCACTTATTATTTTCTGCACAAGGTCATATGTTACTTTTTGGCAGTTTGATAAATTATCACTGGTATGGGGGAAACCAAGACAGTCGCCGTTAGGGTCGGAAGAGGTATGAACGTTGCTTTTCTAATATAGTATGTCAATCATTTTAAAGGAATCCATCAAAGACGATTTTGTTTCATTCTATGCAGTAAATGGTCCTTGTTGTCCTGTCTTTTCTCATATTAGAGATAGATGAATGCCATGCCTCTTAGCCTTGTAATTTTCTATTGTATTTTCAGTGGGCTACTTTCTTGAATTCTGAAGGACGGGTGATTGATTCAAAAGCACTGAAAAAGAGAATATTTTATGGAGGAGTTGAGCACAGACTGAGGAGAGAGGTATGTATTTTGTCGGTTTGGGTGGATTTTAGTATCCTAGTTGTCTATACAGAGTGCATTTTGGTTTTATCCTTTGCCGCATTTTGCTGGATCATGTGTTGATGTTGTTATGGTTATGATAATGTTTACAGGTTTGGGCATTCTTGTTGGGATACCATGCCTTTGATTCAACATATGCGGAGAGAGAATATCTTAGGTCGATGAAAAAGTTAGAGTATGAAACCATAAAACACCAATGGCAGGTATGTATTAATTTTCACATAACTTCATGCTTTTTGTTGCCCTTCAAATGAAACACCTCCTGGTGCTGCATGCTCTTTGGTGCCCTTCATGCATATTTCTGCTTGGCTATGCTTGTGTCTGTGATACTATGTTAAACTTCAATAGGTTCCAATATTTCTGGGATTTCATTTGTGTTTTCTTGGATTGCCATCCTATTGTTACTTTTGTTCCCCTTCCTACTGATATTACGGCTCTTCAAAAGGTTTTTGTCTGTCGTAATTTTTTTTCTTTCCGGGTTGGAAGTTGGGTAAAGTGATGTTGAGGAACTTCCTTCAGGGTCTACTTGTTCCCCCCCCCCCCCATTTTTGTGGTGACAGAAAAGTGGATAATATAGGTAATCTAAGGCATTTACTTCAATAATCCCATGTGAAATTACTTAATGGTGAGTACATTCTACGGACAACATTTGACAGCAAAACACTGTCATAAATGACAGATTCATCTTTCCTCGCAAATAAATAAAAAATGATCTAGGTGTAATAAGATGAAGTTACAAAAAATTGCTAGTTAGCGCTGCCACCATTTGTTGAACTGTTACATAGAGAAAAAAAATGAGAGACAAGGATATCAAAACTTCTTTTAGGCTTCAGCATGGCTATAGGAATATCCCATGTGTCTAAATGGGTTACTACATCAAACATTAGTTAGCCTTTTCGATCCAGTTGCTTGGCTATTTGAATATCCTAATCAACCCAGTAACATATCCATATTTCAGTTGTAGGCTCTTTAGACAGATTCTACGTGAATCATTGAAAGCACATTCAAGCATAACCTTTTAGCGATATGGATCTAATCGTGAAATAAATCAAATTCATTTAGGGTTATTTGTTTGCCATTAATTCAAAGTAAAAGGATAATTTTTTATTTCTCGGCAACATTTAATATAGTCTAAATTTCGAAAAGATTATGAAAAAGTTACATGTCACTCTACGCAACATGTATTTAGTATGAAAGTTCTAGGTGTTTTGGATGACAAAAACTCAAAGTATGTGAGCCGCAAGATGTTGATTAAGCAGAAGTTAAAGTTCTTTCTGAAAAAGTGGGGTTTCAAAAAAATGATAAAATAAATACAGACACATCCTTATCATTTCGAATCACACTGTTCTTGGTCTTCATACCTATGAGTTGATTGAGTTTTGGTTGAACTGCACTGAAAATCATCCAATTCAAAAAAAAAAAAAACACTGGTTTCTGATATTCTTCTCTTTTCAACTGATTGATTGAGAAGTAGACAAGAGGCAGTTGTTATACTGTCTTCTTATAATAATTGTATTGAATAATGGCTTTACAAATAAATATGAGCATGTGTGTTAAGAGCTGCTATCAAACTGTAAATTCAGGAATTACAAACCTTTGTTCTGGTTTGTAGGCCAAGGCCAGCGTCTCCTATTGTGTAGGGGAAATGAGATTAATGCATAGTGAACAAGAATCAAAGTAATGTTAATTCTATCTTTGATGAGAATCAGGACCAAACACTTTCAATCATTGTCTTTGCTTTTTCAAGAGTAGATGGTGGTGTATTCAACATCAACATCACATCAACAACACCTTTATCCCAAACTAGTTGAGGTTGGCGGTCAATGAACCCAAAAATAAATAAAATAAAAGCAAGATCCATTGAGGGAAAGAAATAATTATCTAAAAATAAATATATAAAAATAAAAATATATAGGGAAAAAAGACTAGAAATGACAGTTTGGAACATAGGAATTCTGCATTTCTCAAGTGTTTAATAATTGTAAATGGTGGTGTATTCACTGAATGGAAATTGTAAATGATGAAACCTTTAAATAGAGAAGTTTGATAATTGGTAGGCAATTGTTTCCTTTGCATAGCATTATAGAAGGTGCATTTCTCAAGTGTCGCATGCTAAGTATGGTCATGTGAAAGCAAATGCAAAATGATTTCTTTCTGTATGACAGAGTATATCTGCAGAACAGGCAAAGAGGTTCACTAAGTTCAGGGAGAGGAAAGGTCTTATAGATAAAGATGTGGTAATTGAAGCTCGGTATGATTTTTCCTGTATATTTACTGCTTCTTGTGGAATTTGATGCGACTGACTTTTCCATCTTCCATATTGAAGGTTAGGACTGATAGGTCACTCTCATTCTACGAAGGAGATGATAACCCAAATGTGAATCTTCTTCGAGATATTTTGTTGTCCTACTCATTTTACAATTTCGATCTTGGTTATTGTCAGGTAATAGTTCTCAATGCTGGTTGGTGAAACAGCCTGTGCTTGAATGTCTTGAAGCTTTATTTGGCAGTAATTTTGTGATGGCAGTCTTTTATGTGTGCTCGCTCCAGAAGGCCAAACCCTCTGGTGTTTGAATGGTCATTTTGATAGTAACACTTTACTATTGCACCATCTGGGCTTCACTCTTTTTACTTTCATGATTGTGAATTGCTGTATTGAATGTACAGTGGTCATCAAAATGTCTTGGTGTAGGTTTGGGTGCATAAAGGATGGTCTTTTGGTTCAACCTCCCTTATCATGTTTGCCTGACAAGGGGGGTGTTTTTTTTTTTTTTTTTGCGTCATTACCTAAAAACCTTGTCTGGTTCAGGGGGGATGATGGTATTCCTTGACAACCCAAACTTTAGAAAGTTCGAACTTAACAATGAACTTCAATGTCCTTCTAGCCTATTCTAATCACTTAGTTAGTGTGACCGTCACTTGTTGATGCAATGACTAACAAGCAGTAGTGGCAATGAGGTGGATCAGTCTTCTCTGAAATAGATGGAAATTGACCATATGATGCATTGAAGACATTTGAATCACAGAGGGAGGGAGGGAGGGGAGGGGAGGGGTCAAGGATCCGGTTACAAATTCAAAATCTGGCCCAGTCTATTCAAATGAGCTATAGATTCAATTAAACCTGATGTTATGTGGTTTTGTCGTGAAGTAACACTCAGATAGAATTGAAACAAACTTATTTAGGGGCAAGATTGAAATAAAAGTACTTAAACTCCGGGGTAGAATTTTTTTTTTTTTTGCGAAACAATAAGTTGAGATTCAATTAAGCTTTTAAACCCCCAGTTCACCGCATCAATTGTTTATGACATTTGCCTGTTCCGATATAAATTGTTTGTTTTCTAAATATGCAGGGTATGAGTGATCTTCTTTCTCCCATATTGTATGTTACGGAGGATGAATCAGAGTCTTTTTGGTGTTTTGTTGCCCTGATGGAACGACTTGGACCCAATTTTAATCGAGATCAAAACGGCATGCACTCTCAACTTTTTGCATTATGCAAGGTCTACTCTCTCTCCCTCTCCCTCTCCCTCTCTCCCTCTCCCTCTCCCTCTTGCCATGGGAAAAAAAAAACGAGTTGACTTGGCTTTTTCTCTCTCCCTCTCCCAGAGAATTTAGAGTTATCGATGTTGATTAAAGTTTTTAGCTGATATTTTATACAGAATAGTCATATGCTTCTTTAGCCAATTTATTATGTTTTCATATGGAAACTAGGTCTGGTGCCTGTAATTAACCATAATCTAGGTCTGGTGCCCATCAATGCATCACTAATCATCTCCTTTTCAATAAGTGTCTGATACTGAGCATTGCTCCTCGTAAAATAGGGATTACAACATTGGAATTTTGTCTGCTTGCTGATTGTATATATGGGTAATGCTTGGTTTATGTAAACATACAGAATGGACAAGTCTGGTGTCTTAGTTATTACTCTTGTAAATTTTGCTTCTGGATGACATATGTGAAACTTGGAGACTGATAATCATGTTGTACTGGTTGCAGCTGGTGGAGTTGTTGGACCGTCCACTGCACAACTATTTTAAGCAGAATGATTGCTTGAATTATTTCTTCTGCTTCCGCTGGGTTCTGATACAGTTCAAAAGGTAAATTATCTAAAAGATTGTTGCTTAGTCCAAGAAACATGTTGATTCTGTTGATAGCTTCAATGTAGGCTAAATTATAGTCCTCTTTTCATCCTTCAAGTAATGTCTCTGCAAGTGTGCATTTCGGTTTTTCCCCCTTACCTCAGATACCTCCAAATGTCCATATTTTTCTCTTGACCAAGAAAATGAATTGGTGGTTTGTGTTGTCTCTTTCTTAATCTTTGATCAATGAAGACTGGACTTACAAAATTCTGGGACCTACTTTTTGCAACTGAAAATGTTCGCTATCCCACTTGTTGGGGAGCAAAATATGCTGATCTATATTGCTTTTGTACCTGCTCTCCTCTCTTTCCTCCTGATTACTTTTGGCACTTTCAGGGAATTTGAGTATGAAAAGGTAATGCGCCTATGGGAGGTTTTCTGGACACACCACCTGTCAGAGCATTTACACCTGTATGTTTGCGTCGCAATCTTGAAGCGGTACCGCAACAAGATAATGGGCGAGCAGATGGACTTTGATACGCTCTTGAAGTTCATCAATGAGTTGAGTGGCTGCATTGATCTCGATGCAATCCTTAGGGATGCAGAGGCATTGTGCATATGTGCAGGCGAGAACGGCGCCGCTTGCATCCCACCTGGAACTCCACCTTCGTTGGCAGTTGAAACCAGCTTATTATTCCCTCAGCAAGATGACGTCTTGTAGATGCTATGCTGCCTTTCCCGAATATTAATCAGATCCGTATTCTCGTATTTTGAAGGGGACGCATTTCCTTTAGCTAAGTGATTCGATTGTCGAATCCTGTACATAAATAGCAGATTGTATAAAACGGACCAGCAATTAACTCTTTCGGCTTTCCTGTCAATAGTGAGGTAAAAGTGTGAATGCATAATCATCTCTAAGCCTGATTACGAGTTTGAGATGATAGCGGTCACGAGAACTCGACCTGCTTATCATGAGCACTTTCTTCTGTGCGTAATCATCTCGGAGGAATCCTTGCCCAAGAAAAGGACCTTTTTACAAGCCGGGTGGGAGAGCACTTCCTTTCGTGCCGGTGAAAACCTTTCTTTCCAAATTTGGTTGGAAAGCTACTCGATGAAATGTCGAGTCAGTAAAGCCTCTCGTTTTTTAGTAGCTTGAGGCCTCGGTTTTCGGGGTTGCTTGGGATTTAGCATATTTTGGTACTTAAGGACCTATTTGTTAACGTTTCTCTTTCTCTGTTTCTGTTCTTCAAAATAAAATAAAATTAAATTAAAAATATATTTGGTAGCACAAACGATTCTGATTTTATTTTCGGGAATATTTTTGGACCACTTTTGAGAATAAAAAAAGTTGATTCTCAAGAAAAATAAACACTCTTGAGAAAATGAAAAAGGCAACGACATCTTCTCACTTTTATTGGGCTTTCGCAAGGCGTGGGCCCGGGCAACTCGACTTGGTCCAGACAATTTTTTTAATAAAAATTTTGAAAATTTAAAAAATAAAAAATCCTAAAATGATTAAAAATTCATAAAAAATGAAAATTCATAAAAAAAAAAATTGGAAAAAATCAGAAAAAATTCAAAAAAAAATCTCAAAAATTAGGAGATGGGTCATTTCAATTAGTCAATTCTATTTTTGACGATTTTGCCTTTCGATTTCTCCCAAATGAAGATTTTGTCCCTCATAGGCAAATCATTCAAAAAAATCTCGAAATTTCCAAAAAAATCTCAAAAATTAAGAAATGGATCCATTCAACTGGCTAATCCTGTTTTCGGGGATTTTGCCTTTCCATTTTTCCCGAGCCTTGAATGATTTGTTCTCGAGTACCATGCCGCATCAATGACCATCCGCATGGTATCCAAGGATAAAACTAATCCACCTATGTGGTAGAGATGGATTTTATTCATTCCGAGCAATAAAAGATAATTAGAGTCACTTCTTTCATCCTTGGCATATGCATAACCTCAAGAGAAGCATGAGAAAATAACAATTTTAACGTATAATTTGTCTAAGGAACAAATATGAAGCATCCCTATTTTGGCCAAAAAGATGTCATGGTACAAGAGGATCGTACTTATGGGGCCTAAGAAAAGTCATCAAATGTAATTATGTAATTATTTGATTTAAATGACAATTTGGGAAGAGAAATTATTTCCCGAATAGAAATTTTATGCGATTACCAAATGCGTTTTGTTCAGGGAATAGAAATTTTTATGTAGTTACCAAACGTGTTCGATTCTCTAAAAACTCATCCAGGAATAGAATAAAAAAAATTGATTTGAATCGAGAATCATTTTTTTGGAACGGAAATGTTACCAAATAGGCCCTTAGTAGCGCTAAGAGGTATATCTCATTGTGCATATTGGTGTCCGTTCAGATTTTGTTTTCCTCCAACTGTAACTTTAGGCTTGGTGTCCTCTCATTTCACCACATTAGTCATGAATGGTGCCATCTTATGGTGGCAACTGTCTTTGATTATTAAGGTTGGACCTTCGGGATTCATATTCTGGAATCGAGCCGAAAGAATACGTCTGCATGCTTTTTAATTTGTCTCTAAAAGGGCTTGAGCTTGGAGATGTTGCTTAGGCTTTTGTTCCTTTTGTTTGTGGATAGCCAAGTGGCCAGTGGAGGCTTTTAACTGTATCCCGTGATTGTTGGGAATTTCTGCGGTACAATGGTGCAGAGTTTCCACAAATTTTTTTAAGGGTTAATATATTACAAATCTTAAAACTTGTTACGGGTTCTAAAATTTTCAAACCTACGATGAACAAAAGAATTTGATTGGACCAATTTTCAGTGCAAGATTGCACTATTTGAAACTTTTAGGATTGCAACAAGATTTTAATTTTGATTGCACTTTTGAAAGTTTGCGAACTCGATTACATTTTCATGACAAGCTTTTGTACCCTATTACACTTTTTGAAGTACTTCCGTGATAAATTTAGCACCTTTCGTGCACTTATTTTTTTGTTTTTTTAAGACTGGATTACGACGAATCCTTACTAAATTACAAGGTACACCCGGGGCACCAAGGGACTGCCCGAGTTTGAATCAAGAGAATTTACGCCTCCAAGACTTTAATTTGATCTTGTCCATTTTCTTTCCCCTCCTTCTTACGTTTGTCGTTCACATGTCCGAGCACGAGAGAGAGAGAGAGAGAGAGAGAGCTTTCTGCAGAAGGTGCTGGAAAATTGCATATGCTAAAGCTGCATCAACAAGTCCAATCATAACAAAGGAAAAAAAATATGTCCTCGGTACATGGCCCGCCGAAAAAGTGGTGCTCTATTTTGCTAAAATGAAGCTCCCATTGCAGTCATCCAGGCCACAACTCTTCTTAGTCTAGTCCCAGTGCTTGATTGATGTGCCGTTGAACAACAGCACAAGGATCCCATCACGCCTTCCATCTTTCCGAGCCAAATGCTTCAGACAAAAACAAAAGAATCCAACCAGGGCACAAGCAGCTCGTCGTCAAAGACAAACGACCTCGAATAATTGCTCCCCGGCATCGCCAGCGGCGATCCCATGTCGCAGCCGTACACGTATCTCTCTCCGTCTTCCGGTCTCTCTTCTTTCCTTCCTGTCGTCATGGTCGTTTCTGTTGCGCAGAGGTCATTGCTTCTGTCGTGAGCTACTGGCGGAGGAGTAGTGGACTGTGGACCCGGCACATCCATGGCAGTGTCGGCGGCCTTGGCGGATGTGCGGATGTTCTCGTCCTCTCGGCAGCATCCATTTGAGGCGATGGTTTGCCTTCTGTGCGACGAATGTCTCTTGTTCATATGGGTGTTCCAGTAGTTCTTCACTTCATTGTCCGTCCGACCGGGAAGCCGCCCGGCAATTAGCGACCATCTTCATCGCAACAAAAGTAGCGACGAACTTAGTAAGCTCTAATCAAGTCTACAAAAAGTTCGCTCTTTTGGATTCACGATATATAGGAAGAAGGTAAACAAATTACCGATTGCCGAGGAGCTTATGCATCCGGATGATGAGATCTTCTTCTTCTGGGGACATCCCCCCACGTTTTATGTTGGGTCTCAAGTAATTCTTCCATCTCAATCTACAACTCTTGCCTCCCCTCTTTAAACCTGACTAGAGAGAGATATGTAGTGAGTCTCAAGGCCGAGTCCTTCTGTTCACGTCCCCATTGAACCATTCATCACTTGTTTATACAATTCGGATTTCCATATGATGTTCAAAATCGAAGCTACATACATAAATTTTTTGCGTGACGAGAGCTACCGACTAAACTATAATCGGAGTATAATACTACCGGATCTTTGAGAGACGACTGCCCAGTTGCCTTCGCCATGAGCCTCGACGTACTGTCTTAATATCGCATCCTCTTCTGGTCTCCACAAGCCTTTCTTGATCGCTCTTTCCTTCATTCTCTCTCTCTACTCTCTCTGTTGTTAGAAAGAGGTAAAATTGTGAAGGGTTTTATAGAGAGAGAAAGTGTGTTTTGTGTGCGTGGGCGGAAACGAAAGTGAAACTGAGGAAAAGTGAGAAGAGGCACTCGTGCATGCATGGATCACACCATTTACCAAATCTCCAATTTCTTGAGAATGTGGAAGCGAGAGGGACCCCTCCCACTTCTTCTGTTTAATCACTCTCGTGTTTCTTCTCTTCCTTTCTTTTCTTTTCTTTTCTTTCTTTGGTGTGCCTCGAAGGAAAAGCAAAATCTATCCGTCCACTTCCATTTGCTGGAGGCCTACACCTTGCGGGAGAAGGGGGCTGCTTTTAGGAGAAGAGAATGATCCGCATGACTTTCAAGTCAAGACATATAATAGAGTATTGTTTGGCTATCTTAGTCACTGGTATTTACCATGATATTTCAACACGTGTGAAGTCTCTACCATGAAGGTATGGTCTACACTCTATAGCATATTCAATGCACTACGTTCTCCAAGTTTCAACTCATCCAGGACATACGTATAATGGGGATAAGTACCAGAAAAGTACTCAACATATTAAGTATCAATTCAATCATAAATCTTTCGATTGGATTGAATTCATTCCTACACCTTTTTGCATTGATAATAATTTAATCCATCGGGCCAATTTAGATCGGAAATCGCCGATATGGATACCGACCGTACTTATGTGGCACAACCAAGTGTTGTAGACAAACTTTATAATTAAACATTATCTTCCGGGTTTTCTTTTCTTTTTTCTTTTTATTTTTTGTTTTCATTGTGATCGGCAAGGGTCACCTAGCAAGGGTCGCGCGCGGCCCTCGCTCAAGCCGAGAGGGTTGAGCCCTCGCCCGGGGGAGGGTTGCCTAGGCGAGGGCTCGACCCTCACCAGCCACAATGGAAAATGTTATATAAGTCTCGAGTTTGAGAGCTCGAGAACAAAACCCGACTCAAGATAATTTAAAGGAAGGTCTGCAATTAAATATACGTGAAAGTCCGTGGAAATATTGATTTCATGTTCGGTGTTGGAGAAGGAGAAAAAAGAGAAAGGAGAGACTTCCTGAATTATCTTGGTATTGAAGTGGCGGGCAAGAGTGGATGATCAAGAAAAGATATCCTTCGTTGGAGTCGGCGAGAAATAAGGAATAGAATGAAAGTCAACTTCGAATTCTTGACCGAATTCTGTTGGGACTACTCAGCCAACGTGGACTTCATGCATACGTATAATTGTTCTCGAGGGTTGGAACGCGTGCCTTGCAAAATTGCTGCAAAGTGACGCCGTGAGTGGGGGACTTCATGGTGGGGTTCAAAGGTTCCAGTAATTGCGTCCAGGCGAAGTTCTGTTAGTGATTTTAACTGATTAGATCTTGTTATCAGATTTATGTAATTTCTTTGTGAGATTGAGATATTATTTTGCTAAAATTTGAAGGCTAAATACTATATACGTTATTGGATGTAATTGAGGCGAGAAACACCGAAAGATTTGAGTGACTCGAGCATGATTTGTAATCTCCGAATATCGCTTGTTGTATAGTGAAATTCGTTATTCTTTGTACCCGTGGACATAAATCTCTACGATCGAATCCACGTATATCCGATGTCCGATTTATTTTATTATTCTCGTCTATTTATTTTTCGATCGCTTGTTTCGCTTCAATAGGAATTTTTTTAAAAAAAAAATAAGAAAAATTTCAGAAAAATTTTTATTAAAAAGTTATGAAAGTTGTCCATGTCGGCGATCGATCGTGCCACGTAGGGCGACCGTCATCTATGTCAATAATTTTCGATCAAAATCAATTAGATGGATTGGGTATCAATGCAAAAGATTTAAAACTTTTTGATACCGTTCCCGTAACATTTATATCCAAAGATTCCGGCTTATGAAAAGTAATTTAACTAATTTTGGTTCGGCCACCCCCAACCCCAAACTTCCATAGCCATCGCTACCTCCTTCCTACTCCTCCCTCCGTTGTCGTCGACCACCCCTCATCGCCTCTCCACTACCGTGCCATGCCGTCCCCGTCATCACTCCCGACCATCGTCGATCGCCCGAGGACCACCCGCAACCCCTCCCCGCCTCATCGCCGTGGAACCGCGCCTCCTCCGTGTACCGTGAGCCACCACGGACCGCTCCCCCCTAGCCGAGACCCACGGCCCTTCACTTCAGCGAAGCCCGGCCGCCTCGCGCGCTCCTCCGCGCGCCACCCATGGCCCTCACCTCCCGCAACCCACTACCTATTGTCGCCACCGATGTCGTAGACCGCCGCTCATCCGAGCCCGAGCCGCCCATTGTGCGTTGCCCGCACCGCCATCGTCGTTGTTGCCGAGTCATTGCCGACCGTCGTTAGTTTGTGAGTTAACCCTTAATCTCTTATTAAGGCGTTAATTAAGTTTAGGGAGTAGATTAATTTAAGTTAATTGTGGTTAGTTTAGAATAATTGTGGTTGAGTTAGTTTAACTGTGGTTAGATTAAATTAATTAATCATGGTTAGGTTAAGTTATCATTGTTTGAGTTAAGTAACCATAGTTACTTCTAATTAATCATGGTTACTTTATTATTAACCATAGTTTCTTAAATTTAACCGTAGTTGCTTTAGTTAACCTGAGTTACTTTAATTAATCGTGATTGGAATAATCAACTCGAGGTTGAATTAGCTAATTATTGCGGTGCTAATTAACGATGGTCGGTAAATTAATTGAGATAAGTTAACTGATTAAAGTTGGGTTAATTAATTAAGATGAACTTAATTAATTATAATTAGGTTAATTAATTATAGTTATGCTAATTAACCTTTGAAATAAATAAATAATTATTAATTAATTATTATTTGGTGATTGTTTGGTGATTGCTATGTGCCTTGATTGTGTATATATATACTTGAATATGAAGATTAATCACCCATGTTGGGGTATCGTGGTTATTGGAAAAGTATGTTCGTGTGAACATTTGTGAATATCCCATTGCCTTTTTAAGCATGGAAAATGGCATTGATAGAGTTTTGAGCATGATTGTGTGTGTATTGGACTAAATACAAAGATATAAACTGGTTTGCTTGGTTGGCGTGTTTGTGTGGTCACTTGATGGATACATTCACCTGGGGGTGTCTTGAGAACGAGAACAGGTTGCCCGCAGTATCCTAGGGACGAGAAATGTCACTCGGGGTGGTCCTGGGGACGACGCTTGATACTTTCGTGTCGGCGGGAGTTCGGAATTACACGGCTTATTGGATGCACAACAGTCCATGTTGCTAGGCTGGTTTATGCCAAAAGAGCACCAATTGTCTAGTGTGATGGGACCGAGTGGCCATTAATAACCGAAACACATATGATGCATTGTGCACGAAAGTTTGTGATGAATGTTTTGGTTGTGTACCGTGGTTTGTGTGTGGTTTGGATACCGTGTGAATACTGCACAATTTGCATGCCAAGACGGGATAAGTGTGTATGATATTAATAGCTAACTATTGAGACTTGTGCCTAGTCGTGTGGTAGCTAGGGCGTTGCAAGTGTCGCATGCTATTGGTCCGCTATCGAAGTCAACCTATATGTTTAGGCCATCTTGAGCGAATTGGCATCCTACTTGGACTTAGGCATTGACTTACAAAGATTTTATATCTCACTCATTATTGTTAACTCTTTTCGGGCCCTTAATCGTGGAGAGCGGGACGTGGACGTGGATCCATTCTTGGAGATGTTTTTGGGAGTAGCGTTAACCCCAACCCCGACCTAGTATTTTTATTTATTTATTATGGTTGTAGGAGATGGCCTTGAGGTAGGGCTTGTGTATAAATGTACTTCCCGGGATTAACGGTATATGAATACAATGAGCTTTGCTTTGTTTGATTAGTTGTTGGTTGCTTGGTGACTTGTCCATGTTGTTTCATTTATCGTTTGGAGAAGTAGCATGTTCCGCATGCGCTTAATTAAAAAATAAAAAGAAAGTGTCGACGATGTGCCTAGGATGTTGTAATTATATGATCCGAGACGTTTGGTAGGGTTGTTGCGTGCTTGGGGATCGGGGCGTGACATCCCCGTCGAATTTAGTATCAAAGTAAGGTCAGCCTTGAACCATTTGAACATGGCCTAGAGTGATAAGGTGCGCTTGGGTTGTGGGATAGTTAGTAGGGTTGAAACCCCATGCGTGTGTTTGTTAATTGAGTGACTTTTAGGTAATCTGTTCTTAAGTTCTCATTACGCGTTGACATTGGGACGAGTAGGATTCCATAAGGTTCCCGCAAAATGAGCAACCGTAATGCGATGGTGCCTAGAGGAAGGGCAACTCAGGGAAGATCCTAGAGTGGATGGGATTCTACAGGCGTTGGAAGCCTTAGGAGATATCGTAGAGTAGCAAATAAGCTATTGCTATTGCTTTGCTCACTTCTGCCGTTGCTACTCAACATGAAAACGCGTTGGTGGAAACGAGAATGGAGGTCCACCGATGCATAAGTTGGTGGAACAATTTATGAAGCTCAAGCCACCAAAGTTTTCGGGAGTTGGCGATCCAGAGGCTGCAACCTCTTGGATCAAAGAGTTGGAGAAGGCATTCGCCTTGTTGAGGTGCTCCGAGAAAGATAAGGTAACGTTGGCTATTTACCAACCGCAAGGTAATGCTAACATGTGGTGGGAAGCTATGTGAGAAAGGATCTTCCCTAAAGGTATGGTCCCGGTGTGGGATGCCTTCGTCGAAGCTTTCAATGGGAAGTACTTTTTAGATTGTGCGCGGGAACATGAGTTGGCTAAGTTTCTGCGTCTTCGACGCAACCAAATGTCCATGAATCAATATGAGGCGAAATTCGCCGAGCTGTCGAGGTATGCGCCAAGGATGGTGAAAAACCCTATGGATAGGGTAAAGAGATTCGGGGATGGGTTGAAATTTGAAATTAAGGATCTGCTGGTGTTGTTGAATCTTAAGGACTTCAACGAGCTGTATAAGAGGGCCCACTATTGGAAAGGAATATGGTTGAAAGGGTAACCGCATTTGGATCGCTGTTCGTGCCTTCTATTAGGATTGATCATAGGTTCGGGAAAAGGCCGATGTTAGGAGGAGAGCATCCCATTTCGCCCAACCGAAGGAATACCGTGGAGAAGCCAGCATATAACCCCAATGGTAAGTGTTGACTCGTAAGCGGAGGCATGGAATAGCCCCGTGTCCTTTTATAGCGGAACTTACTTTGGGTGTGGTTAGCATGGGCACCCGTTTGACACCTCTATTCGTCATTGAATTCCATTACTTTGTATTTTCGACTTTTGCAAAGATGTTTTTTAAATACTTTGCAACATTTATATTTATCGTGGCAAGCAATTTAAGTGCAAATTTCGTGGAGCAAGATCATTAAGCTTATATTCAATCCATCTATACATGATCAACACCATCATGGAATAGTCTAGTGGTTATTCAAACTTATTTCATAAGCTAATTTAATTATAAATTCATGGCAAAAAAATTTAAGTCCAAATTGCCTATTGAGCTAATGTTCTTTCTTGAGGAACTTGCATATGTTTTCATGCTCCACGTAATAAATAGATTGATTATGGATTATGCATGATTTATATTAATTTTCTTAGTGATGACATAAATTTTATAATTAGTTGACCTAAATGTAAAAAATTAGGAAGAGAAATTGTCTCGAAATAAATTTTATGTAGTTACCAAATGTATTCCAAGGAAAAAAAATTAGAAAAAATTAATTTTGAACAGGGATTAATATTTTGGATCGAATCGTTGCTAAACGCACCCCAAGTGTCCAGGCAGCAACATTAATGTTGCTACTTGATAATGGAAAAAAAAAATTCCGATGTAAAAACTAAAATTTATACTATGACCAAAACATTGTGGGAGTTACCAAAAAAAAATCATATACCTATTACAATTATGTCAATTCGGTTTTAATTTTTTTTTTATCAATTGAGTCCCAAATCTTTTATATTTGTGTCAATTCACCCATTCGAATGATCGACACTAATGTGGCGTCGCCGGCGTTGATGTGGATAATTTTTTAATAATACTTTAAAATATTTCTATTTTTTTATTTTTTTTATTTTTTTCTCTTTATTTTTGTTTTCTTCTGCTCAATACCTCGCGAGAGTCGCCGGCCACTGAGCAAGGGCTTCGTGGCCACAAGCGAGAGGGCTAACTCAGATCTTCGTATCTTGGGGTGGGGTGGGGGGGTGACCACCAATTGTTCATTTTGTTTGGCCATCGCCCACCATCATCTCTCAGCTCTCCCAAAACACTGCACTACCATTACATCTCGTTGTGTATTGGCACGGTGCATACGAATGACAAACGAAATGGCAAATCGCATAAACCGCTATTGATCAAGTCACTTGCAAAGGTCAATGAACTGGAGTTAATTAGTTCGTGACCACGAGCCTTGCACGGTATTTCATGAACTTTCAGGTAAACAAATCTATGTCCGTACCGTCCCTCTGTGCTATCTGAAAAAGCCAAGCGGGTCGTTGAAATAGCCATATCATGTGAATATACATCTGGCACTGAGGTTGAATTCAAAAACTCCCAATATCGCTTGAGGCAAGCTAAAAGGGTACTTGGGGTTTCGCATCATGAATAAGTCCACAAAATACAAGTCCAACTTCCTATTTGCGAAAAGAAAAGGATCGCCCCCTTCTACAAAACTTGCAAAGCGACTCCCAATCAATCAAGCGTTGTACATCGATGCCCTACAAACTTTGGCAGGATTCAAACGCATTATCCTCCTGTCCTGTCTCTGCTTTATCGGTCATTATCGCCTCCTAAAGTTGCCCAATACTTCAAGTCTCCCGTACTTGGAAAGTAAGAAATTTCAGATGAACCGGAACAAGGATGAGAAGATGACAAAGTGTTCCCTGTGGATCGACTGCAATCCATCCTTACTTTTGAATCTGAGTTCCTGAGCATGCAGATGGTGGGTTTCCTTTATTTTGTGCCATGACTAAAGCTGCCATATTATCTGGGGTTACCTCGCCTTACCATTTGGTGGATTTTCTTTTTCTTTACAGATGGCAAAAGTTGTCGTCCTCTCTATCGAGAAATTCTTGGGCGATTTCAGATCAAGACTTCATCGGACAAACAAGAAAGCCTAATGATTGCGCGGGACGCGCATTTAGGATAAGTGTCACCGGTGATCACTAGACTCTGGTATGCCAAATCACTCGATATGCTAGATTTGAATTTCCTTGGAAGCAATGCACTTGGATCCGAATCCGATCATCAGCTAAGTTCTGAGATGGCAGTGCCACAAGTCGTTGACGTGGAGTCCAATGCAAGCCACGCGCCCTTAAGGCTGACGAAACATCCATTTGGTCGACATGTCAACTCCACGTGGCCATCGCCGATGCGAAAAATGACACTGATTTTAAGCAAAGTGCATCAATCGAAAAAAAGAAGAAAAAGAAGATAGTAATCCAGTGCCAATCGGAAAAATGAAAGCTCAGACTGGTCCATAAGAATTACTCGTTCTTTTGTTTCTCAAATGGTTATGTAAAAATAACGTCGGCAAGCTACAGTAGATACCAGTGTAAAAATAACATGCCCCGTTCCTCATGGAATCACAAGCACATGAGCCTTTGTTGAAAACTGATGTCACTGGAATCATAAGTGAGGGGCGATGTTCCCATTGGGCACACATCTCGAAGTTCATGTGCTTTATATGCTACACGATACCCTTTTAAGCTGGCAATGTTGCGATTCCCCACCTCTACTTTTTCAATTATTTCCACAATGATTCTCCATGCCATTGCACAAGATCGCATGAACATTAGCTCCCATAAAAGGTGAAAGCAACATCTTTTCTCATAAAACAGGGAAACACTCTCATGGAATGCCTGACCCCTGCCTTGGACACATTTGACATATAGCAGCCACAAATCTCATTATCTTTTCCTATTTAAGACACGTCGAGATCTGCAAAAACTAGAGAGGCATTATGGATGCATTTATTGGCATGTCGAATGTGAAGAACAAATGCTTTCAAAATGTATTTTGGAATCACCCTACATTCATTCAAATACAGGTTATTATCAACGAAAAGTTTAAAAAAGAAAATTGTGGGGGAGAGCAATAAAATGTGAAAAGTTGATAATGTCATAAAGCTACGGAAATATAGGTTATTTGCATATAACTAAAAAATTTTAGGAGGAACCTTTCAAGATATATAAATACTATATCATACATTCATTTAACAACTTGAACTTTTGGAACAGTTGGAGTTCAAATTTTTCTAGACACGTTATTTGCTTCGTTGTTAAATATTTCAATGGTTAGTCTTATGCCAAATTTCAGCTTTTAGAACAGTTATTGGTAATTTTATAAAATTTTATATGACTCTGTTGATTCCCGTCAAGTTTTTTCAAAGATCTCCGGTCGAAATGTTGAGAAAACCTCACAATATATTTTGAAGATGATAAAATTATCCATGATTTATATCGATCGTGAATAATACAAGAGTTGTTAGTATTTTAGGTGATACCCGCGTTGAGCAAGCCTTTAATATGATCAGGGAAAAGATTCTTTTTGTCCAAGAAAGCCTATGTGGATTTCATATAACCCTGGACTTATCATGATGCGATGTCGGAGCCTATATCACTATCGTAATTGATGCGTCTTAGAAACGGTTGAATATAGCCAGCTTGGCATATGTATGATGAACTTGAGTATTGGCAAGAGCCTGATGTACTTGAATATTGGCAAAATGCGATCTTCGTCATAAGACTGGAAAACATGATATAATCAATAACTATGAATATAAGCAGAGCATTTATACCACCTACGACAACATTAAAATTTTGATATACTGGGTCACATCCCTTAACTCCTTTATTAGAAGGATAGTCAATCATGTGTGATATCTTGATTGATTGATAATCCTCGAGAATGCAAGGTATTTTCCTTTGCTAAAGCACTCAAATTGTGGAATTCGAGATTTGATTGTATGGGTGACCAAATCTACGATGCTTCTAATTGATCAACCTCAACGACTACTACCCTAGTCTTCTCAAGAATTGTCCGGCGGCTAGTTTGGAAATTGAACCTTTTGAAGATCATCCAACAAGAAGTTTGGATGCTAAGGAATTTATAAGAAGACCAAGGCGCCAAAGAGAGATATAAGAAAAAAGAAAGAGTTTATAATACCAAATCTCAAGAGAGCTTCATACACTTTCATTTATCTTTAGAGAGCTTTCATATTGTAAACTTTGAGAAGTGTTGATAGAAAGATAGTTTGTGCTTAGGTTTGAGATTGTGAGATCTATTAGCTTGAGTATAAGCAACACCAGGTTCGAGAAGAAGTGCTTGGAGTAAAAGCAGCAACTACTATTGTAATTTCTCATTTATTGCTAATGGAATCTAGCTAGTAGACTGTTATCATGAGAGAGCGCACTAGGCTTACATCAAGCCGAACCATTATAAGTTCTGTGTGGATTGTTGTCTATCTTCTTGCTCACATTTGTTTACTTGTTTGATAGAAGCACCGTACTACTTGATATGACCGAACTTGATTGTATCAACACTCTATTTTTCCCGATCTCGCTAATATCAAGCTTATTAGCCACTAGTTTCTTCAAGATTACAAACATCAAGGCTATTTATAGGTTTATTATCGAATATTCATTTTCATCAAGACCCTCACTTTCGTATGGAATAACAAGTAGCCTTCCGATATTAATAATGTTGAAGGAAGTAGTGGTGATTTTTGGAACCTTTTGGGCGAATTTGAGGTTAGAGTGGAAGTTCGGAAATTTTTTAGATATAAAAAGGTCGGGGCAGAATTGAAATTAAGCCTAAAATTGGAGGTCTTTTAGTAAATTAGCCTCTATTCAATCCACAACTGTCGGGCATCAATACTGTCACATGTGGACCACAAAAGAATAAGAACCTTGGGCTGTGGTTAGTGGGCTTGGCAGTTGGAGGGCCACCCACAAATTCATTTTTTAAACAAGACAGCCCAAGGCCCATTGGAATCTAAAACATCCCTGTCAACATGTTTTTAAGATGGTTTTTAGAGCATCTTCTCTTCTAACAACAAATTGTCGTACATTTTGAACAAAAATTAATCTACTTGAGAAGTTTTTATTCAAAGAAGAAGGTACTACTCTCTCGGTTTCCTTCATAGTTTTGGCTCATTCACAAAGTATATCTCTCTTTCCAGTCCTTCACGAGCGCACATGAAAACTATCTTGAACGGATGGTTCCGGTTATAACTCTCTCTCTTCAAACGTTTCCGACTTAGATAATCGAGTAGACCTGATCACGGATCTGGCCATTTGCGAGCTTTGCCTGGCATTGGTTGACGGCCTTGGAAAACGACATGTAGTAATGAGACTTTAAGCGGGCCTGGGCAACAAATCGAGGCTAGGCAGCAAGTTGAGCCTATGCTCGGGGTCTCGGCTGGCCTGGATCCGCCTAATGATCCAAGCCACTCAACGAGCATCATTAAGTCGAAAATCTATCGCATGGGAGAGGGGGGACTCATTTGGATCCGGATTCAAGAATCGAGTGTCATCTCATCTCGTTAGCAATGTGCGTCCACACGTACGGGATCGATACAAAAATTCAGGAAAAATATTTAAAAAATAATCATAAACTTATTGTATCAGTACTAATTCGGTCATAAATCTTTCAATTTGATCAATTTAGTCCTAAGCCATCTACATTTTCTTCAATTCAGTTCATTTGACTAGTTTCGAAAGGAAATCGCTAACATAGACGCCGGTTGTCCTACGTGACACGATCGGTGCTTGCGTGGACAAATGTTATAATTTTTGGTTATTTTTCATGAATTTTTTTATTTATTTTCTTTTCTTTTGATTTGGCCAGCGAGAGTGCCAAGGGCTCAACCCTTCTAGCCGATCGAGGGATGCCTTTGCTCGCGGCCGTGGATGGCCTAGGCGAGGGCCGTGACCATGGTTGGCCAAAATGAAAGAAAATAAAATAGATAAAATAAAAATTCAGAAAAATATTAAAGATTTGTAAAATTTGTACAAATAGCTGAATGAATTGAATTGGCGATAAATGCAAAAGGTTTAGGATTAAAGTGGTCTAATTAAAAAGTTGAGGACTAAATTGATATTAACGCAATAGGTCTATGACTTTTTTTATACTCTCCTGCAAAATTCAAATTAACCTTTACACGTTTCCCTTTCAACCCTAGCCGCCGGTCTCCTCTTCTCCTATCCCTCTCATCTCCGCACAACTTCCTTTTTGTGTCTCCATGGAGGGGAGAGCGACTTCTTTTCAGTGTCCCCATGGACGGGAGAGTTTGAGCTAAACCTCTCCCTTCCCTTCCTTCTTTCTTAACTAATTCACTTCTTTATTTCTTTTGCTTGCTTTCTCCCGTTTGTGGAGCCTTTTTCTGCCGATCTAGTTTAGATTTAAAAGCTTCTCTCTCCCATTTTCGAAAGTCTATTTTTTATCCCGATCTAGTTTATATTTAGGGCTTTTTACGTGTATATTTTTGAGATTTCACTTCTCTAAGATTTCGTTAGTGTACAAGTTCGAGTTTCGAAAAAGATCAAAAGGGCTTCGGGAGGATTTCGCTCTCTTTGTCAAATCTTTACTCGTTCAACCTTTTCATGTTACATGGCGATGTTACTAGGGACCCCGTGCTTAGGCGCTCACAATCGAAAGGTAAAGTCGTAGTAACGAGATGAAGATTTCGACGTGTCTTATTAAAGACGGATTCGATAATCGACTGCCGATCGATTTGAAGGAGTCATAAATTCGCTTCTTTGAGCGTCTGACCCATATCATTATTATTATGATTCATCTTGTAATATGTTTATTTTGAAATTATATGGGATTTATCTAGTTTGCAGAGTCGGACTGCGTTGTTTTTGTCTTTTTTTTGTGGCAAAAATGAATGAAACGGTTATTTTGATTATAAAAAAAAAAAAAGAAGAAGAATTGATCGTAAGTAACTCTTTTTATTTTAGAGACACGAGATGACTGCGAAATGAGCTAGGCGACACCTGTGAACGGTCCCAAAACACGTGAGCCCGATGTCAGAGCCAGAGGGTGCCACCCAAATCCCACCCACTAAACCCACGTGTGCGGGTCGTAGATTTCATCGAGAGCTCGAGAGACACCCGAAAGACATCGAGAGAATGAGAGAGACAAACTGTTGCGGGCACTGTCCCCATCCTCCCGCAGTTGCATTGCATGTCTTCAAGGGCAATTTCCGACAGTGACACTGCCCGGACATCGCAAACCCACCCGCCCACCCCCCAACAGGTTTCTTCATTTATGCAGCTGTATATAATAATAATCACTGGAAAATAGAAGGACATAATTCAAAAAAAAAAAATTTGAAGGAATTGAATGAAAGATGGCTACTTTTTGAGTAGAGGAGAGATCCAGCTTCGATCCTATATGGAAAGCATCTTAGGTCTGCGCATGCAAATCGTTATGTAAATGTCAAGTTGTTTTAAAATAGGCAGTGCCCTTTAAACCTCCAAAAAGAGAGAAAAAAAAAGAATAAAGCATTGAAACCCATAAATGTTATTGGTTCCAATCGCTTGATAAGCAAGCACTCGGACACTTGTCATCATTAACTCGACAAAAATCAAGGGATTAATTGAGCGGCCAAGTGTTTGGTTCGGACGGGTCGCGAATCTTGTACGTAGTTACGCCATTAGCATCATTCATTCGGAGCGATGTTCAGAGCCGCTTCCGTCAGTGCGAAGATTCAAGGAACCACAAAAAAGATTGGTCCAGTCAAATTTCTTGTTTCCTCCTCACGTTTGGACAAGACGCACGTTAATATCACCATCCTCGCTCTCCAATTTCTCGTCCTAACCCCAGGACAAAAGGCAAAGAACCCTAACCTTGAGGGGGACCTCAAAGCCAGACAATGGTGTCTCCATTTTCAACTAGCCAATTCATCTGGACAAAAAGCCACCCCACTCCCTTCCCCTAGAATTCAGCGTCACGCCTTGAGAATAGCCCCGACCAAACTTCCATGAGTGGTTGAGCTCCTCTCCTAGACTTTTGAAGTTCACCCCCGTTTTCCTGAACTGTCTGAAATTCCTATGTGCTCTCTCGCTCATGCTCATCAAAGCCCCTGCCAATTCGTGGCCCCTGTTGAGCACACAAGGAGTTAAGCATCTTTGCCAAAACCATTGACTATATGTAGCACCAAAAGGTTAGGCCAAATCCAATTAAATTCTCAGGGTCCCCGTGGTCCTGAATCCCTGACCCTTGTGCATGCATGCGCTTCCTCCCTAGCAAGCAGCCGATATAGGCTAGGATTGGGACTCGTCGGGTAGGCGCTTGTAGGGCTTGTTCGAATATCCAACGGCAACTCCGGGTGGCTCGTGCGTGGGCGCTGGTCCATACCCCTCGTGGGCTTGTTTGAGTACCGTCACCGATCAATTGCCGACTCGAGATTCTCTCCACTTGAACAGCGAAACTGACCGCGCGCACGCGTGTCGTCTTCCAGATAACGACGGATCATCTCTCAAAGGGGAATAACACTCCGAAATTTAATAGATGGGAGAGCATGCAGATTTTTTTTTAGTTGTTGTTGTTTTATTCCTATGAGCATTGGATGGAAATATGAGCAAAGCAAGGGACATAACTAGGGAGCATGAACCCTTCATTTGATTTTTCTTCTCTACGTTGTATTGGCAATTTTGAAGGTTGTGGGCAACAATATTCGTTGTCGGTCGAAGTGTCCAAATCTTCCTCCTCCTCCTCCTAACTCAAGTGGGACAACTCTTTATTGTTCCTCCAGATTCTGTCGGCTCAATTTATATATAAAAAAAAACATACCAGTATTGTTTCTTGAGTTTCCATTCTATGTAGACTCTACATAGGATAGAAACAAATAAATAATATTTGTTTTTTTTTTGTCCTTGGCTTAAAATAGTATCCACTTGGAAACTCTCAAGTACCGTTTCTTTCATAGAGGACACACGCCAATTAGTTATCCATTTGTATATTCAGTCCTCCTAATCTTGACGACAACATGGCATCTAGGAATTAAAAAAGGCTTATGTTTTGTCCATACACGTCTTGTTAAATATTTTCAAGATACCGTCAATAGACATGTGGCCATGCCGTTGGAATTGGGGGTGGAAACACTAGTATTATACGAGGGATTCGACTCCCGAGCTCTCCAAAGAAACAAAAAAAAAAAAATAGGGAGAGGCGTTAATAGATACTCTATACATACATAAATTATGTATATATATATATATATATAGTGTAAGTTTTAATTGTGGGGTCATTATTTAGTAATCATTTGGAGCTTAGATATTCCTCGTGGATGGGTAAATTACGTCATAATGTAATGCTGATTGCTAATGACGCCTTCGAGAACAAAGAGAAAGAAGCCCTTTCTCTAATCTTTTGTTACAAGTGGGTTGGACCCACCTCAATACTAGGTTAGCATACGAAAATGAAGATTAATTTAATATGAGATAAGGAAAGGGACTGGAGAAGAATGAGCACCCAAATGGGAAGTATCGTTTCACTTTAGACATATGTAGCTTGCTTTTGGGACAGAAAATTGAATGAAGGACGTGCCTTGCACACAAGAACCAATGTCGTGGATCGGCATTGGGGAGATTGTCCACTTTAGATGCTGGCTTGTAGCTTTTGTGGTTTCATCTCGAAGTGGGGGAGGATTATGATTTCATCGTTGCTTGGCTGAAAAGGACGAGTGGCTTATGCTAAACCACTTGACTTTAGGGCGAGGGCGATCCTAAAGTTACTTAGTCGAGGAAATGAAAGGAAAATGACTCCCATGTGTTGTTTTGTCAAACACGAGGAAAGAACCGATTAGGTGAAGGTATGTAACATACATACATACATATACATATACATATAAAAATGAAGAAGAACGCATATGGGAAAAATGAAATTTCTGAAATGGAACAGTTAGAACGGAAACTTAGGGCGTGCTTGTTTCGGGAAAAATGTCATGATAAAAATAAAGTACTTTCAAAGAATTCATTCTTCAAGAAAATGTTTTCACCTTTTCGGGTTAGGGTATTCATTTTCGGGTAAAAAAATTCTTTCACTGAAACAAACACACCTAGCTCTTATAGTATTTTGGGAAAAAAAGAATTTAACTCACAAAAAAAAAATTAAACTGATCTGGGATAGAGGGCTTATATAGATAAAATAACAAACAACACGTCAATAAGGGACCCGAGATAACTTTGCCATTGAACAAATGAAAATTAAAAATTACGCAAAAGTTCCGTACGATTTGATAAAATCTGCTTACACGAAAGAGAAAGGATTGTATTGACAAAGTCCTCGGGGGATCTCGATTGCGGAACAGGTCAATCGAAGCAGTTTCTTCTTAAAAGATCAAGAGACATCATTGACCAAGAAAGAATCGGCGAATGATAGTTTTTTTGTAGCTAAACGTACCCTGATTTCTCCTATTTTAGTATGATAAATTGAGTCGAGCAATTAAGTCGCCAGCTGCAACGACTATGGTTAGCAAAGCATCGTTCGGAATCAAGGATCTCTTCCTCGCCATGTTCGACACTGGAAGGAAGTGAGCAGGACTTTGCTGCTGCTGCGGCTGCACCTCATTAACAGAACCTGAGCCCGAAGTGTGTACTGATGTTCGAGAGAGGAGAGAGAGAGAGAGAGAGAAAGTGGGTCGGCAAAAAGTGGGGCAGCGAAACGGACAGATGAACCCTTTGTTTCAACAGCCTGTCGGGCAACCCGCCCAACCCGGGCTCTATTCTCAATCTCCTGTCTCTTCCCCCTCCCTACCAAACACTGCCTTGATTCCCTTCTCTACTCTCTCTCTCTCTCTCTCTTCTCTCTCTATATAAACACCAGACAAGCCAAACCGCATCGTGCCCAGAAACAGTACCGATCGCACCGAGAAACAGAAAGAAAGAAAGATTCAGCCGTCTGTCTCATAAGACACCCAGAGAGATCCGCTTATTTTTTTATTTTTTATTTGGGGGTTCTTTTGTTGGGTTGTTGTTGTTGTTGGCTGGTCCTGATGGAGCTCCGACTGGGTCTCGCCCTCCCCAGCAGCGACGGCCACGTGCGAGCCCAGCAGCCACAACAGCAGCAGCAGCGGTGTCGTCACGGGCTCGACTTGGACCTCAACGTGAACGGGTTCGGCCACGGCGGCGACGAGACCATGGTGGAGGCCGTGGGATCGAACCGGTTCGATCCCGGGTCGAGCCTCGAGGAAGAGGAGTGCGAGTACGAGCGAGGGGATTGCGAAAGGAGCGTGCCCCGGACGCTTCCCCTCCTGTTCGGGACTCAGAACCACGAGGATGAAGAAGCCGACGACGACGGCGAGCGCCATCGCCACTTTTCCGGCAACAAGTGCGTTCTCTCTCTGTCTCTCTCTGTCTCTCTCTCTCGCTCACACATCTAAAAGCAAATGAAGATTGAAGAATGCGAATTGATGCTAAAAAATGGGTCTTGGCGCATGTTGCAGGGAGTCCACGTACCTGAAGGTGACAATGGAAGGCGTAGGGATCGGGAGGAAGATCGATCTCAGCCTCCATCGCTCTCTCCACTCCCTCATGTACACCCTCACCAACATGTTTGGCTTGTGTAAGCTTTCGCAACATTTCTATCTAAACATCTCCATTTCTCTTCGCGAGTTCAACCGCAAAAATTACAAGAAAAAGAAAGAACGATAAGCCAAAAATGAATCATCGATTTTGCCGACCTCTCCCGTGAAACAGGCTATGAAGAATCCGAAAACCTGAAGCTCACTTACCAGGACAGGGATGGAGATTGGGTGCTCGCCGAGAACGTGACCTGGAGGTGCGTCATGTCTCGTGTTACCTCGCCCCATAGTAGTCACATAATTTTGAATACTAGACATGATCATCAACCCGACGGCTCGGATCGGGAAATCGAAAATGGGCCTGGCTCGAGCGACAAGTTCGGCTCGACGTCGGGGTCGGGGTCTAGCTCTTTCTTTTTGGTCACGGAGTCTAGTCTCTTGCGTGCCCAAGAGGTTGCTCGTCCATCTTTTAAAGCAAAATCTAGGTGATGAAGGTCTTTCTGGCGCATGATTTAAAAGCGCCCAACCTAACACGGTGGGGGAGGAGCTCATCAAGATGAGCATACAGACAGAGTAAAGCTTTCCAGATGGGCTCTGGCATTGCTTTTGGGCCCAGAAATTTGATCACATTGAAGGTGGGAAAAACACTAAAAATGGGGAAATTTCGTAGAATCCTAAGTTGAAAAGCCTCTGGACATGACCCACAGAGGAAGGTTAGGTAACGAAATTGACGTAGCAAACTAGATTCATCATCATTCAACCTGCTTCAAAATACCCATGGTTATCCAACTTGGGCCCATGTTGTTAGGCACTAATCAGTGTGGAATTAGAAGCTAATGCATGGTTTGTGAATGGTTTCTTCGTTTTGCAGGTGCTTTGTGCGGTCTGCTCAGCGTTTGAAGCTACTAAGGATGAGTGGTTGACCGAGACCGTAGTGGTTGGAGATGGGCAAAAAATTTTGGCGCCTTTGTATAGTTTGTCCATGAGAGGAGAAGAGCCTATTGAGCGCGTATAGACATGGATCTTGTTGTCTACTTGCTTCAAATTAGATGCAAAAATGATCATATTGGAATTTTATGGTATTTGAATTGCGGAAACATTTAGCTAAAGTCTCGGTCAGGATGCGATCGCCATTTGATTGGTTTTTAGTAGCATAGTATGATCCGAGATGCAGCGCGTGTACGAAGGTATTAGTCGATTCGTGAGAAAAACAAAGATGGCATTCCGAGGATGGGAAGGGTTAGTAATCCCAAAACGCCCTTTTGGTATCACAGTTTTTCAATTAAAGCTCCGTTTGTTTCTCGAAAAATAAACTAGTCTAGGAAAATATTTTTCCATCATGAAAAAAATTCCTTCAAAAGTAGGGAAAATAATTTCCTCTTTTGATAAGATGGCATATTTTCCCTCACCTTTGCTCCCTCAATTCCTTTACATTCATTTTCTCTTATACTAGTCTTTATTTTGCTTTTTTTTTTCTTTCTTTTCTTTCTTTTTTCTTTTCTCCTCCTTCCTCCTTCTCCCTCCGCCGACCTCCACCTTGGCGAACTCGTCTGTGGCCAGTCACCGGCCGTAGCCGTGGCCAACGACCGGCCGAAACCAAAAGGAGAAGAAAAATAAAAAAAGTAAAAAAGAAAAGACAAAAATGATGAAGATTAAAATAATTTGAAAGGATCCGATTTTCCATACAAACAACGAAAAACATTTTTCAGGCTTATTTGAAATTTCAGAGAGAAGCCAAAAAATATTTTTATTTTCCTGAAAAATAACCTTTCGAGAAATATTTTTCGAAAACGTCACATTTTTTCACGAAACGAACGGAGCTTAAATAATTGAACATGATTATTAAGATGATTGCCTAAATTCCTCGACACAAATTTCGCCTTGTCGAAAACGCAACGAGGCGAAAACATCAAGTCACTCTGAGCCTGACTTGACTCCATGTGTCATGTGTGCTTCTGTTGTATTTCACAACATGTACGATGGGTGGCAAATTTTGCACTGAGTGTCATTAGTATGCATGTGCAGTCGACTATATGTCGGGGTAATCCGACAATGCATCAACATTATTTTGAAAATGACAAAGTCGTGTGTTATTATTTGGCTATTCCATTTAAGTACGTCATCCTTGCACCCTTATAAATGTACAAGGTTTTTGAATGTCTAAACTAGTTTTCAAACGAGAAATTTTTGGAACCTTCTATTGGAAAAACATAACATGCGCAGAGCAGCTCACCACATTAGGTCCACCAGGATTATATTCCCTCAGTATTGGGACCTAGGAGTTGGCTTACGTGAACGATATTTATAATACATATATAAACAATGATCCAGATAGCCAATAAGTCTTCTAAATTTTATTTAAGCAGCACAATATTTTCTATCTAAATATCTTTGAACGAAGGTGTATCTTTAAAAGTAAATGTTGTGCGAAGCCGAGCATCTTCCATTTGTTGGGATAAAGGTTTTCCTCTCCAGGGGCCTTGTGTAGTAAACCCCCTACGGGCGGTCGTCCGTCATCGTAAAGAAGTCCCCATGAAGCTTTCGGGAAGAAGGCAGTCTTGTGTGTAATTAAAGCATTTCCGGTCGAACCTGCCCAGCCCAACTAAGAAGAAGCAGACCTTATAGACACATCTTTTTCCTTTTGGGAGAGTAGTCCGATTAGTGGGTACCTCGTAGGACCTCGACCTGCCTACTCAGGTCTTGTATGGATATGTAGGAAAGGGTGATCCTTGGTGTGTATAAAGGTTGCGTTTGTTCGTGAGAATGGATTTCTCGTCAAGTAAGTTTGAGGGGTGCAGAGACACTCGCGCGTATAGCGTTGGATTGATGATTAGTTTTGTGCAAAGTAACTTTAAAGTCAAAAGAAGAGAGAGACTCAGCAACCTGAGGACAGGATACTTCCCTTGCTTCGACGGCGACCATAGGCAAGCATCGGCTGGGGACCGTCGGCCAGTCAAGCATCGATCGGTGACCCCCATTGCAACAGAGCTCGGGCAAGGCAAACAGAGATCAGCGAGGCCTGACCATCGCAACAGATCTCATGCAAGCAGACATGCAAAGCCCAACCGTCGTCACAGAGCTCATCGAAGCTCAAGCAAAGCCCGTTTGTCAAGGTTGCCACAGCAATCGAGGGCGGCAGAGGTCAAGCAACCTCATCTCGCGTGACCTCAAGCGAATGATGTCGAGCTTGTGAGACCTCGAACTTTCCAGCCCCAAATTTCGACGGTCAGGCTTCCAAATCTGGCCCTTCGATGGTTGGGGCGACTCTAGGCGAGGGCCGCCGAGGTCGCATGACCCCAGGTGTAGCGACTCTGAGGTCGCGCGACCTTAGGCGAGCTAGATCTGGTCTCCAGCCTCGTGTGAACCAGGCGGTAAGTCTGTACTTCGATGTCAGTGCAATCCAAGCGATGGTAGCCAAGGCCGCGCGACTCCAGGCAACGCGGCATCCTAGACGACCCCTCCCCAGCATCCAACCAGGTCATCCACCTCCGCAAACTCCAAGTCTGCGGAGAGAAGATAACTAGTCGTGAGGGCAAAATCAAAATAAGAAATTATTAGTGGGGATAATTTGGGAAGAATCTTTGTTTATATTGGGACCTTCCTTTCGAACAGACTGAAAGCCTGGGTCCCCAACTTCCATGGGCTTTCAGCTTTGTCAATGTTGTATTTCTCCAAAGTGGCCCATAATTTTTTGCCAAACACCTTAATTTTTTTCCAAGGGGCTCTAAAGTCCCTTGAGAAAGTAGAACTGCCTAGAGAAATCCTAAAAGATGCGTGTGACCATCAAGATTTAGATTGAGATAGGATAGGATAAGGTCGGATTGGAAATCCTCCAAATATTTACCAAAATTACCAAAAAGTATTAAACCTATTATAATTATACCAATTCAGTCATAAACCTTTTTTTTTTTGTTAATTGAGTTCTAAAGCTTTTAAATTTGTACCAATTCAGTCCATGTGGTCTGTCGGCGTTGATGTGGACAATTTTTAAAAATATTTTTTTATTTTTATTTTTTTTCTTTTCTCTTTTTTTTCTCTTTTTCCTCGCGTGGGCGGCGAGTTATGGTCGACGAGGGTCACCCGAGCTCGCCGGTCACTAGGCAAGGCCATTAGGGTCATAGGCAAGGCGGCCCAGGCTGCGGTTAGCGAGACTAGCCTTGCCAAGAACTTGCCAATAGTAGGTGAAGGAAACCATGCCCTCGTCGAAGGCAGGCAAGGTAGCGAGGTGGCCTTGCCCATGGCCGTGAAGCCCTCGCCGGCCGCCATCGAGATCCGCTGAACCTCACCTGTGACAAGGGGAAAGAAAAAAAGAAAAAAGAAAAAAAAAAAAGAAAAGAAAAGAATAAGTAAAAAAAATAAAATATTATTATAAATTGTCTACATAGGCGCCGACCGATCATTTGGACTGAATTGGTACAAATATAAAAAGATTTAAACTCAATTGGCTAAAAAAAAGGGGTTTATGATGGAATTAGCACAATTGTAATATGTATCAGATTTTTTGGTAATTTTTTCCAAATTATTCTCCGAATCATAGAAAATCTTGTCTTGTGTTTGTTGCAACCTAAGATAGGATTTAAATAATATTTGAAAATCTTAGTTGGCCAACATAATCTCCCATGGGATCTCTAGATCCTACCGCTTAAGCTCCCTTACCAGCCTTGTCAAACCCACTCTTTTTAGCTCCCTTCCTTCGTCCCCTTCACTACCGACTTCGCCAAATCCACTGTGATCTCCACCTCCATGCCGTAGTCCTCGTTCAGCTACACCGCGTCGAAGGCGATCTGGATACCGATGAAGACGAGTCTTGGGTGGCCGAGAGCATCACAGAGCGACAAGGGAGGCAGCGGGCACGATCAATATGGTAGACGAGGCAGCCACGACGGATGTAGAGGTGAAGGGTGCGACGGGTTGGCAAATGCTGCATGCAAAGCTCGAGCGCCACCTGACATTGAAGCCGACGACCTAGGGGCAGTGACAGGCAAAGAGGAGGTGGACGGGGTTCCACAAATGGACAGCACTGGGGCCGTGAGTGATGAGGGCGGACACGCCTCTGTGAACGATAAACCCAAGGATCCAGCGCACTCACGAGGGGATTCTAAGTTCTTCGATGGTGATAGCCACGTGATGTATAACTTCTCGTTTTCACCCTCAGTTGTGGGAACACGGCCGGCTTGGTAGTGGTTGGAGGCAACGAAAATCGCACTATGGTCGAAAGTGACAACGACTGGGCGTAGTGGTGGTGGTCCTCGCACGGTGGCCAGCAAAGTAGTAATATCCTTATGGTCTCTGCATCGCTCCATTGTTAAAAGATATTGGAGTTTGTTAAGCAGTAATATCCTAAAGGGCAAGACTAGGCTGCACGCTGCACAGTGCGGCCCCTCGGTCGCTGTATAGATCTGCGAGGGCCAACTGCCGAGCTGCGGTGAGCAACCCCCGGGCTCCGCCCTTGCCGAGGTCGCACAAACCGGCCCCCTGATGGTGGCGAATCTTATCGGCTATTGCATATACCTTCAGCAAATATTATATGCTTTCAGTAATCAATCTTTCAAGGCCTCTTGACTCCCCGTTAAAGTTTTAAAAACTTACTTTTTCATCTCCTTCACCTCTTTTAAGCTGAAACACGAGTATCATTCCCTTTCGCGATAGCTATTCAAAAACCTTATTTAAAGATTAAATGGGTTTTCGCATATTTGTTTTTCGTGAAAAAATTATCGATTGAAGTGGAGAATTCTTTTAAACAAAGTACCGGATCAACTATTTAACCAAATGATATTCAGAGTATGTCGGCATATGTGGCTATTCTGACACGATAGCCTGAGTTTGAAAAGAACTTTGAAATGTGCAGATCGGCTCTCATGGGGAATATGTGTACTTATCTCTCAGACTTAGCCCCTTGCATGGAGAGACCACTGGCTAAAGCACAAAGAGAGAAAAAAAAAATCAATTTCCACATAAAAAAATCAACTGCCCACTGCAAGGACTTTGATGTTTATCTTTGAGAAACAAATAAAAATGGTTTCGACGGGGAAAAAAATGAGGACATGGTAGTAGAAGTCATTATAGCTACTAGCCTATTGCACATGTTAGCCTTTGGAACTTCTGATGAGGACTCTTAGAGCTGCTTCGCAACGATTTTGATTTTCTAATTTTATTTTTTAAAACAAAAAGGATGAGAAATATTTTTGAAAACGTAAATAATTCCGATTTTGATTATAGTTTTGAAGCAAAAATATTAATAAAAATAATAAAAAATATTTCTAAAAAAATCATTTTTCAATATATATATATATATATATATATATTGCGTTTTGAATGCAGAGATTAAATATGCTAAGAACACATATAATCAATATCCCTATTTAAGTTCTATACTATAATTGACCTATTCATTGTAGCCACATTCAACAACATATCATTTTACCACACTAAAACTACTTGTGAAAGCTTAAAATCTATTTGGACAAGTGAGGATTAAAAGGTAACTAACAAAATTAATCTGAAATTACACACTAACCAACACGGTCTCTCTTTTTTCAAGTTTAAAATAACTTATTATGATAGGAAAATTAGACGGAATAGCACGAAAAAAAAAATGTTATATGCAATGTGTAACATGTTATGTATGAATTAATCTTCAATTAATTTCAAATATATGATGAAATTTCACAAAGTAGCTACATATTTATTTAACTTAAATGACAAAAATTGGAAAGAGAAATTGTTCCCGGGAACAGAATTTCTGTGTAGTTATCAAACACGTTGACTCGTTTTGATTCTCTAAAACTCAACCAGAGAACATGATTAAAAAAAATCAATTTTAATCGGGTAGAGCGCGCCCCGATAATTGCGTCGTTGTGCCTCGAGCCGTGAGGGCTCTCACCACATGGATAGTTTAATGTGCTCATTAGCGCCTGACTCTTCGGATCAGAATCGTTGCCGTGCTATCTAAGAATTAGATAGCAAGCACGTTCTGGCGCCACCTCTTTAAATAATGTAAAACAGGAGTGAAACAATGAGACGAAACAAAGGAAGAGGCCCCCACAAAAATAGGAAAAGAAAAGGAGCTGGGGTTTCGACCAAAACAAAAGAAGAGCTGGGGAAAATGAAATGGGCCGAGACTATCTAATTCTTTATCTTCCGCTACATAATATATAACGGATCATTTATCTCCCATGGAAGATTCTTTGATTCTCTTGTAAATAGTTAGTCATTGATTTTTTATTTTTATAGATGAATTTTTTGTCGACGGGTTTTGATTTTCTGAGACAATTAGGGGATCACTAGAGAAGATGGAGGATTTGTTCTAGAATAGTGAAAATTACGGATCATCGAGACGGTATTAATGTTACGTGTAAAATCAGCGTCTTGAAAATCGAAAATTTTCTCTATAAAGTGTGAATTAATTGAAAAGCATTAGAGGGATTTAGACAAAACGATTTGATGCTCGCGGACATAGAAAGGTATATGCGTGCTCCCTCCAATGCCGGCCCAAAGCCCGGCCAAGGACGGGTCGGCATTCAGGTCAACCCAGATCCGGAAAATATGCATGTCATTTGTTAAATGGGTCAAAATAAGATCAGATCCCCATCTTATTCGTTTAATTCAGGTTGACTCTTTTTTTTTTTTTTGTCATATTGTTTAAAGCATGCATTGCATGCTGAGCTTTGTAGCACGGACACATCTTTAGAGGAAATTTTCGTGTGTCGTATCCGACACGTCCGGACACTTGGTCAATGCGTGTCCGGGCATCAACACCTGGGTCAAACTCACGGACACGTGTGGGACTCGCGTGGGACTCGCGTGTTCGGAGTTAAAAGGGTCAAATTCAAAAAGTCCAAAATGTGACCTAATTTTCGATCTCCCCAATTTGTCTTTGCTCGGCTTGCTCTTGTTGTCACGCGTCTCCTATGACACCGAGTCCTCTCTATCTCACGTCTATCTCTCGATGCTCTCCTCTGTCGCCTCGCCTCTCCTCAACACCGCTCTTCGCCTTGTGGCCGCCGGCCTCGCCTCAGGCCCTAAGCTCGCCTCCTCGCTCTCCTCGCCTCGTCTTGCCACCTCGGCTCGCCTCATCTCCTTAGCTCGCCTCCTTCAAGCTCTCTCGCTCTCGCCGCTCGATTGTGGTGTTGTGGGTTTGCTCTTCTATCGTGTTGCGACATTAAATTTGAAACTTTTTGGATCCTTTCCCTTCTTTTTGAGATCCGTGTGTGACGAGCAATTTTGAGTTGAGTCGGATTTGGTGGCTGTTTTGGGATGGATATGTAGGCATTCTCTTATTCATATCTCGTTGCTTTTCCGTTCGCTGCATTGTTCGAGCTTGAGGTGAAAGCTTTTGATCCGGTGATCTTGGTTTTGTGTCGTGAATTAGCATGCAACTATTGGATCCGATTTGTTGACCCATCGATTTGGCATTTTATGCGAAATTGCAGGTTGCTTATATGAATTTGTGTACTTGTTTATGCAAAAAAAAAAAAGGATACTTCTTTTATGAATGAATTGAGAACGTTCCTTTTTTCTTTTATTGGGAATTATTCACCTTTCTAGTTAATTGGATGTCCACTGCCTGCTTTTCGTGGGCGAGAGATCTCTCAGTTACTACTAACAAAAAAAGAAAAAAGATCTCTCCATTACTTGGGTTTTTATTTGCCAAATTGCTCTTGTTGATAGGTTTTCTCTCAATTTTGGTCTGCAAAGCGACCAACTTTTGATCTGCAGAGCTCTCTAAATTGGCTGCAAATGCTTTCTTGGCCCAAAGAATCTCTTCTGTGAATGCCATGTCCTCACTTTGCGAGGTGATTGGGGCATATGTTTCTCAAGTGGCTTATGTTGTGGGTAAGGACTCGAGAATTAGTCCCAAGTTCCTTAATGCTAGTGTTAGCTCTGGAGATCTCTAATATCGTAATGTTTGGAGTTTATAAAAACGATAATTTGTTACGTGTATGTATGTATGTATGTATGTATGAACGTATGTCCCAAAGTGTTGAAATTCTCAATTTTTTTGAGAAATCACATGTCGAAATGTCGTGTCGAGTTGTGTTCCGTGTCGTGTCGATACTACATAGATACCGAGTGTTCCGAACTTTGGAGAAAACAAAGAGATTTTTATAACGCTTAGCGCACGGCGATTAAGTTAGGCGAATCGAGGCATGTGTGACACGTGTCTCAAGGATGTTCTTTTTAAAATAAAAAAAAAGTCTCTTGCGAGGCAAACGCCGTCGCCCATTGCTTCGCGGGACTCGCAACATGCAAGGCACCGAAATGGAAGAGAGAAATTACGGACAAAACATGCAAAGAGGAAACGCTTCTCGAGCTTGATGGTTTTTCATCCATTATTTTCTCCGAGGGTTGTTGGGTTTTGATGAAATAAGACCAAAGTTTACGGCCCTTGTTCGGTTTGATGACGACGAGAAAACGGTTAAACAAATGAACTGCGAAATTCGAGCATGCACTGAGTGCAAGATATGTTCATCACTTCATATCCACCGGCCGACAATGTTGATTTTCAATGGTAATATGCAGGTATAATCACGTTCAATTTCAAGTCTCTCTTAATTGACTTTCACGATTAGTTTTTCTTAACCAAGATTTTACGATCCATGTGTTTTGGGTTTTTTTTTAAAAAAAAAAAATCCAAAACACTAGAGATTTTCATAGCATCCAAATATCGACACGTGGATTCCTTCAAGAAAAAGTTATGATTTTTTCAAAATTTCGAATTATATTTTGTATTTTTGACGAGAAATAGAAAGAAAATAAATCTTTGCCTTTGCCGTACCTCGGACCAACAGCCTTTTTCTTTCCTAATGGGAAGTCCTCTGTTGTCCACGGAACAGAGAAAAACTCTCTCTGTGGTTCAAATTCCCAACGACCGACCAAAAAGAAAAAGTCAACGTCCCGAGACAAGAGCAAAGAGCAGGTGGCCAGCTCAAAGCACGTCGGCACGACAACGACGAGTCGATTTGTTTCTCTGCATCCCGATGCAGCTCGGCTCCTCGGACTGGCCAATGGTGTGCCGACACGTCAACCGGAAGTCCGCACTCTTCCCTCCCCTCCCCGCCTTGGAGTCTCCGAAAGGGACGGCCCTCATTCCGCGGCGGGATGAGGATCGGCCGCAGGGGAGCCGCACTCCCCTCGAGTCCCACCTGGGTTCTGCTCCGGTCTTCTCTCTTTCCTCGCACGTGGCTCACGTGACCCTCGCATCTTCTTCTTCGCCACCTCTCTCTCTGTCTCTCTTCTCTCTCTTCTCTCTCCCTCTCTCTCTCTCTCTCTGACGGACACATATGCGTACGCTTGTCGCCCTTTTGGGTTGTGGATATCGTCAAATGACCTCGTGCTAATCGGCATCGACATGTCCGTGATGAAGAGATTGGCGCGCGGCTCTCGTTTGCGCAGGCTTTTGTCGGAGCTCGCGGCGACTAATTAGTGGGTTCTCTTCTTCTCTGCGCTATTTTTGGTAATTTCTTCTCTCTTTTTCCCTCGCGAAGTTCTGGGAATCAAATGTTCGGTCTTTTACCCTGGACGAATGATTGTTGGTGCATGAATGGGTTTGTCGTAGGTTGTTCGACTTCATGGAAGGAGCTCGAGCGCATTTATTGCCCGTTTGCGATTGATTTTGTTGTTTTTTTTTCCCCTGGTTTTTGTCTTAGTTCATGTGTTAAAAAGATGATCTTGGACCCATTTTCAACATTCTTGGATAGTTCTGGGGCAATGTTTTTTATCATCCTCAGATTGCAGGACACGTCTGCATGTGATTTTCTCAGCGACTGCCATTTTTTTATTTTTCGAAGCTTTATGTTTCTGCTGGAAGCTCTCGCTTAGATGGTGTTCCTTGAGAATTAAGCTTTGCGCAGTAATTGACAGTGTCACCATTTATGCTACAATTGGCTCATGTCGCAGTTGGTGGGATTGATGAAAACCTCCGAGATGGTACCCATTTCTTTTTTGTGAAAAATATAGCTGTCATTTGATTTGATTGCTTCTTCTTTTTACCCCTTCTTCATTCGCATGTTCTCATTTGGGTTCTATTTTAGGTTACGTTAGGAGTTCTTGGAGGATGGGTAAATTGTCTGTGATCGTTCTTAAAGGGATTACCCTGTTTGAGGTGCATACTAGCGTCGACACAACTCAGATTTCATGTTTCTTGTTCAGGCTTACTAAGAAGCATATCTAGACTACAGTCTACAAGAGCTTTCGTTGTGTGATTTATTTGGAGAGAAACTGGGTGGCCTAAAGCCAACAGTGTGGTCGATCCCAAACCTTGGTTATTGTTGGATGAATGTCCTGTTCCCCATGAACTCCTCTTCCAAAACTGTCCGAAGTGTGTCCTAATTAGGCTGGCCCGAGCAGCTTCTCTGGGGACTAGAATTTTGAGCTCTTAGTCAATGAGAGGTCTGATTGATCGTTCTTGTCTGAGTGGATGAGCAACAAAGTGGAGCCATAAACTGCATTGTTGGCCCTTGCTAGTTTTAAGACTAGTTGCCTTTTGTATCCACTGATTATTCGTTTAAGCGTAAGTAATGATCATGTCAAAGATGTGAACTTGTCTAATGGAGAGGAAAGTTGATTTCCCAAGCCTAGTGTATTGGTTTTGACTATTAGCTGGAAAAGAACATTCTGTAACTGAGGGATGTTTCTTTGGCACTCTATCATATCTCTTCTTCATCACGCTCTAAAAGTCCAACATTTAAGTTGTTCACCTGGCAATTAACACTGATTATAAGCAGATAAAAAATCCTACTGGGATTTTTCATTATAAGTTGACTAACCATGGAACAGTGTTGGTTGAGACTGAGAATTTGTGAATTTTTACTTTAATTGTACACGCCTCTCTTCTGCAACATTTGGTCTTCGATGAGGTTATCTTTCTCTTGAATTGTCGGACTTTATGTAAGATCACAAACTGGCCAGGTAAGTCTCAGGATCAAGAGCTAAAGTGATTGCAAATTCAGTAGAGTTTCAGGTCGGTTGGAAACATTGTATTGTGCTTTGGTGAATGTATTAAAAAAGGCATTGCCTACAGCCAACTGAGATGAGAAAAAGAAAGAAAGAAACCAAAGACATTGACAGTGCGTTATGACTTGACACCATCACAAGGATCATCTCAGGTCGTAGGAGTACGGATCATTAACATCGTTTTCAGTCTTATTAGAGGGGTCTATACTATTATCTTCAAACATCATTGTGACTTCTTGCCAGATTCTCTATTGTAGTATTATTCCCTGCATAAAAGCGGGATGAAGGAGCTGCTTACGAAATGATACCCATCAAAGAATGTCATGATTGAGAAGTTTTGACAACAGCAACGTTGCAATAATGTAAAAGTCCATATTGGGTCTAGGAATACTGACTCAAGCTGATACTTAGAAAAGGCCATGCACCATAGAGGGGAAATTCTTGTTACCTTTCTGTGTTATGTGGATCAAATTTGACTAGCCTAATATTGCGCTTGTCTTCTTGACTGATTGCAAAAATATTTTGAGGCACAAACTGACTTGGTTTCTACTAATGTTATGATCCAGTGAGCTCGTAAAGCGAGATGTCATACTATAATTGGTCTGAAACCACTTGATTCTCAATGTGTAAATAGTCCACCCATATTTCCTCAATGCAAAGTATATATATGGAATTGCTGTTGTTGATGTAGCTTGGCTTGTATTTGGAAACCTCATCTCCCAGCTCCGATCTTTTCTCGTTTGTCGCGTTTAGAGTAAAGTCTATGTACTGGCCCTTTTTACTAACGACTGAACAAATTTTTTCAGGCTATCTACCGTCCCATGGAGCTTCGTCTGTTATTTTTCCGGCCCTGGGGAGTTTATTCAACCCATTCCCCAATCTCCCGTGCTGCCCAAGTATTGTAATTGACCGTACTGAAGATGTTACTGTTAGATTCTTTTCATGATCCTTCGAAGAATGGCCACACGACCCCACCGCCTCATGTCTAGACGAGCACCACCAAAGAGCCTCTTTATCCTACTTCTGATCATTGTTCCCATCTGTCTACTTGGGGTGTTCACTTATGGCCAGAAAATATCGTACTTTCTCCGTCCACTTTGGGACAATCCACCAACCCCTTTCCAACGCATACCTCACTATTATGCAGAGAATGTGTCGATGGAGCATCTGTGTCGCCTTCATGGCTGGTCCATTCTCCCCCAGCCTCGGCAGGTGTATGATGCTGTAATTTTCAGCAATGAGCTAGATATGGTCCAAATAAGGTGGCGCGAGCTCTACCCCTATGTCTCTAAATTTGTGATTCTTGAGTCTAATACCACGTTCACAGGCATTCCAAAGCCTCTATTTTTTGCTTCAAACCGTGCTCAATTTGCTTTTGCTGAAGAGAAAATTGCCTATGATACATTTTCTGGTCGAGTTGCTAATCGTGGGTCACATGAAGACCCATTTAAGCTTGAGTCCGAGCAACGGGTGGCTATGAATGGTTTACTTCGCCGATCTGGAATTTCATATGGTGACTTATTGATAATGTCCGACACTGATGAGATTCCGAGCCCACATACTTTGAAAATGTTGCAGTGGTGTGATGGGATCCCGCCTGTAATGCATCTGGAACTAAGGCATTACATGTATTCTTTCGAGTTCCCGGTGGACTACAGCAGTTGGCGAGCCACTGCTCATGTTTATGGCCCAAGGACCCATTATCGGCACTCACGCCAAACCGATCTTATATTTTCTGATGCAGGATGGCATTGCAGCTTTTGCTTCCGGAGAATCCGAGAGTTTATATTTAAGATGACTGCTTATAGCCATGCAGACCGAGTCAGAAGGAAAGATTACATGAGCTACCCGAGGATTCAAAAGCTCATTTGTCAGGGAGACAATCTTTTCGACATGCTTCCTGAAGAGTACACGTTCCAGGAGATGATCAAGAAGCTGGGTCCAATTCCCCGTTCAGCTTCTGCAGTTCACCTTCCCGCGTATGTCATAGCGAATGCAGAAAAATTCAAGTTTCTTCTTCCCGGGGGCTGCGTAAGAAGTCCAGACTGAAACCCCAGCGTTTCCTTTTTGTAGCTTTGTAGCTAGTTCAGGTCTAGTTCAGCTGGTGTTTAAGAATTGTTTCGGACAGTAACGTCGATAGCCTATTCAGATCGAGCTATGCCCGCAATTAGTCAAGAAGTGAAACAGCTGAAACCATTCGAAATGCCGTATCTTCAGCTAATAAAAGGCGCCATCTTGCTAAGGATTTCATCCCTGGCATCATATGATGCTACTGCTCTTATCTGGATCAAGTGTTTCAAATTGCTGTCGATGGCCAAAAGGTTAAAGTCTCCTGCTTTCTCCAGTCTGGAAAATAGCGTCGGATTCAAACTGCGTTAACATCTGATGATGTGCTGTGTCTATCGACACTAGCTAAAGTCTCCAGCTTTCTTCTTCTTAGATTAATAAGCATCTTGGCTTTTTGCTTTTACATGCATGGATTCCACATAAGAAGATGAAGATAAGCTAAGCTCATACTTTCATTACTTGCAATCTCTAGTCACATCCATGGAAAGGTCATGTCTTATTGTTTCCCTTTTTATCATGTCTCTTCTTTTTCTTTCTTCCCCTTTCCTATCGTGTTAGATGAATGATAGTGACATAAGAGGTGAGGAAATAGCCAAAATTTCAAAACTTTGATTGTTACGTGCTCCATGAATCGTAAGATGATTGAGATGGATGAGTAAGTTTCAAGCTGTCCTATGTTGAACTAGGTGCGGACCCATTCTTTACATGGGACCTTACCAAACATATGTGACATAATTCTAACCATATCATATGGAGAATAGATAAATAAAGAGTAGTCATCACGTATGTACAATCAAATTCTTGCATTGAGATAGCATATCAAATCGATAATCCCTCCGCTCGTATCCAAAAGGGGTTAATGAAGAATGTCGCGATCGAGGAGCATTAGAATTTCCAATTGAACTTTAATCGACAGTCTGAATCAGGATTTCCAGCAACTAAATTTAAATGAGGACAAGATATGAAACAAAACGAAGGAGGGGTCAATGACCATGGATTAAGACAGCTATTCGGACCTACAGAGAGCGTTCAGTTCGAGGACTGTGAGAGCACTCGGTCGAAAGGCCGTGTTGGCATGATTAACGGAGTTTAAGAGTAGATGTTAATCGCAAAACCGAAGGATGATCGATTCCTACGCGGATCGCAGCAACGAAACAAGATCTGGATTTAGGGACAGATGATGCTATCATTCTGAAACCAATGAAGCATATAACCCAGAAACTACAGCCACTTGAAACAGCTAACAAATCCTTACCTTGGAGAATGCTGGGAGGGTGCTTGAATGGTCCCGAGTCCTCTCTGTCGCGTACATGCACAATTTTCCTTCGAATGGAGAACGTGGTCGTACGTGAAAATATGTGCCCTCGTCGATGCTTCGGTCCGTGTTCTTCGCCAAGAACGAAAGCCCGGCGGTAGAGCCAAGGACGGAGGAAGCTTGATGAACGACAGTGCTCACGGACAATGGTGGTCGCGGGCGGATGATGGGGGTCGCGGGCGGACGATGGCGATGCTCGGGGGACGCTTTGGACCGCCATTAGAATGCCGAAGAGAGAGAGAGAGAGAGAGAGAGAGAGAGAGAACCGCAGCGCAGGAGACAGGGAGCTTGAGTTCGATATGCGAGGAAATAAACTTTCTTCCGGTTTACTCATGGTTCCCTCTCGATTTCCAATATCTCATCTCCGCATTTACGTCTGCAGAGCTCCCCCTTTCCTTTCTGGGATCCTCTGCAGGAAGATTCGCCATGAATGTCTCCATGCAATAATGGGAAGAATCCCGCGAATGATCGAACTTTGCCAAACGTACGGCCTCCCGTCCGTTCTCCGTCTCCGGCCATGTCCATCTGCGGCCGAGCTCGCAGGGGTTCGATCTTGAAAATTCATATGAGATTAGGGCATCCGTCTCCTTAAATCCCCGCGGCACTTCCGGGGGCAAATCTCAAGTCAGATTTATGGCTGGACAGACTTAAAAACAACTTATGTGCCCCTACACTTGTTAAATGAAATTGCAAATACGAACAATGCCAATGATATTTTTGTTTAAGGATCGAGGTCGACTCTTAATTTCCTACGTGATGTATGGATAAAATGAGGTAGCCAAAATTTTAGGTGTTGTCGATGATAATGATGATTATGAGTGATATAAGTTGTTTCGGAGAATGAATTGAAAATCTTGCCCTCGGGACAAAAAAGAAAACAATGTTCTTTTCAAGAGGTCGTCTTAAACCAAAAAAAAAAAAAAAATGTTCTTTCAACCGATGACTCCAGGATGCACGTAAACCGTTCGTCCTCGTTATTGCTTAAGGTTCAGCTTGACGGTTGCGGATTCCTACGAGCGAGAGGTGTGGTGATTCGAGCTCAAAATCAAGCGCATCTAAGACTCGTAGCTTGCCTGTCGGTTCGCCGCGTTTAACCGAACCCTAATTGTAATTATGCTGTAGTGTGAAATGTGGCTCTATCACATGTTCGATAATTCATGTCTTAAAGCTGGGGTACCCGCGGAACTGAGCGAACCAATTTTAAAAGTTATGGCAACTCTAGAAGGGATACAGTTATAATATGTTTGCCAAAAACCTTATAAATGCTCATTTCACGGTCGAAGTTGTTGCGGAAAAACTTTATTAAAAAGTGGCCGAACCAAATTGGCCAGTCTTCGATCAAAAAACAAAACAAAAACTAAGTCAACTTCTTTAGAAACGCTCAAGAAATTAAAAGGACACATATTTTAGGGCACGCATGGCAATACTTCACCGTAGAAATTAACTTCTGGCCATAACTTTATTTTCCTACTTACGGAGAGAAGTAAAATTTTTTTGTTACTTCAAGTGACTCCAAAACTACTTCAAAGCAAAAAAAAAAAATGCTCCAAAAGTAGAAAAATGAAATTACGTAATCAAACGAATTTTTGCTCTAGAAGTTGAAATTCCAAACGGATTTCTGCTATAAAAGTACTTTCGACTCCATAAGTATTGTCGTGTGTGCCTTAAAATGGGCGAATTCGACCATATCCTGGACCCAAAGATTTCATAAAACCTTTACTTCGAAAACCCAGAAATAGGGGGAAAAAAGAAGAAGAAGGAAGAAGATAAAAATAAGGTATGGACCGACTTTCTTCCTTGAAGTAACTACCAATAAATGATGACATGCCATGAGAGATGTAGGGAAAAATACATTGGTCAAGATACTAAATTATTGTTATGTCTGTGGTGTAAATAACTAAATATAAGTGGTGCGACTTTGGGGGGAGAAGGAAATTGCACTGAAAACAAAAGGAGCAATCAAGTCTCGTAATTAGGGAGAAAAAAAAAATTAAGAATGGGATATCTTTCGTCATCGATTTTCATTTGACTTGGACTTCTGGCTGTAAATAGGAATCATGTTAAGACAAATGAATACTAAGGTGGAAGATTATTGTCCCTTTTCTTAGTTAGGCTAAACGAAGAAGAAGAATGATTTAGAAAATATTTTCTTAAAAATAATCATTAATATTACTTGAAATAATTAATCAATAAAAAATTTATAATTGTGTTTAAATATTTCCATAAACGACGAAAATATTTTTCATTTATTAATTTTTATATGTGATACAAGTGATCATTTTAAAAATGTATATATAATTAATTATCTTTTTGCGAAACGAACGCGCCCTTTATCGTATCTTTTCGTCCATACACAATACACTTAATAGCTTTTCGAACCCCTCCGTGGTCGATTCGGAGTCATCGACCCACGTGACCGTCACGTCCGATGGGGAATCAGCCGATCGTCGATCGATCGACGCCCGACGTTTCGTTAACCGACGCGACGGAAACAAAAGGTGCGTGTTAGTCTTCGAGAAAGATTAAGGGGTCTCGCATCCTTCGAATGTTGATGGCGAATGAGAATCTAAGAGATTATTACCATGATAAAAGTCATTTGAAGAGAGAGAGGCGACGTAGAATAGACATGATTCGTCACGACACCAGTCGCACCCGACGGATGTGTCGTGTTGTGGCGTTTCGGTCAACAGGGGGGCTAAAATCGTCATTTCCGGCGCGCTCTGAATTATTCAACACGAAAGGACGACCCGAGAGCGATGGCGCTCTTGCCCACTTCCATGCACTGAAGAAGTCAAATATGGAATTCTTCATTTTCTTTTTTTTTTTTTTTTATGTGTGTGTTTGAATTTTCAAATTCAATTATGCGACCAATCTCATAATTCCAGAAATTTCTCGTCTGAGTTGTAGCCCTCGTTCCAGGAATCTAACTTGTCGTTTTCGTGTATCTTTCCTTATTGACTTTCCAGCAATAGACTTATGTGTCTTCAAATTATTTGTCAACAAAAAGTAAAGCATTAGATCTTTACACTACCCTTTGCTTACAAAGCTAACTTTGCATAGGGAAATTGTCCGATTAACCCTAAATCTATTATATATATGCCAATTTAATCTTAATTTTTTTTAATTTTTTTTTTTGTGAATTTAGTTATAAACATCCATCAAATTTTCAATGTAAACCTTCCGACCAAATTATTCACCGAAAATCGATAACGGGATTTAGGATTGATTGAGAAATTTTGCTCAAATTTGCATGCCTGCGCCTTAACATTGGACATTGGACCCACATAACTCGACAAGAAATTGTCAACTTTCCTCTTCCTTATTTTCTTGGACTCTAAGTAATTGGAGAGGCGTATGTGGATTAGCCGATAGACGTGGTGCCACGCTCGAAAGATTAGAAAAGATGCCGCCCGTTTCAATAAGTTTGGTGGGTTTGGGTGGGGGCGGAGTCTCGGCGTACAACGATGTGATAATACTCGAATCGAGCGGCTCATCAAAAGTTAGACCGAGCGGGACGAGTTGATTTGAGTTCCCTGTAAATAAAAAGCCGATTGCATTTCTCGATACTTTAATTCGGGCAGCTCATTAGGGCTATGACCAACGGATCAGTGTGCCCATAAAACAAAGAAAATGATAGTTGAATCACTTCTGATTATCGTTTCTGTGATGAGAACTTGAGTTCGGCTCGAGTCTGCCATTTCGCAATAAAATCACACTTTGCTTTTGAATTCAAATGGTTGCTTCGTGAGACAATCAAATCGAGCGTTGTTTGATTAATGCCTCCTTCATCATAAGCCCTCGTGACCTTTTTTTTTTTGCGGGGAGAATTACATGTTGCCCTCCAATTTTTGGGATTGTGGCAAGTCACCCCGTCAATGTTTCCTTTTTTGCAATTTGCCCCCTGACTTCTTGAAAATTGGCGGTAATGTGCTCGATAGCATCGATGTCCGCACAAATTTTAGTTATGTATCTGATCGTGCGATTGCATGTGTTCAGTTATGGAGGCCAAATTGGTAGCATATCATCTAACATATGGAAGAGAAAAATATAAAATTATTAGAGTGTGGTTCATACTCCCAATGAACAAAAAAAACACGGGGATGGACACCAAAGAGTTTTTATTGTTTGAACTCATATTTTTTCATTAGTAGTTAAGGTTTGGCTAATAATACTACTACTATATGTAGTATTTTTCTCTTATAATTAAGGGATGTAACAGAAGCAATGTGTTAATTATAATATAATCATATGCCGAATATAGCCCTAATTTAATTGTGAACTAGGATAAAACATTGTGTCTCGATCTTATTTTCTCGCTTTTACGTTGTACTTTGTTTGTGGTTTGCGCACCGAATCCTAACCAAAACTACTCCAAAATATATTTTTGCATGGATGTGCATTTGACATCGGCTCCACGCGAATTCTCGTCGGAACATTAGTCGCACATGCAAGATACTTCCAAAATTACCCTTTTGCTTTCTTTTTATTCGCACATATCCATATAACGAATCGACCTCAATAATCGGGCAGCGGCGTCACACGATCGCGGCTCTAATCGAAATTTGACCGGAGTCGATATCGGGGACACGATACGGCCGATTTCTGAAATTCGGGAAGCGAATTGCGAAAATCGAGACGTCGGCGTCGTTCGCCACAATCCTAAAAACTTGGAGGCAAACGTATACTCTCCTTTCAAACCTTTCAAACCCCCTCCTCCTTCTTCTCCTCCTCCTCCTTCCTTTTATTGGGTTCAACCCTTTTGTGGTGTCGTTTTCAAAGAAACGACGAGGCATGAGAGAGAGAGAGAGAGGGAAGAGATGAGATGCATGTGGGTGGGACGTCAACTGTGCGGGGACGTATCCAAAGGTCGATGACAAGATTGGGTAGCCATTGAAGCATCCGAGAAAACGCCCCCTTTGATCGCGACATCTGTTGCTTGCTTCCATGGATTTCCACCCTCCCACATCCCTTATTTTTATTATTATCTTTATTATTTTCTTACCTTCTACTTTCTCATTTTAATTAAAGACACGAAAAAAAGGGAAATTATACCTTTAAATTTATGTTTTTGTCGTAGCGCAGATGTCCCCGTTGGAAAGGGATTCGTTTCACGCGCCCCACTACCCCCACGTCATTTTCTCATCCCGATTTTTCTTTTCTTTTTTCCTTTTCTTTTCTCTTCTTTTTCCGCCTTATTATCGTTTGGAGAAAAGTCAAGTCATACGAATACACCGCGTCCGAAACGAGAGGGGCCCGCGTCGTTGTGCCTCGAAGCACATCATGTAACATTACGAGGGTTGGGTTAAATTTGGGTGCGGAAATACCCCAAAGCATATTAAATTTGTTTTATGAACTCGCGACTTTATGGTATGATCAAATATAAAAGAATCGCTCAAAAGAAAAATCATTTGGTGCACGAGGTGCCTCTTTCAAGAATTCCCCAAATGGGAAGGGTACACTTTTGGTGTTTAGTATAGTGAAGTTCAATTTCTTATTATCTTGAATTTCGAGAGAAAAAGGTGTTTGGAAATTTTAATGGGAGCCCTATGAACGCTACTTCACATTCGTCCGGACCGTTAGATATCGATTTCCGAACCTATGTAGAACCTAAATCTAATGAGCACTAGCTAATGTGAATGAGGGTGCCTATGCCGAAACTTTTGTCTTCAAACGTAGAAGGTATAAGAGAAAAGATTCTATTTTATTGTCAATTGTGAAATAAATCTTCTATATTTTTGTATATGCATAAGTTAATATGCAATGCACAAAATATGCACCTAGCCGTGCCTCAGATTCCATGTGCACCTCGTCTATATCCCCGAAGATATTCCCAAAACCGAACCAAACAAACCCTTATTCTCAATTTATCACTTATAAAAAGGAAAAAGTGGAGGCATACGATTTTTAGTCGTAAGACATGACATAATTATGTTTTATTCGATTTCAATGTCTTGAGAAAAATATTTTGTGCATTTAAAGCGAAGCTCGATTATGACCCCATTAGAAAGATTGATTCTAATCTTAGTATATGTTTTGCCTACCAATAATGCGTTTGTTTCATAGAAAAGTAATTATTCGGAAAATACTTCTCTAATGTAATTGTTTATAACGTTGGGAAAAATGAGTTAATGATTTTTTTATCCATAAGAATGTATAATTGAACATTTTCCGTTGACTAATTTTTCTAAAGGATATGACCACTCTCTTTTAAAAGAATATTTTTCAAATCATTACTTTTTAGCGATACCATCGCCCCATTATTTACCTTAACTTTATTGGAATGGCCAATAATCAGCCTCGACGTCGTGCTAGGAAGTATTGATAATAGGGTATGTTTACTAATATTAATCGATTAATTTGATTAATTATCATCAATATTTCAAGCTAAAATCACCATATTCTCTACATATGGAAAATTAATAAATAATTCGCTCTTAATTAATTTTTTGGATAAGAAGCAAATCGTTGGCGGAATCTTTCTTCATTGTAACTAATCACCCATTTATTAATACGCCTCACGATCTTAAGACTAGCTTTTTCTATACGAAAATATTTAATTGATAATTGTGCAATATATTACGGTCCGGTTAAATAACTAAAAGATAATTTAGAAAAATTAACAATGAAAATAAAATCATCAAGAAATGGGATGTGAAAAGCGTTTTTTTTTCCATTCATAAGCATTCTGCATATCATTGCAGCTCATACTAAGCTAAACTTTTCGAATAAACATTATAACAACAAGATGTTGACAACCTTTTCAACTTTGACTTTCTGTTCCTTAATTGGAGTGTAAGAGGATAAATGGACAATTTAGGTAACTATCTATGGATAGATTATCTCTAGTCTATTGTTAGTTATGGTAATCAAAGATTTACTACACGATCGCAAGTGAGAGTTTTCTCGAGTTTTATTAAAAGTCTCAATCCGATATTCTTGGACACATTTACCTCAAACAAAATTTTGTCCCGCACAAAATTCCCAAGTCAGTACCTCTGATCCAAATCATTTATTGTTAAAATGCACAAACGTGGATTTTTCATGCCAAATCTGTCTTTCTTCATACCATATTTGTCTTTCAGAGGATAGATATGTGTTTGGGGTCCCATTTTAATTTTATTTTATTTTGTGTAAAAACAAGAATTAATTTGAGATAAATGTGTCATATGATATCATTATAAAATTATTTTAGATGCGATATAGTGTTGGGATTTTTGATGAGATTAACAATTGCTATGTTTAGTTAGAGTGGAGAAACGAGGACAAAGTTCTGGAGATTGTAATAAAGTAAAATCATGTTGGGAAAGTATCTTGCTTGTGCAAAAGTTCACCTTTTCTTATTGGGCATGAGAAAGAAAAGAATAAAGGGTTTTGCTACATGAAATTTCGTGTGGAACTTTGATAACACTTTGCAAAAGAGGCGAAAGGGAAATTGTGCTTGCTGAGAGAAGGAAAAGGGAGGGGGGAAAAAGTTACACAAGCTTTTACCACATGCAAGTGTCTCCCGCCCCGTACACTGTGTCAGCGCAGGACGGAATTTCTTTATAGGATCCGAGTTCGATAGACCAAGTCCATCGGGACCGTCCGCATCGCGGGGCTCGCTTAGGCAGAGGAAGTGGGGTCGTAAGATGAACGGTTATGATGGACTCGATCTAGTGGAATATAGTCCAGACCATTTACCTATAGTGTGTTGGGGTGCGTTTTAAATTTTTTATCGACAGGAAGGCACGGAGGGGGGGGTCCGGAAGCCGCCTTGGCGAGGATTGAGGAGGCAATGCCTCGAGTCGCCAGAGAGCTTTAATAGTTTGAGATCATTTTTTTTTTTTTCAATAGTTTGAGCTTAGGCTCATTAATAGCTTCTTCCATACATTATTATTTTTTTATTTTTATAATTGATAGGTATAACAGAAATATGCGGGCTTCTAATTACAATGGAATTCTTTATTTGGATATAGCCCTAGCTCAAGGGTAAATTAGAATAAACCTCGCGTCTTGATTTTCTTTTATCGCTTTTACCTTTTACTTCGTTATCATTTGTGCGTTAAATCTTGTCACGATGAAGATATTATTACATTTACGTGCAAGTACAAACAAAAAATAGAAGTATAATTCCCGTGAACCTACCGAAATCAAAGGTCGAGTGGTGTGAACCGTGAAGTACACATGCATTTAGCATGTACGTATTGCCTAGCCATATATGGAGGGGGAAAACTTCAATGCCGTTTATGAAGTCCCAAAAAAAAAGAAAAAAACAAGTCTAAAATGATGGAACATTGAGGGTACAATTCAAAGATTTGTCACTACTAGATTGTGTTTTCCAGAAATAAATAAATAAAGTGTTAAAGATAGATATAGATGTATTTTTGCATCATGCTGACGTCATCGCACCATTAGGCCTCCTTTTTTTTTTTTTGGGGGGGGAAGAAATATGGCCAGAGGCTAATTATAGACATATACAGTCAACTTTTCCTACTTTATCCCCCCTGACACGACATGACATTTAAATCTTAGGACAAATAAGGATTCAACTAACGATAGATCCCCAAATTGGCGAGCCGATGCAAAATGATCACATGTATCTCTTAGAATAAATAGCCGATGAAAAATATTTTCACTATCGACAATATTTGATGTCTAAATATTCGTATAAACGATGAAAATATTTTTGTTAATTCATTTTTGCCAGCGATAGAAGCGATCATTTTTCCCAAGAATGTTTCCTACGACACGTAGTTCGGAAGTCTCGTATTTCAACACAAACTTTGACGAATATGGAACACTAGATAGAATTAAGACGCGCGAATGATCTAATCGGCACGAGCTCATAGAATATGACTAGTATCAAATGATTTCTTACCCATGATGACATTTCTGTTAAGGTAAGAACAAAAATTTGTCCTTTTTTAAAAAAAATCTTTGCATAATAAGAAAATCTCGTGGCTCACCTACTTTCATTTATTTTGAATTCGAAAAACACTTAAAATTTTCATAAAATGCAAATGTCGATATGCATATTCATATACAATCTTCATTACTCTTTCAAATCTTGCATAACAATCCTAGTTAAACAGACATCCCTACCTTACTTCGTAAGAAACGATTTTGATTTTCAATTTATTGATTACACAACACGAGAAAAAGCAACGCGTCGAAAATTATGGAACTTTCCTACTTTGTTGTTTAATAAGTGGCACAACATAGTTGGTAACGAAATCTCTTTTTCGTAATTGAACTGGAAAGTGAAATTGTTACTTGAGCCGGATCAAACAAGCCCTAAAATCTTCATGGCCATGAATCTCTATCAAATGCATGTCAATAATTATTCACTCCGAAATGGTAAATTGAATTTTTATCTTTTTTTAAATACCTTTTATTTATTGTAGATTTTCTCTTCCTAATATTATTTTGGTAATAAAACTTTCTTCCACGCAAAAAATTAAATGAATGTGCGGTCGGCTCCAATTTATGAAACGGACCGGGGGCTTTGCGAAAACCGACAGGGACGTGCCGACGTGGCGCCTCAAAAGCAACCAACCCCAGATCTCCAAAGTCAACCCCGATTCAGCGACCGGGCGAGCGCTCCGATAGGCGCGTCGCACCGCGCTCACCCTGCACCGGGCCGCACCCGATCGAGCCCTCCTTCCTAATATAAGAACAAAAAAAAAAAAAAAAACCCTCCTTCTCTTCCTCTGATTAGAACCGTTTAAAATGTCTTGCGTCACGGTGAATTGACGTGAGGCTGTCTCCCTCTCTCTTCTCGCGCAACGAGAAGAAGAGGGGCCGCGTATTGAGACGCGGTACATCGCGTCTGTGGGGGGAAGGCGCGAGAAACCGCGAGAGTTCTCGCGAGGTTGGGGGGAAGACTTTCTCATGTTTTGCATGACTTCCCTGACTTTATCCATTTAATAAAACGTCCGTCACACGTCTGTCATTTATAATCGAATTTAAATGGGGGGACGTGGCCACACGCGCGAGTAGTCTTTTCCATGCGTACTCTCTCGGGCTTGTCGGGACTAGCTTGTTGGTCAGACCGGGACGGCCCGGACTTTTATTAACAGTGTAAATTCGGTCGACGTCCTATCGGCTAAAAGCGGTAATAATGCATCAGCCTCATTTATAACAAAATTAATATCACATAAAATATCAAACTGATATATCTATGATAAATTCACTTTAAATTATTTTTTTAATCATAAAATTTTTTAAATTGATATACTTATAACAAATTTACCCCAAAATAATACATGTACGATAAATTTACGATCCGTTAGTTTTCGTTAAGTCTAACCATTAAAATGTTAAGCTGCATGACACGAGACAATTGACGGGTGCACAGCTTATACCCTCTATTTGTCATATGTGTATCCGTTTGAAATTTTAGTGGTATTAAACGGAGGGTAAATTTATCACGGGTATACCACTTTGAATTTTTGTGTGGTAAAAAAATTAATTTAGGGTAAATCTATCAAAGGTATACTAATTTAGGATTTTTGATGATAAAAAAATAATTTGGTGTAAATTTATTACAACAATTTAGGATTTTTCATGATCAAAAAAATAGTTTGAATATGTCATAACAAACTACATTTTTTTTTTTTGTTATCATCACTAATAAACCAAAATTTTATATCTCATCGTAAATGAGACCGAAAGAGTTTTTGACTCAATTTATATAAACAATCCTAGGCATCATTTAATTATATTTCAAAAAACAATGCAAAGGTCGACTATTTAGAGATCCATGAAATACCTTGTGAGTCTCATGAATCCAAATAAGTTTAGGTTTGTGACATCACAACCTTAACTTAGAAGTAACCTTTGGTGCTCGAGCCAAAAAATCTGTGACACCCCAATTCACCCCCCCACTCTCTCTCATGATATGAAGTGATTTTGAATACATCATGGCAAACTACGATAAGTATTTTTGTCGTTATCATCATTATTAAACCAAAATTTTCTATCTCATCGTAAATCGCAAGACCCATTTTTGACTCAATTTATATAAATGATCCTAGACAGCACTTAGTGATAATTCAAAGTATAATGCAAAGCTCGACTATCTAGGGGTGCATGAAATACCTCGTGACTCTCATGAATTTGAGCAAGTTCAGATTTGTGACGTCACAGCCTTAACTTTTTTTTTTTTTTTAAAATTTTAATTTATTTTTTTTTTTTTATCATTAATAAACAAAATTTTCTATCTCATCAAAACCCAAGTCCCGTTTTTTACTCAATTCATATTAGACAATCCTAGATAGCACTTAATGAACTTTACGCGATGATGTCCTGATTACTATTGATAGAGAAATTGTCCAATCAATCATATATCTATTGTACGAAGGTTAGTTTAGTCATAAATTTTCAATTTTGCCAATTTAGTCCTAAACTTTTGCGCAAATTTTTCAATGTAGTCTTTTTGGCCAATTTTTATTGAAAATTGTTAACATGGCGATGTGCCACTTAGGACGACCAATGATATCTAGATTGTCATATCATCAATTTTCGGCAAAAATTAAACGGAATGACTATATTGAAATTTCTCGCAAAGGCTTAAGACTAAGGGTCTGTTTGTTTGAAAGAAAACTATTTTCGAGAAATTTTTTTCCGACTTTCAATTATTTAGATGACGAAGAACTAATTGATATATGTAAAACGTTTTTAATGGACCGAAAACAATGAGCTTAAATTAGGAGAAAGTGACTTGCCCTTACGTTAAGAAGGAAAACACTTTTCCTAAATTACCAAACAGTTGAAAACTAATGTAAAAATTTTTTCGTTATCATGATATTCTCACAAACGAACCATAAATTGAAAAAAATTGAAAATGTTAGGACTAAATTGGTATCCGTAAAATAAATATAGGACTGATTTGTTAATTTTTCCTACGGTTGACTCAAAGCCTAAGACCCCGTAAAGTAATTACGATTCTAGAATAAACCCCCATTGTAATGACCTAGTTCGGCAAGAGAAGGAAGTGATTGTCGGTGTCAAGAGGGCTCCAACAAAGTGTTGCTCCTATTAAGTTTCTAAGGTGACAAATGGGGCAAGATTGAATCGAATTACACACCAAATATGAGTGAGTGTGTTCTGAGTTATATGAGTGAGAAAAGTGAAAATAGAATTAACTAACAAGAAATACTTATAATGTAGCGATAATGTTTTTTTGATGTCTCCAACTTAGTCATGCTCAAGGGAGATCACTACTAAAATGGGTGACTAGTTGAAAAAGTGCTTATATATGCATCAAAAGACAAAACTACGGGACGGGTCAAAATGGATAAAACAACTAGTAACTTAAGTAAAGTTCCACAATACAGTATCAAAGCAAGACTCTTTTCGTAAGTTTGTGGTTCAAGGATGTTCCCTACGAAAGCTGGTAGGCCTATAAACAATCCGGTTCGATCGACGAGGGGGTGAGTGGTTGCCAAGGCTAAAGAGGGCTTGAATAAGGCGCACTCTTAGTAAGCTTTTAAGATGGCATTAATCAAATTACACTTTGAACAAGAGGGTAGGGCTTTTGATATGTAATTAAGATGTTGGGTTTGATTCATATTTTTCATCGATAGGAAGGCACATGGGTCCCGTGGAAGATGCTAATTATAGTGAAATTTTCTACTAGAAGTAGCGTTAATTTAAGGATGAATTAGGATAAACATTGTATCTCAATCTGTCTTTCTTGTCTTTATTCTTTATTTCCTTATGTTTGTGCCCCTAATCCCAACACAAGAGACACTTTTTAGTATAGCGAAAATTGTAGCACAATATGAAGCGCGCTCAAGTGAGATCACTACCGAAATGAGTGATCCTTTTAAAAAGGTGTTTATCGGTACTTGTTCAATGAGGTGCTAAGGAAGCTCAACTTGCAGCACTTCGTTGTATGCAAGTTCAGAGGTTGTCACGACACTTAGTCCCTCGTATTGTCATCGAGTCAGCAAAATTGTTTGCACGAGTCAAACTCTCGTAAGAAGCTACTCGAAACATGATCACTCAAGGTAGTGGATAATTCGAGGGCGAGCTTAGGCTTATGAACGAGGCGTCTAGTATTGAATTCACCCGATGCGCAGGTTCTCTCTTTTCATCCACTGCATATACCTCCACGAGAAAATTCAAACCCATCGTTTTTAACATATGGATCGTCATGTTGCGTTGTCAGCCGATTTGATGGACGAAAACCCTACATGTTTGGCACATGGATTCCCGAAGGGAGAACCTCTATGCCTTCGGCATTTCCGGCGTTGCGACGATAATTTGTTTCCATGACCAGCCAAAAGCACCGTGCAACGCCAAAACCAGCAACATCTGCTTGTTTTTGACCAAGTGTACGCATGTAAACAGGAGCTGTAACTTCTACAGTATATATACATACATATACATAGCTTTTTTTTTCATCTTTTATTTTTTTTTTCGGGCTAAAGCAATAAGTGCACAAACACGTTGCGATAATACTCGATTAGGAAATTATTAGGCGCCCCCAAAAATTTAATTTATCCTCCATTTAGAGTAATATTACAGCACTGTGGGGTTTTTTTTTTTTTTTTGACGGGCGGGGTTAATTCATGCAAACATGACAAGCCGAGAATTTAATTTCTCTATCGGGCGGGAAAAAAATAAGCAATTAGATTCATTAATCTTCTTCATTTACACGGGCGCCGGAGTGTAAATAGAAAACTCTGTACGAGTTTTTTTTTTTTTTTGGAAATCCAATTTTTTCATCTACGATATTCACTTTCCAAAAAATGACGCCTTCTCTACTCAGTTTTTACTGCTTTCAAAAACTTACGATAAGTTTCTTTTTCAGTTTTTTTCTTGTTGACCGAAAAAAAAAAAGAAGAAGAAAAAACTAAGGCTAAGTGATCAGCGACAAACTTACTTTCCCCCCCTCCCAAATCCATGCAATAGCATTTGGACACGTGTCAAATCGACGTCACCTCCTGCTGAATTGACCCCAACCACCCTTGCCCATGCGTTTCATTTCCTCTGCCCACAACCAACCCCAACAAGTCCTAGCGACCCTGTCCCTTGTCGCCTTTTATTTCGATTTTTTTTTGGTCGTGAAATGTTGTTGGATTTCTGAAAAGAGGATAATAATAATAATAATAACAATAACAATAACAATAACAATAATAATAATAATAATAATAAATGGAAATAGCTGAAAATGGGAGGAGTTATCACATATGCCATCATGCGTACTAATCTTGCCGTATTAGAAAGGTTCCTTAAAAATTCTTGATCTTAGCCAAAAGGTTTAAAAAAAGAAAAAAGTACAGCTCCTCGAAAATCCAAAAAAGGGCAAATTTTGCACACCTAGAAATATCTCCACCACTTTTCAATGCGTACATCTCATATAGTAATTCGTATTGAGCGGTAAATATAACACGACGATATCTCAAAAATCACGGGTTTTTGCGCATGTCGAGCAAACGTGGAAAAAAAGTTCGATGACTTATCGGCTCCTGTGGATCCGCATGATACCCCGAGTGGGTCGCGGCGCCGCATTGGGTTTTCCTATATCGCATAAATTAATTTTTGCAATTTTTATTCGATTTCTCATTCGCACGAGAGGGGCCGGAGTTACTTTCACGAAGGAACCAACCATACAAGCACACCAGCTTCGGAAATCCCGCTATTTCTGGCGGATATAATTCCAAATCTAGGCGTATTGACAACGCATTTGTAAGCAGCACGTGTGCTTATGTGATAAGTGCAGTGGATTATGTAATAAGTGAAGACACTTATCACCTTGTCATGGGCAGGTGGGTCCCTATCGGTCCGATAAGCTATCAAAATCTCATCATCTCGTCCCGCTCGCTCGCTCACGGTATTTAAGGTGTCTGATACCTTGTCTTTCTTTCCCTTCACATCTCTCTCTCTCTCTCTCCCCGAATCCCTAACCCCCTCTCTTTCCACCACCCCCCCGCCCTCTATATAAGCACCACACCAGTAGAGAGAGAAACTAGAGCGAGAAACTAGTGCGAAGCTAAAACTAGAGAGAGAGAGAGAGAGGGGAGGGAGGGAGAGAGGTGTACGCATTCCATATATATTACCGCAAGAATTAGCTCAGGAACCTCCCGATCTACTGTCCTCGAGCAAAATCTCTTCACAGGTTCGAGCTCTCCGTTCGTTGATTTCTCGACCTCCTTTTTTCTTTTTATTGGTCGATTGTCGCTCCGATTTTTTTTTTGTTTTGTTTTGTTTCGGGGAGAGAGATGTTCATTTTGTTTTGTTTTTCCTGTTCACGTGGTCGCGATGTGGTTTTTTCTTGGCGTGTGATTTAGGGATTTGCTGCCTGAGGCGTTGATCTGTGGGAGTTTAGATCTCGGAGGCGGTTGTGCTGGTTGTTTTTGGGAGACGGAGACGGAGCCATGTCTTCACTCAGCAGAGAACTCGTCTTTCTGATCCTCCAGTTCCTGGATGAAGAGAAATTCAGGGAGACTGTTCACAAGTAACGCTTAATTCCCTCTCTGTTATTTGTTTTCCGTGCGTTCGCGAGATGCGTGTGCGTGGCTACGCGTTTGTCCGTGTGGTTTGAGCTCGGAATTGCTCGTTTAGTGAGGATATCTGTTGAATTGACGTTGTTTTCCCTGTGCTCTTAAAGATTGGAGCAAGAGTCCGGGTTCTTCTTCAACATGAGGTACTTTGAGGATTTGGTTACGAACGGAGAGTGGGATGATGTGGAGAAGTATCTGTCCGGGTTCACAAAAGTAGATGATAATAGATACTCCATGAAGATTTTCTTCGAGATTCGGAAGCAGAAGTATCTCGAAGCTCTGGACAAGTAGGTCAAAAAATTTTGGGCAAATGATGGGTTCGATTTGTTAGAACTCATTTCCTCTTATTCCTTGAGTATCTGTTATCTTACTATGCAACAAGCATTTTAAGTTTCTGGTTGTTGGTCTCGCATTATTGCTGATTGCAGGAGGGATCGTGCTAAAGCTGTGGATATTTTAGTTAAGGACTTGAAAGTATTTGCTGCATTCAATGAGGATTTATTCAAGGAAATTACGCAGTTACTGACGCTGGAAAACTTTAGGTATGAGGTCTTGCGTTGAAGAATCCTTAATTTGTAACTGTCAGTTTTCTCTAGTTGACCTCTGGTCTTCTGCCATTGTCACAATGACGTGAACTTATATCGGGCTTGCAGAGAGAATGAGCAACTGTCAAAGTATGGTGATACCAAGTCAGCTCGGAGTATAATGTTGGCTGAACTGAAAAAGTTGATAGAGGCTAACCCCCTGTTTCGTGACAAGCTTCAGTTTCCCACCTTAAAAAACTCAAGATTACGTACATTAATAAATCAAAGGTCCTTGCCGTCATGTTGCCTTCTTATTAAAGTTTTCCAAATTTTCTTAACTATAATATTGTCATACTCACTATTTCATGGCTTCTGGCAGTTTGAATTGGCAGCATCAGCTATGCAAGAATCCTAGGCCTAACCCTGACATAAAGACTCTATTTGTAGACCACACTTGTGGACAACCAAATGGTGCTCGGGCGCCATCCCCTGTTACTAATCCTTTAATGGGTGCCGTACCCAAAGCAGGGGCCTTCCCGCCGTTGGCTGCTCATGCTGTAAGTCTGGTGGAGAATATTTAGGCTATTTCCTCAGTAGTTTTTTCATTTAGATTTTGGCAACTCACGTTAGCGTTTTTATTTTTGTTTTTGTTTTTTTTTTTGGGTGCTGTACCCATCCTTGATTACAGCCCTTCCCGCCTGCTCCGGCTGCTCTTCCAACATCTCTTGCTGGATGGATGGCAAATCCATCCCCCGTACCTCACCCCTCAGCATCTGCTGGACCAATAAGTTTGACTGCGCAAAATAATGCAGGAGGTATATGAAGCTGCTCTTATAATGTCAATTTCAAGTTCATGGCTACCATTGCCAGATATCTAGGTTTATGAGAAGTTGCAATATGGATGGTACTTTGGCAGAACATTTAACATATTATTTAGTATAGTGTGAAGCTTTATTATATGCAGACTTAAAACAGCGAAATTAGATTTTGTGGTTTCCACAAGTGCAAGCTGTTAGTTTAACATTCTATTTACTTTTTGTCTTGCGTTACAGCTCTCTTAAAGCGTCCCAGGACTCCTACTAACAACACAGCTATGGACTACCAAACAGCAGATTCTGAACATGTTTTGAAGAGATCAAGACCATTTGGAATCTCAGATGAAGTACTTATTTTATCTTGCTTTTTCTTTATTGTTCTCCAGTTATCACTGGACAGTCAATCCACAAAAGAAGTTTTCTGCTGGGCGATTAACAATCTGATTTGTCTGGAATGCTTCTCTCAACATTCATCAGACTTGTTATATGTACTTTTCTTTTCATGGAAGTCGGGATTCCCAATTTACCGAATTATAAAGTAGAGCTGGAGTGTATTGCCCCTTCTTTTGCATTTCTAGTTCTTAACGATCTTTAATGCATGCCATTGAATGAAAACCTTCTGAGAGCTTTCTCAATTTGGTACTTTTGCGGCATAAGATCATGCATTGAGAATCTTCAGGAGAAACTTTTAGTTTTGAGGTTTCTAAATACCCTTAACTTTTATGATAATAAACTAATGATTGTTATTCACTGGATACCTAATATATAAACGCTAAGAACCCATTTGGAACTAACTCAGGATTGGAAGGATTACAAGAAAGTCTGATGTAGAGAAAGAAATGCAAAAGGGCTGGGATTGGCAAATTCGTGTCCATGTCTGTGTTTGTGATTGTGTCAAAAAATGTTAACATCATGGCTTTTATCAACCATGTCAAACCAGTCTATAAGATTAAAACATGTAATCATCTCGTCAATAAACTGGTTGAGTGTATTGTGATGTGTCATAATGGCTTGTCTCGGTGTTTTTCATATTTGGTATTGGCGTGTAGATGGTCTGTGTCGAATATTGGCAGCATTAATAAGTAGTGGGATGATGTAAATAACATCTTCTCCGAGCATGCATGGATTGTGGTCATATATGCTAGTAAAACAGGGGCTCCCACATGGCTTTGCATCTTTTGAGTGTCACGGTTTTGATTAATTTTCTATCAGACTCACTGGTTCTGTAATCTTTATGACTTCCTATATTAGGTGAACAATTTGCCAGTAAACATTCTGCCTGTCACATACAACAGCCAGAGCCACGGTCAGAGTTCCTATTCTTCAGATGACTTGCCCAAAAATGTAGTCATGACCCTAAATCAAGGTTCCCCTGTTAAGAGTATGGATTTCCATCCAGTGCAACAAATTCTGCTGCTCGGTTAGCACATCTTTCTTACTCTATGAAGAACATGTTTCCTGCTTTCCTTCAGTTGATATAATTGTTTCTCCATGTATGGCATAAGTTTGTTTTTCAATGATTGGAAGATTTCTTTCTGTTGTCCTTTTGTCACTAGTTTCAGCTAATTGAACCCATGGGATCTGATTATTCAAATTTTATGAATCAATAATTTTAGTGGGAACAAATATGGGCGATGTCATGGTATGGGAGGTAGGCAGCCGTGCAAGGATTGCTCTAAGAAATTTCAAGGTCTGGGAGCTAGGAGCATGTTCAGTGACGCTGCAGGTATAGATGTTCAATTCTACATAAAATCATGGTATTTTTTTTCGGCCATGTGATTTTGGGTTTTGAGTCTTTGCAGGCATCTCTGGCTAATGATTATACAGCATCAGTTAACCGTGTAATGTGGAGTCCCGATGGAACCCTTTTTGGTATGTGCATACTTGCTAATTGGTGAAAAACCGAAAGCGCCGACAACCAGACTTCTTTGCAATATTTTTAGGAAGAACTGTTCATATGCTGCTATTACTGATGATTTGTGGTGTTCTCTTTAGGTGTTGCTTATTCCAAATACATGGTGCACATATACTCATATCATGGCGGTGATGACATAAGGAACCACCTTGAGGTTTGTTGCCAAACATAGAGAAAAAATTAAGTTTCTTTGTTCTGCAGACAATTGCCACCTAAGTGTGAGTTTAAATTGATTTTGACTCTAAACTAATGTCTGATATAGATCGAGGCTCATGTTGGAAGTGTTAATGATCTCGCCTTTTCATACCCAAACAAACAGTTATGTGTTGTTACCTGTGGAGAGGACAGGTCAATCAAGGTATATTCTGATTGTTTTCCTCAGTGTTATAGGGATGTGCTGTTTGATTCCTTTTACCCAAGCTAGTAGTTATGCAGGTATGGGATGCAGTGACTGGGGCTAAGCAGCACAGTTTCGAGGGTCATGAAGCACCTGTGTATTCCATATGTCCACACCACAAAGAAAATATTCAGGTACCAGGTTATTTTTCATACTAATAAGGACTCACTAAAAGCACGACCAATCGGCATGTACACTTGACTATTTGATGGACTTCGGTTTGCTAAAACTTGGTTAGCTGAAAAAAGGTGGTTCAATTTGTATGAGAAGTGTGAATCTGTAGTTCTTCTGGACCTTTTTTATTGGGTTGAATTGTGGACCTTGTTCATTTCAAGGGTCTTGCAAGTCTTCCAGCTTTTAATCTGTCTTGATTAGAATGTTTGACTTGGTCCAAAGATCAAACTGACAATTTAATTCTTTCAGCCGATGCTTGCATTAACAACTGGGTAAAGGTCTGCACAATAATGACCTTTCTGCCTAATTATGTGTTCAGAAGGAAAAATTCTCCTTTCCACTTCCCACATTTGTTCTCTCCTTAATTTTCTCCTTCATTTATGATTGGTTAAATTTAGAATAAAAGGCTGTTTACTGTGTCTGAGTGGATCAGCAATTGGCAATATTTTTTTCTTTGTTTTAAATCTTTTGAAATTTCATGGTTGTGTGCAGTCTAAGAGACTTCATGATAACCCACCATCCTAGGATGTTATGATATCATAACTAGAGTTCTAAGTGGATGTGCTCTTAGGAATCTTTATTCGGATCCCTGGTTCTCCTGTCCGAAGAAGCCATCTATCAAGCATGCCTTTGAAATCGATCATACAATTTTTTTTTTTCGTGTAGTTCATCTTCTCAACAGCCACGGATGGAAAAATTAAGGCTTGGCTTTATGACAATATGGGTTCAAGAGTTGACTATGATGCACCGGGTCACTCTTCTACCATGATGGCATACAGTGCTGATGGAACAAGGTTCACAAATTGACAGCAGTCAAGATTGTTTTCATATTGGGTCTTCTTTTTTTAAAAAAAAAAAACTGAAATAACCTATTTTAGTGATTTTATTTTGCTATAGGTTGTTCTCATGTGGGACCAATAAAGAAGGTGAGTCATACTTGGTTGAATGGAATGAAAGTGAGGGGGCTGTCAAGCGTACGTATCATGGACTTGGAAAGAGATCTGGTGGGGTTGTGCAGTTTGATACCACCAAAAACAGATTTTTGGCTGCTGGTGACGAGTTCATGGTCAAATTTTGGGATATGGAGAATAACAATATTTTGACAAGTACCGATGCTGAGGGTGGATTGCCGGTAATTCATTGTTGTTAATCTATTCTGACTGAAGTAACTGAACCTTTCTATTTATTACCTCACTTTTTAAATTTGCAGGCATCACCTTGTATTAGATTTAACAAGGAAGGAATTCTATTGGCCGTCTCAACAAGTGACAATAGCATCAAAATTTTAGCAAACGCCGACGGGATTAGGCTGCTAAGAACAGTGGAAAATCGGTCTTTTGATGCTTCTAGAGTCACTCCTGGACCTCTTGTGAAGGTAAGCTTTTTCGGAGTACACTGATTTCATAGGGTTGAACTTGCTAAATGTCTTGAATTTTATGCAGCCGCCAGCAATTGCAGCATTTGGTTCTGGTAATGCTACTGTTGGGGCAAGTCTGGGTGATAGAGGTGCCCCAGTGGCTGCAATGGTTGCTATGGTAAGTGGTATCATTATTGCCTTAGATAGTAAATGTTTTTAAGGAGTTTTATTTGTTGCTTACCGTGTTAGTTCAGTGATGCAGTAATTGCATTTTTACGTGCATGCTCATTGGACATCTTTAATTGATATCCTCTTTTTGAGCTGTACAGAACAGTGAGAGCATGGCTGATGTGAAGCCCAAATTTGCTGACGAATCAGGAGACAAATCACGGATTTGGAAACTGACAGAAATCAATGAACCATCACAATGCCGGTCCATAAGGCTACCTGATAACTTAACAGCTATGAGGGTACAAATGACTGCCAGCTTAGGATGTTCTTATGCAGCATTCTTTTCCGCATTTATCTGTCACGTTTCTACTATATAAGGACATATTTGAATCGGTTGCATTTGAGGCACTTGCTTTATTAGTTTCATTTGCATGTGGTCCAATGAATAATTTTTTATACCTCGACACAGGACTTTGTCATCTCTTCATTTGGCCTTTTATTGTCTAGTGCTTGTTTCTAGTTTAGGAAAGGATGAGATGGACATTGAATAATTTGTGATTATGGTGGCAATTGTGCTCGAGTTTTGTTGGTTGTCGATGTTATGAATTTTATGGTAAGGATGAATAAATTTCATGATAAGGATTTATGTAGTTAGATGGATGCTACCTGATTTAGAATGTATTGGTATATTCACATGAGGAGACTTTTTAAGCTGCTGCATGGAATGTTCTGTGGACTCGTGCAGTTAAATATGCTAAAAATGCACAGAATCTTCACCAGATGAATTTTATTTTGTACATGGCAGGCGAAGTATCATTGTGCACCACTTTGATGCTTGTCAGGAAGTGCTAAGCTTGTGAATTGAGCTATTTTGAGCTTTGCCAATTTCCTGGAATTCTGCAGGGAAATTTGCCTGCTGAAACTAAATACACAAACATTAGAGGTGAAAGAATAGGTATTCCTAGAAAGGAGTAGCATGGGTTAGGCCACTGTATTTTTGCATGTCTACTGCACATAGTTCTCTTAATGCTGTAGGGATTCAACGAGGTGGTTTAAGTGAAGGTTCTATGTTTTGCCAGAATTTTTTTGGCTAACTGTTTTGACTGGGTTTTGATGTTGTGTATCATATGCTCTGATATGGAAACGCACAATACGTCTATATGCCTATGTACCCACACTTTTGGATAAACATTTATGTGAACCTGTGCGTCACCGAGTGTCTCTTTGCATCAATTTCAGCATCTCTCATTTACGGCGGAGTTCTTTAGGTCGTCATTTTTTATTTTCTTTTAGCTTTGAGCATTACATTTTACTGTCACCACTGAAGTTGATAAAATGAAGCAGGTCTCCAGATTAATATACACAAACTCGGGTCTTGCCATTCTGGCTTTATCATCGAATGCTGTACACAAGCTCTGGAAATGGCAAAAAAGTGATCGGAACTTAACTGGCAAGGTGAGGAATCTTTTTTCTCAAAATAGGCATGCTTTTTTATTGTTTAGCGCATTGTAAACTACATCAATTCTTCATTTTGCAGGCTACAACTAGTGTAGTACCACAGTTATGGCAACCTCCTAGTGGGATGTTGATGACCAATGACATAAGTGATACAAATCCTGAAGATGCAGTTCCATGCTTTGCACTATCAAAGAACGATTCTTATGTAATGTCAGCATCAGGGGGAAGATCTCTTTGTTCAACATGATGACTTTTAAGGTGAATATTTTTCCAAAGCATGTTTACATCCTCTTGTTGATTATTTGTAGCACCATGAATGCAATTACTCTGATTTTCATGGGGATTACGTGGTAGAGTCACAAGTGCAGCATATGTCCTTTTTTATTTGCTAAGTGAGACAAGGGCTTTTTCTGTCTCCAAATGGAATCTTTTTGATCTTTCTGACTAAAGGAAAGAAGGCAAGAGCCTTTTTCACCCATCCAGAGATGTAATGGTCGAACTGCTCTCTCCCATTCCGAAGAATGGAGATGCCATTGAGGCAAGTGCCTCTTGGCACGTATGTCCCACTTTCTCTTATAAAAGTTGTTAATACTATCCTGCCTGCTGATATCCAGACGATGACGCAATTTATGCCCCCACCACCGGCAGCAACATTTCTGGCATTCCATCCTCAAGACAATAACATTATTGCAATAGGAATGGAGGATTCCTCTATTCAAATTTACAATGTTCGAGTTGATGAGGTGAGACCTGTTTTCGTACTCATTGAAAGCTAAACTTTATTATTTACGATAAAGTTATGGATATTGATTGTTTCACTTTCTCAGGTCAAGACGAAATTAAAAGGACATCAGAAAAGAATTACAGGCCTTGCCTTCTCTAATGTCTTGAATGTTCTTGTGTCTTCTGGCGCTGACTCTCAGGTACCAGACTACTGCCGCATCTTACTTTCCATGTAGATATGCCTAAGTTTTGGGCAAAGAGAGCAATGTAGTTTAAAGTACCCAAAAAAGGATTGATGTTCACACTGGATGCATCAATACATGCATTAATGTTGCTATCTTCTTTGATAATTGTCTTATCATCACTGCAGTTGTGTGTTTGGAGCACTGATGGGTGGGAGAAGCAGGCTAGTAAGGTTCTGCAGTTGCCGACTGGGCGAGGCGCAGCTCCTCTTGCTGATACTCGTGTTCAATTTCACCTGGATCAGATACATCTGCTGGTGGTTCACGAAACACAGATTGCCATATATGAAGCTCCTAAACTAGAATGCCTTAAGCAGGTATTGAAGGTTCTTTTATTGTGCACCCGGAAGTCTTTTTCTCAACCAGATTGCATAAAAGTTAGCTAAATATTAGGTAGTATGAGTTATTTTCTTGGCTCTTCTTGTTTTAATTTGTCATTCATCTCAACTAGTGGGTTACTCGAGAAGCTAGCGGTCCAATCACACATGCTACATATTCATGCGATAGCCAATCAATATATGTGAGCTTTGAAGACGGAAGCATTGGTGTTCTCACTGCTTCTACCCTCAGATTTAGATGTCGTATAAACCCTGTTGCTTATATCCCTCCAAACCCCAGGTAAGTTTTTGCTGCTCATTCAACCTTGTTCTTTTATGAAAATGGCGAGTCTCATTTGGGAAGCTCCAATAATCTGGCAAGTATTCATTCCCAACCATGGATTTGGCAGCTTGAGAGTCTACCCGCTAGTCATTGCAGCACATCCATCCGAACCTAACCAGTTTGCACTAGGGCTTACTGATGGCAGCGTCTTTGTGCTCGAGCCATCAGAATCTGAGGGCAAGTGGGGTACTTCTCCTCCTGTTGAAAATGGTGCTGGGCCAAGCACGACCTCTGGTGCAACTGCTTCAGATCAACCCCAAAGGTAGTGCAGGCCATGTCTCCCCCTGTGGAACTTTGAGCATTAAATGCTGAGCTGGCTTTCCTTCTCGGCACTTGATTCAAGTTTTGAGGGATGCTGCAGAGGGTAGATTTGACAGCCTCAGGGTGCTTCCTCTGGACATAGTTCAGTACAGTCTTTATCTTAAAGTGGTACAACTAGCATCCTAATCGACTTCTGCTCGAGTCCTGCGATGATAATTTGTTCTATTATTTTCAATTAGGCTGACTGAAAGTGAAAAAAGGGAGAACATGAGATTAGGGTGTTGCGTAGAAGGCGTTGTATATTCGAGATGGAGGCAGGTATCTGATTTTAGTTAGCAAACTAAAGGACCAGAGGAACAGGGTTTAGTTTTCTTAGGTGGCTTCTTTCTTTGTTCCTTCTGCGTTATGCTGAAAGTGTTCCCTTTATTTATTTTATTTATTCTTTTCAATTTCCGTAAACAGCGTTGGTTAGCAGGTTCTCCTTTCTTATTCTTTCGCCGCAAAAGCATGACTTCATCTTCCTCTTTCGCTCCTATTACGAAGGTGATTTTAGTGCAACAGCGCTCGAGACTTAAGATGACAGTAAAAATTCCACCATGGTCAATCTCGATGTTCTGCTTGCTCAAGTGGTGGGATCTTTAAGAAATAAGTTTCATCATTTTGAGGATGATTCAGCATTTGAGATCTATCCCGGACAGTTCCACCGGGGACAGAAGTAAGTTATTTCTCGAGCTTCTGTAGTTTGTTTGACCATTTTTGTAAATGAACGAGGGGGCAGAAGTGCAATGTGAGAGCGCCTGGTTTGATTAGCATATGGCAAGTTCAACCCTTGACGGTTTTGGATGTCGCGTCTAGAAGCCACATCCTTCGGAGCGGCCCAATTTGCAAAGTCAATGGCAAGAGGAACCTAGCTCACACATAAATCTTCGGACATTTGCACATAAATTGGGATTGTTTCCGCTTAGGAACCAGAAAGTTACAGGGTTCCCCCCCTCTCCCCACTCAAATTTCGGTGAGGCAGCTTCCTAAAAGCTACCAGGTGTTGCAGTTGTAAAGTGTTCAGTGAACTGTTGGCCAAACTTCTTATGAAAGATGGAGCACATATTACAATACCAAATAATCTCTTAAAGTGGGAACTTTTAATAAATGTTCATCGGACCAGAACCGGTGGACCGCGTTTCATTACAACCCTTGATCATGTATTTCAGACAAGGCTACATGGAAGACTTACATGATTCGATTTGTTTGCTTTGAAACTTATCTTATCCCCACGAAACTGGGTTTTCAACGACTCTTGAGTTGAAACAAAAGTAAAAGATTGTGCTATATCGTTATTGAGATTGATTGAATTTTTTTTTCGTGGATGACATAATAAGGGTTTTTATTCTTCCTCCTTGGGTAAATGAATACCGAATTTTTTTTTTTTTTGGGGTTAGCTTTTCTATTTCTTAAATTGGGTTCGATGTAGCGAGTCCATTCTTTTTGCCAGGTCATGTGCTTTTTCCCTGACATGGCTTGCTTAATCAGCATAGTTGCTGACATGGTAGCCTTGTCAAAGAGAATTATGCAAATCCAATTTAAAATAAAGGAAAATATTCCTTTTTCTTTTCCCATTTCCATATATTTTTTTTTTTCGTTTTTCTCCCTCTTCCTTCCTCGGTTAGCATCTGACCCTTGTCGCCTTATCTGCCATCGATTTCCACTCCGGCCGCTCGCCACCACCGTGGCAATGTTTAGTACCTTATAGATTGCTAGCGTTCGGGTAAGTACGTGATCAAGTTTTATGCGGGTAAGTACTTTCTGGAGATCGTTGGTAACTGTCAAATACCGGTAATAACAAAAACTTGACTGATATGTTTGCTAGTCATATGTCAGTAACTTTGACGACAAGTACCAACATTTATCCAAAATTGCCTATCATTAATTAACTATCAATGGATGTTTTTATGGCTTACCGAAGTGTTAAAACTACTAACTTATATATAAAATTAGTTTGACCGATGAACCAACATCCGTCACATCAAGATACCAATCAATTCTATTTATACTCCAAAAATTACACTAATATGTCCACATGTAATTTTGCGGCTTGCCAAATTGTCGAAGTTACTAGCCTTTATATGTAATTACCAACCTTAATTTGAACTGTAAAGACTAATTTGAGTCACCTATCAACTATTTATCTTGTTCGTTTTGAAAGCAACCGACATCTACTTTCTAAATTGCCAACTACCTTAATAGTCTACTAACGATTATTTTGAAGAATTATTAATGCATTAAACAGGAAAATTGTCAAAAAAAGTTAAAAACTTATTGTACTTTTGTCAATTCAATTCTAAACCTTTAGATTTTGTCAATTAAATCCTAAACCTTTTTACATTTTGCCAATTGAGTCATCTCGGCTAAATATTGGCCGGAAATTACCAACACGTACGCCGCCATCTTATATGCCGCGACTGGCGTTGATATGAACAACTTTTGATATTATTTAAATATTATTGAATTCATTTTTTACTTTTTTTTAAAAAAATTTTCTTTCCTTTTTTGTCCCTCCTTTCTTCTTTCTTTTGTAGGTCGCGACCACCAGCCCATAAGCAATGGCTGGTTACCGGCCATGGCTAGGCAAGCGGGCCTCACCTTGCCGAGGGTCGTTGTCCCCGCCATAGGCGAGGCCCGGCGAAAGTGAAGGGAACCCTTGTCGAGCCTCGTCCTCGCCTTGTCGGGCCTCGCTTGTGGCGAGCTTTGGCTAACTCACCCGGTTTAGGCCCGTCCACTTGGCCATGGCCAATGGCCGCCCATCGCCCGTGGCTGGTGGTTGGCTACCGGCAAAGGGAAGAAGAAAGGAGAAAAAAAAAAAAAAAATCAAAAGAATATTATTAAAAATGATTTACATCGGCGTCAATTGTGCTATGCAAAACTATTGGCGTTTACATCAGCAATTTTCAGCCAAAATTGGCTAGATGGACTCAATTGACAAATTGTGAAATTTTTTATGACTCAATTGGCAAAGATTGAAAATGTTTACTACTGGATTAGCAAAGTGCAATGAGTTTAGGATTTTTTTTGACAATTTTCCTCGCATTAAACTACTATTTGATATTTTCAACCTCAATTTGGCTGATGTGCCCACATTGGTACATTATTGACGGTATGGCTTCAGAGCAAGTTCATTCGTTCGGGCACGTCTAAGTGTAACATTAGGCACATTGATTTAAAATCTGTCACATTGTTTAGAAGGATGCACTTGTGCGAATGGAATAACTCCTTTTGCGTCCTAAACTTGACATGATTGCCCTCCTTTGGTCCCTGAATTTTCATTTTCGACGATCCAAAGTTTGTGCAAAATTGAAATGACTTCCAAGCCAGCAAAAGTCTAGGACCTCAATAATCTTATCCTTTGCTACTACAGTTCTTGATCCCCAAGAAACTTAGGGCGGACGTAAATGACTTCTAACATTTCTTTTGCCCCGATCACATCTTGAATTTTAGTTTTCCTTTTCAAGGAGGGATTTATCCATTGAGCACACGCACTGATTAGTAAAAGAACCACTAGAAGAAGAAAAATCAAACCTTATGATGTGAAAAGATTGCATTTCATCTTCTTCCCTAAACTTTACTTTGTTTTCTCTTTGATATTTAATCTTTATTATATGCATGTACTTGTTTATTTCTTCCATAACGAAACACGTAATCGGTAGACTGTCATCCTTGTGAAGTACAATGTCCACTATTTTATCATGTCTCATGTTTTTCCTATTTGTAATTTGGGGAAAATTACCAAAAAAGTCCTAGACCTTTTGTAACTTACCAATTCGGTGTTAAACCTTTCAATTGTGACAATTTAGCTCTAAACCTTTTGACGATTTTCCAATTTAGTTCTAAACCTTTGAATTGTGTCAATTTAGCCCTAAATCTTTGAAATTATGCCAATTTAGTCCTAAATCTTTTGAAGTTTTGCCATGTTAGTCCTAAACATATTATTTGAGTAACTGATCGAAAGAACTAAATTGGCAATTCATTAAAAGATTCAAGACTAGTTTGGCTAAATCATTAAAATATTTAGGACTAAATTGGTAAGTTGTCAAAAATGTTTAGGACTGAATTTGCACAATTGAAAAGTTTAAGACCGAATCGACACAAGCGCAATAGGTTTAGGACTTTTTGGATAATTTTCTATGTAATTTGAGGTAGTATATTAAACATGTTAACATAATAGATTCTACGTGGGAAACGAAAAAAATAAAAAATAACTGGTTACGATGCAATTTTCTATAGCAATGTAATTGGTCTAAGTCATGATATTGTAGTCTAGTTGGTTCATGATATCTATTCACTAATGACAAACAACTACAACGAGTATGGGTCTTTCTTCTCCATTTTTTTTTTCAATTGACATGAGGAGGCCAATGTTATTTATAGGATCGTCAATATTAAGAGAGAGAACAGTTCTTACATTGCCAACAAAGCAAAATGGCTAAGAAGTTGTACAATACCTTAAGATTGCTTCATTGGCAGCACCTTCATCAAAGATCTATGCACACACAATGGCCAAGATATTAAGTGTAGTGCGCAAGTATAACCTCGTTTACGTGATTATGAGGACAAAGACAACGACTAATAGTACCCTATCCAATAAATAAACCGACCGATAGAAAAACGACTGGACCCATCTTGCCCTCGAGAGTTGTCAGAACATTCTTGCGTAAATATCCATGAAGCCTTTGCCATAAGAGACGAAGGGAAACGAAACCAATCTCAGATTTCTATGTAAGCACCTGCGTAGGTTCCCACGCACCTTCCGCGGAAAGCCTCGGAAATCACGCGTGCATGAGGTTAAGAAAGGGCAAAGAGCTCAGCATTGTTCAAGCACGCACAGCAGAGATTCTCGGGCCCGCAACATCCCTACCAAATCGCCACAGGTCATAACCGATAGCGTCCCGGGTAGGCTATCGACCTACGTACTTACGGCACATGCGGAACGTGAATTCTCCGATCTAGTTACAACTTGGGATAGTAAAGTATACAATATACACAAATATCAAATATCAAAAGACAACTTCATTTCATTAAGCAAAAGCGGATGAGTTATAACCCTACAAAACTTGAATATCTATCAATGCCCATTGGGCTTGCATTGCTACATCACAACGCACACCAGCTCGGAAATCGCGTTGGCCACCAAATTCCTTCCTTGAGATCCATCTCAACTTAAATCTCCATCAATGTCCATTGGGCCCACGTTGCTACACTAAAATGCTCACCAGCCCGAAAACCACATTGGCCACCAAATTCTTTCCTTGAGATCCATCTCAACTTGAATTTCCATCAACGCCCATTGGGCTCGCTCTGCTACACCACAATGCCTACAAGCCCGAAAATCGCGTTGGCTACTAGATTTAATGCTCATCGGGCTGCTTATCTGCTACACCACAACATGCACCAGGCCCAAAAATCGCGTTGGCTACTAGATTCCTTCCTTAAGATGTTGACCAAACACCGATACATATTGGGAGTAGGCCACCAATCAAACATTAGCTTTGAGATGTTGACCAAACACCGATACATATTGGGAGTAGGCCACCAATCAACCATGCGCTACCATTTGTTGAGAGCTCGCAGTAGAAATTTGATACTTTATTGGGAAGATCGCCAAGAGGGAGCACAAATCTTAGCCCGTCAACATATCTAGTTGGACACACCTTCACTCACAAGCTTAAACCAATGAGTTATAAGTCAACTTAGATATATTAATCGTCCACACCACATTAATTCTCTAATGTGGGATAATGTGGGACTTTTCTAATACAACTTACACGTGCATTCTAATAAGGTGAGCATCGCCCTCCTTCTTGGTCGAATCGGATGAGGGATGAAGAAACAACGCCAAGTCATTTACAGACAGATTCCTTAGTGCCGAGAGGGCAATTGACGCCGACAAGAAGTTGACCAAGAACTCGTTCAAGTCCCGCGACACGCTCGACAGTCTGTGCATCCTTCCAGAGACAGGAAGAACAAGAGAACCCGGAACTTAGCTTGAAACCTCTACCCTCTCCTTGAAAATCACCCGATTTTTATAGGCGGTAAGGGCCATAGGACTTGAGGCAATTTGGCAATGTCAAGCTTCGGAAAAAGCGTGAAGTACAGTAGACGGGTGATGTAGCCTTAACCTGAAACAGCATTTTGGAGGAGAAAATGTGAGGGCGTCAGCGTATGTTGGAAGCTGCTTCCATAGTAATTAAGGCATGCATGTGCTTGGGATGCACTTCAACATTCAGGAAAACTTTAACCTACATAGATAAGCAATGATATAATTGGATCTAAGCTTGGGGATCGCAACTGAGCAGAAGATGCTTGATCCAATGCCATATGACCTCTCTCTCTCTCTCTCTCTCTCTCTCTCTCTCTCTACCAAGAGAGATCAGAACTATTTATCAAATGGTTTCACATTCACAGCTGAACGCTCAAATACATGAAATGCAACACTTGAAGAAACTTAACGTCTATTCAAAACCCTCCCATATTTCGGGTTTGATTGCTTGTGCAAATCCACCTGCTTCGGGGTGGAAGTCGAACCAATCTGCCAGACTTCTAGTCACATCAGGCAAAGCTAAGAATCACTCCCCTATAATATCTTGACCTCCTATCGCATCAACCTATTACAGAGGTCAAAACCTGCGGTATCGCTACTCGCTACACCGTCATATCAATTACCAATGCATCATGGCTGCAATTAGCCTCAGAATGAAGATCAACTAGCTAAACTGGTACATGTACTTGGTAGTAGACTCTACTTAGTAGTGGATGCATGCAGTTTAAATTATTGCTCACGATGAAGATATTAGCTTGCAGAGGAATAAAAGATCTACACCACATTTATAATTGTTCACTTGGAGCAACAACCAATTTACAGATTCCAGAAGAAGAAAATCCCTCCTACATGCTTTCTCCCAAAACAATCGTACATCGTTTAATTAAAGAGGTTACAACAAAATGACTTGGAATATTGAGCGTAAGCAAAACACAAAAACCCTCCAAAGAGAGCTTTGTCAACCCAGAAGCTGAGGACCTGTGCTTCAAAACACGGTAGGTAGCATGATCCCGAAACTCAGGCTCTGGAAACCCATAAGCAAACAAATATTTTAGGGATGGCAGGGTCATGGTAGATCAGAAATAGATCAGGCGCCAAGAGCCTTCTCAAATGAATGGAAGTAATCGACCCAAAAAAAAAAAAAAAACTGCATGGAATTAAGTGCTCAGAGTACATGCCTGTGGTTAAAGCTGTAACCGGATAGTCGTTTTGTAACTTTCATCATCTCATTCGACATAAAACATTTTTCTGGAAGGCTGAAGCAGATCACCAGAGGGTTGCTTGACTCTGCCACCCAGCTCAACCTCCAGTATTCGATGATTGTCCTTTAAACGGGTCATAGAAAATGAAACATCAACATCATCCCCTTCAGAAACTGGAACGGCGGGATTTAATAGGAAGACCTGCACATGAAAAAGTACATGAGAATGGGATGGTATGATTCAAGAATTAAGCAATCAAGACAAAGTGGAAAATGACCGTGTGGCGGTTCTCATATATCATCTCTAACAGAGGCAAAACCTTGGGAAAACCATATTCAAGCATCTAAGCGATGGATGGCAAAGCTCTCATAAAACGGAAAAAGCTTGGAGAAGAGCCGCTATGGCTTAACTTAATACTTTGCCTATGCAAATTCAAGACGTTAAATTTGCCATTCACCGAGACATTAATAGCCTATCCACTTAGTGGGATAAGGCTTAGTTAGTGTTATTCTGCACATACTTGTCAGAGGAATACAACCTGCTGTCCTCAATGAGTGCCATTGTCCACGCTAGGTGCTGTAGTCAACTCAATCTCTTTCTGAGATGGATCTTCCATTCTTCCCTGGGTGGTAACCAAAACAGGAAGTCAGTCATAGCCCATTCATAAATGTCAGGGATGCACGAGTGCCATCTTACCCGGAAATGGACATCAAACCATCCACTATAAACCACAAAGCCTCGTATTACTTTTGATCACTGATGAGAAATTTGATCTAAGTTCTGCAATATCATTTACGGTGGCAGTCAAACAGTCTATCTCCTTTACAGTGGCCGGTGTCCCTATAACTTGATACGGATGAAGGTTATTCCACAAGGAGATCTGCATAATTTAGCTTTCTTTTAATGGGCAAGATGATCGGTTCATATTTATGCCTAAAAATTGTATCTAATTTATGGGTTTCAAATAAATATTAATAATTAAATTAGTTTATTTGGATGATATTTTGATTATCGGAGCGGAAGACCGAATTTGAAATATTCTCTAGCCGCAGAGATTTTGTAAACCTGATATTTCCTAAAATCCAAGATCCATAGTGAATTTTGCAAAATCTTATCTTTAGCAGGTTTGGATTTCCATGAGCTCTTGATTGAGAGGATAGGCCGAAATCAAAGACAATCACGACGAGATCCCTGAATATAATAGAGAAGACTATTGTAGATAGAGGGGGACGACGAACGTGAGAAAAAGAAGAGGAGGCAGAAAGCAAAGAAAGCAACGTGCAGCAAAGGAAGCAACGTGCAGAAAATTCACTTCGGCCATGGCTTCTTCTCGGATTTCTTTTCCGAATTCTTCTCCGTCAATCACCTCCATGAGTAGCTAAATTTATTCTGTCGTCTTTGAGTGTAGATGAAACGATACTTCTTGCTTGAATTCCAAACTTTCTTTTTAGTTTTTGGTATTGCACTTGATTGTTTGGGAGAGACTACATCTTCATCTATTTCATTCAAGAATTTTATTATTAAATCAAGTATATGATTTTAGTTTCTGTGATTCTAATTTCATATCCAAGCAATAGTTTTAATTGCAATTTATGATCAAGGCCGATGATAATCTATATCTGATCGATTCTAAGCGTGCTAAGCTTGGAATGCGAAATACGATAGTGATCGACAAGATAGGTTATAACAAGGTTAGGTTGTGGATTATCTTTATGATTATAGCAAGCTTGTAGCTTGTTAGGTTTGATAGTGTGAACAAAGAGACTAATCAAATAAGAACGTATCATGGATTCGAGACTCAAAGGCGATAGTTTTCTCGCAATTGTTTATACTTTATTTTAATTAATTGAATTCTAGCATTAGACTAAATTACTTAGTAAAAAAAAAATATCTCAAACCCGTCCTTATATTTCCCTATGGTTCGACCCCTTCTTATCACTATTTTTTATCACTCTACGACACGATCACAAGACCAATATGATTTTAAGTGATAAACGTGCACAAGGACAGAAACATGTTGACATTCTTTATCCAACAATAACAGAACGGTGGTGGCATCAGGATACACTTTAACCCACTGAGTTCCGGGCAACAACATACGCCAACCAACAAGGCAATCAGTTTTAGTAACAATCACAGTCCATGTCTCCATGAAGTGGCCCATCTAGTGACATTAGCATACGAGATCTGTGTTCAGTATATGTCAGAAGAATGAATGTCAGTAGAACAATGTTCTATTATCAATACTGATCAGTGTTCACCTGATGCTCCTAATTCAACGATTGATCCAACCCAATCATCACTCATGCAAGAAAATTTGACCACAACTTGATGTGATGGGTCCAAGGTTGGAGATGTCGATTCTTGGGTAGACGTCGAATCACAAGACTAGCTGTCAATTTCGAGGCTACTGATTGACTACCAAGTGACTGCTAGTCAATTCCTATGGTTGTTTGTTGATCTTCCAAGGTGGTTGTTCGGCTTCCTAGACTGGTGAACGAATTGGGAGAGCAAAGTCCTAGTTACTATGCATCTTAAAAGTGTTAGTCAGTTTCCATGAATCATAATGTGTCTACACCACTGTCCAGAGTTATTATTGTTTGCTAGATTCCAATAGTCATTTACATTTGCTTAGTCCCTAAACAAAGTTTCTCTATAAATAGAGGAGTCATCTTACATGTAGAGGCAGACTTGAATTCGACAAATACATGAGATTTTCCTCAGGTGACCGACTTTCTATTTTTGATCCTTTATCCAATCCTTTTGGTGGTGACCAAAAGCTTTTTATCCTTGATTGATGGCCTGTTCTGTTTTGCCTCGGTGGTGAAACTCATCAATCCCAACCTTATACTCAAAATGCTATACAAAGCAGAGTGAATAACAGGGAGGAGAGGGTTGAGTTTTATGCGTAATAGATGTCCCTCGGAATACAAAGTAAAAGTCATGCTCGCATGGAGGCCGTCAGAATATGCTTGTGAGTGCATGAATACATGAAACAAGCACATTGGAGTGGTGTATTTACGCATGCAATTGTAGCAAATGACCTGGCTATTGAATTCATTAATGAGTGGATCTTCTTATTGTACATCCTAGCGTATAGCGCATGAATAAACTCTGAGGAATAGCTATGATTGGACTTGGAACATGCTAAAGAGGAAAGATGTGACATCCAAAGGACCACAATTACTAGGACACACCTGGAGACACCATTTTTTCCGCTCTTCAGCAAATGGCTTGGTCAAGATACTCATATTGACACCATAGCAATTCCTAGTATCCTCCAGAAAACAGCGCCAGTCATCCATGGCTCCTTCGTAGTCATTCCATTTTTGATTCGCCAACCCAGACCCGACAGGAGCCATCCAAATTCGAGCATGACTAGGATACCTGCCAAAAGGGAATATATGGTCAGACAAAGCAAAGTTTATAGTCATCTTTGCGAAAAAAGATATATACTAAAGCCCAAGGTCGTCAACACCCAGTTTAAGCCTTTTCTTTTCTCAAAGAAATACAGTGTATAGTGCCTAATTTTGCATCCATCTTTTGTTTTTTGCCTAATCTTTCTGGTGCACGTGTACGGCAATAAATAATTCTGAGAGGGAGTGGTGGAATCACAATATGTGCAGTCACATGGTAGCACCCTTGTTCTGCCACTGCAAGAGGCTGGAAGATACAAACCACTCTTCTTTAATGCTTCATAGCACATGCAGCAAAGAGCTGCACACATACAACAGAATAAACTAAAATGATGCTGAACATATTGAGGAGAGCTTCTATTTACATGCCAAGTACTCTAGGCTTGGCAGCAGGTGCACGAAGCAATGTGTGGAAATGGGAAGCAAAATGCAGTGCGTGGAAGCAGAAAGCACCGTTGATTTTTTCCAAAACCAGCCGGACAAAGCCCTCAAATACAACCATACATTTTAGGTCGAGTTCTTTTGAACTTATAAAAACTCAAACCAATTATAGATAGGCACAGATGTAGATGTAACATCCCAAAATCAACAGAAGACCTAGAGCAAGTAAAGCAGAGGCATCTGACAAGATGCATTTCAGTTTATATGAGGCTAGTTCTCTGAAATGAAGGTCATAAACCAAAGAAAACTAGGAATCCCCAGACTGTTGGTTATATATGTGGTTTCTGCAACTCCAACCAGGGCAAAAGTGTAAAAACTCGGATGAATAATGAAAGGGCAGAGGGCACAACAGCCTACCCCAGGGCCCAGACTACTAATACTACCAAACAAGGGAAGTGCACTTTGCATGCAAGTCAAGCAGTTTAACTACAAACTATTTGGATTTACCAAAAAGACTTACATGACTCTAGTTAACTTCAGCCAGCACTCACGTTCACAAATCACTGAATCAAACATAGACTCACGCAGAAGGAAGTATCCCGTCCATTCTGATATGATCACATCAACTGCCATCAAAGGGCTTTCACACTGTTGTTAGGAATAACTAGGCATAACACATATTTACTTCAGACTCAGGATACATGGCATGAAAAACAAGCATGAAGTCATATGAAGCCAAGCTCTAACCTTTCTCAGGGAGACTAACATCCTCAATTGAACCCTCAATCACTTCAACGACATCTTGAAGGTTATATGCTTTTATGAGAGCTCGGGCATGCTCTGACATCTTTGTCACCTCAACCGCATAGACATTCCTTGCACCAGCTTGTGCCGACCATATTGCAAGAATACCACTTCCTGTTCCTACATCCAGCACAGTCTTCTGGACAAATTCATCAAGTCAGTGCTTATTCAAACATATATTTTTAAAAAAGGGAAAAAAGAAAGAGCTTCACATGTTTTCCAGTGCTGTCTGAGCTCATGATTAGAAGTTAGAACTTCAACGCTCCTAAACTCTGCCCCGAAGGACGAGAACAAAACCAAACAATCAAAATGTCGTTAATTCATCTCACCAGTGTGAACAGATAGTTTCTTGCGTATGCTAAATTGTACATCAGCCATGCGCTAAACCAAATTCCTCTCAGACAAATCAGAACTTGAAAGCACCGGCACAGGCTTCACCTGACAACAAACTATGAACTCACTTCTTTCTTAACAAAGCAAACAACGCTGCATCAAAGAACACTAAAGTTTTAAGCTTTTATCCACTAGTCATCCATCGGATCCAAAAAACATAACAAAGACTCGACTTGACCCGACTCACAATACAACTGAACCAATTATAGAACAATATAAACAGCGAAAACCCAAACAAAAATGGAGCTAAAGGAGAGAACATTTCCACAAGTAAACCCGCAAAAGAGCGTGCCTTTCCGAGGAAATGGTGCTTGTTCTAAAAGATGGCGTTGTAGTAAGCGCCCATGAGGACGCGATCGGAGAGCATCTCCTTCTGGTGGTAGAGGAAGGCGTAGGTGCAGAAGTAATTCGCGAAGTCGACACCCTTGTCCACCGCTGCGACGCCTCCGTAGGGGCCCGGGCGGTCGCCGCGGGGCCATTCCCGAAGCTGCCCATGACTCGGATAAATAAAGGTTGAGCTGAGGTTTTTTATTTTCGGTAGGACTGAGCAGGGGACGCCAGAGTTTTTGCTTGTTGGACATTTGGGGTGGGCATGGTAACATTCTTACTTTTCAATTTCTCTTACAAAAGTCAATTTAACAGAGAAATTCATTTGATAAAAATACCTCCGAAATAGAAATTTATTTGATAAAAAAATTAATTAATGATAAGATTTTTCATTTTTGATAGGATTCTTTTCAAAATTTTAAGAAGTAAAAAATTGTCACGATCCAACTTCTCACCCCGGAATCACTTTTTGGATCACACCCTGCTCCGTCGACCGCCGCCTCGCCGGCCCCCGGCCGACCACCGCGCCATCCTTCGTCGTCGCTCGTCGCCCGCCGCCCCGCCTATCAATCGTCGACCACCGCCGCCGTCGCCCGCCTATCAATCGTCGACCACCGCCATTTGCCGATCACCGTCGTCGAATATTTTATTAATAATATTTTTAAAGTAAAAATTTTCAATCGTTACCAAACGAATTTCTCTAATCATAAGTCAATAAGAAGTAGAAGTAAAAAATCAAATTCCGCTTTTGATGAGAAGTAAAAAAATCAATTTTTGATCGAAAGTTGATTTCGATAAAAGAAGTGTTACTACGCGCGTTTTATCCTCCACGTCCGAACACGGCCGCATTCGCGGTCAATGGGTTTCCGAGGTTCGGCACGTGGTCAACCGAACGGAGACGGGTGTCCAGGGGTAGGATGGGAGTTAAAAGTCAAAGAAAGACCCCTAATTTTCGCGTTCCGTTTCTTGTCGCGCCTCTCTTCTGTCTCGCGCTCCGTCATTCAGTGGAAAAGGCAAAGTCAAGTCAAGAAGAAGAAGGCGACGCGCCCTCCGCGTAATGCCGCGGAAAATTAGGGGTGCAATAATTGTCCTTCCCGTGCAGCATGCGTCTTGGACCGTCTGATGGGGGTTAAGGCATCCGACGGTCAAACCTCTTTATTGCAACGGTCGAACCCTAGCTAATAATCATATTACATTTCCGGATGATGAGGAAACCCGAGATATGTAGGCAAATTCCCATTATTCATTCTAATAGTGGGAGTTTGGTTCATTCACTAATTTCATCTTTCGCTGCTACAGTACTTGATCGTCAAGAAGCGAACATATATATCTTTTCTCTAGACAACAGAAAAGGCTTATAAAATTTCTTTTGCCTCGATTGCATCCTAAATTTTGGGATTTATCCATCTAAAAAATAAACTTTACGATGTTAAAAATTTGCATTTCATATTTTTACTTAAACTTTATTTCGCTTTCTCTTTGCTGTTTAATCTTTTTCATATACATATATTTGTTTATTTTTTCCATAACGAGACATATCATTGATAAACTATCGTTCTTATCAAATAAATATCCACTATGTTATCACTTCTTTGTCATTTTTTTTTGAGTTTGTAGTTTGAGGCAGTACATTAACCGGGAATATATTACCGACAAATCGGTTACCCGAGGTCTACATCCATTACCTTGCGCACCTTCGATTTACCTAACAGTATAGAAACTTCCATGAAAAGTAAATCTTTCCGAAGGGTTTAACCCAGCCGTAGGTCAAGAAATGATGATTTGGTACTGTTGAATTCCACAGACACGTCATTATAATTGTGAACCAACAAACGACAAGACCTAGCGCTTACTAGAAATGGGACCGTCCACTGAAAAAACACGACAAAAAAGTAATGAAAAATTCACTTTTCTTCCAGGGTTATTTACTTACTCTTTTGACTTCTTCCACAATGGGGACGTGGACAGATACTGTCCAATGGATTTTGCGACTGGCCGGCCGGTCCGATCACAGTTTTTTTTTTTTTTTTGGGGGTTGCTTTTCTAGATGAATGTCTTTTGAAAGAAACTAGTCGGATTGCGCAATGCTAGTAAGTCTTCTTTTCTATTTCTCTTTTATTAATGGAAAAACCGAAGTCAAGACCAGAAGTTCCCCCACGGAGGATGGTTCCCATGCACCTTCCACAAAGCGTTGTGAAACTTACCCGCGCAAGGATTGCCCTTTGGTTTTCTTTTCTATGTCTTTATTAACGAAAAGGCAAAGTCTAAGTCATCATATCGTCGTTTGGTTGGTTCGCAAACAAATTTAACGAATACTAGTCGTCAAACGTGCCGAATCTTGGAGCTCAAAATTCAATCAAAGCTTCACAATTCACATGAAGTTTCACATCTATGGATTTCATTATTTCCATGCTATCGCAGGATGCCAATCACGAGGTTTGGATTATTATTTAAGGTTTGTGCAGAGACGGTGTGGGTTTAACATGTATTCCCAAATAAAAACTCGTGATGCCACCCACACACGGGACGGGAGTCCGTGAAAAGGAAAAAGAAAGGTCGACTAGAATCATCTCATTTACGTTACGAGATGGATTAATATAAGGTCGCCACTCAATTAATTGTTAATTGTACAAAGAAGATTTCATAATTGTCAATTATCTATCGATTTTTTTTAATTGCCTTGATAATCCAATATCCGTATAACATAGATTCTCCCGACTTGCTGATATATAATATGTGCTAATGTGCTCGTAGCTCTATTCCAATTTGGGATAGAGAGTGTCGCTCGATTCCATTTTATGCCGGCGTCGAATCTTCAATCGACCTCAAGAAACATGCACAAGCTGACTCTACGCATGAATTTCATGGTCGTCCTCCGATTTTCTGATGAAATATTAGGGGATCCGGATCTCTCCTCTTCATAACTGCGTGCCAATAAGCATGCCATGATCGCAATCTGTTTTGTCGTCAAATTGATCGCTGGTTTTCGTTTCTATTTCCCTCATTAATACCGAAAAGCAAGTCAAGTCAAGTCAACAAGCAAAAGGCACCTTCCGCATAATGCCGTGGAAATTTCGCGTGCAACAATTGCCCTTCACGTGCCGCATGTGTCTTGGACCGTCGGATGGCAAGAACTCAGCGTTATGTGCTTTGCACAAAATAGACCCTGCATAATGCCGTGGAAATTTCAATGAAAGCGGCACCTTCCTCGTAATGCAGCGGAAATATTACGCGTTTGCAATGGTTTGTCCTTACCGTGCATAAAAGCATCGTCGAACGGCAAGAACTCAGCATTGTCAAAGGCTGAGAACGGGTGGAGATCACAGCAGTGGGTGGATTTGTGCTGTTTGAGCACTCCTCAGGTAATCCATGACTCCTTGCTCTCTTCTCTTCTCCTCTGTTTTCCTGCTTTGATTGCTCCACTTACTTCTGATGAGTTCTCTCAACTCTGCAATTCACAGATCTGGACTGTGAAATCTGGCTTTCTTCTAAGCCCCTGCTCGATCAACCTCCATCATTAAAACAGAATAAGCAAGTTGGTCTCTCCCTTCTCTTGCTTTCTCTCCGATTCCTTTTTTCTCTTTTCCCTTCATTTCCCTCTCAACTTAGATTGCCAATCAAATTGCAAAAGAAAAAAGCCCTCTCATTCAGAAGACCCGGATTCCATGGCATCTTCATCATCGACCCCTCCCTATGGAGGAGATTATGAGGGCGGAGAGGAACAGCAGAAGGGGAATAACTACGAAGTGTTCTTGAGCTTTAGAGGGAAAGACACTCGCAAAGGCTTTACTGATTATCTCTATACTAGCCTTAAAGTTGCAGGAATTCTTGTGTTCAGAGACGACAATGAACTCCCTGTTGGTGATAAGTTTGGTCCGGAGCTTCTCCGCAGTATCACGCAGTCTACGATCTCAATCCCGATTATCTCGGAGAACTATGCTTCCAGCAAATGGTGCCTTGGCGAGTTGGCTCATATCTTGAAGTGCAAGAGAAACAGAGGGCAAATAGTGTTGCCCATATTTTACAAAGTGGAACCCTCGCAAGTGCGACATCTTCTAGGGGGATTTGGAGATGCTATCAGGGCACATAAAAGGAATTTGGATGAAAGGATTGTGAAGGAATGGGAGGAAGCGCTCAAAGAAGTCACTTCCTTGACAGTGTGGGAATCGGAGAAAACTGACAACGGGTACAGTATTCTTCACCAGAACATTGCTTACTTTGTCATAACTAGATCTTACCGGAAGAAGAATATAAATATTGCCATCATATATTGAAATTTTTATTTTTATTTGGCAGGCATGAAGGAAAATTGGTTGAAACAGTTGTCAGAAAAGTTATGAGCGAGTTAAAAACGCTGTTTTTGCTAAATGTTCCCAAACAATTAGTAGGAATTGATGGTCGTGTGGAACATCTTATGAGCTTCATAGATGCTAAATGCAGTGATACTAGGGTTATCGGAATCTATGGAATGGGGGGTATCGATAAAACAACTCTTGCAAAGGTGTTATACAACGAACTTTCTAGTCGTTATGAGTATCGAAGCTTCGTGGCAGATATTCGAGAAACATCTAAGCGCAAGAGTATTGAAGGCGTACAAAAGCAGCTCATCTCGGACATAAATGGAGACTTGTGCGATGTGTCTAATGTCGACGACGGAATCGGTATCCTTAAATCTCGATTTACAAATAAGAAAGTTCTCATCCTTCTTGATGATGTGGATGATCATACTCACTTGAATGCGTTGGTCGAAGATGGTAGTTGGTTTAAAGCTGGAAGTATAGTCATCGTCACCACTAGAGACAAGGGTATTCTTGACACGGCTGGAGTAAGCTACAAATATCAACTCAACGAATTACTTTCGGATCAATCATTGATTTTATTTAGTAGACATGCATTTCGAATGGATTCTCCTCCAACCGATTATCAAGTTATCTCTCGTGATATCGTATCTACTACTTGGGGACTTCCCTTGGCTCTTGAAGTTATAGGCTCTTTCTTATGTGGAAAGACAAAAGAAGCATGGAAAGCTACATCAAAGAAATTAAAGAAAGTGCCTGATACGAAAGTGCAAGAGAAGTTGAGGATAAGTTACGATGCACTAGATCACGATCACCAACAAATATTTTTGGATATTGCATGTTTTTTTATCGGATCATCTAAACAACATCCGACTTATATGTGGGATGCTTGTGATTTTTTCCGGGGACGGGGATTGAAGTATTGAGTCTTTTGTCACTTATAAAAATTGACAAACACGGCAATTTCTTGATGCATGATCAACTCGAGAGATCTTGGAAGAGAAATAATTCGTCTAGAAAATCAAAAGGAGCCTCAAAATCGTAGTAGATTATGGATTTATGAAGAAGCTGTGGAAGTGCTTGGTAGCAACAAGGTAAGAGTTTTCTCTACTTGTCTCGGTTAGTGCATGTGAGTCCATATTCTCTTTCTTGTTTGAAATAGAAATTATTGTTAATCCTGAGTCCCCGAAACTTGTTGCCTCTATTAGCAAAAAAAACTCTTTCGATTAATTGCAGTTCTTGCCTGATTCTACAACATAATTGAGGAGTAATTTCTTGGTCATTGATGATTGATGTACATCTTTACCTGGTAGTACTGTAACGAGGATACTCTCCTTTTGGTCAATTTAATGCAACAACACAACTTCAAAAAATATAATGTTTGAAGAAAACCCTTCACCTATAAATTGTTGGGGCCATGCTTTTCCGGCATATCCGTGTGACGCACATGTTTAATGTTTGGATTCTTCTTTTGATTTCTTGTGAGTTCTTTGCTTTCTTTTCCTTATATTGAGTACTGATTTCTTGTGAGTTGTGTGATGTGATAATTAGACCTCCTTAATTTTTGGCGGTTAGTTATCCTCGTCAGTCCCGTATTTTTCAAATTGAGTTAAGTATAGAGTTAATCCCCTAAGTATTGCGGTTTGTGCGATTTAATTCCCCGTCTATTTCCTTTTCGGTAAATGAAGTCCTTTATCTGATGTAGCTTTCCTATTTATTTTTGAGAATATAACTTTTTAAACATTCTATATGGATGGGATGTTCTATCATCTGATCTATATATCTCTCTAACCAAGACCTCTGAGAGCAAAGAAAGAAAAGAACTATTATGTAGTCATCTAGCAACTACGCCACTCAAAATGCAAAGGGAATGTCTAGTCCAAGCATATTACTTCCAAGTTCCAAGAGAGGTAATCTATTCATCAAAGTATGCACAATGAACTATATGTTAAATGTCATTTCTCAAGAGAAATGTCTTTTCGTGCAAATCCATGGGGTACCTCTGTCTTGACTTTGAGAAAGAAGAGAAGCGATTAAGTAACGTAAAACACGTGTCTTAACAAGACTCAATGGAGTCTAACTTATCACTAAGAATTGTGAAAAGTGATGCATATTTAAGTGCACTACTTTAAATAGAGTTGTTCGCAGGGAGAGTAAGTACAAAAGCTATATTTGCTGTCCTTATTTGAAACAACGTGCTATTTTGATGAGGTATATAACATTAACTATAAGTTATTTGAAAGATCCTATCTTTAATTAACAGTGGAAAAAATACTGTATGGTCAAGAGTGAGAACCACGAAACTAAATGACTTCATTTTAAAAGAATAATGAGAATTTTCCAAATTTTAATCACGAAATATTAATTTTAGAATAGTTATTACGAGCCATATATAGATATCTTAAAATTAAATCCCAAGGCACGATTTCCTTAAAAGTGTATACAAGAACTTTTAGTGGTGAAATTATAGACTTATTTACAACATTATGTTATACTTTTGTCATAACATATTTTTGCAATGATCTGTTCGACAATATTATTACAATTTAATTGGAGAACCGTGTATTTGCAACAAAACATATTTACAAATGTACATCTTCAGTCACATGATTACAAACTTTTTATTGTCGAAAAATTCTCAAATCTAGAATTTGTAACATTACTAAATTTGGAACTTAACTATTAAATCAATATATATATGCGTCTTTCAAATAGAGAATCGTCGAGTATATAACTGAAAACAAATTCACAATCATATGCTTAAATAGGTTATATATTTAGACAAAAAAAGTTATATTAACGCAATATCATCAATATTATTCCTTTATTCACCCATTATATTTACAATGGAAAAGAGTTGATACTAAGTATTATACAAATGATTATCACGTAAGTTTTAGAACCATGTAATCACATAAAAACAATCAATAACAACCTTATCTTCAAATATGATTAAACGCACATGTAGAGATCACTCTCATCACTTTGTAATGATTAAATATAACTCAAACTAATTATTTGGTTACTAGATGTAATGTGAGTGTCATCCATCGTCACATAAATTTTACTAAGAAATATTTGTTGGCAAAAAAGTGAGACATGAAATTTTATTAATGAGATTAATATGGGTAAAATTAGTAAAACATGGGAAAGTTCATAGTAATGGCTCATTGCAATACTTGAAATTTAATTTCTTTTGTCATGTAAATAATTACGGTTTTGAATTTTGCATGATGATTGATTTTCATTACTAGCTTTAAAGCCAAGAGGTAGGCAGCGAAAAACAATTTTGGGATTCATAAGAAGAAAATAGCGAAGAGCATAATTAGAAGAGGAAAAGTTTGGAAGCGCCATCTTGAGCTTCACGTGGTCACATAAGTTAGATAAATGATATGCCACTGCAACCTGCCATTTCACAAGGTTGAAAGTGAGAAGCCTACGCCATAATTGTGCAACACCAATTGGAAATTAGTACATCTTTTTTTAAATACAGTTGGTCTCATCTTATCATTTGAGACTTACGATCCACAATGTTTCCTAACTGCAGGGCACTAGTAACATTGAGGCTATTCATCTTGGCTTTACTGGAGGAAGCTACATAGCTGAACAATTTAAAGAACTGACCAATTTGAGGATCCTCAATGTATGGAGTGTGAATTTAATTGGAGATTTTCAGAACTTGCTTCCTCGATTAAGGTGGCTTCGGTGGTACCGGTGTCCCTCAGATTTTGCTGCGGTCAACTTTCATCCGAAGAAATTAGTCGTACTCGACCTGTCATACAAGTGAGATTTCGGAGGACCGGGGAGGATGGGATCCACTTAAGGTAAGATTTAGAGAAGGCATGTGTTTTGTTAATAATTACGTGGTTTTTTTTTTTTTCGGTCGAACACAATTACGTGTTGTCGAGGTTCAATCGCACATAGCTCTGCTTTCTTACTTTCGGTGAGGTTTAGTATCCTTCCTCCGATTAAGAATTTTCCTCTGAAACAAAAACTCCATTACATTGACTTTGTGTTATACACACATACATACTGAAACTCTAAATCCATTTTCAATTTTTTTTTTTGGGGTCGAGAGGGATGGAATTAAACATGAATTGCTCTGTTTTGTTGCACACAATATTTATTCACAATAACTGTTGATTATTGAAGTCACCGTATAACAAATTAATAAACTGGCAAGGACATAAGAGTAATAGAATTATCCTTACAATGGCGTTTAAACATTTCCAATATAACAATTTTTTTTACTTCTCGTACATATTAAACTAGCCGTTTCTCTTTAATTTCATACTATTGAAGAAAAACATTGCGCCCAATAACTGCATTTCTCTTCCATTTGAAATTGTTATCTGGCTTTTTGATAATAAAATTTGCTTATGTCTAATCAATAAAGAACAGCATTGCTAGAGCTTTCAAATTAAATGTAGTCAGCACTTATACATGCCTAACATTCTTTTTGCAAAGGATATGCTTTAAAAAAAAAGTTTATATTTTGGTGTTGCCAAACACTACCGAAAGGCAACTGTGAGGAGTAGTGAAGCATGGGTATTATTAAGGAATTTGAAGAAGTCCAAAACTAATAATAATAAAGAATAGCGAAAAATCAAACATTGTAGCGGTCCAATCTCACCGAGGTATCCTTTCTTTCTTTTAGATGGCAACCGAGCTCAAGGTTCTCGACCTCACGAATTGTCAATCTTTGAAAAGAACTCCCAACTTATCCGCTTTCAAAAGCTTGGAGATTTTGAATCTCGAAGATTGTGAGAATCGGAAGAGATTCATCCTTCCGTCGGGGACATCAAGACCCTCAACTCCTTGAATGTCGACGGCCGTTGGAGACCGAAAGAGCTACCGGCTATTGGAGGGTTGACATCATTGACTTCTCTACATATATCGGGTACAGCGATTGAAGAATTGCCTGAATCCGTTGGTTTTTTTAAGAATCTCGAGATTCTTGATGCCTCTTCTTGTGAATCTTTAGCCTCCATACCCAGCTTCATAGGCGATCTAGCATCTCTGTCTTCCCTTAACCTAGAGGGATGTTATGAACTTGATCGACTTCCGGACTCCATGGGCTCTCTCGTGTCTCTACGCAGCTTGTTAATAGGAGGATGCAACTTTGTTAAGAGAAATCCCCGCTTCGATCGGAAAGTTGACATCATTGACGGAGCTGGATTTACATTCTACGGCGATTGTGGAATTACCCGAATCTATTGGTTTTTTGAAGAATCTCCATACTCTTTGTGCCAATCATTGTGAATCTTTAGCTTGCATACCCAGCTCCATAGAGCGATCTAGCATCTCTGTCTTCCCTTAACCTAAAGGGATGTGATAAACTTGATCGACTTCCGGACTCCATGGGCTCTCTCGTGTCTCTACGCCGCTTGTTACTAGGAGGATGCCGCTCGTTAAGAGAAATTCCCGCTTCGATCGGAAAGTTGACATCATTGACTAAGCTGGATTTAAATTCTACGGCGATTGTGGAATTACCCGAATCTATTGGTTTTCCCAAGAATCTCCAGGACTCTCTATGCCAATCATTGTCAATCTTTAGCATACATACCCAGCTCCATAGGCGATCTAGCATCTCTGTCTTCCCTTAACCTAGAGGGATGTGATAAACTTGATCGACTTCCGGACTCCATGGGCTCTCTCGTGTCTCTACCCCGCTTGTTACTAGGAGGATGCCGCTCGTTAAGAGAAATCCCTGCTTCAATCGGAAAGTTGACATCATTGACCGAACTGGATTTACATTCTACGGCGATTGTGGAATTACCTGAATCTATTGGTTTTTTGAAGAATCTCCAGACTCTCTATGCCTATCATTGTGAATCTTTAGCCTTGCATACCCAACTCCATAGGCGATCTAGCATCTCTGTCTTCCCTTAACCTAGAGGGATGTGATAAACTTGATCGACTTCCGGACTCCATGGGCTCTCTCGTGTCTCTACGCCGCTTGTTACTAGGGAGGATGCCGCTCGTTAAGAGAAATCCCCGCTTCGATCGGAAAGTTGACATCATTGATCGAGCTGGATTTAAATTCTACGGCGATTGTGGAATTACTTGAATCTATTGGTTTTTTGAAGAATCTCCGGACTCTCTATGCCAATCATTGTCAATCTTTAGCGTACATACCCACTCCATAGGCGATCTAGCATCTCCGTCTTCCCTTAACCTAGAGGGATGTCATAAACTTGATCGACTTCCGGACTCCATGGGCTCTCTCGTGTCTCTACGCCGCTTGTTACTAGGAGGATGCCGCTCGTTAAGAGAAATCCCCGCTTCGATCGGAAAGTTGACATCATTGATCGAGCTGAATTTAAATTTTATGGCGATTGTGGAATTACTCGAATCTATTGGTTTTTTGAAGAATCTCCGGACTCTTTGTGCCGATCATTGTGAATCTTTAGCCTCGCATACCCAGCTCCATAGGCGATCTAGCATCTCTGTCTTCCCTTAACCTAGAGGGATGTGATAAACTTGATCGACTTCCGGACTCCATGGGCTCTCTCGTGTCTCTACACCGCTTGTTACTAGGAGGATGCCGCTCGTTAAGAGAAATCCCCGCTTCGATCGGAAAGTTGACATCATTGATCGAGCTGGATTTACATTCTACGGCGATCGTGGAATTACCCGAATCTATTGGTTTTTTGAAGAATCTCCAGACTCTCTATGCCTATCATTGTGAATCTTTAGCCTCGCATACCCAACTCCATAGAGCGATCTAGCATCTCTGTCTTCCCTTAACCTAGAGGGATGTGATAAACTTGATCGACTTCCGACTCCATGGGCTCTCTCGTGTCTCTACGCCGCTTGTTACTAGGAGGATGCCGCTCGTTAAGAGAAATCCCCGCTTCGATCGGAAAGTTGACATCATTGACGGAGCTGGATTTAAATTCTACGGCGATTGTGGAATTACCCGAATCTATTGGTTTTCCCAAGAATCTCCAGGCTCTCTATACCAATCATTGTGAATCTTTAGCCTACATACCCAACTCCTTAGGCGATCTAGCATCTCTGTCTTCCCTTAACCTAGAGAGATGTCATGAACTTGATCGACTTCCGGACTCCATGGGCTCTCTCGTGTCTCTAGGCCGCTTGTTACTAGGAGGATGCCGCTCGTTAAGAGAAATCCCCGCTTCGATCGGAAAGTTGACATCATTGACGGAGCTGGATTTAAATTCTACGGCGATTGTGGAATTACCCGAATCTATTGGTTTTCCAAGAATCTCCAGGACTCTCTATGCCAATCATTGTCAATCTTTAGCCTACATACCCAGCTCCATAGGAGATCTAGCATCTCTGTCTTCCCTTAACCTAGAGAGCTGTCATAAACTTGATCGACTTCCGCACTCCATGGGCTCTCTCGTGTCTCTACGCTGGTTGTTATTAGGAGGATGCCGCTCGTTAAGAGAAATCCCCGCTTCGATCGGAAAGTTGACATCATTGACTCATCCGGATTTAAACTTTACGGCGATTGTGGAATTACCCGAAAGCATTGGGAATATGCAGAACTTGAAGATGTTGGACATTAGCGGAACTCCCGTAATAGAATTGCTTGGTGGCAGCGGTATAATGGCGGAACTCCAAGAGTTGAGAGCTGCAGGATGGGAAAATCAAAAAGGACTACCTAGTGGTACAGATGAACTGGTTTCGCTAAACAAACTTGATTTAGACAAAAAGCTATCAGAGCTGCGCTCTCGCCTATTAGCTCTAGGTATCACCTTCCAGATCCCGCAATTGCCTCATCTTTCCCAACTAACCTTTCTCAAGAAACTTACTCTTTCTTTTTGGCTCGAATGTCTCCCAGAACTTTCTATAACAAGTTGTGGAAGAGCTGTGAAACTTGATTTTGTGGTTTCCACGAGTTCAAGCTGTTAGTTTGGCATTGTATTAACTTTTCGTCTTGCGATACAGTTCACTTAAAGCGTCCCAGATTCCTCCCGCCAACAACTCAGCCATGAGCTATCGAACAGCAGATTCTGAACATATTTTGAAGAGATCAAGGCCTGTTGCAATCTCATCAGAAGTACTTATTTCATCTTGCTTTTTCTTTATCGTCTTCGGTTATTAACGGGTGGTTCCATCTACAAAAAGAAGTATTTTACTGAGTGATCAATTATCTCAGATATATGGAATGCTTTTCTCAACAATCATAACTAGATCTCGTCGGACTTGTTATATGTACTTCTCGCTATTTTTATGTCTGATGTTCATGGAAGTCGGGAGTTTTTAAGAAGCTTTATTTGTTCATAGAAGTCGGGAGATTATAAATCTTTTTAAGGAGCTTTAGTTGTTGCTTTCCATGTTACTTGAATGTTGTAGTAAATGCAGTTGTATGTGCATGCTCATAGGATCTCTTTTAGTGATATCCTCTCTTTTGAGCTCTACAGAACAGTGAGAGCATGGCCAATGTGAAGCCCAGAATTGCAGATGAGTCTGGAGACAAATCACGGATTAGGAAACTGACAGAAATCAATGAACCATGGCAATGCCGGTCCTTAAGGCTGCCTGATAACACGACGGCTGTGAGGGTACAAATGAATGCCAAATTAGGATGTTCTTATGCAGCATTTCTTTTCCGCATTTATCTGTCATGTCTCTACTAGATAAGCACAAATTCGAACAGGTCCCAAATAGTGCACTTGCTTTATTAGTTTCATCAGCATGTGTTCCAATAAATAATCTTTTAAATCTCAACATTTGAGGGGACTTTGTCGTCTCTTCATTTGGCCTTATATTTTTAATGTTGATTCTTTCAACTATACAAATAAGTAAAATAATATCAACATTGAGTAACATCTGATTATGGAGTCGCAGTGGAGTTTGAGTTTTGTTGGCTGTGGATGTTATGAATTTTACGGTAAAGATGAATAGTGAGATGGATGCTGCCTGATTCATAACGAATCTATTCTAGACAAAGTATATCATCGAGATGGATTTCTCGTGGACTCTCATGCAAAAGGCACAGACTCTTCATGAGATGAATTTTGCCGGGTACATGGCAGGCAAAGTATATCATTGTGCACCACTTTGATGCCTGTCCGGAATACTAAGATTGTGAATTCAGCTATTTCAGGCTTGCCAATTTCTGGAAAATTTTAATGGAAATTTACGATCTGATACTAAATTCACAAACACTAGTGGCAAAAGGATAGTTTAGTTTCTGTTCTTTGGGCTCTTTCTTTTCGCTTTGGGTATTACATTCAACTGTCACCACTGAAGCTGATAAAATGAAGCAGGTCTCGAGATTAATCTATACAAACTCAGGTCGTGACATTCTTGCTTTAACATCAAATGTTGTACACAAGCTCTGGAAATGGAAAATAGGTGATCGGAACTTAACATGCAGGGTAAGGAACCTTTTTTCTTCTTCTTGAAAGTGCCAAGCTATTTTATTGTTTAGCTCATTGTTAACTACATCAAATCTTCTTTCCCAGGCTACAACTAGCGTAGTACCACAGTTATGGCGACCTCCTGGTGCGAATTTGCTGACCAATGACACATGTGATACAAATCCGGAAGCTGCAGTTCCGTGCTTTGCACTGTCAAAGAACGGTACTTACATGATATCAACATCAGGGGGAAGATCTCTGTGTTCAATATAAAGACTTTTAAGGTGAATATTTTCCGAAAGGCATGTCTATATTTGTCAGTTTCCCCATGAGGTTTAAGATGATGAATTGTGCTGAATATGCAGGCACCATTTCCATTTCCTATTTTTATGAGAGCTTTAGTTAATCGATTCTATCATGTATGGAAAGTATTTAACTCTATTGTTAGGAGGTCCATGAAAGCTATTGTATCTAGCAATATCACCTAGAGGGCGGAAGAGGGAAATATGTGATTTTAAACCATTTTGACTTGAAATAGTGGAATTAAAATAATCAAGTCAATTTTATGCATAACTCAGAATCTGAAGATATGTTGTTTATTATTGTGAACACTGCAATATTCTATCAAAAAAAGTATGAAGAGTTTAGAAATAGAAAATTTTGCACACGATTATTATAGCGGTTCGGCTTAGATCAAGCCTACGTTCACTCTCCCATGCCGACAACCAATACACTCGGATTCCGCTAGATGAACCAATGAGGGTTTACAACAAGTGATGATGCTCTTCTAGATATATCACACTATTCTCTTTCAATCACTTTTATAAAGCCTCTCAATGATTATAATATAAATATGACGAAGACAAGTGTATGGAATCAAGTACACTTGAACTTTACAGTTGTTGATTCCGATCGCACACCCGTAACACCACCAAGTGATCTTCTTCTATATTCCTTCGCCCCCAAACTAGCCGTTGGATAAGTCTTCAAAGGACCACTCTTCAAAGATTGAACGCCTTCAATTCACTCTTCAAAGATTGAACACCTTCAATTTTGATTGAAACGAGACTGTATTTAGAAGATTTGGTGACTGTTGAGTATTGAATCTAAACCCCTATGATGCAGTCGACCATACAACCAAACCTTTGGTTTTCATAAGTAGAGTTCTTCATTTATGGAAATTGGTTTGCTTCTAAAAAGGTAATCTCCAACAAAAATATATTCTACTATTTGTTGTAGAAATATCTTGTAATTCGAAGATTACAAACTTCCTTCTCAAGAAAGGGCTTTTCTCTGCTCTAGAGATGTAATGGCCGAACTTGCTCTGTCCCTTTCCAAAGAAGGGAGATGCCATTGAGGCAAGTGCCTCTTGGCACATATAGCCCGCTGTCACTTATAAAGTAGTTGCTAATACTATCTTGCCTGCTGATGTCCAGACGATGGTAACATTTATGCCTCCATCACCAGCATCGCCATTTCTGGCGACCAATCCACAAAACAATAACATGATCACAATAGGAATGGAGGACTCCTCTATTCAAATTTACAGTGGACAAGTTGATGAGGTGAGATCAGTTTCCAATTTTCCATTGGCGTTGAAAGTTAACCGTATAATGGATATTGACTACTTCACTTTCTCAGGTCCAGACAAAACTAAAAGGACGTCAGAGAATAATTAAAGGACTTACCTTCTCAACTGTCTTAAATGTTCTTTGGTCTTCTGGCGCTGACTCTCAGGTACCAGACCACTGCTTTCTTTTTACTTGCTAGGTCAGACAAGGGCTTTTCTCTATCTTCCATGAATCTTTTTGCTTTTACTGATCCAAGAAAAGAAGGCAATAGCATATTTTACAACCATCCATAGATTTATGTAATGGTCGAACTTGCTCTCTCCCTTTCCCAAGAAGGGAGATGCCACTGAGGCAAGTGCCTCTTGGCACATGTGTCCCACTTTCACTTGTGAAGTTGTTAAGAGTTAACACTATCCAGATGATGACAACATTTATGCCCCCGCCACCGGCAGCAACATTTCTGGCGTTCCATCCTCAAGACAATAATGTTATTGCAATGGGAATGGAGGACTCCTCTATTCTAATTTACAATTGTCAAGTTGATGAGGTGAGACCTGTTTTCATTGTCGTTTAAAGTTAATCTTGTTATCATCTGCGACAAAGTTATGGATATCGACCATTTCACCTTCTCAGGTCGAGAAAGAACTAAAAGGACATCAGAAAAGAATTACAGGCCTTGCCTTCTCTAACGTCTTAAACGTCCTCGTGTCTTCTGGCGCTGACTCTCAGGTTCCAGACCACTGCTGCGTCTTCCTTTTCATGTAGACATGCCTAAATTTTGGGCAGAGAGAGCAATGTCGTTTAAAGTGCTCCAAAAAAAAAAAAAAAAAAACTGGTTGATGTTGACTCTGGATATATTGATGCTTATGTCCTCGGCATGCATCAGGTCATGAAGGCATCCTTCATCAGCAGAATAATCCTACCAGAAAACTACATCTTTTGTGTTGATAAATTAATCCCATCCTGTTAAGCAAGAAAAAAGAAGCTATGATGTCCTGTCGTTGCTTACAACAGACGATCGGTGTTATTCTCAAAGAGAAAAAGAACTTGATTCTTTCATTTGTGCGTCAACGTAGAAGTCCCCTTTGATGGATGTCTATCGTCACTGCAGTTGTGTGTTTGGAGCATTGCCGGATGGGAGAAGCAGGCTAGTAGGTTTCTGCAGATGCCGACTGGGGGAGGCGCGTCTCCTCTTGCTGATACTCGTGTACAATTTCACGTGGATCATATACATCTGCTGGTGGTTCATGAAACACAGGTCGCCATATATGAAGCTCCTAAACTAGAATGCCTCCAGCAGGTATTGAAGATCTTTTTGGTTGTTGTCCACAAACCAATCTCTTATCTCATCCTGATTGCATGAAAATCAGCGAAATATTAGGTACTATTGTTGCTTCTTGCAAATGTACTTTTTTTGATTCGTTGTTCATCGCAACTAGTGGGTTCCTCAAGAAGCTAGCGGTCCAATCACAGATGCTACATATTCTTGCAATGGCCAATCAATATATGTGAGCTTTGAAGACGGAAGTATTGGTGTTCTTTCTGCTTCTACACTTGGATTTAGATGTCGTATAAACCCTGCCGCTTATATCCGTCCAAACCCCAGGTATGTTGGTTATTGCTGCCTCAGTTAACCTAATTCCTTTATGGAAATTGGCAAGTCTCGTTCGTGAAGTTCCAATAGTCTGGCAAGTTATTCATTCCTCGCTGATGGATTTGGCAGCTTGAGAGTCTACCCGCTGGTCATTGCAGCACATCCATCCGAAACTAACCAGTTTGCCCTAGGGCTTACTGATGGCAGCGTCTATGTGCTTGAGCCGTTGGAATCTGAAGGGGAGTGGGGTACTTCTCCTCCTGTTGAAAATGGTGCTGGGCCTAGCACATCCTCTGGCGCTTCCTTTTCAGATCAACCACCATCGCCCACGGCCGGCGAGGCTGGCCTCGCTCAGATCTGGGCAAGGCGGCTTCGCCCGCGGCTGTTACGACCTCCCCAGCCACCACCATGTGATCTAGGCACGGCGGTTTTGGTGAGGCCGAGCAAGGGCCGCAACCCTCGACAGATGGTGAGCTCGGAGTCAGCCCCAGTTAAAAAAGAGAGAAAGAAAAGGTGTTAAAAATTTAATTGCGCGAAACATGTCAATGATAGTTTGCGCTTTTTATGTGTGTCTGTTTGTGCAGTTTAGTTGATGTAGAGCAATGGACAAAGTAGGATACTACGGCAAATACAGGCAAATGTTTATGGGATAAGGATAATTTATTTAGTTTCACAAAATAGTTTGAAGGAGATGTTGGTGGAGAAGCATAATAATTCGGAGTTTTAAGCTCATCTCCCCACACACCTCAAATGGTTGAATTACAAGCCATGTTACGCCTCGATCCTCGAGCACGCGGCATCCCTCTCTAATCGCTTCAGGTCGTAAAGGATAAGCATCTCGGGCATGCTACCGACCTATGATACTAAGCATGCGAAACGTATAATATTTCCAGACAACAACATAAGATAAGGATAGAAAAGCAGGAAAACACATCAGCTCAAAAACATCGTTTCCATTACAAACACGGTTTAACCCAACAAAGATATTATGCTAATCAGCCCCATACTTCGGAGCGAGGTAAGGTCAACCTCGTCTCTACTCCAAATAAGGGATTACGTCACACTCATCTTTCAACATCAACTTCAAAGAATTATTAGCTCCTTTATCTTGAACCTAAAATGGTTTTAACGATGGGGTAAAAAATAAATCTCAACGAGTCAACGCTTAAGCCCGGTAGGGCGTTAATTCGCTCGGAGCACCCCACCAAGCAATCATACTCACTAAATATCTGTCTCAATTATAGGCAAACTTACCATCGAGACCACACATATGCAATGCGTAACATGACATGACAAATCATATCAATCAATTCCTCGCAAAGCATGACATGACATGATAGTCACAATGATCAAACCACCGGCAATGCATTACAATCAATATGCATACTCGGGACACCACATGAAGTCCATTTATTAACGTTGGCCCACGTATCCGGCGTGCGACACCGACTCACACGATTGGTGTGGTCCCATACTATGATCGACAAAGTGCTTGGTAGGATCGACATCATCCCATATTCTCTCAGCGACGGTGATCGAAAGGTATGTGTCCGGCGCGAATAGAGCGGCATAGTAGACAGGCATTACAATAAGGAAAGCATCGGTCCTACATGAGTTGCAAGCAGATCCGACAATCCCTTAAATCCATACGATCGACACAAGGTATGAATTGTCGTGCATCCCGACAAGTCGTATGGTTTCGTGCAAATAGGCACGGTACAGGATTTTGTACGAACTTGTCGGGAATCCCAACACCATTTTGTCATATGACCACTCAACTCATCCGACAATCAATCACTTCTTATCTTTACATACAACCCGGATGCCCACGCAATCTTGCTCAAAGACTCGGCCCTCGGCCATTTTCATGCTAAAACATGCAGTTGAGTTTACACAGGGTCATATGAATGCACTATATTGTCACCTAGGCTTTGAAAGCAATTCAAGGGGATTAACCCCCAATTGAGCATCCAATCGATCAATGGCTAACCAAATCGTTCTATCGGACAATCGATATAGACGATTAAGTCTAACAAACCAATCAATTCAATCACGAACATTTGATCGGATTATGCGCATTTAAATTTACTTCAAGAGACGATTCAAAAATAGCCAATCCGATTAGTCAATTGATCGTACGCTTGTTTTTAGCCTATCGCTCGCTCGTGATCAAGCAATAACAATCATTCATTCAATCAATCCAATCCTATTTGCCACGAAATCCTAGCCAATCAAATTAACTTAACCAATTAGGACCATTGTACCTAAACCAAATTTCTAACCTAAGCCACCCTAATCGAACTACCTAAACATCTATTAATCTAAATAAACTAACTCGGACATAATTAGCAACCTAACCAAGTATTAGAGGTCGACTCACGACAATTACTCGAAGCAAGTTTGACGGCGATCCTCGAAATCTTTCGATCACGAACTTTGGGCTCGAACAGATCAGGGGCCCAAAATCAAGGATAATGGGCCCAAACTCTCAGCCCAATTGGCCCACGGGCCTAGGACAAGGCCCAGACACATGGCCCAGCAACCTAGGATACGGCCCAGACCAGCTTGGGCCATGGACCAACTCGCAGGCCCACAATTAAGGCCTAGCCAGAACAGGGCAAGCTTGAAACAGGGGGAGGCAGAAGGTATCCGGGGCTGTTTTGGGGGTCTAAGGGCGGTGGTCGGCTCCGGGTCGACGGTGGAGGCTTGAGGGGATGTCGGGGGACGTGTGGGTAGTAGGAGGGGGCTCACGGTGGCCGGAGCAGAGCAGAGAAATGGCGGACAACGGCTGATCAGTGGCGAAACAGAGCAGGGAAACAGGGCCAGAGGCAGAGCAGCTTCGGTTTGAGGCTGTTTTGGGCTCCGGCGAGCTACGGCCGGCCACCAGCGGACTTGGCCGACGTCGGGCGTCGAAGGTGGTTGCTGGCGGTGGTCGGTGGACCACGGAGATGGCCGAAGGAGGTCAGGACGACGAGCAACAGCAGCAGGGACAGACCAGCGCGAAACAGGGTATTGGAAGGCAGAACAGGACGTTGGACTCCGGGGCTCCCTCGAGTGGCTTCCGGCGGCTGTGTGGCTGTATGTGGCGGTCAGAGGAGCTAGCTGGAGGTCGGGTGGTGGTCGGTGGTTGCTGGAGGTCGCTGGAGTGCCGTGGCAGTCGGAGAACAGTAGCAGCAGTATTCCCGGCCCGAAACAGGGCAGGGCTGGCATCTGGCTTCCAGGGGCTGCTCCAGCTGGCTAACGGTGGCGACGGTGGTGCTGTGGCGGTCGAACAGGAGCAGAGGAGAGGGCTGGTGGTTGGAGGAGGAGTGTGGAGTCGGCTGGGGGTGTCGCGCGAAAATAACGAAAGAGGGGGGAGGGTTTGGTTTCGATTGATTAACGTGAGGAAGGAGAGAGAGAGAGAGAGAAGGAAATTTGACTTTACGGCCATGGATATAAGGTGGGTCCTGCGGCAAATTAATTCTTCTGTCTTGTAGTTCATAGACCCTATGGGTAAAACGGTAATTTCAAAAATTAATCGGGGGTATTTTGGTAATTTTTCACTAAGAGCAATTTGGAATACGGCTATCCAACGGAGGGTATTTTGGTTCAAACTTAAGTCAGTTTGATTAGAACGAGGCTCGGGCGTGAGAATTTCAATTCTAAGACGCGACTTAACAATCGAATTTTAAACTAATCCGATCGTCGGTTCCAAGAAATATCCAATTTCCGACTCTTAATTCCTTAAAATTCAATTTCGAGCCACAAATTGGAATTCATAATCATTTCATAAAACTGAATTTTATTGTCCTATAGATGTCGGATTTCCAGAGCGTCGCAAGCCATCTTTTAATTTGCAAGCTGTACGCTTGCTTGGACATTCCTTGTTCACACCAGTCGACTTCAAGTTGCACTTTCACCCCAATAGTCTTTACTAAGAAAGTTAAGAAAGGAAGGGTGTCAACATGAAATAAATGGTTCGACAAAGATTAAAATAAAAAGGAAAAAAAAAGGTTTTCCTAAATAGTTATTCGATCGCAAATAACCCGGTGGCTGAGAAATTCTAATTGTGACATCGAAAGTATTAAGTTGATGACTAGATGATCTTCAGGCATGATATGGTAGGGAGAAATCTAGTTGGAGAACAGAGGGATATTTATTTTGGCAATTTGTTTTTCTAGAGGTGTCTCTTTTAAAAGAAAAATGTCAGATCGTGCATTGAACAATAGCAATCCAACGAGTGATGGTGTTGTGATGGACTCATGTACATCAGCGCCAGGAGCCATCGGAATCCGAAGGGTGCTGGGCCACGCTCGACCTCTGGTGCATCTGCTTCAGATCAACCCCAAAGGTAGTCCAGGCCATGTCTCCCCCTGTAGCAATTAAATGCTGATCTGGCTTTCCTTCTCAGCACTCGATTCAAGTTTTAAGGAATGCTGGAGAGGGTAGATTTTATAACTAGAGATGCCAAAATGATAGATCGGATCGGGTTGAATATAGTCGACCCATATTAACCTACTCATACTGACTCATTTAACCCGTTTTCACTTATTATAACACGGTACAAATTTAGCAATTCATGCTCGATCCAACCTACACCCAACCTATACCCGATCCCACCCATATTACTTAAATACTTCTATTTTTTACCAAATCATGGAATATATTTTTTGTTTGTAATTTATTCAAAAATAATATTGCTAAAACACTTTCATGCAATTGAATTTTTCTTTTAATTTTTCTAAAAAAAAATTAAAATTTTCTTTATTTTTTTTATAAAATTAATTTTTTACTATTACCTGCCGCCCGCCGCTGATCAGCCGCCGCCAGGATGGTTGATCAATCCTCGAGAATCTTGTGAGCTCGCGTGCTCGCAATGAATAAAGTGGCAGAGTATTCGATGCAAACAAAGGAAGTGCGAGTTGCTGAGAGCCAAGAACTAGAAGAGGGACCCACACTTTTCGCTCTGCATCAAGAAATTATTTATATCTAGAATCCGAGGCAAAGTCCTTAAAAATCCGATGATGGCCCGTTTTGTTCAAGATTTGGAGATGAAAGATAGGTTCTAAAGTCCCTAGCCAAATACAAATCTTTGTTTGGTTCAATTTTTAGATCCTTTGGGAAGATGCACTCAGCATCCGAAATACCCTCCCAAGGGACTTTTTGCTCAAAGTAGCTGAATAGCTACTTTGGAAACTTGCATTCTCGGGATGCAAGTTCTCTCATTTAATGAAATTTTTCGAGCTTCCCCTTTTACCCTCCTTCAAAGAACCATAATTCCTATTTTGCCCATTTACCCTTAGACACGCTCAAACCCTAAAAAAGACACGACACACACGTCTCGGCCCCGTTTCCTCACCCTCTCTCGTCAATCTCTCTTCCTAGACGTAGGGCCCTCTCTCACGACTCTCTCATCGATCTCACGACTCTCTCGTCGATCTCTCTTGCTAGACGCAGGGCCCTCTCTCACGACTCTCTCGTCGATCTCTCTTGCTAGACGCCGTTGTCCCTGCGCCCTCGAGACGCTACTTTGTCTTCATTACGCACGTCTTCAAGCTCGTATCTCTTCTCGGGTAAGAATTTTTGTTTCTTTGTTCGTGTTGCCCTCAATTTTTGGCTCGGCCGTACGATCGGCAAAATCCCCTCTCTCTTTGAACTCGGTATCCGCAGATGGTGTTTGTCTGTTCGTATGGCTCGCGGCGGTGATTCTTAGTTTTGTAAGACTTGCTTGTGTTAGTCGAGCTCGGTTGACCGTGCCTCCGTGTGATGAATGGTCCGTGCGTTTTTTTTTAATCAATTAGGGTTGACATTCGGCTGAATTTTGTCTAAAGTTTGTGTTTTTAATTTCGAATCATGGTGTTTGTTTTCGGTGAGTGAAGATCATTCTCGCTAGCATTAGATGGAGTGGGTAGTTCACTCCCGATTGACATTCGGCTCTTTGTTGTATTTCTTGTGATTTGTCGGCCTTCTATTCTTGTTGTCTTGCGTTCTCGTTGAGCACAAACCAGTTATTGATTAGGCGTCAAAAGGCAATGAGAAGAAGCCGACGGGTAGATTGAAAAGGTCAAGCAAGACGAAGTGAGGAAGCAGCATTCCTTCCTAATTTTTTTTGTCTTCTTGCTTTTACAAGTTAGCTTTTTACTAGTATTGTAACTTTGGACACCAAAGTGAAGAACCCCACGGCTAAAACTAGAATTTTATACGAAAAATCCAGAGATACCAAGTATGGGCTCTGAGTGGACTCTTGGAAAAGTTAGGTCTCATATGACCTCTTGAATGTGGTGGCGATGGAGCAATAAAACCGCAAACGCCGGATTATTAACCCACTAAGAAGAAATAATGATGCAAAAATGTTGACACTTGAAAACAAGTACTATTGTGTTATGTAGCTTCTACTCCCATGTCAATGAGGGCATGTTTACTTCAGTATATAATTTTCTCACCCTTGCGATAAACATCTTAACACTCGCAATTTGTGCTTGCGCACACGCCCACATCCCTTCACGTTTGTCAATAGCATTTGTCCATGAAGAGGATCTGTCAAAGAATATATTTGCTCTTTTTCTTGCTCCAGAATATATTTGTATCTACTAAAGATGAAAACTAAACAAAATCAAATCGGTAGAGGTATTGCGGATTGATTTATGTAATGCTTGGATTGAGAGTTGATGATGGCTCTTGTGTTTGGACTTACTTAAGCATCCTCGGATAAATAGATTTGTTTTTAAGTTGGGTGATAGTTCTCCGAAACAGCCTCGAGAACTTCTATTCGTTGTTCTTTATCGTGACGAACTTGAAAGCCACATGTGGCTTGAATACTCTCTTTATGCTGCGAAGGGAGAAGATATTCATGTTTGCTATTTCTCTTCTTAGCTTGAGAGGCCTAGGTCTATAGAAAATATTGGAATTAGTTGATGAACTAGTTGTATCACAATTGGTGGCCCGTCTTGTTGTTCTATCTTGATTGATTTGCTGGTTTCATATCTTATTTTTTTGTGCCTCTCAATTGTGTTTATGTTCATATTATTAGATGGCGAGTTCATCAAAGGAAAAGGCAATTTGACTTGCCGAAGATGTGAAAATATTTTGTAAGTTGTGCATTGAGGAAATTGAAAAAGGCAAACCGTCCCCGCAACCAACAAGAGAGATGGATGGGCAATCCATAATTAACAAGTTCGAAGAATTAATGAGTAAAAAGTATGACAAAATTCAAATGAAGAGTAAGTGGGATAATCTCAAGGAAGAATGGAAAAGATGGAGGACACCGATTTTAAGTGAAACAGGACTAGGATGGGATGACAAGAAGAAAACCATTGCCGCGACCGATAAATGGTGGGACGATAAAATTAAGGTTCGTGTCACTTCCTCTTTTATTTTTCTCGTTAAATTGAAGGTCATTGATACAACTTATTGAAATACTCTTATCATTATAACAGTCGATAATAGGTTTAAGCCTTTTAGGACGAAAGGCATACATCCCGATCTTGATATGTTGTTAGCTAGAATGTTTAGTAGTACAGTTGCTACCGGAGGAATCACATGGAATCCTGGACAAGGTTTACGTATTGAGGAGGATGTTGATGCCACACAACCTAATATTGCTGATGTTGATGTATCTGCGATGATATTTTGGAGTCCGAAGGTGGTGAAAATGTTGTTGAACAAAATGCAACTCAAACTCGTAAAAGAGTGACGCGGACTTCAATGAGGCAAGCTCGAGGAAAGAAAGAAAAGAGAATGACGCCACAACAACAGCTTGGAACTCAAATTGAAAGGATGGTTTCAGTTGTTGAAAGTAGGAGCAATGCCACGTCTCAAGCAGATTACGGATTTGGTCCTTACAAGGACCTCATGCAATTGGTGGATTCCATACCCGAGATTGTGCAAGATGAAAAGTTATACTTTTTCGCAATCAAACATTTTAAGGAAAAGAAAGATAATTGGCAAGTCTTCATGAGCTTGAATAGTGATGCACTAAGAGTCAAGTATCTCAAATTTGAGATGGACGAGTCATAGCTAGGATGTTGTAGCATCTTATTTGTACTCTTCACTATGCTATTTTATTTTCTTGTGAGAGTTTTATTTGGTTTACGTGTAAACCCAATTTTTTTATCCATGTTCTATTCTATGGTGATACGTGGTTTAATTGTTACATTGTTATTCATATAATAGGAGAATATCCTTGGTTGAAAGTTATAAATTTTTTTTTGGAGGATGTGATGTTGGTATTTGGTGATGCTTGGTCTAAACATTATTATGATGCAATAATCACCGATATGCATTGGTCACACATCTGCTCACCATTCGAACAAAGGATAACTACTGCACATCTCATAAAAAGTTTTCTTGCCATCTTTGTTCAAACATCATTTAACGAGGTGGATTTTGAGTTTGACCCCTCTCTCTCTCTACTTAGCAGAAAATTAAGCTTGCCACCCACTTGCATTTAAAGCTGTCTTAAATACCAGGTTTGACAGCTTATCAACTCTTGGCCATAATAATAAGACCGTCCATTTTTTCCTCCTCCTCTGTATGGGGTACAAGAACATCCTTCCCCACTTTTCACTTTTAGAAAAAGTCCGCTTGATGTCTCCTTTGCTTTTCTATTCTCTTGCTCTCTTGTTTTCACTCTTGTTCTTCCGCTTGTTTGCTAGTGGTGCGAGTGAAAGCTTTTTCAAGTCGTGTGGCAAATATCCCCTCCCCTCTCACTCTACTCATCCTCTATTGCTTGTGGCGGATAAACCGGCGGGCTTTTAGCGAAACCCGAGAAAAAAAAACTCGGGCAATTCGAAGGGAGATCTCACTCCTTCTTGGGTATATCTTATCTTTTCTCATGCTTGTGTAACGTTCCTTTTTTTTTTTTTTTTCCTTTGGCCACTAAAAGCAAGAAGATCTTGGAGAGGTGTTATGAAGTATTTTATTGCAATTTCCCTTCTTTTCCGGTTGTGTTATGAGAACTACTAATTTTGTCTAATTACTTGTTTCAATTATGCAAAACTCAATTTTTAAGCGATTATGGATTCTCCCGAAAGGCAAAAACGTAAAGAGGAGGAAGACAATTTCTTGGATCTTCTCGTAGTCACTCAAGCTTCTATTGCTTGTCAAGCGATGTACCTTTGCAAACAACCTTGCATGACTTCATCATATACAAAGTTATGCATGGTTAAAAGAGTTGATGGGCGAAGATGCTAATCCGATAAGGTGCTATAATATGTTTCGAATGCATAGGGTGGTGTTTAGCAATTTGACGCATGACTTAGTGACACGCTATGGCCTCGAAAGGATCTAGGAACACCGACGTTGCGAAAATGGTTGGAATATTTCTTTATATATTGGGACACGGAGCGGGTAATAGGTTAGCACGAGAGCGCTTTCAACGCTCGGGAGAAACTATTAGTAGGCACTTTAGCTTAGTTTTAGACAAAGTATGTGATATGGCAAAAGATTTGATCCAACCAACGGATCGACAATATCGAGAAGTTCCAGAGAGAAGATCAAGAAAGATCGACGATTTTATCCATATTTTAAGGTAATTTAATATTGTACAATAAAAAATCAAACCTTAATGTAAATCCAAGAATAATATTTGTGTTATTTGTTCTAGGATTGCATTGGAGCTATGGATGGTACTCATATCCCAATTGTGATACCTACATATGATCAAATTCGTTTTATTGGGCGAAAAGGAACGACAACTCAAAACGTGTTGGCCGTATGTAATTTTAATATGGAATTTATTTATGTTTTTGCCGGTTGGGAAGGACAAGCTCATGATACTCGTGTCTTCCATGAAGCCGTTGGAAGACGTGATGCACATTTTCCCCATCCTCCTCCAGGTTCATTAGTTAATGGTTTATCAACTTCATGCAAGCATCAACTTATTATCTATGCGACATGTTAATTAAATTTACATTATATTTGTGTAGGTAAATATTATTTAGTGGATGCTGGATATCCAAATCCCATGGGTTATTTGGGGCCATATAGACAGTGAGATATCATTTGCCGAATTTCGACAAGGTCCTTCACCTACGAGGATATCAAGAAGTGTTCAACCGTGCTCATTCATCGCTACGGTCGAAATTGAGCGTGCCTTTGGCGTATTGAAGATGAAGTGGCATATTCTAAAAAAAAATGCCAAGTTATCCGTATGAAAAGCAAGTGCAAATTGTCATAGCGACAATGGCTTTGCATAATTATATACGGAGAAATGCCGTAAAGGATATGGATTTTGAAGATGCGGATTTGGATCTCGAGTATGGATATTCAAATGATGGTGTGATACTTTGTAGATGAGAGGGCTAGTGCTTCAAATACTAATGCATCCCCGACATGGCATGTTTACGTGATGAAATAGCCATGGGTTTAGTTAATAATTAAAGAGGCTTGTAATTTTTGGAGGTAAACTTATTTCTATCCTTAATGACTTATGCGGTCATCTTTGTAATTTTTGGAGAAAAACTTATTTTTAGCCTCAATGACTTATGTCATCATATTTATTATAACGATCTTTTGATTGCACACGTCATATTTTGACTTTTTTAACTTATAAATTCGTTAATGTGTCTTTTACGTTACTCTCAATGACAAAATATAAAAATTGCAGCCTTTTTTTTCCTAATTTTAAAAAAATTAAAGTTAAAAAAATATTAAATTGGGATACCAAAGGACTTTTCAAATTTAAAAGTTTACCAAACAGCATTTTGTTCAAAGTTACGTCTAAATGCATTTTTCAATTACAGATTACTAAACAAGATTTGCATTTGACCAAACCCCTTTAAGCTCAAAGGCGTTTGCATTTCGCCAAACCCCTTTTGCCCAAAGGCGAACCAAACGGGGCCGATAACAGAGATTGAAAAGGTCGATCGAGAGACTGAGAGAGTCCTCGTTTTCTCTGCAACAGCGGCTGAAAATGGTTCGTGCAAGAGGCGCGATCATTAGTGATCCTCACTAATCGATTTTTCGCGTTCATGCTTGCGGCATATTTAAAAGGGTTCTTCGGGGAGAGAGGGTACGACGGTCAAAGAGAGATTTGAAGATGTTTCTAAGGACCGGACCATTGTGACTGCAGGAACTATCCGGGCCGGGTTTCGAAAATGCCCTCCTATTGGGGGCGTAATTGCGGCATCATTCCGGGATGATTCGCTTCTTTTTGTATTATTTTCTGCGGGTTGATCTTGTGATGATCAGCGGTGGTGGGCGGCAATAGGCAGTTGGCGGCGGGTGGTGGACGGTTGAGGCAGGGCAGCCGGCGGCGTTCCAAAATAGTTTTTATATTTTTGTAATTATATTCTTTTTCTTTCTTTAATTATTAAAAAAATATATAAAGTAATATAATTGAGGCCCATTTGGGCCAAAAGTGGTTCGAAAAGGGTTATATTTGAATCGATTTTATAAGTCTAAACTCATATTTGACACATTTTTTAAATCTACCGAATCTATATGTGACTCAAGTAAATAAAAATGGGTTAAAAAGTGGGGTCAAAGACTCGTATTCACACCTCTACTCTAAACATAGTTCAGTACAATCTGTCTTAAAGTGGTACAATTAGCGTCCTAATCAATTTCTGCTCGAGTCTCGCCATGATAATTTGTTCTATTTTTTCTCATTTAGGCTGACTGAAAGTGAAAGAGGAAGAACATCAGATAAGGGTGTTGCTTGGCGATGTTTTTATATTCGAGAGGGAGGCAGCTAGGCAGGTATCTGATTTCAGTTAGCAAGCTAAAGGACCAGAGGAACAGGGTTTAGTTTTCTTAGGTGGCTCCTTCTCTTTGTTCCTTCTGCGTTTATGCTGAAAGTGTTCCCTTTATTCATTTCATTTTTCTTATTCAATTTGCCTAGAACGCATTTGTGAGCAGGTTCTTCTTTCTTCTTTCGCCGCAAAAGCATAACTTCGTCTTGTTCGTCTTCCGCTCCTATCCACCGGGGACACAGAAGTAAGTTATTTCAAGAGCTTCTGTAGTTTGTTTGACCATTTGATTTTGTTAATTTGCTAATGAACATGTGGGAGCATGACAACGACACCTTTTTCTGGTCTCATTCGTACTCTGATCACCCTTAGCAAGTGATTGCACTTTAAACCAATGAGAAAGCCAAACGTCCACGTTGAAGCCAGAAGTGCAATTCGAGATCATTTGATTTTGATTCGTATATAGCAAGTTCAACCTTCGACAATTTTTGGATGTCATGCATCTAGAAGCCACATTCTTTGGAATGACCCAATTCCCGAAATCAATAGGAAAGCGAAACTAGCTCTTCTATGGATTACCAAGTTAATTAAATGAAATAACTAAACTAGACCGAGCTCTCTCAAGCTCTACCAATTCATAACTTAGGTTCACATGATTTTTTTTATCAAAAGATTTTCAATTTTGGAGTCACTACTAATCGTTTTTTATAGGTAGATTAGATAACTAAATAAAATATGGGAGAATATTGTATTTTCTACAAACTAGAGATTTAGGTTCGGGGACTTAATTACATTAATTCATTTAATTAATCTAGTAATCCATTAATCGCGACAGCTGTCACACCATCTTCAGACATTTCCACATAAGTTGGGATCAGTTCCACTTAGAAGCTGGAAAGTTACTGGATTTCCCCACTTCTTGAGAAGAATATGGATTTTAGAAGGGAATCAGAACTTGGTTCGGTATAGTTGTAGCCGAAATGTAGCTATAATTACTATGAAGTGTTGTAACTTCAATGTTTGATAAAACATGTTTTCACGGCAATAACACCTCAAATTTGGGTGAGGAGCTTCCTAAAAGCTATGATAACTTTGGAGATACTACAATTGTAAACTGTTCTATGAAGTGTTCGCCAGACACCTTACAAAAGCTGTAGTACATTATTTCCGCGGTTGAAGAAGTAATACCAAATAACCTCTTAAATTGGGAACCCGAATTATTTTTCATTCACGGCAGAACCATCTTGCCCTCTAAAATTTTCTACACCTGCAGCTCGAAAAAGATCAGAACTCGTTGTCTTTTAAATTATATCCCCATCCCTCCAGCGATTCCACAAGGAGGTGGGAGGGAATATTGCCTGGATCGGTATCCAGTAGATCGCATCTATTCTAGTCATTGATCATGTGGATCTCAGGTGGTTTCTATATAAAGAGAGCTACACGATTTAATTAATTTGTTTTAAACGTTTTCCTATCCCTACAATACTCGGTTTCCTAGAATGTCGGATTGGCTCAAAAGTAAAGGATTGTGCCACATGACTAATTGTTTTTGCGATAATGACATAATAAGGGTTTGCCGAGTGACTGAATGCCAGAACTTTTTTTTTTTGTTGGTTTAGTCAAGCATTTCAATTTCTTGAGTTGGGTTCAATGCAGCGTGTCCATTATTTTTGCCACGTCATGTGCTTGTTCTCTGACATGGCTCGCTTTATTCAGCATAATTGCTGACATGGTAGCTTTCTCAACGAAAATTATGCAACTCCAACTTTTTTTATGTTGGCAATGCAAATCCAATTTACTGACATACTTCCTAAATTACCAACTACCATAATAATCTGCTAACATTTATTTTGATGAGTTAACAATCCATTAAACTACTAAGTTCATTTGAATTGTGAATCTCAATTTGACTGATGCACCATCATTGTTACATCACTAACGGTATGGCTCCGGAGCAAGTTGATTCGTTCGAGCTCGTCTAAGTGTAACATTAGGCAAGATGATTTAAAGTTTGTCACATTATTTAGATACATGCACTTGTGCGAAGGGAATAACTCCTTTTGCGTCCTAAAGTTGACGTGGTTGTGCAACTTTGGTCCCTGAAGTTTCATTTTCCACTATCCAACTCTTGAGTAAAGTTGGATCACATTCCTAATGCATGTGTTGAACAATCTCATCCCCAAAAAAAAAAAAAAATTACTAAAAAAGTTAAAAACTTATTACAATTATGCGAATTCAATCTTAATTTTGTTTTTTGATAATATAGTCCTAAACATTTTGCATTTATATCAATTCAATCTATCCGGCCAATTTTTAGCAGAACTCGACGTGACGTGGCCGACGCTGATGTATTTATTCTTCACATCATTCATTTTGGTCCCATATAAATTAGAATAATGACGTAAATGTGACTCTTCCCCAATATGAACATGTTTCTGAATTTGGTCCAAAGTTTGGAGGCAATCTTGAAATAATTGCTCCTACTTGAAAGTATTCTGAAATGTCAATCTTGAGGGCACGGATTTTGTTGACAAGTACTTGCAATTCATGGACTTGCTCCAACAAGGGTTTAGTATCAACAAATTTAAAGTCAAAATAAAAGTGACTTGGCATGATATGGCATAGAAAAATCGGTGGATATATATTTTTTTTTTTTGGGCATTTTCTTTTCTAGAGGAATCTCTTTTGGAAGAAACAAGTCGGATTGCGCATTGCTAGTTAGTCAAGGCAAGCAAAATGCTGTGGAAATTACGCGTGCAAGGATTGTCTTTTGGTTTTCTTTTCTTCTTCTCTTATTAATAGAAGAGGCAAGTCCAAGTCGTCAAATTGTCGATTCGTTGGTTTATAATATCCAATCACTAATCACAAACAATTTTAATTATAGTATTGGTCGTTAGTTTTTTTTTCTTTTTTCTTTTCTCTTTCTTTTATGAACAAAAAAGCAAGTCAAGTCAAGCGTACTGGATCTTGGGGCTCAAATTTCAAGCAAAGCTTCACACGCACTTGCGCCGGAAGTTTCGCATCTTATGGATTTCATTGTTCATCTGTTATCGCAGGATGCCAACCACAGGGTTTGGATTATTTGAGATTTGTGCAAAGATAATATGACATCAACATGTATTCCCTTATATGAACTCGCGATTCCACTCACTCGGGAGGGGGGAGTACATGAAAAAGAAAAAGAAGGATCGAAGTTAATCATCTCGTGTACGTAACACGACATGGACTAAGCATAACGCCTCAACTCAATCAGTTGTTGATTGTGCAGATGATAGTCATTATCGTCCAACTTGCCTAAGCATGTTGGGCGCTAACGTACGTGATATCATAGTTCGGATGAGACATTGACCGTGCGAACAGAGAGAGAGAAAGTAGGCGTTATATCAATCTGTTTTTTTATTACATTGGTTAGCGACTCGGAGCATCAGAATAGATCGTTGGTCGGTGTTTTCAGTAATAGGAAAAGCAAAGTCAAGTCAAGAAGAAGACGATGACGCGCCTTCCGCATAACGCCGCGGAAAATTATGGCAGCAATAATTGTCCTTCCCGTGCAGCATGCGTCATGGACTGTCTGACGGGGGATAGGCATCCGACAGTCAAACCTCTTTGTTGCGACGGTCAAACCCTAGCTAACAATCTTATCACATTTCCGGATGATGAGGAAACCCGAGATATGTAGGCAAATTCCCGTTATTCATTCTAATAGTAATAGTGGGAGTTTGGTTCATTCACTAATTTCATCTTTCACTGCTACAGTATTTGATCGTCAAGAAGCGAACATATATATCATTTCTCTAGACAACAGAAAAGGCTTATAAAATTTCTTTTGCCTCGATTACATCCTAAATTTTGGGATTTATCCATCTAAAAAACAAACTTTACGATGTTAAAAATTTGCATTTCATATTTTTACTTAAACTTTATTTCGCTTTCTCTTTGCTGTTTAATCTTTTTCATATACATATATTTGTTTATTTTTTCCATAACGAGACATATCATTGATAAACTATCGTTCTTATCAAATAAATATCCACTATGTTATCACTTCTCTGTCATTTTTTTTGAGTTTGTAGTTTGAGGCAGTACATTAACCGGGAATATATTACCGACAAATCGGTTACCCGAGGTCTAGATCCATTACCTTGCGCACCTTCGATTTACCTAACAGTATAGAAACTTCCATGAAAAGTAAATCTTTCCGAAGGGTTTAACCCAGCCGTAGGTCAAGAAATGATGATTTTGTACTGTTGAATTCCACAGACACGTCATTATAATTGTGAACCAACAAACGACAAGACCTAGCGCTTACTAGAAATGGGACCGTCCACTGAAAAAACACGACAAAAAAGTAATGAAAAATTCACTTCTTCGACAATGGGGGACGTGGACAGATAGTGTCCAATGGAATTTGCGACTGGCCGGCCGGTCCGATAACAGCTTTTTTTTTTTTTTTGTGGGATTTGCTTTTCTAGATGAATGTCTTTTGAAAGAAACTAGTCGGATTGCGCTATGCTAGTTAGTCTTCTTTTCTATTTCTCTTTTATTAATGGAAAAACCAAAGTCAAGACCAGAAGTACCTTCCACAAAGTGTTGTGAAACTTACCCGCGCAAGGATTGCCCTTTGGTTTTCTTTTCTATGTCTTTATTAACGAAAAGGCAAAGTCTAAGTCATCATATCGTCGTTTAGTTGGTTCGCAAACAACTTTAACGAATATTAGTCGTCAAACGTGCCGAATCTTGGAGCTCAAAATTCAATTAAAGCTTCACATGCGCTTGCTAGAAATTTCACATCTACCGATTTCATTGTTTCCATGCTATCGCAAGATGCCAATGACGAGGTTTGGATTATTATTTAAGGTTTGTGCAGAGACGGTGTGGGTTTAACATGTATTCCCAAATAAAAACTCGTGATTCCACCCACACACAGGACGGGGAGTCCGTAAAAAGGAAAAAGAAAGGTCGACTAGAATCATCTTGTTTACGTTACGAGATGGATTAATATAAGGTCGCCACTCAATTAATTGTTAATTGTACAAAGAAGATTTCATAATTGTCAATTATCTATCGATTTTTTTTAATTGCCTCGATAATCCAATATCCGTATAACATAGATTCTCCCGACTTGCTGATATATAATATGTGCTAATGTGCTCGTAGCTCTATTCCAATTGGGATAAAGAGTGTCGCATGATTCCATTTTATGCGGGCATCGAATCTTCAATCGACCTCAAGCAACATGCACAAGGTGACTCTACGCATGAATTTCATGGTCGTCCTCTGATTTTCTGATGAAATATTAGGGGATCCGGATCTCTCCTCTTCACAACTGTGTGCCAATAAGCATGCCATGATCGCAATCTGTTTTGTCGTCAAATTGATCGCTGGTTTTCGTTTCTATTTCCCTCATTAATACCGAAAAGCAAGTCAAGTCAAGTCAACAAGCAAAAGGCACCTTCCGCATGATGCCGTGGAAATTACGCGTGCAACAATTGCCCTTCACGTGCCGCATGTGTCTTGGACCGTCGGATGGCAAGAACTCAGCATTATGTGCTTTGCACAAAATAGACCCTGCATAATGCCGTGGAAATTTCAATGAAAGCAGCACCTTCCTCGTAATGCAGCGGAAATATTACGCGTTTGCAATGGTTTGTCCTTACCGTGCATAAAAGCATCGTCGAACGGCAAGAACTCAGCATTGTCAAAGGCTGAGAACGGGTGGAGATCACAGCAGTGGGTGGATTTGTGCTGTTTGAGCACTCCTCAGGTAATCCATGACTCCTTGCTCTCTTCTCTTCTCCTCTGTTTTCCTGCTTTGATTGCTCCACTTACTTCTGATGAGTTCTCTCAACTCTGCAATTCACAGATCTGGACTGTGAAATCTGGCTTTCTTCTAAGCCCCTGCTCGATCAACCTCCATCATTAAAACAGAATAAGCAAGTTGGTCTCTCCCTTCTCTTGCTTTCTCTCCGATTCCTTTTTTCTCTTTTCCCTTCATTTCCCTCTCAACTTAGATTGCCAATCAAATTGCAAAAGAAAAAAGCCCTCTCATTCAGAAGACCCGGATTCCATGGCATCTTCATCATCGACCCCTCCCCATGGAGGAGATTATGAGGGCGGAGAGGAACAGCAGAAGGGGAATAACTACGAAGTGTTCTTGAGCTTTAGAGGGAAAGACACTCGCAAAGGCTTTACTGATTATCTCTATACTAGCCTTAAAGTTGCAGGAATTCATGTGTTCAGAGACGACAATGAGCTCCCTGTTGGTGATAAGTTTGGTCCGGAGCTTCTCCGCAGTATCACGCTGTCTACGATCTCAATCCCGATTATCTCGGAGAACTATGCTTCCAGCAAATGGTGCCTTGGCGAGTTGGCTCATATCTTGAAGTGCAAGAGAAACAGAGGGCAAATAGTGTTGCCCATATTTTACAAAGTGGAACCCTCGCAAGTGCGACATCTTCTAGGGGGATTTGGAGATGCTATCAGGGCACATAAAAGGAATTTGGATGAAAGGATTGTGAAGGAATGGGAGGAAGCGCTCAAAGAAGTCACTTCCTTGACAGTGTGGGAATCGGAGAAAACTGACAACGGGTACAGTATTCTTCACCAGAACATTGCTTACTTTGTCATAACTAGATCTTACCGGAAGAAGAATATAAATATTGCCATCATATATTGAAATTTTTATTTTTATTTGGCAGGCATGAAGGAAAATTGGTTGAAACAGTTGTCAGAAAAGTTATGAGCGAGTTAAAAACGCTGTTTTTGCTAAATGTTCCCAAACAATTAGTAGGAATTGATGGTCGTGTGGAACATCTTATGAGCTTCATAGATGCTAAATGCAGTGATACTAGGGTTATCGGAATCTATGGAATGGGGGGTATCGGTAAAACAACTCTTGCAAAGGTGTTATACAACGAACTTTCTAGTCGTTATGAGTATCGAAGCTTCGTGGCAGATATTCGAGAAACATCTAAGCGCAAGGGTATTGAAGGCGTACAAAAGCAGCTCATCTCAGACATAAATGGAGACTTGTGCGATGTGTCTAATGTGGACGACGGAATCGGTATCCTTAAATCTCGATTTACAAATAAGAAAGTTCTCATCCTTCTTGATGATGTGGATGATCATACTCACTTGAATGCGTTGGTCGAAGATGGTAGTTGGTTTAAAGCTGGAAGTATAGTCATCGTCACCACTAGAGACAAGGGTATTCTTGACACGGCTGGAGTAAGCTACAAATATCAACTCAACGAATTACTTTCGGATCAATCATTGATTTTATTTAGTAGACATGCATTTCGAATGGATTCTCCTCCAACCGATTATCAAGTTATCTCTCGTGATATCGTATCTACTACTGGGGGACTTCCCTTGGCTCTTGAAGTTATAGGCTCTTTCTTATGTGGAAAGACAAAAGAAGCATGGAAAGCTACATCAAAGAAATTAAAGAAAGTGCCTGATACGAAAGTGCAAGAGAAGTTGAGAATAAGTTACGATGCACTAGATCACGATCACCAACAAATATTTTTGGATATTGCATGTTTTTTTATCGGATCATCTAAACAACATCCGACTTATATGTGGGATGCTTGTGATTTTTTCCCGGGGACGGGGATTGAAGTATTGAGTCTTTTGTCACTTATAAAAATTGACAAACACGGCAATTTCTTGATGCATGATCAATCGAGAGATCTTGGAAGAGAAATAATTCGTCTAGAAAATCAAAAGGAGCCTCAAAATCGTAGTAGATTATGGATTTATGAAGAAGCTGTGGAAGTGCTTGGTAGCAACAAGGTAAGAGTTTTCTCTACTTGTCTCGGTTAGTGCATGTTAGTCCATATTCTCTTTCCTGTTTGAAATAGAAATTATTGTTAATCCTGAGTCCCCGAAACTTGTTGCCTCTATTAGCAAAAGAACTCTTTCGATTAATTGCTGTTCTTGCCTAATTCTACAACATAATTGAGGAGTAATTTCTTGGTCATTGATGATTGATGTACATCTTTACCTGGTAGTACTGTAACGAGGATACTCTCCTTTTGGTCAATTTAATGCAACAACACAACTTCAAAAATATAATGTTTGAAGAAAACCCTTCACCTATAAATTGTTGGGGCCATGCTTTTCCGGCATATCCGTGTGACGCACATGTTTAATGTTTGGATTCTTCTTTTGATTTCTTGTGAGTTCTTTGCTTTCTTTTCCTTATATTGAGTACTGATTTCTTGTGAGTTGTGTGATGTGATAATTAGACCTCCTTAATTTTTGGCGGTTAGTTATCCTCGTCGTCCCGTATTTTTCAAATTGAGTTAAGTATAGAGTTAATCCCCTAAGTATTGCTGTTTGTGCGATTTAATTCCCCGTCTATTTCCTTTTCGGTAAATGAAGTCCTTTATCTGATGTAGCTTTCCTATTTATTTTTGAGAATATAACTTTTTAAACATTCTATATGGATGGGATGTTCTATCATCTGATCTATATATCTCTCTAACCAAGACCTCTGAGAGCAAAGAAAGAAAAGAACTATTATGTAGTCATCTAGCAACTACGCCACTCAAAATGCAAAGGGAATGTCTAGTCCAAGCATATTACTTCCAAGTTCCAAGAGAGGTAATCTATTCATCAAAGTATGCACAATGAACTATATGTTAAATGTCATTTCTCAAGAGAAATGTCTTTTCGTGCAAATCCATGGGGTACCTCTGTCTTGACTTTGAGAAAGAAGAGAAGCGATTAAGTAACGTAAAACACGAGTCTTAACAAGACTCAATGGAGTCTAACTTATCACTAAGAATTGTGAAAAGTGATGCATATTTAAGTGCACTACTTTAAATAGAGTTGTTCGCAGGGAGAGTAAGTACAAAAGCTATATTTGCTGTCCTTATTTGAAACAACGTGCTATTTTGATGAGGTATATAACATTAACTATAAGTTATTTGAAAGATCCTATCTTTAATTAACAGTGGAAAAAATACTGTATGGTCAAGAGTGAGAACCACGAAACTAAATGACTTCATTTTAAAAGAATAATGAGAATTTTCCAAATTTTAATCACGAAATATTAATTTTAGAATAGTTATTACGAGCCATATATAGATATCTTAAAATTAAATCCCAAGGCACGATTTCCTTAAAAGTGTATACAAGAACTTTTAGTGGTGAAATTATAGACTTATTTACAACATTATGTTATACTTTTGTCATAACATATTTTTGCAATGATCCGTTCGACAATATTATTACAATTTAATTGGAGAACCGTGTATTTGCAACAAAACATATTTACAAATGTACATCTTCAGTCACATGATTACAAACTTTTTATTGTCGAAAAATTCTCAAATCTAGAATTTGTAACATTACTAAATTTGGAACTTGACTATTAAATCAATATATATGCGTCTTTCAAATAGAGAATCGTCGGAGTATATAACTGAAAACAAATTCACAATCATATGCTTAAATAGGTTATATATTTAGACAAAAAAAAGTTATATTAACGCAATATCATCAATATTATTCCTTTATTCACCCATTATATTTACAATGGAAAAGAGTTGATACTAAGTATTATACAAATTATTATCACGTAAGTTTTAGAACCATGTATTCACATAAAAACAATCAATAACACCCTTATCTTCAAATATGATTAAACGCACATGTAGAGATCACTGTCATCACTTTGTAATGATTAAATATAACTCAAACTAATTATTTGGTTACTAGATGTAATGTGAGTGTCATCCATCGTCACATAAATTTTACTAAGAAATATTTATTGGCAAAAAAGTGACACATCAAATTTTATTAATGAGATTAGTATTCGTAAAATTAGTAAAACATGGGAAAGTTCATAGTAATGGCTCATTGCAATACTTGTAATTTAATTTCTTTTGTCATGTAAATAAATATGGTTTTGAATTTTGCATGATGATTGATTTTCATTACTAGCTTTAAAGTCAAGAGGTAGGCAGCGAAAAACAATTTTGGGATTCATAAGAAGAAAATAGCGAAGAGCATAATTAGAAGAGGAAAAGTTTGGAAGCACCATCTTGAGCTTCACGTGGTCACATAAGTTAGATAAATTTATGCCACTGCAACCTATCATTTCACAAGGTTGAAAGTGAGAAGCCTACGCCATAATTGTGCAACACCAATTGGAAATTAGTACATCTTTTTTTAAATACAGTTGCTTTCATCTTATCATTTAAGACTTACGATCCACAATGTTTCCTAACTGCAGGGCACTAGTAACATTGAGGCTATTTGTCTTGGCTATACTGAAAGAAGCTACACAGCTGAACAATTTAAAGAACTGACCAATTTGAGGTTCCTCGATGTACGGAGTATGAATTTAATTGGAGATTTTCAGAACTTGCTTCCTAAATTAAGGTGGCTTCGGTGGGATTGGTGTCCCTCAGATTTTGCCGCGGTCAACTTTCATCCGAAGAGATTAGTCGTACTCGACCTGTCGCACAGTGAGATTTCGGAGGACCGGGGAGGATGGGATCCACTTAAGGTAAGATTTAGAGAAGGCATGTGTTTTGTTAATAATTACGTGGTTTTTTTTTTTTTGGTCGAATACAATTACGTGTTGTCGAGGTTCAATCGCACGTAGCTATGCTTTCTTACTTTCGGTGAGGTTTAGTATCCTTCCTCCGATTAAGAATTTTCCTCTGAAACAAAAACTCCATTACATTGACTTTGTGTTATACACACATACATACTGAAACTCTAAATCCATTTTAATTTGTTTGTTTTTTTTTTTTGGTCGTCGAGAGGAATGGAATTAAACATGAATTGCTCTGTTTTGTTGCACACAATATTTATTCACCATAACTGTTGATTATTGAAGTCACCGTATAACAAATTAATAAACTGGCAAGGATATAAGAGTAATAGAATTATCCTTACAATGGCATTTAAACATTTCCAATATAACAATTTTTTTTACTTCTCGTACATATAACATTTGAAAGTTGTTTTTCATTATTAAACTAGCCGTTTCTCTTTAATTTCATACTATTGAAGAAAAACATTGCACCCAATAACTGCATTTCTCTTCCATTTGAAATTGTTATCTGGCTTTTTGATAATAAAATTTGCTTATGTCTAATCAATAAAGAACAGCATTGCTAGAGCTTTCAAATTAAATGTAGTCAGCACTTATACATGCCTAACATTCTTTTTGCAAAGGATATGCTTTAAAAAAAAAAGTTTATGTTTTGGTGTTGCCAAACACTACCGAAAGGCAACTGTGAGGAGTAGTGAAGCATGGGTATTATTAAGGAATTTGAAGAAGTACAAAAATAATAATAATAAAGAACAGCGAAAAATCAAACATTGCAGCTGTCCAATCTCACCGAGGTATCCTTTCTTTCTTTTAGATGGCAACTCAGCTCAAGGTTCTCCACCTCAAGAATTGTCGATCTTTGAGAAGAACTCCAGACTTATCCGCTTTCGAAAGCTTGGAGATTTTGAATCTCCAAGATTGTGCAAATCTGGAAGAGATTCACCCTTCTGTCGGGGACATCAAGACCCTCAACTCCTTGAATGTCACGGGCTGTTGGAGACTGAAAGAGCTACCGGCTATTGGAGGGTTGACATCATTGACTTCTCTACATATATCGTGTACAGCGATTGAAGAATTGCCTGAATCCGTTGGTTTTTTGAAGAATCTCGAGATTCTTGATGCCTCTTCTTGTGAATCTTTAGCCTCCATACCCAGCTCCATAGGCGATCTAGCATCTCTGTCTTCCCTTAACCTAGAGGGATGTTATGAACTTGATCGACTTCCCGGACTCCATGGGCTCTCTCGTGTCTCTACGCCGCTTGTTAATAGGAGGATGCAGCTTGTTAAGAGAAATCCCCGCTTCGATCGGAAAGTTGACATCATTGGATCGAGCTGAATTTAAATTCTACGGCGATTGTGGAATTACTCGAATCTATTGGTTTTACGAAGAATCTCCAGACTCTCTATGCCAATCATTGTCAATCTTTAGCGTACATACCCGGCTCCATAGGCGATCTAGCATCTCTGTCTTCCCTTAACCTAGAGGGATGTCATAAACTTGATCGACTTCCGGACTCCATGGGCTCTCTCGTGTCTCTACGCCGCTTGTTACTAGGAGGATGCCGCTCGTTAAGAGAAATCCCCGCTTCGATCGGAAAGTTGACATCATTGACTAAGCTGAATTTAAATTCTACGGCGATTGTGGAATTACCCGAATCTATTGGTTTTCTGAAGAATCTCCAGACTCTCTATGCCAATCATTGTCAATCTTTAGCGTACATACCTAGCTCCATAGGCGATCTAGCATCTCCGTCTTCCCTTAACCTAGAGGGATGTCATAAACTTGATCGACTTCCCGGACTCCATGGGCTCTCTCGTGTCTCTACACCGCTTGTTACTAAGAGGATGCCGCTCGTTAAGAGAAATCCCCGCTTCGATCGGAAAGTTGACATCATTGATCGAGCTGAATTTAAATTTTACGGCGATTGTGGAATTACCTGAATCTATTGGTTTTTACGAAGAATCTCCAGGACTCTCATGCCAATCATTGTCAATCTTTAGTGTACATACCCGACTCCATAGGCGATCTAGCATCTCTGTCTTCCCCTTAACCTAAAGGGATGTCATAAACTTGATCGACTTCCCGGACTCCATGGGCTCTCTCGTGTCTCTACGCCGCTTGTTACTAAGAGGATGCCGCTCGTTAAGAGAAATCCCCGCTTCGATCGGAAAGTTGACATCATTGATCGCGCTGAATTTAAATTCTACGGAGATTGTGGAATTACATCGAATCCTATTGGTTTTCGAAGAATCTCCAGGACTCTCTATGCCTATCATTGTGAATCTTTAGCCTACATACCCACCTCCATAGAGCGATCTAGCATCTCTGTCTTCCCTTAACCTAGAGGGATGTCATAAACTTGATCGACTTCCGACTCCATGGGCTCTCTCGTGTCTCTACGCCGCTTGTTACTAGGAGGATGCCGCTCGTTAAGAGAAATCCCCGCTTCGATCGGAAAGTTGACATCATTGACTAAGCTGAATTTAAATTCTACGGCGATTGTGGAATTACTCGAATCTATTGGTTTTCCCAAGAATCTCCAGACTCTCTATGCCAATCATTGTCAATCTTTAGCGTACATACCCGACTCCATAGGCGATCTAGCATCTCTGTCTTCCCTTAACCTAGAGGGATGTCATAAACTTGATCGACTTCCGGACTCCATGGGCTCTCTCGTGTCTCTACACCGCTTGTTACTAAGAGGATGCCACTCGTTAAGAGAAATCCCCGCTCGATCGGAAAGTTGACATCATTGGTAGAGCTGGGATTTACATTCTACGGTGATTGTGGAATTACCCGAATCTATCGGTTTTTTGAAGAATCTCCGGACTCTTTGTGCCGATCATTGTGAATCTTTAGCTTGCATGCCCAGCTCCATAGGCGATCTAGCATCTCGTCTTCCCTTAACCTAGAGGGATGTGATAAACTTGATCGACTTCCGCACTCCATGGGCTCTCTCGTGTCTCTACGCCGCTTGTTACTAGGAGGATGCCGCTCGTTAAGAGAAATCCCCGCTTCGATCGGAAAGTTGACATCATTGACCGAGCCGAATTTAAATTCTACAACGATTGTGGAATTACCGGATTCTATTGGTTTTCCGAAGAATCTCCACACTCTTATGCCTATCATTGTGAATCTTTAGCCTACATACCCGGCTCCATAGGCGATCTAGCATCTCTGTCTTTTCTTAACCTAGAGGGATGTCATAAAACTTGATCGACTTCCGGACTCCATGGGCTCTCTCGTGTCTCTACGCCGCTTGTTACTAGGAGGATGCCGCTCGTTAAGAGAAATCCCCGCTTCGATCGGAAAGTTGACATCATTGGGACGAGCTGAATTTAAATTTTACGGCGATTGTGGAATTACCCGAATCTATTGGTTTTCCAAGAATCTCTATGCCACATCATTGTGAATCTTTAGCCTACATACCCAGCTCCATAGGCGATCTAGCATCTCTGTCTTCCCTTAACCTAGAGGGATGTCATAAACTTGATCGACTTCCGCACTCCATGGGCTCTCTCGTGTCTCTACGCCGCTTGTTACTAAGAGGATGCCGCTCGTTAAGAGAAATCCCGCTCGATCGGAAAGTTGACATCATTGGTCGAGCTGAATTTAAATTCTACGGCGATTGTGGAATTACCCGAATCTATTGGTTTTACGAAGAATCTCCGGACTCTATGCCTATCATTGTGAATCTTTACCCTACATGCCCAAACTCCATAAGCGATCTAGCATCTCGTCTTCCCTTAACCTATAGGGATGTCATAAACTTGATCGACTTCCGGACTCCATGGGCTCTCTCGTGTCTCTACGCCGCTTGTTACTAGGAGGATGCCGCTCGTTAAGAGAAATCCCCGCTCTGATCGGAAAGTTGACATCATTGATGAGCTGAATTTAAATTCTACGGCGATTGTGGAATTACCCGAATCTATTGGTTTTACGAAGAATCTCCGGACTCTCTATGCCAATCATTGTCAATCTTTAGCGTACATACCCGGGCTCCATAGGCGATCTAGCATCTCTGTCTTCCCTTAACCTAGAGGGATGTCATAAACTTGATCGACTTCCGGACTCCATGGGCTCTCTCGTGTCTCTACACCGCTTGTTACTAAGAGGATGCCGCTCGTTAAGAGAAATCCCCGCTTCGATCGGAAAGTTGACATCATTGGTATGAGCTGAATTTAAATTTTACGGCGATTGTGGAATTACCCGAATCTATTGATTTTCTAAAGAATCTCCAGGACTCTCTATGCCAATCATTGTCAATCTTTAGCCTACATACCCAGGCTCCATAGGCGATCTAGCATCTCTGTCTTCCCTTAACCTAGAGGGATGTCATAAACTTGATCGACTTCCGGACTCCATGGGCACTCTCGTGTCTCTACGCCGCTTGTTACTAAGAGGATGCCGCTCGTTAAGAGAAATCCCCGCTTCGATCGGAAAGTTGACATCATTGGATCGAGCTGAATTTAAATTCTACGGCGATTGTGGAATTACCCGAATCTATCGGTTTTCACAAGAATCTCCAGACTCTCTATGCCTATCATTGTGAATCTTTAGCCTACATACCCCTCTCCATAGGCGATCTAGCATCTCTGTCTTCCCTTAACCTAGAGGGATGTCATAAACTTGATCGACTTCCGGACTCCATGGGCTCTCTCGTGTCTCTACGCCGCTTGTTACTAGGAGGATGCCGCTCGTTAAGAGAAATCCCCGCTTCGATCGGAAAGTTGACATCATTGATCGAGCTGAATTTAAATTCTACGGCGATTGTGGAATTACCCGAATCTATTGGTTTTCAAGAAGAATCTCCGACTCTCTATGCCAATCATTGTCAATCTTTAGCGTACATACCCACCCCATAGGCGATCTAGCATCTCTGTCTTCCCTTAACCTAGAGGGATGTTATAAACTTGATCGACTTCCGGACTCCATGGGCTCTCTCGTGTCTCTACACCGCTTGTTACTAAGAGGATGCCGCTCGTTAAGAGAAATCCCCGCTTCGATCGGAAAGTTGACATCATTGGATCGAGCTGAATTTAAATTTTACGGCGATTGTGGAATTACCTGAATCTATTGGTTTTCCAAGAATCTCCAGGACTCTCTATGCCAATCATTGTTAATCTTTAGTGTACATACCCGCTCCATAGGCGATCTAGCATCTCTGTCTTCCCTTAACCTAGAGGGATGTCATAAACTTGATCGACTTCCAAACTCCATGGGCTCTCTCGTGTCTCTACGCCGCTTGTTACTAAGAGGATGCCGCTCGTTAAGAGAAATCCCCGCTTCGATCGGAAAGTTGACATCATTGGTCGAGCTGAATTTAAATTCTACGGCGATTGTGGAATTACCGAATCTATTGGTTTTTCAAGAATCTCCACTCTCTATGCCTATCATTGTGAATCTTTAGCCTACATACCCAGCTCCATAGGCGATCTAGCATCTCTGTCTTCCCTTAACCTAGAGGGATGTGATAAACTTGATCGACTTCCAGACTCCATGGGCTCTCTCATGTCTCTACGCCGCTTGTTACTAGGAGGATGCCGCTCATTAAGAGAAATCCCCGCTTCGATCGGAAAGTTGACATCATTGACCGAGCTGGATTTACATTCTACGGCGATTGTGGAATTACCCGAATCTATCGGTTTTTTGAAGAATCTCCGACTCTTTGTGCCGATCATTGTGAATCTTTAGCCTCGCATGCCCCCCCATAGGCGATCTAGCATCTCTGTCTTCCCTTAACCTAGAGGGATGTGATAAACTTGATCGACTTCCGGACTCCATGGGCTCTCTCGTGTCTCTACGCCGCTTGTTACTAGGGAGGATGCCGCTCGTTAAGAGAAATCCCCTGTTTCGATCGGAAAGTTGACATCATTGACCGAGCTGAATTTAAATTCTACAGCGATTGTGGAATTACCGGATTCTATTGGTTTTCCGAAGAATCTCCACACTCTCTATGCCTATCATTGTGAATCTTTAGCCTACATACCCAGCTCCATAGGCGATCTAGCATCTCTGTCTTTTCTTAACCTAGAGGGATGTCATAAACTTGATCGACTTCCAGACTCCATGGGCTCTCTCGTGTCTCTACGCCGCTTGTTACTAGGAGGATGCCGCTCGTTAAGAGAAATCCCCGCTTCGATCGGAAAGTTGACATCATTGATCGGAGCTGGATTTAAATTTTACGGCGATTGTGGAATTACCCGAAAGCATCAGAAATATGCAGAACTTGAAGATGTTGGGACATTAGCGGAACTCCCGTAATAGAATTGCTTGGTGGCAGCGCAATAATGGCGGAACTCCAAGAGTTGAGAGCTGCAGGATGGGAAAATCTGAAAGGACTACCTAGTGGTACAGATGAACTGGTTTCGCTAAACAAGCTTGATTTAGACAAAAAGCTATCAGAGCTGCGCTCTCGCCTATTAGCTCTAGGTATCACCTTCCAGATCTCGCAATTGCCTCATCTTTCCCAACTAACCTTTCTCAAGAAACTTACTCTTTCTTTTTGGCTCGAATGTCTCCCAGAACTTTCTATAACAAGTTGTGGAAGAGCTGTGAAACTTGAGTTTGTGGTTTCCACGAGTTCAAGCTGTTAGTTTGGCATTGTATTAACTTTTCATCTTGCGATACAGTTCACTTAAAGCGTCCCAGGATTCCTCCCGCCAACAACTCAGCCATGAGCTATCGAACAGCAGATTCTGAACATATTTTGAAGAGATCAAGGCCTGTTGCAATCTCAGAAGAAGTACTTATTTCATCTTGCTTTTTCTTTATCGTCTTCGGTTATTAACGGGTGGTTCCATCTACAAAAAGAAGTATTTTACTGAGTGATCAATTATCTCAGATATATGGAATGCTTTTCTCAACAATCATAACTAGATCTCGTCGGACATGTTATATGTACTTCTCGCTATTTTTATGTCTGATGTTCATGGAAGTCGGGAGTTTTTAAGAAGCTTTATTTGTTCATAGAAGTCGGGAGATTATAAATCTTTTTAAGGAGCTTTAGTTGTTGCTTTCCATGTTACTTGAATGTTGTAGTAAATGCAGTTGTATGTGCATGCTCATAGGATCTCTTTTAGTGATATCCTCTCTTTTGAGCTCTACAGAACAGGGAGAGCATGGCCAATGTGAAGCCCAGAATTGCATATGAGTCTGGAGACAAATTACGGATTAGGAAACTGACAGAAATCAATGAACCATGGCAATGCCGGTCCTTAAGGCTGCCTAATAACACGACGGCTGCGAGGGTACAAATGATTGCCAAATTAGGATGTTCTTATGCAGCATTTCTTTTCCGCATTTATATGTCATGTCTCTACTAGATAAGCACAAATTCGAACAGGTCCCAAATAGTGCACTTGCTTTATTAGTTTCATTAGCATGTGTTCCAATAAATAATCTTTTAAATCTCAACATTTGACGGGACTTTGTCGTCTCTTCATTTGGCCTTATATTGTTAATGTTGATTGTTCCAACTATACAAATAAGTATAATAATATCAACGTTGAGTAACATGTGATTATGGAGCGACAGTGGAGTTTGAGTTTTGTTGGCTGTGGCTGTTATGAATTTTATGGTAAAGATGAATAGTGAGACGGATGCTGCCTGATTCATAAACGAATCTTTTCTAGACAAAGTATATCATTGAGATGGATTGCTCGTGGACTCTCATGCAAAAGGCACAGACTCTTCACGAGATGAATTTTTCCGGGTACATGGCAGGCAAAGTATATCATTGTGCACCACTTTGATGCCTGTCTGGAATGCTAAGCTTGTGAATTCAGCTGCTTTGAGTTTGCCAATTTCTGGAAACTTTGAATGGAAATTTACGATCTGATATTAAATTCACAAATGATAGTGGCAAAAGGATAGGTAATCGAGAAAAGAGTAGCCTAGGTGAAGGCGCTGTAATTTTCAACTAGGTTTTGTACACTCTGTTCATATGAAAAAAGTACAGTATGGAAATATGCCAATGCACACAGACACTCGATTATATCTTTGCATCAACTTTTGCATCTACCAATTTTGGTTCGGGTCCTTTCTTTTTCTTTTTTCATTTAACTATCACTACTGAAAGCTGATAAAATGAGCAGGTCTCGAGATTAACCTATACAAACTCAGGTTGTGCCATTCTGGCTATAGCATCGAACGCTGTACACAAGCTCTGGATATGGCAACAAAGTGATGGGAACTCAACAGTCAGGGTAAGGAATTGGCGAGCTATTTTTCTTCAAAGTGGCGAGCTATTTTTTTTTTAGCTCATTGTTAACTACATTAGTTCTTTTTGCAGGCTACAACTAGTGTAGAACCACAGTTATGGCGACCTCCTCGTAGGAATTTGCTGACCAATGACACAAGTAATACAAATCCTGAAGAGGCAGTTCCGTGCTTTGCACTGTCAAAGAATGATAGTTATCTATTATCAACATCAGGGGGCAAGATCTCTTTTTTCAGTATTGTGAAATTTCAGGTGAATATTTTCCCATAGGCAAGTTTGTATCCTCTTGTCAGTTTTTGGTAGCACCATCCACGAGGTTTAAGATGATGAACTACCCCTTTGTGATGAATATGAATGCACTATTAGCTAAAATTTTATCGATTCTATCATATATGGAAAGTATTAAACTCTATTGTTAGGAGTTCCATGAAAGCAACTGCTCTGATTTTCATGCCCTTTTCTCTGTCTTCAATGGAATCTTTGCTGATTAAAGAAAGCAAGGGAAGAGCTTTTTTCGCCATTCCAGAGATGTAATGGTCGAACTTGCTCTCTCCCTTTCCAAAGAAGGGAGATGCCATTGAGGCAAGCGCCTCGTGGCACATATATCCCACTGTCACTTACAAAGTTGTTGATACTATCCTGCCTGCTGATGTCCAGACGATGTTTACATTTCCGGCGATCAATCCACCACACAACATTATCACAATAGGAATGGAGGATTCCACTATTCAAATTTACAGTGGTCAAGTTGATGAGGTGCGACCTGTTTTCATTGCCGTTGAAAGTTAACTGTATAGAGGATATTGACTGCTTCACTTTCTCAGGTCCAGACAAAACTAAAAGGACGTCAAAGAATAATTGAAGGCTTTACCTTCTCGACTGTCTTAAATGTTCTTTGGTCTTCTGGCGCTGATTCTCAGGTACCAGATCACTGCTTTCTTTTTACTTTCTAGGTCAGACAAGGGCTTTTCTCTGTCTTCCATGAATCTTTTGCTTTTACTGATCCAAGAAAAGAAGGCAATAGCAGTTTTTTACAACCATCCAGACATGTAATGGTCGAATTTGCTCTCTCCCTTTCCCAAGAAGGGAGATGCCACTGAGGCAAGCGCCTCTTCGCACATGTGTCCCCACTTTCACTTGTGAAGTTGTTAATAGTTATTACTATCCAGATGATGACAACATTTATGCCCCCACCACCGGCAGCAACATTTCTGGCGTTCTGTCCTCAAGACAATAACGTTATTGCAATTGGAACGGAGGACTCCTCTATTCTAATTTACATTGTTCGAGGTGATGAGGTGAGACTCATTGTCGTTTAAAGTTAACCTTGTTATCATCTGCAACAAAGTTATGGGTATTGACTGTTTCACTTTCTCAGGTCAAGAAAAAACTAGAAGGACATGAGAAAAGAATTACAGGCCTTGCCTTCTCTAACGTCTTAAACATTCTCGTGTCTTCTGGCGCTGACTCTCAGGTACCAGACCACTGCTGCGTATTCCTTTCCATATAGACATGCCTAAGTTTTGGGCAGAGAGAGAGCAATGTAAGGTTGATGTTCACTCCGAATATATTGATGCCCATGTCCTCGGCACACGTCAGGTCACGAAGGCATCTTTTACTGGGAGAATAAATCCTTCCAAAAAAATTCATCTTTTGTGTTGACAAATTAATCCCATCCTATTAAGTGCGATAAAAGAAGCTACGATGTCCTGTTGTTGCTTACAACAGACAATCGGTGTGATTCTCATATAGAAACAGAACTTGATTCTTTCATTTGTGCGTAAATGTAGAAGTCCCCTTTGATGGATGTCTATCATCACTGCAGTTGTGTGTTTGGAGCATTGACGGATGGGAGAAGCAGGCTAGTAGGTTTCTGCAGATGCCGACTGGGCGAGTCGCAGCTCCTCTTGCTGATACTCGTGTTCAATTTCACGTGGATCAGATACATCTGCTGGTGGTTCAAGAAAAGCAGGTCGCCATATATGAAGCTCCTAAACTAGAATGCCTCCAGCAGGTATTAAAGATAATTTTTTTTTTTTTTTTTGCACAGACCGATCTCTTATCTCATCCTGATTGCATCAAAATCAGTGAAATATTAGGTACTATTGTTGCTTCTTGCAAACGTACTTTTTTTTTATTCATTGTTCATTGCAACTAGTGGGTTACTCCGGAAGCTAGCGGCCCAATCACAGATGCTACATATTCTTGCAATGGTCAATCAATATATGTGAGCTTCGAAGACGGAAGTATCAGTGTTCTTACTGCTTCTGCACTCAGATTGAGTTGTCGTATAAATCCTGCTGCTTACATCCCTCCAAACCCCAGGTAAGTTGGTTATTGCTGCTCAGTTAACCTCATTCTTTTACGAAAATGGCTACTCTCATTCGCGAAGTTCCAATAGTCTCAAGTTATTCATTCCTCGCTGATGTATTTGGCAGCTTGAGAGTCTACCCCTTAGTCATTGCAGCACATCCATTTGAACCTAACCAGTTTGCACTAGGGCTTACTGATGGTAGCGTGTATGTGCTCGAGCCTTTGGAATCTGAAGGAGAGTGGAGTAGTTCTCCTCCTGTTGACAATGGTGCTGGGTCTAGCACGTCCTCTGTCGCTACCAGTTCAGATCAACCGCATTTGCCCACAGCCGGCGAGGCTGGCCACGCCCAAATCTGGGCAAGGCGGCTTCGTCCGCGGCTGCCACCACCTTGTGATCTGGGCACGGAGGTTTTGGAGAGGCTGAGCAAGGGCCGCAACTCTCGACGGCGGCTGGGGAGCTCCAGCGACCTCACGGGCCACAGTAAAAAGAAGAAAAGAAGGTGTTGAAAATTTAATTGGGCGGAACCATGGCTTTGATATCAATAGTTTGTGTTTTGATGTGCGTATGGTCTAGTTGATTGGAGCAACAGACAATGTAGTATACTTTAAGGAATATAAGCGAGGTTCATGGGACAAGGATCATTTACCGGCATAGTGGATTCTTCTAGTTTGCAAACTGTCTGCTTGCAGAGCCCACGATCTTTGCTCCTTCGACAGCCATTCTCGACTTATTTTCAAGGTTTCCTCAAGCTGTCCACTGCCTGAGACTTTCTTTGAGATTAAGTTGATCACAATTTGCAACAAAAGAAAAGAAAAGAAAAAATTGTCCACACGAAGGATGGCCAGCATTTACATTTTGGCTGGATGAACTAGCTGATCTTTAGGCATGATATGGTATGGAGAAATCTAGTTTGAGAATCAGGGGATATTTATTTTGACAATTTGTTTTTCTAGAGGAGTCTCTTTTAAAAGAAAAAAGTCAGATGGTGCATTGAACAATAGCAATCGAACGAGTGATGGTGTCGTGAGGGACTCATGTCCATGAACCATCAGAATCTGAGCGCAAGCGGGTACTTCTTCTCATGTTGAAAATGGTGCTGGGCCAAGCACTACCTCTGATGCAACTGCTTCAGATCAACCCCAAAGGCAGTGCTGGCCATGTCGCCCCCTGTGGAACTTTGAGCATCAAAATGCTGAGCCGGCTTTCCTTCGCCACACTTGATTCAAGTTTTGAGGGATGCTGCAGAGGGTAGATTTTACAGCCTCGGGGTACTTCCTCTGGACATAGTTCAGTACAGTTGTCTTAAAGTGGTACAACTAGCATCCTAATCGACTTCTGCTCGAGTCTTGCGGCTGGTAATTTGTTCTGTTAATTTTCATTTAGGAAGAACGTGAGATTAGGGTGTTGCCTAGAAGGCGTAGTGCATATTCGCGATGGAGGCACTGGCAGGGATCTGATTTCAGTTAGCAAGCTAAAAGGACCAGAGGAACAGGGTTTAGTTTTCTTAGGTATCTACTTTTCTTGTTCCTTCTGCGTTCTGCTGAAAGTATATGTGTTATTTACTTTTAGTTATTCTTTTTAGCTTGGTTGAGCAGCAGCATTTGTTGGCACTTAGCAGGTTTTCCTTTCCGGTTCTTTTGCTGCAAAAGGAAACCTTTATCTTCTTCTCTCGTTCTTAATTATGAAGGCGATTTGAGTGCGACAGCACTCAGGACCTTTGATGGATGACAGTAAATACTTCATTGCGGTCTCTCGGAATTAAGTTCCATCTTTTGAGGATGCAGTTAAACACTACATCATCGGGGACAGAAATTCGGTTATTTCGCAAGCTTTAATAGCTTGCTTGACGGCTTGAATTGTTCATTGCGAATGAATATGAGCAGGTGGGAGCATGACAGCGAGCCCTTTTTCGTATCTCATCTGTATTCCAATCACCCTTCCCTTAGTGCGATATCCCAAAGCCACCAAAGAGTTTTGTTTCTCATCACATGATCCTATATTGTCATTCTTAGCAAAGTTTACTCGCACCTACACGGCACAGGTTCTTCTAAACAACTGAATTTGCAAAATCAATAGCAAAGTGAAACTAGCTCATACACTTTGTTTGGACAATTTCCACAGAATAAGGAATTAGTTCCACTTACAAATAGGGAAGATACTGGATTTTCCCCCTTTTCTGTGAAGATGTTCATGACTTGGGGGTTTACAAAGGAACAAGAGCCTGTTTGGTATGGCTATAATTGAATTGTAATCCTGTTGTACAGTGAAGTGCTGTAATTTCCATGTTTGGTTATCCATTTTTTAACAGCTCCAACACCTCGAAGTTGGGGCGAAATGGCGTCTTAAAAGTTGAGTGAGACAGCTTTTAGATTCTGTAACTGAGGAGTGTTTGCCAAAACACCTTATGAAAGCTGCAGTATCCACTTTTCACAACCAAAGCTGCTGCAGAGGAGTTGCATTAGAGGACCTGGCAGTGATTATTTAGACCCTTTCCAGAATCGTCCATATATTGTTAGATAGCTAACGGTAGTTTTCCTTCTTGCGACGATTGTCGATACGATGAAAAAAATTAAATGCATTCACGTCATTCTCGTTTACTTGTCAAGCATCTGCACACAAAGTGACACCTGCTTATTTCCGTCTTCGACTGGGCTTCCCGCTCTTTCTGGCTGGGGTTGACTGCTGCAAAGGCACTGGTAACAGGGTTCCTCCTTTGACATCATCTTTATCATTCATCTCATCTAGTGTTTTCTGGGCTCCAATGTACACCTTAAGATCTCTGATCTGCGAAGAATGATGAGGGACATACTGCTGTCACAACACAGTACGCGCACACGGAGTTTTCACCATGCTATATCAGAACCATATAACTTATTACAGTTTCACGGTTAAAAAATATATACCTGCTCTTCCAAGTCAAGTATCTGTTCATCCTTCGACTTCAGTGACAGAGCTTTCCTGCAGATGCACAGAAGCACATGTATCCTTCATTCATGTCAAATCAGAAGGGAAGACCAATCTACTGTGGAGATGTCGATACAATCAATAAAAATGCTTATCCAGGAAGATAAGCCCATAAAACTTGAATGAAGATGGACAAGACGAGTATACTTCAAAAGGATGTATCAATATGCTCTATACAGAAAATGCTGTATGCATATTAAGGTACTCAAAAGGCATCTACACCTACATTGCTTGGCATGTGAAGCTCAAATAAGCTTTAAAGTCTACCAAGTGTATCTTCTTTTCCTTTTATTTTCCATTTTGTGGAAGTTGAAATGTCAACATATCGCAGCATGAACAACCAATTGAACTTCAATTGGAATTTGTAAAATTTATATGCTGAACAGTATCAATTAAAATTTAAGTCTTGAAACATCAGAGAATAATGTTCAAGTTTCACTAGTGCGTGAAAAAGTACTTTCAAATTGAACCACGTCCATCAATTTTTAACATTGACTTCTGTGATAAAGTTCAACCTCTAAAGCGGTAGCACTAAAACTTCAAATAAAAACAAAATTAAAGTTGGAGCATGTATAAACAAAGGAACAAAGTGATAGAAAGTGCGGACACATGGAACTTTTTTCTCCTTTCTCCTTTTCCCCCAATTTTTTTTTCTCTTTTTTCCCTTATTAGAGCTTGTCCCGTCTCGCCACTTTTTCTTGAAGAACTTCAATAAAAATTACCAAATGCTACTTCATCTTATTGCCACATCCTTCAACCAATGATTAACTTAAACTTAATTATCCTCCCCAAGTACAAGAAGGCATATTAACTGTTTCATAAATTATTACTCAGCATAAAATGACTCTTGTCCTTTTGCCATTAATTATGTGTTACAATTCACCTATAGTCGCTATTCACATATTTGTATTAGGTGCTGTATTTCCTCCTCCTTCCAACTTTTACCTTTTACCTCCCATCTAAAAGTCCATGCTATGTGAACTCTTCCTCTTCATAATACCATTCTCACTTTTTTCTCTTCTTCTCAACTGTCTGTCCTCACTTCTACTCTCATGACCAACCTCACTTACATGAACTATTGCTACAATGCTGCTTCGTTTTACTGGTTATGTTGTATGAGACTATGGATGCCATGGAATTCTCTTTCTTATTTAATACTATCTATTTTCTATACATAGCTATGCAGAATGCCCATGAATTAATCTGAGAAACTAACTCTTTAACTTTGTGCTAATTACAAGATATGGTTAGATACATCAGCAATGAATTTGTGCGAGCATGTGGAGGAAAACAATTTTTTCCCTTATTGGGGTTTTTTTTTTTTGGGGGGAGGGGTTTGTTTGTTGAGTGGGGGTGTTAGTGTTTTGACAACAGATGTTCAGAGCAAGAAACATACCTCTCTTCAATTTCCTTAACCTTTCTCCGCATCATGTCTTGGTTCTTGATAAGAGTTTGATTAAGCTGCGACCACAAAGGCACGACATCTGTTACTGTTATGTCCTAGTGAAAACTATTGCATCTCATAGTCATATTGAAAATGAGGCACGTGAAAAAACAAGCAAAACAACGATCAGCCATGGCTTCAGGCAGCCCTCCTCTCAAGCTTTAAACATCCAAAGTCGCAAAAGGTAAAACAGAGAAGAATGAACTCTTACCTCTGCCACGGCCTTCTTTTCATCACCAAGTTTCTCCAGCTCACTATGGACGTCTTGATTCTTTGAAGTCACAGCTTTCTCAATTGCTTCTAGTTTGGAATTTTCTTTTCTACTTTTGGCTTCTAACATGAGAGACTCATAATGCTAACAGAGAAAAACAAGAGCAAACAAAAGAATTAATAGGAGATGAAACGTCCAGGGACTTAAATTGTATTCTTTAAAGTCAGTCTAAGGATGATGGAATCTAAGGTAACAAAAATGACAAACATGGGTTAGAAACAAAACACTATCAACAAAAGTAGCATGGGCATTGTAATTCTACTTCCGATACATTGGCAAGTTTTCAATTCAGATACTGTTCCATCCAAAGCTAGCAATCACAAGTCAATAATAAAAGAGTCCTGACGCCTTAGCGTAACTCAATTCATTTTCTACCACAGACGTATCAGTGAGAAAAAAGAGGGTAGAAGAATAGCAGAAGTTTTGCAAGATGCAAGCCCACTAATTCTTTTATACTTCCTATACAAGCTCATTAAACACATCAAGTATGCAAATTGACTACAAAATGTTGTATGCCATATAAAAGGAAACGAAGCTGAGATTATACAGCGCTAGCGTAATTACTTTCCTTCTCTTCGCAACAATTTTGACAATCCTTAGAGTTCCAAGAGTAAGTTCACTTAAAAGAAATGGAGAAACATTTTTGAATCTGAAATAACTAAGCTAATGGGATATCATGGTTTTCTCCTAAATTATGTGTACTTAAAACCATTACCTAAAGCAAAAACACAATCGACAGAAGCTTTCACAAGTAATGCTTAGAACTGTGGCTGATCAGGAAAAAAACTAAAATGTAAAGAATTATGTTAAACAAATTGAAATTGTCTCAGTATACGCATGCTTACTTTTCTTTGCACTTCCAGCTGAGTTGAAGCTAGATGAATATAGTCAGCGTGAATCTACAAAAAAGTAAAACTACAGTGTCAGAGTAAACCTGGAAAGTCTGATAATTACAATGGGGGTAATATATATTTTGCAGGCCCCATACTGAACACGTGACGTTTGGCCATGAACATGTGAAGCACAAAACCAGAAACAGAATCTTTCGTTGTCATCTGTCAGCACCCAAAACAGTAAAAGCATCATGCACCTCGAAACTTCAAATATCTCGCTTAAGTGAGTCCAAATTCCAAACCTTTGCATGGAAAGTAGAACCAGAAAACAAAATGTTCGCAGCATACAAATAAGACGACACATGAACCTACTGCTTCAATTTTGCTGCTGAAGAGTGCCCCACTAATTTCAGAATCCTCGCTATAACCACAGCTACCACAATCTCCTTCAAGTGATTCACAGTATGAATTCATCTCCAAAAGCTTGCCGTCGGCTTTTGATTGATTAAGCCGATGAACGTAAGTGTCCCCAACATAATCCCAAATTTGCTGTGTTCTTAAATCAAGAGAATAGCAATGTTGCGTATTTTTCCAATGGCTGATTGCGTGCTTATCTTTGTATCTACAAAGCCAGAAAAGAAAAGTTATAATCAAGACAGCCAATCCAATCACAAAAGATATAGAGTAAGCGAAAATTCCAGCACATCATGACTGGATCTATCACCTTCCACATCCGACAAAACCACATATCAGACAAACCCAAAGATTTTCCATTGTTCCACAAATAAAGCAGGCTGGCACCTCATCTTGCTGCTGGCATAGTCGGCAAACCTGATAAAGAACAGAAACAGAATCCTCTTCACAATCAGTTCACAGAGCAGCATCCCTGATGATGTTGCAATATGAAACTACATTTCCAATATAGGTAATTCCTTGTGACCAAATCAAGATATATGCCGTAATTGAAATCTTTAGCAATGTAATTGAACCTTGCAATAAAATCAAAGGAAGAACATTGGGACATCACCAGCCTGGGAGAAAAACATACTGACTTATTTTAACCATAAAGGTTGACAAATCAAGCAAACGTTAGTATGCACATGTCCATCAATATAGCTCCTACATGGCACCTTTTCACCTTTCGATATGTACATGAGTTCAAAGGTACTTTTTGCTGCAATTCACATGGACAGAGAATAATCACAATAAGTAGAACATCACTCGAAACGTAAAATATGACCATGAACCATCTCAGCTTCAAGACAGGAGACATTTGAGGTCAAAGATCAGGATATTGACATCGTTATGATCACCCTGTACTTGTAAACACACACGAACTTATTATTTATGCTTGGCCACTGCTATTACTTCGGTCACTCTTTGACCCACCAGAAATTTGACACAGGAGTGACAGGACTATGAGATCAAATACACATGATGAGACATTGCAATGGTTCTTGTGTCAGAATATGAGAACAAACAAAAAATATCTCCAAGAAGCCATACCATTGACCAATTCCAAACCTCCAAAAATATGTCATGAAAATTAAAGAAATCCTGGAACTTAATAAGCACAATAGAGTAAAGGAATATTATTCTTTTTTTTTTTTTTTTTTTTTGGTGACCTAGGGAACCCCCGCACGGCCGGCAGCCGGGGGTAAACCCCGGGGGCAACACGTGCTAGCCACCACACACGTGCCACCGGTTAAGTCACCCCCGTAACGCCTCCGGGATTCGAACACTCGACCTTTTGTGAGAGGAAGAGTGCGCGAACCAGCGACGCCACCCGAGGTGGGTGGTAAGGAATATTATTCTTTTCATTCACTATTTCCAATAATATCTATATGCTTTTAATTTGTCTCGATCAAGACCTTCTACTTTAGCAAATTCTCTAATCAAGTCTTTCCGACACTAAATCCAACCAAATTCAACTAACGTGGCCATCGAACAACGACGGTGATGACACCTAATTTTGGCGATCACGGATGGCATAAGATGCCGTTAAAAAATGCGGATTGCCCACGTGGATATGCATGGCAAAATTTAGCCAATGCAGATAACCTCAAAGTGTGACATGGATAAAATATAGGATGTCCACGTTCAAAAAAATTTATCCATGTTACACAATGAAGTCATCTAATGGTCGCGCCAGCTGGATTTGGCCTGATTAAGAAATTTGTAAAAACAGAAGGACTTGATTTGACAAATTAAAAGTACAAGGGACTTGATTATAAAGAACAAGAAAGTAATATCAAAAGACAACAATTAATCCACAGTCAGCAGCTTAACAGAAAGATAGTGACAGTAGCTGAGAAATTACGGTCTAAATTCATCTAATCTGTATCAGCATAAGAATGCCTAACCTGACAAGACAAGTAAGTCCATTTTGTACCACATGAGCAATGAAAGGAATGGTCACACTGCGTACTCAAAATTCCGCTGGTATCTGGGTCCAATCTCTCTGACATAAGAAAAAAGGTTGCAACTGTGAACAACTCTCCATAAACTCGTCTCATTGCAAGGGAAATATAAGGAGCAAGGGAGCACTAGCATGGCTTACCAAGACAAACTGGACAAGATGGTAGCTCCGTAAAGCCCGAAGGGGGTGTGCTAGCTACATCAGCTGATTCGGTATAGTCCACTTCGTGCATAAATAGAATATGGCATACCTCAGCCTGCATGTCCAGAAGAAGAGTATGAAAAGCGAAAAGAAAACTAAACTATGGGATTTCACAATAAACAGGTCCAAAAATTGCAAATACCTCAGCGGGCGAAAAATTCTTGCCATTGAAGGTGCAATAGAAACCGTCAGCAGTCTTTTGATCGACAAGCTCGACCAGCACACTGTACCTATCTTCCATCCCATCATTCCTACATCAAATACACAAGTCACAGTGTGACACAATGATCACTAAAACTATCACAAAGCATTTAAAAGAAACCAGATTGGAAAACTCAGTTCCACCGATGGAATGCTTCCACAAAATTGAACTTCCATCATCGGACCCCCCTAAGGCATGATCATGAGCAATTTTCCAATACTCGAGTCGAGCTTTTTAGATTTTGATCAGCGAATTATAATCGACAGCGAAGCTAACTAGTTCCTCAAATTATCTCTTTTTCACCAACTGAAAAAACCAGTCGAAGTCCCACAAAAAAGAGGAGAAAGAAAAAAAAACGATCGAAGCCTTACCTGATGAATCGGAGCTCAGAGACGTGATCGATCCGAGGGCCGCAGAACCGGATGAAGTCGTCGGGGGAGAAGTAATTGGGGACGGCGACGACGAAGAGGGTGGTGGAGCGAGAGCCAGGGCTCGAGAGAGGCGCGTGCGAGAGCGTCCGGAACAGGTGGACCATGCCTCTCCGCTCGGTGAACTTAGGGCTCGGCGACGGCGAGGAGGAGGAGAAGCCGCCGTAGTCTGTGGCGAGAGGATGGTCGGTGTCCACCGAGTGGACACGGAGGAAGAACATTTTTCGTCGGGCTTCTGTGAATGCTGGGTGAGTCGAATCGCCGAGTTGGGAAGATGCAAAATGGCAGGCCCACGCAAGCGAAGCAGAGAGAAGAAACCCGCGGGAACTGCGAGGATTGTGCACGGCTTCTTCCTAAAATTATAAAGGAACAAGTGCACCGTAGCCCACGGAAGTGCAAATCAGTTTTAAAACTTTCAATTAATTTATGTAAATTTTAAAATTTATCACGAAAATATAATTAAATTCTAAAATTTATTTAAAAAATATAATTAAATCTTAAAATTTTTAAAAATTGCAATCAATGAAATGATTTGATTGGATTCATATGACGAGTTTTAGGACTTATTTGAACTTTTTAAAAATTTAAGACTTAATTGCACTTTCATAATAAGTTTTAGGACTTTCAATGCATTTTTCGTTGTTATAAATGTTGCTACTTTCAACCAAAGAAACCTAATTGGTGCAATAAAATTAATTATCGTGCAACATAACTATCTTGACATCAATTATTAGTTAGGCGAACTTAATCGAAAAGTGGGCATGCTTGCTGAGTTGAGTTTTCCACAATAAACACTTTTGTTCACTTCGTGAATTCAAAATAACCGAAAAAGCTTATTTCAAAACTGACAGTACGTGGGATCGTTATACATTTCCTTGAAAATTATAACACATAACTTGAGCCAACAATACCAAATTACTTTTTCAATTGGGCGGGGTCTGAAATCATGTTAATTGGAAGCATGTTATATTGCTTACGAACGAAATTATTTGTAGGATGAAGACGGTGGACACTTGATGAAATATGCAGGACTTAGGAACATAACATAACGAGAATCGAAGATGGTGGGAAAACAACGAGAATTATTCAAAGCAAAAAACCCAAAAATGATTAAGGCCTAAACTGACCTAGTCGTGGATTCTAATGGAGGTGATTATTATGCGTGCCTGGATTGGGCCAGGCCTGAAGATGATGACTAACGTATTGCTCAAGCCCGCCCATAAAGTGAAAATTGTACACAGACGTGGGGCACGGCCGCACGGTTCAGCCGAAGGTTGGGTGAGCCGGGATTTTTTAACGTAAGGATATTAGCCCATTTGCCTTTCGGGCCTCTCGAGTCTGAGTAAAGGGTGTCAACGGTTCGGTTCGGATTTTCAGGTAACTCGAATCGAACCAAACCGATAGGGTGAGCAGCTAAACAGAACCGAATCGCGACCCGAACCGAACAGAACCGAAAAGCTTCGTTTCGGTCGGCTTTTTGGTTTTCGGAACGGAGAAGGGGGACGGAGATTAGGGTTTAGGGCGATTTTTAAGAGGAGTGAGAAAGGAGAGAGGTTTTAAGTGGCACGTTAAGCTTTTCTTGAGAATTTCCATTACAGTTCGGTTAGCCGAATTTAACCGAAATAACCCAAACCGAGAAAAAAGTATGGTTTTTTTTCCATTTATCTGAACAAAAAATACACGAAATTTCGGCTCGTTTTTTCTGGTTCGGTTCTAACACCCTTACGAGTAACCCAAGTGGATTTATCACCTCTAATGGCCGTGCTGCGGCTGTGCGGTTGCCGTAAGTCGTGTGACTGTTTTAAAACTGCAGCATCTCCGCTTCTAAAGACTACTATAAATTGCTGAAGCTTTTGAGGATGCTGCGATTTTGGGCAATTCTTACCAAACGTACGAATACACCTTTACACAGTAGTAGCAACTACGGAAAAGTTACAACAAACAGACTCAAAAAGGTAAATGTTGAGAACAATGATATCATAACAACCACAACTTTTCCTCGTTATGCAATCAAGTGACCAAGTTTTATTTTCGATCAGTTAAGCACCTCATCTGTCAAGATGTGTCTCAATGTTAGGCTTCTCCCCATCGTGTCGTATGATTTTTGCTGATGTCGACTAACTGATCAGGCGTAAAACAGATTGACGTGGAAAGCTACGCCATTATCTTCTTTCCAACCCAACACAAAAGGAATTTCCTTTGCTTCTTGTTTTCCTTCTTCCTCCTTCCTTCACCGGCTGCCGTTGCCACCAAGGACGTCAAAACCTCCACCAGCTACGGCTAAAGGTGTCAATATTGGTCTATGTTAACCCATGTAGAGCTTAACCCATATTTTGCATAAATGAGTTCTATATGGGTTGTTAGCTTTTAAAGGGCTCAGTAAAAATGGGTCCAAAAATTTGAAGCTAAGTATGATGGATCAAAAATGAGTTGCACATAGAATCCGTATAAAATCCATTTTCGATCCATCAAAAGGTTAAGTCATCGTTGTACTTGAGTTGGGTCACGGGCTACCGACCACCGCCACCCACTGTTGGCTGCCCCCCACCGATCGCCCCCTTGCTGACCACCGCCGCCCGCCGACCACCGCCAGCCCGCCACGGCCCACTGCCGCTGCCCATCGCCTCCAACCATCGCTGCCCACCATCACTCCCCAACCACCGCCCACCCACCGCCGCCGCCCACTACCGCCGCCCGCCAAGGCTGACCACCGCCTGCCCACCATCGCCCCCACCGCCCGCCAACCAATAGAACGCCATTCTGATGTTCTGCTTGGTCGGACGCCTCAGAGGATCACGCTCACCTTCTGCGAAGTTTATTTCCACAGACTACTGAGGCCCCGCCTTGCCTTTCCAAATAAAGGAATAGACAACCTGAAACAATAAGCGGCTTCAAACAGAGCACATAGACGCGGAGTATCTTTCAGGAATTTATTTCTGTAGTTTCGACTAATTGCAAATCTTTTCCGATCATTAAGCAACATGACTAAGACAAGACAAGATTATCCGCCGGACAAACTACTTCATACCTTCGTGTTCAAGAACTTACAGGGATGAAGATCAATAAGGAGCCATTTATTTGGACATGTACTAGAATCCGAACAGAATCTTTAATTTGTGTAGTGGTTATGACATATCTTCTTACAACAAACATTCTATTGATCGGCATTGCAGTGCTATATGTTGGAGCATGGGTCTTATGGTGTGTCGGCCATGCAAACAACCACACCCAACCAACTACAGATAACTGGCAAGGCATTTATTAGCAGTTATGTTTTTGAAACATAAGAAAGTCACGTCTTTTTGAATAGACGTAACTTCTCCTCTCTCCCCTTCAGTTGTCGTATTCCACAGAACACAAAACACATAGAGAAAGAGCGACGCTCTCTCTCCTCTACCGTTGAATCGCATTCGAAGCGAACGAAACGCTTGAGACTGCAAAGGTGACATCTAATCCGTGGCAATTACGGTATGTCCTTGTGATATATTCGTTTTCTGATCAATGATGCAAGCTGTGTTTTAGGCATGTTTCCGCTTTGATGTTTAGAACAGAGGATTTAGCATGCTTCACTATACCATGTCAAACTCAATCAGAAATCATTGGGAAGTAGACAGTCAACGTGCGATTAGCAATTCATAAGAAGCATCACTAACAGAGCGGAGCGATTGAATGCGGAGATGATCAAATTCTCATCGAAGGAGAGACAGAACCAAAAAGGCCAACACTCCGGCGAGCATGAAGATGGAGGACTCGGGAACTTGAAGCGATTGATAGCAATTTGGACTTTTAGTAATATCATTTTTTATTTTATTCACTAATTTTTTTATTGTTTAATTTTCTTTTTTATTTGATGTGAAGTTTTTATCCACGTAACATATACATGTGAAGAGCTTAAATATATATTAAATGAGTTGTATAGGTTTTTCTAGCATATTAGTGTGTTTTGGCAATACGTGTCGAACGGTCGAGTCGAGTATGGATCGGTTGCGGGTCCCGTTGGGTATGGATCGATTGCGGATTAAGTTGGGTATGATTCGGACCATATCCAATCCAACTCGATTCAATCCATTTGACACATCTAGCGACGGTTACCATTTTTAGGCACGTCGCTATCACCAGTTTTGCATGAGGGTCGGCATCTTTGCCAAACGACGCTAAGAAGCCGCACCTTTACTGGGCCGTCTTTTTTTCTTTTTCTTTCCCATCTCTGTTTTTCTCCGTGGAGATCAGATCAGGTGAAGACATCAAAACATTCCGAGAAAAAAATGACCTCCTTAGGGAAAAACATGTATTGTTGAAAGAAAAATGAGAATGCCGAGACCTTTTATTTAGAAGGTTCGGATTCGAGGGCGAAAGGCTAGTTTCTAAGTAGCGAGTCGAGTTCTCAAATTTTAAGGCAAGTTAGTCTTCCAAACCAACGAGTCTCCTTCGAAGGCTATTTTTAAGCGGGCAGTCCAAGTTTGACTTTCCCCAGGAGTCCGGTTTCACGAACGTTCCTGCACCATCACGCCGTGTCAAATTGCCGATCGAAAACGATCCTGGTCTATACGATCTGCAAACCGGAGGCTACGCACGACATCGATATCGACGTAGGCGAGGTGGCGGCCGGAGGGTAGAGGGGGAGATTGGGAATAGCTTTTAGGGTGGGCTGAAGGTTTTGGGTTTATGATGGTAGAGTGGGATGTAGCTTGCCTTTACTTTTCCCAAATCCTTTTGGTGCTTGTTTGAAATATGTGAACGTATACCCCTGGAAGTCGATCTAGGCCATAATGAACCGATCACATCAAAGAAAAGAGAGCGAGAAAATACTTATTTGGTCAACTAATACATGCTGTCGATATAATATAAAACTATACGTTTTATATAGAGCCTTGCTAGGCTGGCCGTCCATCATTATAAAAGATTATTCATTTTGACGATGGACGGTCTAATACCAACTACAAAAAAATTTGAAGCTGGCACATAACATTAAAAAAAAAAAGTTATGAAATCTTTTGTGGTAAGCATAATACGATCACATTGTCATGCACGGTGTGGCTATCATTCAATTATTTTCCTTTTATATATGCTGCTCAATTAACATGCTCGCCAAAAAGAAATAATAACTGGGAAGAAAGCGGTGCATTCCTCTTCTAGAAGCCAAATGCACACCCACTAATCACGCGGTTCCCTCCTCTTGAACTTCCGCACCAAACACGTTATCTCTCTTCAACCTTTGACATGTAGACTTTTAAATTCTCACATCTCCTCCGCCATCATTTGGAAATCTCTAGTCCTCAATTTTGTTCAGACTCATACAATACCCGTCCTCTTCTTTTTTTGATAGCTTGTTCTTGCGAATTTCGAGCGAAGACCCCGCTTCGATCGAAGTGATTGTTTTCGTGCTCGATGGCGCCCAGTACTATCCGGAAGGCGATCGGGGCCGTCAAGGACCAGACGAGCATTGGCATAGCCAAGGTCTCGAACAACATGGCGGTGCAGCTGGAGATCCTAGTGGTGAAGGCCACCAGCCACGACGAGGACCCCGCCGACGAGAGGCACGTCAGGGAGATCCTCGCCTTCACCACTCACTCCAAAGGGTACCTCGACACGTGCTTCGCCTTGATCGCGAGGCGGTTGAGCAGAACACGTGATTGGATGGTGGCCCTCAAGTGTCTCTTGCTCATACACCGGCTAGTGGTCGACGGCCATCCCGGTTTTGAAGTCGAGATCGTCTATGCTTCTCACCGCGGGATGCGGCTGCTCAACATGTCGCACTTCAGGGACGAGGCGCACCCGAACTCGGGGACCATTCGGGTTTCCTGAGGTTCTACGCGATGTATCTCGAGGAGAAGGTGGAGTTCTCGGTGTTTGAGAAGAGACAGGAGGGTGGTGGGGTTGGTGCTGTGGGTAAATATGAAGAGAGACATGAACTTGAATTTGGCAGGACGTCAAGCCCTGCAAAGAGAGAGATCGTGCCGATCAAAGAAATGAGCCCCGAGAGAGTTTTGTTCAGGTTGAACCTCCAATTGAGAATTCTTGACAGGGTTTTGGCTTGCAGGCCGGCCGGAGCGGCCAGGACTAGTCGACTGGTGCTCCTCGCACTCTACCAGGTGTTGAAGGAGAGCTTCGCGCTTTATGGCGAGATTAGCGAGGGCTTGGAGGTGTTGCAAGATCGATTTGCCCTGATGGAATATGGAGACTGCCTCAAGGCTTTCGACACGTACGTCGGTGCGGCGAAATTGATCGATGAGCTCATGAGACACTACAATTGGTGCAGGGAAGCGGGGATTGCACGGATGTCCGAGTTTCCTGAAGTGCAGAGAGTTACTGATGAAGTCCTGGGAACTCTTGAAGAGCTGCTGAAGGAGATGAACCAAAATAGGCCGAACAAGAATAGCCCCCAGAGAATTGGGGAAGCGAAGCCACCAGTGGAGGAGCGGTCTGAACCGAACATGACCGAGATAAGAGCGCTTCCTGCTCCAGAGAGCCACATCCCCCCAGCGCCTCTGGTCGAACCCCAACCCGACCCGCAGCCTCAGCACGCCACAGGAGAACTGATTGATTTAAGCGATGATAGCGTTTCAGCTGACGAACAGGGCAACAAGTTGGCTGTGGCCTTGTTCTCGAGCGCCCCAAATGCATCAACTAACGGGTCATGGGGAGCATTCCCATCGAACGGACAGCCCGAGGCAAAATCGGCATGGGACACGGCATGGGACACGCCGGCAGCCGATGACACTAAAGCCGACTGGGAGTTACTCCTAGTCGAAACGGCTAGCAACCTAGCAAAGCAAAAGGCCGACATGGCGGGGGGATTCGACCCGTTGCTCCTGAGCGGCATGTACGACCAAGGGGCAGTGAGGCAGCACGTGAGCGCCGACCAATCCAGCGGAGGCAGCGCGAGCAGCGTGGCCTTGCAGGTAGTCCCAGGCAAGGCCGAGAACCAGATCCTGGCATTGCCGGCCCCCGACGGGACGGTCCAACCAGTCGGCCCTCAGGACCCTTTCTCGGCCTCCCTGCTGCAGCCGCCGCCCCCGTACGTGCAGATGGCCGACGTCGGGAGGAAGCAAGAATTGCTCGTGCAGGAGCAGCAGATGTGGGCAAATCATGGAATGATGCAAGGGCATCAGATGAGTTCTGGTTACTATGGTCCGGTTCCCGGGAACATGGCGATGCCTCACGGGATGCCACAAGGAGGATTCTATTACACGACCTAGTTAGTGTTCTGTCAATTTTGGGACATTTTTTTCTTCTTTATTTATCTGTATAATTGGGAAGTATTTCTTGTGAAATTGCGTCGGAAGAGAGGGAATGTAATATACGCAGCATTTGGGGTAAATCTGGTTTTTCATGTTGTAATATACATATATGAATGGATTCAGTCATTTCATTTAGATTAAAAATGATATTTGTGCAAAGATCATTATGACCTCCTCATCTAAAAAATGGGGATTTTCACTCGCCTATAATTACATTGAAAAATCTTCTCCGACAATACCGTCAGTTATTCCGACCGTAGATTCACACATCATCATCGCGTATTTTGCATAAAACGCTCGTTAATTGAAAAATCGTAAGGTCAAAAAAAAAAAAAAACAGCACTATCAAATAATCTGGCTAGCGGCGTTCAATTGGAGCTGTGTTGTCGTAAGCAGATTGAGACTTCTTTGAATTGGCTTCCGGTCAAAGACAATTTTGTCGGCCTCCTTTTTCAAAGATTAGGAGATGCAATAGGCGCCGGTCAAACCTGGATTTCTATATTCCCTTGGCGTTCTCTTTCGGCTAGAATGGACTATTTCTATCCTCGTTCCCACGTAACTATAAATGTTTCTTGATTTCCAAAAATAATTATACATCACTTTGGTCGATGCGTTGTTCCCAAAACTAGGTAAATGATGCAAATGATTTGTACGACATGTTAGCATGTGCATCTTTCTTGTAAGCATCTGTGTGGTCGAATGGGAAACTATTATTCACTTCCCCATTGAATGGTCTGTCTCATGGAAAATCGCATTTCTTCATTTTTAGTTGCCTCTTGTAGTCCAGGAAATGGAAAATCGATCCATCATTTAGGCTCCGTTTGTTTTTTTCGGAAACATTTTCCTGGAAAACGTTTTCTTCATTTTTCTAACATTCAGATCCCTTAGGAAAATTGGTCAACAAAAAATATTTTCCTAGTTAACAAGAAATCTATACTTAAATTCAGGAAAATAAATTCGGCTAGAAATCAAAGTCCGGATCCAAAGCTCGAGCTCGACCACGAGAACCAACGTCTGTTCTCGAGCCCTTCGCAGCAAACCCAAATCTAAAGGTTAGGGAAGAGTCCGTTGGGTCCATCGAGGCCAAGCCCGCATCCAAAGAGGTCAAACTTGGTACCTTGGTGCCCAAGCTCAGGTCAACAAAGGTGGGGCTTGGGTCGCCCACGCTCGTGCTCGGGACTTCAGCACTCAAGCCTAGGCCTAGTATCCCAATATTGTTGCTCCACTCCCGAATGCCCCGAGGGTCCACAGAGGGCGAGCCGGAGACCCCTATACCCGCACCTAGACATGGCTAAATGGAACCGTGAGCCCGGAACCGGCCATTGACCGGGCCCACGGTTTCGACCCGTCTTTTAAAAAAAAAAGTGGAGGCCCGAGGGAAAAGAGTTGTTGGGCCTAGGAACCGGCGGTTCCACCTTTTTAGGAATCGAAACCGGCCATGTCTACCCGCACCCTCCGCGCCCGTGCCTTAGTCATGGAGGCTGGCCTCGGGTCAACAAAATCGGGTTCGGGGCCCTAAAACTCATACCCAAATCACCCGCGCTCGAGCCTAAGTCCGGTTCATCGAGGCCGAGCCTAGGATGCTAGTGCCTGTGCCCATATCTATCGAGCCCGAGCCTAGGTCCATCTTGCCGGAGGCTTGGATCCTAGTGCCTGTGCCCAAGTCCCCGATGCCTATGTCCGAGTCCCCAAAGACCGCAGCCCGGTTCCATCGAGTCCGGACCTAAGACCCCCGGTAACCGTGTATCGGTTCTCCTAGCTGCCTATGCAAGTCATTAGTGCCCAAATAGTGTACATATATTTAGGAAAATAAGATCAGATTTTCCTTTACGAATGATAGGAAAAAAATTCCGGTTATTTTTCAGATTTCAGCCAAGCACCAAAAAACATTTTCCATAGAAGATAACATTTTTCGCAAAATAAACGAAGCCTTAATATTTCAGAATCTACTCATTTTGGTTTCGGGATGAGATCGTTCTAGATAGCCTCTAGGAAAATGATCCAAAGGAGCACAATTACGTCAAGTTTAGGATGCTTTGACCCGGTGCATTCTTTTAAAAAGTTGCTAAAAAAGCTTAAAGCAGTCTTATCCCGCCTAATCTTAAACATAGACATGCCCAACGAACCAACTTGCTCTGGAACCATTGGTTTGTACACGATTTTCTCCAAATTTTGGAGTTACCAATATCATTCGCATGATGTTAATGTGGGTATATGAGTCAAATTAAGGTTGATGATTTGAATAATAGTTAGTAATTTAATACGTTGATGGTCCACCAAAATAGATGATGGTAGATTAGTATCGTAAATGGTAATTGTGGAAGTATGTATTGATGTTGGTACTTTTCAAAACCAAACAAGATAAAAGTTGGTAAGTTATTAAAATTGATCAAGTCCTTTTATTGTGACGGGTGTTGGTATATCAGTAAAATTTAGATTGGTAATTTTGTATAAAAGTTAGTAATTTTGACACATTGGTAAGTTCTGAAAAAAAAAAAAAACAAAACATGTTGACGAGTCACAATGGTAAATGTTGATAGATTATTAAAGCAGTGGGTAATTTTCGTAAGCTAAACAAATGTGAGTACTTTCCAAAACCAAGTAAGGTAACGAATTGGTCCGTGGATAAATTTCTCGATATCTTAATACGACGAGTGTTTATACATCAATTAAATTAAAGTTGGTAATTTGGTATTATGTTAGCAACTTTTAACACGTTGATAACCATAGAAATGAATGTTGGTGGATTATTAATCGTAGGTAATGTTGGACAAATGTTGATCCTTGTGAAAAACTGTTGGTAAGTTATTGATGCCTCCAGGCCAAACAAGTTCCCAGTCACTCTTTTTCTTTTCTTTTTTTTTTTTGTGTGTGGTTATTGATGGAATTTGATAATTACCAATGATGTCAAGTAAGGGTGTGCAACCGGACCAAGTTTACCCTAAAATCGGATCAAACCACCCGAAAAACAGGCCCGGGAATCGGTTCCTACTTAAATCGGTTGGGGAACAAAGTTATAAATTTTGGGAACCAGGCCGATTCTTGGTTCCAAGTGAAGACCCAATCGGAAAGTGGACCGGTTTTCAAATCGGATTTTTGCTACTGTTAAGAAAACTCTAGTCTTGCTCGCTCACCCCTTTGTTGTTGGTGGATTGTAATTTCTATTACTCATATTAGGTATTGTTGCTTTTGGTGAATAGTGAGTTTTATTATTCATATTTTACTTTGAAGGGTTTTGATCTTGTATTTCTTTGCTGAAAAAAATGAAATGGAAAAAAGAAACAAAAGAAAAAATGTTCTTGGATAGATCCCGGAATCGGACCGAAAAAACAGGGGTAGATTCCAAAACAGTTTCCAAGACAAAAAAAATAGGTTTCGATTTCAAAAATTGAGAATCGATTATAATATGGTAGGTTTCGGGTTTTGGTCCGAAACCTGCCCACCCAGAGCATGCCATCCCTAATGTCAACAATGAACACAATAAAACTTAGTTCCAGTCTCACGCTAGTAATATGTAATGTACTACACATCTTTTTTCTACGACATATGTGTGGTATGTTCCATGCTAACATGAGCAATTTTTGAAATTTTTTTCATTTTTTTCTTTCTTTTTCCTCTTCTATTTTCTTTTTCCTTTACATTTCCTTTTTACTTGTGGCTAGTCTAGGCGACGGCGGTCGACCCGGCCGAAAAAACAGGATAGATTCCAAAACAGTTTCCAAGACAAAAAGAATAGGTTTCGAATTTCAAAAACCGAGAATCGATTATAATATGGTAGGTTTCAAGTTTTTGGTCCGAAACCCGCCCACCTGCAGAGCATGCCATCCCCGATGTCAACAATGAACACAATAAAACTCAGTTCCAGTCTCACACTAGTAATATGTAATGCACTACACATCTTTTTTCTACGACCTCTGCGTGGTATGTTCCATGCTAACATGAGCAATTTTGAAATTTTTTTCATTTTTTTCTTTCTTTTTCCTCTTCTATTTTCTTTTTCCTTTACATTTCCTTTTTATTTGTGGCCGGTCTAGGCGACGGCCGTCAACCCGGCTTGCAATTAGCCATATGAGAGGGCCGCGCTCGCCAGATTTGACAATGGTGAGGGCCACCCTCTCGCAACGCAACGCAACCCACACCCACCCACCCACCCCCACCCAGGATTAGTCTTCAGCTTTCGCGGAGACCAACCATAGGCAAAAAAGACAGAGAAAAAGGACGGCTTGTAAAAAATTGTAAGAATTATCCACGTTAGCATCCGCATGTCGACCGTGCCATATAGTATAGCCAATATCCAGCTAATTGCGGTCAAAATTGTACCGAATAACTATATTGAAAAATAATCAAAACCTTGAGGTTGGTCAAAATTAAAAATTTATGACTGAATTGGCCACCGTACAATAGATATCGCGCCGTTAAACTTCCGCATAAATTTGAACCCCAACCTCCCTTTATCAAAGAGTTCCCAAATCACATCCTTTAAGCAATTCCTCCAAATCTAGCTTATTGGAATAGTTTATTTTGCGTGGAAAATTAACTTCAATAAATAATGCAAAAACGGGTGTCAGATCCTGAAAAAAAAACAAAGATCATTTACAAGATAACTCAACAATGTCAAACTCATTCAATAGTCATGTCAAACCAACTAGTTTAGGTAGAAAAAACACTGAGAATCCCCTTATTAAGTTGCCAAGTACCATCACCTAGCACTAATACGTAAGCCAGCAGCTGACCAGCTAATTACTTGGACAACAAAACAGTCTGGTCATTCAAGGTTCACCAGGCCTTTGCCTCCAAGCACAGCTGCAAAATCTCCGTCACCACCTTGCTCATCCCGGCGATGGTCACCGGCCAATCTCATTTGCTTCTCTACGATTTAGCAGATGCTCTATGGTGGCTTCTAAATTGCCTCCGCCCCCCTGTCATGCCATGCGAATCAGCATAAATATTGGGCAGTGGCTGAAGGACGATTCAATATATATATATATATGTAAAATAAGAGAAGCCAGATGTTCTAGATGTTACTTGTCGGTTCTGTGATGTGAGTTTCCTGTATATCCCACGTCCTGTTCTCTGCAGATTCCCAATCCTTTCAGGAAGTTCCAGAATTCCTATCCCTATTAAATCCAGCTCAGTCAATGATGCCGACTGGCCGATCCAATCGGGGATCATTCTCAACCGCCGGCATCCATGTAATGACAACTGCTGTAGCGATGGTAGACGGCCTATGGAGCTGGGCATCCATTCTATCGGACATCTATCTAGGTTCAACTTACTTAATGACACGAGGGAGCCCATGGATTCCGGAAGTCGATCAAGTCTTTCACAATTCGTGGCATCTAGAGTCTCTAGCTTCATCAAACAACCTTCCGCAATAGGAATCCTTTGAATCATAGTACTAAATAATATAAGCTCCTTCAGTTCTTTCATTCTGCCTACCGCTTCCGGTATTTCTGTGATGCTACAAAATTTGAGATTTAAGGAGATGAGGGTCTTGATGTCCCCGAGAGAAGGGTGAATCTCTCTCAGGTCTGTACATGCTTCAAGATTCAAAATCTCCAAGCTTTTTAAAGCGGACAAGTCGGGAGTTCTTCTTAAAAACTTACAATCCGAGAGGTGGAGAACTTTGAGATTGGTCGCCATCTGAAAGAAAGAGAAGATGTATCAGTGAGATTGGGCCGCTGCAAGTGATTCCACTAGTTCCTTGTTTGTTGTTTTTTTTTAGACTACTTATAAAGAATACTCATGCTCCAATACTCATTTTATTTAGAGTTTTTTTATGAAGAAAAACATGTACACGTTTCAATTTTCAGTTCCCAAGCTATCATTGCTTCCATTCTCCACTACTTCCACGTTTGCTTTATTTCAATGTTCCTTAGTCGTTCGGCCACGTCACCAACATAGAAAAGTATCCTGAGCATATCTATTGCAAAATTTTTTTAAAAAAATGTTAGGGATGTCCAAGTGCCAACTATATTTTCTTATAGCATTAGGCATATCTTCCAATTTGGCTAAAATAAATACCATCCGATTAGCAATCAGAAAGATAACAAATAGTTACTAAGGTAACTGATTCTTTCAATGACCATTCAAATGGTATTTCATGTATGAAGCAGTTAAAATGTTTGTGTGAACATAACCAAAAGATACTTAAAATAATTGTAACTTTTTTATTTCTCGTGAAAGAAGATTGATATAGAAATATATTAACGGCATAAGCTTATGCTATAATTAAGTTCCAACAAATTCCTATTATATTTGTAGGAAACATCCTTAATCTTAGGAAGGATATTAAACCTTTCCAAATGAAAGAAATGAGAACTTGGTGCTATTGGACCTTCGACAACACGTAATTATATTCACAAGAGGTATGCCTTCTCTACATCTTACCTTGAGTAGAGCCCATCCTCCCCAGTCATCCGAAAACATGCCCCTTGACAGATCGAGTGCGACTAATTTCTTTGGATAAAAATTGGTCGCTGCAAAGTCTGAGGGATAACGCTCCCACCAAAGCCATCTCAATTGAGGAAGTAAATTCCGGAAATCTCCAGTGAGATTCGCACCGTTCACTTGAAGGAACCTCAAGTTGGTTAGTTTTTTAAATTGTTCACTTGTGTAGCTTCGTTGGTCATACTTCTCAAGACGAAGGGCCTTAATCATACTGGTGCCCTGTAATTAGGAAACATTGTATATCGTAAGTTTTGAATAATGAGATGAGACCAACTGTATATAAGAAAAGATGTACTGATTTCAATTTGTGGTTGTACTGTTGTGGTGGAGGCTTCTCACTTTTAACTTCGTGAAATGACTGTTTGTGCTCGCATATTCTCAAATTTATGTGAAAATGTGAAGCTCAAGAGGACATTTCGAACTTTCCCTCTTCTAAGAGAAAATGTGAAGCTCAAGAGAATGCCTTTTTTTTTTTTTTAAATGCACACACTACTTCAAATATCTCAATCGAATTTCATTCCCTTTGTATGTTAAAGGAACAACCCTAACTCATAGCTTTTGTTGAAATATTATCCCACATCGTTTGACCATAAGTCATAAATACTCTTTTATTTACGTGTTTTCTCTTCGCCTATTAACTTAAGTTTTGGATTGAACTTTCTAACATCTCTATATGAGAAATTAAGACTATGTCCTATCCAAATACATCCGTTAAACTTGCCATCGAAACATGTCTCAAAATTAAAGAATCTCAATTGTAGAATCATCCCTCTTTTTCTGGCATACCTTGTTTGCAATTCTAAGTAGCAAAATGAAAATGAGAATATCATGTTTTACATTCCTTTCTTATCAAGTGTTTTTTCAACGAGTGTTTATCATTATACACGGATGAAAAACTGACCACGTATCAAATGTTATATAAAATGACTTTCACTCATCTTTTGATTACCACATGTGCTTGATGCTATCTTTCCACTGTCGTGTTTTGTTCGAGTGAGAAAGTAGTCATTTATAAGTTTTTGATCAACTTGCCCATAGACTCGTGAGATCTTGCTTACGAACAGATTGGACATGAAGTCTGATTAAATTGGATATTTAAGGAACTCAAATCTTTTACCTTTTCCTTCGTTGTAACCAAATATTTTAGGAACTCAAAATCGTTTTTGTTCTTTTCTCATGTGATGAGTTGCGCATTCACTACAAAGCATATGCATGGCGGCTTGGAATTCCTTCAAAGTTTAAATCTTTCAGATGAGAAAGTACTTATTTTTTTCTTCAAAAGTTTCTTCATATTTATTATTCTTTCGTCAATAACTTCATAGATATCCTTTTTTTCAAAAAAAAAAAAAAGTTTAGGAGTAGGGGAGGCTATGGCATGACATGCCAAAGGCTGAAAAGGTCTCATAGTGGATGTACAGATTCTAAACAATGTTCTATTTAGTTGATTACATTATCATTTGTAAAGAAAGAAATGACCCCTGAAAAGCATTGGTAGCTTGTTTTTCGGGAAAATTACCAAAAAAACCCTAAATATATTTCCTTTATACCATTAAGTCCTAAAACGTTCAATTACACTAATTGTTTTTTTGGTCGAACAATTATATCAACTGAGTCTTCAACTTTTTCTCATTTTTTCCATTGAGTCCTTTCGATCAATTTTGATTGAAAATCACCGATGTAGATGTCATATATCCTACGTGGCATGATAGGTGCAGAAGTGAACAATTTTAAATAATATTTTAATAATTTTAAAATTTTAAAATATTTTTTCTTTACTTTTTCTTCTTTTTTCGCCACGGCTTTGTGGCCCTCGCTGGGTCTGGATGAGGGCTATAGAGCCCTCTCCTACCCACATTTGGCGAGGGTGTTGTGGCCACCTTTGCTCACCCTGGCCAACCCTAAGTCCAAGGAAAAAAAAAAAAAAAAGAATAGAATAGAATAGAATAGCAAAAAGAAAAAAGTTATTAAAAATTCAAAAATCATTAAATATTATTTAAAAAATATCCACACTAGCAATTTTCGGAAAAAATTAGCTGGATAGACTTAATTGGTAAAACATGTTTAGAATTCAATTGGCAAAATTAAATGGTTTAGGATTGAATTGACACAAGTGCAATAAGTTTAGGAGTTTTTTGCTAATTCTTCACATATTTTTCCATGATCTTGTTATTTCATTGTATTTTGCATCTCAATGTCTACATTTAGTATTTTTTTTAGTTAAAGATACTCATGATGCTTCCAAATGCTTGTACAAATCACCCTTATGCAATAATTGCTTTTAATTGAGTACCTTTTCACTTTCGTGCTAATATTGAAAATTAATCATGACAAAAAATTCATAATTATAGTTATTTTTATGACAACAAAAAATTGAACTTAGAAGTATTGGAACGAGCTATTGCTTTGAATTTACCCATTTTTTACTAATGTCACTTATATTTATCTCATTAGTAAGATCAGATTTGTTACCTTTTGGCCGACATATACTCATTTGCAAAATTTATGTGATGATGGACAACCTTCGCATTTAGATCAAATGGTAAATATATATATATATATATATATATATATATATATATATATTTGGACTTAACTATTACAAACTGATAAGAGCTATTTGTAATTATGCATTTAATCATATTCAAATATAAGGATGTTATTAAGTGTTCTTCTGTAAGTACATGGTTCTAAAACTTATGTGACTACTTTTCAAAAAATTTACAATCGAAACTATTTCTTATGGTAAATTTGATGATTGAATTATAAGAAATGTACATATCATATTGAAATATATTATGTTAATATTAGTTCTATGTAAGCATATGGTTATGAATTTGGCTTTAGTATTATTACGCTTTGATGAAGCTCTATAAAAATAATTCATGTATATATCGATAAATATTTCAATCCCAAGTTTAACAGGTATCATATTAAATATTATAGGTTTGATAATTCTTTGACGTTAACAAATTTTGCATTAAAAATTATTACAAATAATTGTATGAGATGATAGCCTGTGTTTCACAAATAAATGTCACCAAGGGATTAACAGGAAGCAAACAGTAATAATTAGAGGGCAAAATATGTAGTTAACCCAACTTGAAAATACGAGAATCGGAATAGCTAATTGTCACAAATGAATGGCAGTCTTATTTATTATAACAAACAACTCATGAGAATCAAGACCAACAGATTGCTCCTCAATTATGTCCTAGAATCAGGGCAAAAACGACAATTAACAAAAAAAAAAACTGATATGCTGGTAGAAGCGGCAAGTTTTGGAGACTTAGGACTGACAATAAGTTTCATTACAAACAAGAAAAAGGAAGATACACCCCCCTGCGCAGACTAAGATAAAAAGGAAAGCTCTTACCTGGTTTCTATCAAGCATTTCTACAACTTCCTCATGATTCCATAATCTGCTGCGCTTTTGAGGCTCGTCTGGATTTTCTAGACGAACAATATCCCTTCCCGCATCTCTCAATTGATCATGCATTAATAGCTTGCCGTATTTATCAATTTTAATTAGGGACATCAGTCTCAATACTTCGATCCCCTTTCCAGGAAAAAAAACCACAAGCATCCCACATATAAGTTGGCATTTGTTGAGATGATCCAATAAAAAAACATGCAATATCCAAAAATATTTGTTGGTCCTCAAAATCCAATCCATCGTAACTTATCTTCAACCTCTCCTTCACTCTCGTATCGGGATTTCCTTTAATTTCTCCGATGTACTTTTCCACACTTCCATTTTCTTTCCGCATAAGAATGCACCTATAACTTCGAGAGCTAAGGGAAGCCCCGCCGTACTAGATACGATATCACGAGAGATAACCTCATAATCACTCGGAGGAGAATCCTTTCGAAATGCGTGTCTGCTAAATAGAATCAATGACACATCCGAAGGCAACTGGTCGACTTGATACATGGGGCTTGCCTCAATCTTGTCAAGAATATTCTTGTTTCTAGTCGTGATGATGATTACACTTCCTGAAGAATACCAACTACCATCTCCGACCAAAGCATTCAAGTGTGTATCATCATCCATATCATCGAAAAAAATGAGGACATTCTTATTTTTAATTAGAGATTTGATGACACCGATTCCCCCTTCAACATTAGACATGCCATCGAAATTTTCTATCAAGGCAGAAATGAGTTGATTTTGTACGTAGTAAATACCCTTGCGCTGAGATGTTTCTCGAATATCCGCCACGAAGCTACGATAGTAAAAACGCCTAGAGAGTCTCGTTGTATAACACCTTAGCAAGAGTTGTCTTACCGATGCCGCCCATTCCATAAATTCCGATTATTCTCGTACGGTTGAATTCATCATCTATCAATCTCATAATTTGTTCCACTCGATCATCAATTCCCACTAATTGTTCGGAAACATTGAGCTGAAAAAGTCTTTTTTAAATGGAGCCTAACTTCTCGAAAAATCTTTTCAACCAGTGTTCCCTCGTGCCTGTCAAAAACAGTGAATTTCAATAAATGGCAATGATTATATTCTTTCTCGAGTAAGATCTATTTATGAGAAACCAAGTAAAGTTTTGGTGGAGGATGATGTACCCATTATCAATTTCTTCCGATTCCCGTGCTTCCAGTTTACTGACTTCTTCGAGCGCATCTTCCCATTCCTTGAAATCGATTCCATCCACACTCTCATTACGTGCAATGAATGCATCTCTCAATCTCCCTTTAAGATATCGCACCTGCGAGGGTTTTACTTTGTAAAATATGGGCATCATTTTTTGTCCTCCGTTTCTCCTGCACTTCAGCATTTGAACCAACTCCCGAAGGCACCATTTGCTGAACGTATAGTTCTCCGATATAATGGGGATCGAGATCTTGGATCGTGTAATAGTGCGGATAAGCTCCGGACCAAACGCCTCACCAACAGGGAGATTATTTTTGTCTATGAACACTAGAATTCCTGCATTGGAAAGGCGACTATAGAGATGATTAGTGAAGCCTTTGCGAGTGTCTTTTCCGCTAAAGCTTAAGAACACTTCGTAGTTGTTCCCTCTCTGCTGTTTGTGTCCGCCTTCATAATCGCCTCCATGCGGAGGGTTCGATGAGGAAGACGCGTTGGAATTCAGATCTTTGTTATCATTTCCTTTCATCTGTTCGTCTCCACCTTCATAATCTCCTCTATATGGAGGGGTCGATGAGGAAGACGCCTTGGAATTCAGATCCTCGTTGATATTTCCTTTCTGCTGTTCGTCTCTGCCTTCATAATCTCCTCCAGGGTTCGGTGACGAACATACCTTGGAATTCAGATCTTCGTTATCGTTTCCTCTCTGCCGTTTGTCTCCGCATCTATAATCTCCTTCGTGTGGAGGGTTCAATGAGGAAGACGCCCGGTATGTCTGATCTTTTGACTGAGTAGGTTCTTCTCTTTCGATCGCGAGATATTTGATGGAGCAAAGCGTCCAAAGGCAGCAAAAGAGAACGACGAGGAAGCCCCTTCCATGGAGTCTTCCGCATCTATGGAATCTTTCTGGGTCCGTCATCACCTACAAAGGCAGTAAAGGAGAATGATGGGCAGAGCCTAAAAAGAAAGCAGGAAGAAACAGAGAAGAGAAATATGGAATCCCAGATCTGTGCGTGCTTGAAAACACTCTCGACCAAAAAAAAAAAACTCACACACCTTAATCAGTAGAAAACGGAGCAATCCAAGCAGTAAACAGAAAAGAGGAAGGAGCCGTCGGCTATCTGAGGAGTGCTCAAACAACACAGACCACCCACTGCTGTGATCTCCACCAACTCTCAGCCTATGCAGAAGGTGCGTGGAACCTATTGAGGTGCGTTGACTGGTATAGTTCTTGCCATCCAACAGTCCAACTCTCCAAGAGCGATGCATGCTGCGGTGGAAGGACAAAGAAATATGCTCACACATTGTTTTTTTTAACCGTGTTTGACATTATGTTATGAATCACAAAAAAAAATTATTAAAAATTATTCTGGAGTCCACAACACGCTGTTATTCTCACAACCACAAAAAAAAAAAAAAAATTCCGCGGCATGTCGACCAATAGTCACTTTGCCCTTGTGCGCCTTTCTTGTGGGCAATTATTGCCTTTAACAATAAAATAAAGGAAATCAACGATCAATGACAAAAACATATATCAATCGTCGAATCATATGGGATTTCGATTAATAAATATCTGCAAGACACTGCCGGTATGGAGTTAAGTAAGACCTATTATTCCTTTTGAATTTTGGTCCATACTGTTTGTTTCTACAGGAGGAAAGAAAGATGCCGCTTGAAAATGCCTTGATGCGCAGATTACATACAGACAAAAGTCAGTAGAAAATTGTATAATATGCGTCGGCAAATTGACGTTACGATAATGTTAAAGAGCGTGCCTTTCTCACAGCTCATCTGGCCGGGATGCGCAAACGAAGTTCCTGTCTGATCTCTCTACGCTGCTGAAGGGTGATATCAGCTACATCTTTTTCACTCTTTCTTTGTAGGCTAGTTAACGCAGGTTTAGTTGAAAGAGAACTAATTATATAACAGTCTTTGGATGATGGTCATGTTAAACTAAATTTCAAAGTTAGATGAGACAAAATCCACTAATGGTTATGTTCACCTTTGTGGAGGTGCTATAATTTGGTAATTAGCAAAAAATATTGTGGGAGAAATGATAATCCTGCTAAATCAAAAATTCGTCTTGGTTGAAGCAGATGATTCGATGACATAATTATTGTGGCCATTTCTCAAGCCAATTTTGTGGCTAACATGAAAAGCAACAGGTGATAGACTCAGGTGCAACTAAGCATAATTGTTGTTAGCTTTTAGAAGGCCAAATAAAAATGGGTTCAAAAAATTTGAAATTAAATCTGATGGGTCAAAAATGGGTTACACATAGAACTCACATAGAACCCATTTTCAACCCATTAAAAGTTAAGTCATCGTTGCACTTAGGTTGGGTTATGAACCCCCGATCACCGCTACCCACCGCCGGCCGCCCCGCCCGTTGCCTACCGACTGCCCACCGCCAACTGCCCACCAACCACTGCCGCCCCCGCCCACTGCTCGTCGTCGCCCACTGTCGACCATCGCCCCCCTCGCCCACCGCCACCGTCCACCACCAGTCGCCGTCCGAGTCGCAATTCTGGAATCTCATTGTGTACGAGTAGCATCATCAAAGCGGAGACATCTGCAACGTGACAGAGCACATGTCGTTCATGGATTGACTCATAAGCTCTTCAAAAGGATGTCAAGCTGCTATGCCACGAAGGGATTATCAGGAACATGACAAGGCGGTTGCGCAGATGTTCAACAAGATGGGTGACTGGGTCGCTCTCAGCGTTGGAAAGTTTGGATGGCGAAACTGAGGGAATATTTCCATAGCCCTTGGGCTTTCTGGTCCGTTCTCACAGCCATCGGGTTGCTCCTTCTCACGGCAGCACAAACGGCATTTACCATTCTTCAAGTTTAGGGGGAACCTGACCAGCTTCAATGGGAGCAACAGCCCCGATCTGTGACGCCACAAACCCCAACTGTTTGCACCTTGTCCGCTCGCTCGACTTCTCGGGCAACAACCTAAGCGGCGAGATCACGGCCGAGATAGGGAGCTGCTCATATTTGACGGGCCTTAATTCACTCTCCGGGGAGGTCCCCGACGGCTCGTACGCAATGTCGCTCAGGGAACTTTCTGGGCACATGAACCAATTGACGGGGCCGATTGGCCATGAGATTGAGAATTTGAGCAATCAACCGAGGGTGGCGATGATAAGGAAGATGGAGCCCTTGGCCTAGTCCCTATCAATGGGTTCTGCCGCCGTGTGACGCCACTCGCCAAAGTAAAATGAAAGAAAAAAGAAAAGAAAAATAAAAAAAAATTATTGCATAAAAGTATTTTAGTAATATCATTTTTAATTTTTAATTTTTTTATGTGATATGAAGTTTTTATTTGGGTAACATATACATGTGAAGATCTTAAAATAAGTTAAATTAGTTATATATGTTTTCCTAAAATATTAGTGTGTTTTGATAATATGGGTCAAAAGTGGTCAGGTCCGGTATGAGTCGATTCTTGGGTCGGGTCGGGTATAAGTTATTAAATATAGGTCAAAAGAGGTTAGACGGGTCAATATGGGTCCGATGCTTTATTCGATCCGACCCATCCGTTTGACACATCTACTCTCTCTTCATCGCAAGGTCGACATTCACCGATCATCAAGCAAAGCACACCGAAAGTATCGAAAGTTCCGTAGAATGCTCGCTTTGGTGCTAAATAATTTTTTTTTTCAAATCACCTAATTGTCACTTAAAAAAAAATAATCATTTAAGTGTCAACTACGATTTGAATCGTCGAAATCTAACGTGGCCATATATTTTCACCGGCATGCCCACTAAGCATTTATACCCCTAAACCATGTCGTTTTACATGTTTGCGCCAAATTCGAACCCTTAATTTGATTTTCCCAACATAGAAACCATATTTGCTTTTTAGAGTAATTCGATCCCATCTCCATTCTTTTACCCAAGAAAGCGTTGGGGAGGAGAAGAAGCGTAGGAGGAGAGACAAGGAGATGGCAGATGCAATGGAAAAGTTATCGAAATTTAATTAAAAAAGTCATTCCTAAACGTTCACATTTAATTAAAAAATTCAAGTAACATTTTTTATCGGAATTTATCGTTGGAGGCACTTAAGTTATCATTTTTTTCCTCGATTTGAGCAATTAAGTATTTTTGCACTAAATTGAGTGCTGCATGACATTTTTGATACTTCTAATATTCTCTTATATTTGGGATTTGCTATGGTGAAGAGTGTGGTTCTTGATCTTGAAACCTAAGCCTCTAGCTTTTTCGATGGATTCTCAGTTCCACAAGAAGCGCAAATTCTTTACATGTTTTGTTGAGAGAGAGAGAGCACGCCAACTTTGAATATTTAGAAAGATTAACATCGATTTATGATCAATTCGCATAGTCTGTGGTTAGACTTGCTAACATATATCAGTCTTACTTATGCCGATTGTGGCATAAGGAGCTCTCCTAGCTCTGATACCGAGAAAGTCCAAACTAGAATGTGGGGAAGGATTTGAACTCGACAAGCAAATGTAAGATCAAAACAACACTTTTTGATACGACTCATGGAACATTTCAATTTTAAATTTGAATCTAAAAGTCAATGTCTCTTGTTAATATATAGCAAAATGCTCAAAATCATATCAAATATGAGCTCGAATCAATAAATTTTGACTGATCAAATTTCTTGGCTTAGAAATCAAGCTCCTCACGTTTATATTTATTTGATATATATATATATATATATATATATATATATATATATTTGTTGATGGTTAAGTAAATTAGAAAAGGAGTATTAAAGTAGACGACAATTTGAATAACTCAACGTCGTGGTCCTCATCTGTCTAGGCTGTCTCCGTCGTTCCCCACTCTCGATCCCGACTTTCTTCTTCTTCTTCTTCTTCTTCTTCTTCTTCACACTACCGATGGCATCGATCGGACTTCAAAAGCTGCTTCAGGCCGGCACCAAAATCGTCGCCGTCGGCCGCAACTACGCCGCTCACGCCAAGGAACTCGGCAACGCCGTTCCCAAGGTATGCCAATTTCTAGAAATTGCCGTACTCTGTTACTATGCGTCTAGAATCGATTCCTTTTGTTTGCGTCAATCGTTTGACGCCGACTCGTGCACACGATGTGCTGTGACTAGGAGCCAGTGTTGTTCCTGAAGCCGACGTCGTCTTATTTGGAAAATGGAGGGACGATCGAGGTGCCGCCTCCCCTGCTGTCGCTCGATCACGAGGTGGAGCTCGCGGTCGTGATCGGGCGGAAAGCCCGGGACGTTCCCGAGTCGAACGCCATGGACTATGTTGGAGGTAATCGAATCTGTGATTGCTTTTTGTGCTTGATGAATTTGTTGCTACCGTCCTTTTAGTGTCCAGACTTCATGGAGTCATGATTTGCAGTGTCGTTCACATTATGATTCGGGAAGCCTTCTAACTATCCGGATCTTTTGGGTGGAGTGAGTTTATTTGGTATTGGACTCGAACTAGTAATGATAGGATACTTTGTCTCTGGCTCTTGATACAACTTCATTGGAGATAGGGTGATTATGAAGCTGAATAGGAGAATCAGCGACTTATTCCAGAGGATGATTCTGGACTGTGTAATATCTTAGTCATCTTGGACATGAATATGTACCGTTATATTTTCTGTTATACCGGCGACTGATTATTAACGTTGTTGAATTAATCCTGATCAAGAGAAGGTAATGCAATGTCATCTTGAAAACAAATTGAAATTGTACGTTTGTCTCGTCTATAACTCCCATTAATGCTTTTCCCATTGTTATTGGTGCTCGCAAACGCATCCTAGTGTAAATCGTCAACTTGCTTACAGAGCTGGTGTATGCTTTGCTTTTGCCTCATCAACTTTTAGTCAATTATATTGTGTTTTGGGAAAGTAACACAAACTTTTTCACGGTTATGCAAGCTTAAATGCACATTATGAAACTGGGATGGTGCATGAAACACATTGCGCTGTGGCTGAGTTTGTGATTTGTAATGGAGCTAGTTATCACCCAGCTTCTATAAATTGTGGAGGTTTGGGATACTGAATTTGGGATAGCTTCGGATATTATGATGCTAAGTGAAGGGATCACTGAGTAACTAGAAGGTTCAACTACTCGGTCATTGACTTTCTGTTCCGTCTTTTTTGTGATATTGTTTCTCTGATCTGTGCTTTTAGTTTGATTGAAGATTTTTCAATCTTTGAGGTTGTCAAGTTGGTATGCTCATGAATTGTAGGATATGCTCTTGCACTGGATATGACTGCTAGGGAGATCCAATCTTCTGCGAAGGTGTATTTCCTATTTCTTTAAATCTTTAACGGATAAAATTGGTGTCCCTCCCTCTCTTTGTGCCTGAAATATACTATACGTTCAGTTATCTACTAGCTATAATTTTCGGTTCAGAAAAAGTTGCTATCAAAGATGAGGTGGCTAGCAGTTTCAGAAGAAACTTCGGTATTTGCCAAATCCTAATGGTTATGATTTGAGTCAGTACTTTCCTTTGGTGACATATCCTTGCAATAAACCCTGGGACATTCTTGATAAGCCGATTAACTAGCTCCGCATGTTAAACATGATTACTGCTTGGAACTTGTTGGGCCTACTATCCTGTGGACTGCTGAGACCATCCTGCTTTTCTTATTTTTTTCTAGCTCCTATGTGTAGTATTATTTTCCTTACTTTTCTGTCGGTAAAAAAAAAAAAAAATTCTTGAGGATTCGTTCAGCTCTAAATAAAATTGATTGTATCCCTTCCCTATTGTTTTGTTTGTAGTCCGCAGGTCTTCCATGGACAGTAGCAAAAGGGCAAGATACTTTCACACCAATTAGCTCTGTGGTAAGTGGAAATGCTCTTGCTTAATTTCTTTTTTATCAGATTCATGATAGAGGTCATGCAGAAAGATAAATTATGGATTATGGGTTGCTGGGATGAATGATAGGTTTTGCTAGACGATATCAGTTTGGATTGTCTGATGAATTTAATGTAGATGCACTCTGACTTGAGATTAGCCAGCCAGTGGGCTTGGACGAAGATTATCTTAAGAACCGAGTCCGTAGATTGCTCACAATAGATTTCAAGTATCCGACTTTAGTTTGAGTGTTTTTTCTTTTGGCAGTTTTCTAATTTTGCACATTGTTTGATTCCAAAACTCTTCTCAGCTGGAGAAATCTTTGGTGCCAGACCCTGACAACTTGGAATTGTGGCTCAAGGTGTTGAATTCTCCGTCTTAATTCACATAACAATGGGTGCTTGATTATCATTTCTGTAGACCGATCTTAGTCTAGTTGTTTGCTCTAACTGCAGGTAGATGATGAAATAAGGCAGAAGGGTTTAACCAAGGACATGATTTTTAAGCTTCCCTATCTTATTAGTCACATAAGCTCTATTATGACCCTTCTTGAGGGAGATGTCATACTGACAGGTACTTTTTGGTGCATTTCACCAGTCAGATGTCTTCTTGCTGTTATGTTGTTTTGCAGTATCTAGAAATCTTGGTTTGTATAGCATGTTGTCAGTAGTATGACCTGAAAAACCAAGTCTTTAATGTTTCTCAACTCCCTTTCCGCAGACTTCCCTTAGATTCAGAAGTGACTTTTACTGTGTCTAGTAATGTTGTTGTTTTTCTCTTTTCCTTTTTTTAAATATTTTTATTTTTATTTTATTGGTGGCATATGATCTCTTGCACCCAATTGTGCAGGCACTCCCAAAGGTGTTGGCCCCGTTAAAGTAGGCCAAAAGATCACTGCTGGCATAACAGGTCTAATCGACATTCACTTCAATGTAGAGCAACGTCGAAAACCAGGAAGTCATTGACTTCAGAATTCCAGATGATTACGTCATCTTGCATGCTCAACTATACGTCTGGCAGAAATTCATTAGGACATTCAACTGGACTCTCCAATTGAGAACTTTCGCTGCACCATTGGAGATAAGAGTGCTTTGATGCTATCATGCAAGTTCGTTTGGAGTTGGTGTTGGAAAGATACTGTTGTATTTCTTTTGCACATCCACATGCAAAGCAATAGACTGGCTCGAAGCTGCTAGATCTTGGCCTACCATATCTCTCTGTTCTTTAGCACTCAAGACTTTCTTGCTCCAGTTATAGCTTAAAACGCGTGCGGCGTGCGTGCGCCCATGAATTGCGTTGATGTACATCGTGTTAGAAAGCTTCCAGGTATCATCACTGCTTTTAATATCGAAATTTACCATAGAGAGAGAAGGGACTAGAGAGAGGTAAGTGATATGGAGAAAGATTCTTTAAATAAAAAAAATTGCATTTGCGATGGAATGTGTACATACGCAGAGACGACTAACTTGATGAGGCCCTCGATCTTATACATGATGGATCAAGAAGCGACTCAAAGCTTTTCATAGGTCACTTGATTTTCTTTCTGCTATCGGGAGTCCTTGAAATTTTGTAGGCAATAGGCTCCCCATTCCTTTCAAGGGAGTAGAGCTCAATTCAATCAATATTCGGAGAATATGGAAGCCCTACAACATTGTTAACTACGTAGGCATTGCATTCCAAAGATGAGAGATCCATCTTTCGAGTGCCGTACCCACCGCACGCTCTTTAATTTAACTCGGGTCGTGTCGTGATCAGCCATCAATCTGTTTATGCGTCGCACATCACCCAGTGCCAGAAGAAATTGTAAAGCGGTAATCAAGCTTAGAGCTTTTTGGTTGCTTTTGATGCACCAATAACACTTGGACGGATGACATTGGATGAATTATAGATGAATTTGCGCTTTGCTGAGTTCAGCTGGTGCAATCTTATCTTTGCGAGTCACTTTCATCAGCATTACAAGACAAAGCGCCGCCAGGAACCTCATCAAAAGTCCTTCTCTTTCTTGCGTTGCTTTGCTCTGATCTTTTTGGACATTGTCAATGGCTTCAATTGGACGGATTGATGAACAATTGATTGAGTGGCCACAATGGATTGAAGTATGGTCCATGAGAGACTCTTTAGCAAACTCTGATTTGCGGAGTGCCGGGTTCGAACCTAACTAGGCATCATCACTTCTTCTCTTGATCGTCGGATCGAGTTCATCAGTCGGTTTCTTTATATGTGATGGAGCTTGCAACACACTTGTTAAATTTAGGTGGTTAAGGATTTGAAGTAGAGAAAGTTGAATGTGTTAAGGATATGTTTTTTTTATATATATAATTATGACCTTGTTTTTGAACTTCCTATTGTGTAATCTAGGGGTAATTAGGAAGGGCCGAACGAGAGAGATAAATTTCAAATTTTTCAGAAGATATATGTACACGTCTCCGCTGAGACTTCAGCTTAGTGGATGAAAATTCACTGATCGAGTTTCAACATAGAGCAATCAATAAGCAGCGGCAATCTAACTCACTTGAATTGACCCCAAAAAAATAAAAAACCTCACATGAATCGACTCTCTTTTCTTATATAGGCCAAGAAAGAGACAATTGACCTTATTTTCCATGCATCATCGAGACGACACCTAGGCGTTTGTCCCACATAAGGTACACGTTCGACTTAATGGCGAGTTAGTAACCCAGTAGAGTAGAGAGAAACCATGGTGATAAATGCAGAGACCAAGACACCGGAGCCGAGAGCCGTTGACGGAGCGGAATAACTTGGTGAGGGAGCGGCTGCGGACCATCCGACACCGACGGTGATGGACAGCTTCTGGCCAAGCTCACAGTGTGAATTGACGGTGCAGATGTAATAGTAAGACCCGCCCTTCGAAAACCGGATGTCCACTGGACTGCCCAGAACGGATACGACCCGGGTGCAGTTTTCGTACTTGACCTTTGATACTTCGGCCACATTGTGCGTCCCTGTCCAATTGAAAGCTGAAACCAAGCATGCTCAATTCATGGATGATGCGATGCTCAAAATCAGTACTATTGCAGAAATATCGCAACAAGTCATGATTTTGTTTTGATTTACTTCGATCAAGTCGTATCCATAAGTCTGGAGATTGTGAAGTCTAAATCTTTCCTTAGGCCGGAATTTGACAGACAGCATGAGTTATTGGAACTGGATTCATTCTTGCATATACATGCAAATCGCTCCCCGTTCATGAATAACTCACTTCAATAATCGCTCCACGATTTTAATGGTGAGAGAAAACCTTGCACATGTACGAGGAATAGGAAACAAACGAAGGAAAAAGAAGAAGGTAAAGAGAGAGGCTTATACATAGCTTGTCGCCGACCATGAAAGTCTTGGAGGCAGCCCAAGACTGGTAATAGGATATGTTGGAGGGGACAGTCCACCCCAATCCATCTCCGACCGTGTAGGTCGCCGCCGTTGCCGCATCTACCTTGAGCAAGCCGGCTGTGATAATTGTAGTCAACCATGCCGCTAAATTCACACGAGTAGCCATTCTCATGTGCTCCTTCAGGTCACCCCTCTGTTATTCAGCTCTCCTTTAGTTGAGTCTCTGTTCTGCTTCCGGCTGTAATGCGTGCGGATCTTATAGTGCTCTGCTTTTATAGGACAGATATATATATCACTTTGGCTAAACCAAATCAACAATGTAATAAAAAACACTCAGATCTTTTGTGGTCGGAGCTGAGTTACAATTACGATACATAGTCTGTATAATCTCGATCAATTTTCAGTCTATTTTGTTGATTTCTTGTTAGAATAGGCGATGTCGATCATCCGTACTCTACAATTCACCATTAATACATTAATCTATGAGGCGATACATCGAGAGGAACAGACCATGGTGCATGAGACTCATATTAGCTTTTCTCAGTTAAATCTGCTTTGGCACATTGCTATGTAACAGAAGAGAAAGCAGATGACAAGAACCAAGTCTTCAAGTTGCCACGTAGTGGTCAGTGAGGTATGGAAAGTTGTGACGAATATTGACTGCTGCAATGCTGTTGCTGCATCTGATTACCTATGTAAAAAGAAAGCTAAGAGTGAGCTATTGAGAGTGTGTTCTGTCATGAAGTGGAGACCACAGAGCATTTGGTACTTTTTAACTGTGAAAGATGTAGATGGGTTTGGTCTAGACTAACTTAACACGGGGATTCGCCATCAGTACAAGCTTTAGCTCGTTATCGCGGAGATAACGGTCTATTTCTTCCATCCATCGTGCAATACATGCAGTTATTCGACAGACAGAAAAAATCACGGTATACACTTCCCAGTACCAGTTAAAGCCTTACGACCGGTGGAGATCATTATTCACTCCGGTACTATTTGATGTCTCTTTCTCCTTCGTTCTAGCACATAGGCTTGCCTGAAGGGAATGATGCTGTTTTCAAAGGGGAAGTAACCGAACATGAGGAGGAGATATTCCCTTCTCCAGCTTTTCTTTTCATCATTGAATGGCATGTAACATCATTCACAAGCATGGTGACGAAACAGTCTTTATTCTTAATAGGAACAAAGATGGGGAATGAGAACTCCAAGATCACGACGATTCACATCATCATTTCATCTTCCGCAACCAGAGAAATGAAAATATAATAAACCAAGTTAATGACCAAAAAATGACTCCACTACAATCACGGGAAAGTAAATAGAGCTACGGCCGCGATCCAAGTCACTGCAGAAGCCCCGGCGACGCCGAGTGATGCTGCTGAGTTCCCTGGCGTCGGAGGGATCGCGACTCCAGCCGGAGGTGTCGCCACCGAGGGAGCCGGGGTTGAAGATTGGGAGCAGCCGTGCTGGAGGGCGGCAGGGTGGCGGAGGGCGATGGAATGGCCGCTTTAGGCGGAAGACTCGCTGTGGAAGGTGCTGGAGTCACGGCGCTGGTCCGCGGAGTAGCGGCCGAGGATGATGGAGTGGAGGCGGAGGGCGACACAGTTGGAGCTGCGGCGGAGGACGTGGGAGTGGCGGCGGAGGGATAAGGAGTGGCAGCCTTGGGGGTCGGGGCGGCAGAGGAGGACGGAGGGGGGTGGCGGAGGAGCTGGCGGCGGTGACGTTGATGGCGACCTTTTGGCCTTTGGAGCAGTGGCCTGGGACGGTGCAGATGAAGAAATGCTGGCCGGCGGTGGTGAGGGTGATCCTCGCCGGTGGGACGGTGGAGAGAGAGAGGGTGTTGGCGCCGTTGCACGAGTCGAAAGCCGCCTTCGTGACTTCAGCCGCGTCGTGCGCTCCATTGTTGAAGTTGAAGACTGCACGGAGATCGGAGAACCATCATTTGGACCCAAAAGATTAATTTGCTAAAAATCGTTCTTAAAATTGAAGTACTTTTTTGGTGGTGAAATTAAAAAGAAAGACAACATCATAAAAAAATAATAATTAGAGATAACACTATATAAAATAAATTCTACACAAATAATAAATCACTAATAGAAAAGCTACTCACGTAAATTTATTTTCTATTAATAATACGTGCTCTATTCTTTCTTTTATACTAAAATATCATTTCTCAACTTACTTAAAATGTCTCCGACCTCGAACAAATTATTGATAGCCCAAGCTTGATACGTAGCTGCGCCGCCTGCGGGTATAGTCCACCCCATGGTGTCTCCGACGGTGTAAGTCACCGGCCCTTTTGGATGTCCAGGAGGCGGCGCAGACAGCTGTGCGGTAGATCCCCACAGCAGAGTCGCCATCGCCGCCACCGCCGCGAAAACAACACCGTCCGAGCGCCTCGCCATTGCCCTCTGTGTCCTCAAAAAACGTCAGGTCGCCCCTGCTCTTTACTTGATCCCCTCCTGCTCACGAAATCTTTGAATTTGAATCCTTACTATTGCTCTTCTTAGTGCTCCTGAGGCTTCCTCTCTTTATAGAGCCATTTTGACCGAAAAGGAAAGACTAAAGAAGCTTTGGGGGAATGATCATTGTCGTACGCTGCGTTGACACCTTGGTGGCGGGGGTCCCCACCGTCGGATGCGCGACATGTGGAACGGGTCGGGTCGGCACCAGCTTGGCTCCGTAGGATGTTAATGACGTGGGGCTTCTCATCAATCACTTTGTCGACTCGACTGTGCTTTATGGAGGGGGAAAATGTTTAGAAATTTTCAAATGACATTTGATTTTTTTTTTAAAGTGTTAATGCTTGATGCAATATGATTAAAATCTAATCATCAAGGAGGACCCACCAATGGAATTCGATTTGCGATGTGAAGTCCATGAGCGTGCTAAAAAAATCGAACTTTCAAAGGGAAAGCTCTAATGACGAAGAGGTCAATAATAGAAGAGGAAAAAGAAGCAAATGAGAGCGTGGAAGCACGTTATACATCGATGAGACGACTCCGAGAATCCAGACATAAAAAAAGAAAAAGGTTAAGGACACATGATCAATACCATCAAAAATCTCAAATTAGTATGTCCACAACGCATTCACTTCGAACTAATTTTCGTGTCATAAAAAATCCCAACTTATATAACCAAGCGTATTTATCCTAAACTAAATTTTGGTTTCATAAAAAATTATCTCAAACGGGTATGTCCGTACCACATTTAACCGATTTTCACGCTATAAGATTGGGTGAAAGTTAACGGGATTACTACTTTGGGAGTTTTTTTTTTCTCTTCCAAACAAGGATTAATTTGAGGTTAAATGTGGCATGAGCATGTCGGGTTGAAAATTTTAATAACACAAACGTTGGTTTATGGCGAGATGGTGCACGAAGTGTATCAATTTGGGATTTTTTATGACACGGACATTGATTTGGAGCAAATGCGAGACAAGCGTATCAATTTAGGATTTTTCTAGCCTTGACCCTAGAAAAATATTGTGATTTTCTTTATGGGGTCGACATCAACAAAACCTTTTTTTTTTTTTACTTTTGTTCGAACACAAAACGTTGCTGATCACCATCGAGCGGCGAGAATTTGTGTCGTGCCATCAACTCAACTGAACACCGCTCTTTGGAGTGGGCATGGCAATGTGGTCGCCGGATGTCAAACGCGTCACGTCGTTCCATTACAACATTTTCGGTTGAGCCTGGTTCGATCGCCACGACAGCATGAAGCAGAAAAAATATTAAGAGCACCCCAAATTTTGGGGTCTGCGGTTCGAACTCGACACGTGGGATTTCAAATGGCACGTCATTCTTTTTCACGAAAGTAAGTGCTTTGATCTTGTTGTTGGCAGAGAAAGGAAGGAGGATAGAACAGCTCTGGCCCTTGTTTGTCATAACGAGGTGGGGGTGTGATGTTGGATTCATTATCGACAAGATGGTGCGGTGTGTTTAATTTTAATGGTCGGTCGAACGAATGATTTCCGCTTGGTCCGGACGCACCGGCTCTCGTATTGAAAATTGGATTCCACCGATGATCGACAACATTCGGAACGATTCCATTCCACGGTCGGTCGGCCTCATCGCCTCGCATCAAAGCGTGGAGGCTTTTTGTTGGATGCATCTGTGCAAGCCGGACTTCGCCTGTAGAATGAGGTAAAGCTGATACGACCCGTGCTGCTGGCAGGGACCATTCCTCAATTTGCCATGAAATTCTCTTGTGTTGAACCTCACATAAAAGTTTTGTCCCTTGAATTTATTAGGGAGAAATATTAAAGAAGTTCTAAACATATTATAATTTATAATTGTATCAATTCAGTCATAAACTTTTTAACAATTTATGAATTGAGTTGTTGCGTCAATTTTGGCCGAAATTGCGATATGGACGTTGGTCGTTCTAAGTGCACGACAAGCGCTAACATTAATAAGTTTTTATTTATTTTTTAATTTTTTTTAGGAATTTTTATATTTTTCTTTTCTTTCCTTTTATTTTTTTGATTATTTTTTTCTTTTTTGGTATTTTCCTTTCCTTTTTTTTTCCCTTTCATTTTGGCTGGTGAGGGTCGTGGCCCTCGCCTAGGTCTTCACCAAATCCGGGCAAGGGTTGCCTTGCTCGAGGCCGGGGGTTGGTGTGTCGCACTCGTGCTTGTTGTCGGCGAGGCCACAATTGCTTGAGGATCTCGGCCTCGCCACTTTGGGTGAGGGTTGTAGACCTCGCCTAGCCCTCGCTAGATTTGGGAGAGGCCTCGCCTTGCCCATGGCCGGTGAGCCCACGAGCGAGGGCCTTCATGCCCTTCCTTGTGCCTAGCGAGGCATCCCCGGCCCAAATTCATGACCCTTGTTGGCCAAATGAACGAAAATATAATAATATAATTTAATTTTCTAAAAAAACAAGTTGTAGAAAATATCTACGTTAGCGTTGGACATGTCACGGACGGCCGGCGTTCGTGATAGTGATCCGAAGGAATCAATTGGCAAAACCTGTTAAAAGATATAAGTCTCTATTGGTATAATTTAAAGGCCCCGTGACTCAATTAAATCAATTGCAATAAATTTATGACTTTTGTGATACTTTTCTGATTTTATTATATTGAAGGTCATCCGAATGAACGGCATGGCATATGATTCGAGATCTTTTGGATGCGATATAATTAGAGATGTCAACTAGCCAGGGTTTGCAATCCCTCGTGAGGCCAACAGTGTGGTCGATTGGATCGCCAAGACACAAAGAAGGAAAATGCTCCCATCAAATTGGCTTGTCAATTTCCTCCAACCACTTTGGGATTTAATTTGCTGCGAAACTTTGTTTACTTGCGACTGTAATTGTGACTTTGGATGACTTTGGATGAATGAAATGCAACAAATTTCGACCGTAAAAAAAAACAAATTGGCCGGTGTTGGCCCATTTGACTTGTGGGGCCGGCAAGCACGAGGCCCATGTTGGGCCGGGCGGCCCATTTGCACCGCTAACCGTAATTGCAGAGAAGAACTGTTAATTTTGCTCGACAGGCTATATTTAGCAACACTCTTGTCCTTGAAAATGAATGTATGATCCGAAATTCACCATTCGTCTTCTCAATCTCTCAGAATTCTGTGATGTAACTCAGACTTTAAGCAATTACGAAAGAAGAAACAGAAGAAATTGAAGCTATCTTACGTAATACCTCCTCTCATTGGGTTCTCTTTGAATCAACAAGTCAAACGGCGACATGAATCAAGATAACTACACCTAGTACCCCTCAAAATGATCTCAAGCCGGAGAGATTTTGCCCGTATTCTCCATAATCCACTGTATGTCCTGCAGCAGCATTTCCCCTCTTGAATGAACTAACACAACATGCCCATGAGGATGGACACGAACAGGACTAGCGGCGCAACACCAAGAGACTGGCCAACACTCGACGGTGATGTGGTCGCTCCAGTGGTGGGGTTGGCGGTGCCAGGGATCCCGGTGGGCTGGAGGTCGGGCTGCTCGAAGACTTGGCGACGGTGATGGCTAATTTCTGACCCTGGGAGCAATGGCCTGCGGAGGTGCAGAGAAGGTAATAGTCCCCGGCACTGTCGAGGGAGTAAGCGGCCGGAGAAGTGGACATGACAGTGAATGGAGAGTCGGTGATGCAGGCGTCGTAGTCCTCCTTCGTCACGTCCGCAACGTCGTGTGTGCTTGTGTCGAAATCGAACACTGCCCCAAAAGGAAAATTTTGAATGATCATGAGCACCAAAATCATGGTCGAAAAGCAAGTAGCCTAAGTCAAGGGCAGAGGATGACTTGTTCTAATCACATTGAAACCTTCTTAGGATTCTCTCCTACATTTATTCATGTTGACTAGATCTGGGCTCAACCCTTGTATGACTTTCTGATGAGAGATCTACTTACAAAGCAATTCTGGATCTTCTTCTACATAAACTGAGATATTGCACATACTTTGCACTCATAAATGTACGTGAATTTGAAAGATTAATGTCGGGCAAGAACCCAAGTTTCGAACTCACCTAGAACGTCGCCGACCTCGAACGTGTGTTGGCTCACCCAATCGGAATATGCGCCGGGGCTAGAAGGGATCTTCCATCCCCCAGAACCTCCCACCGTGTAATTCGCCGCCTCGGCGCTCGATAAAAGCGCGACCACGACCGCGAGCACGCAGGCTGCGATCTTCATGTTAGCCACTTCTTGGCTCGGCTTGCGTTACAATTAGAATCCCAGGTCGCCCCCCGAAAAGACTCTCTGTGCTCCTTTGTTTAGTCAAAGGCGTGAATTGATCCCCGAGTTCATAAAGATAACAGGCTGCATTACGCTGGACATGTTGGGGAGGCATATGATTCGGTTGGGTTTTGACCGATTGTTTTTTAGTCTCCGCGTGGTCGGTGATGGATTTTGGGATTTAAAAAAATAAAGTCAAATAAGCTACGCCATTCCCATTAGACTTCTTATGCTGGAAGCTGTGTAATTCTGATTGTATGTATCTATAGAAGTCTGCGCTTCTACAACCTACGAAGTTGGTGAGTTTTAATGTTGTAAGACAAGCTAACAGCAGTGAGCCTAAGCTCTCGCGACAGGAGCCTCCGGCCTAGATGCTTTCATTATTTTAACGTGCCGATGCTCGCACGCTCTGCCCCTCCTTATTTAGAGAATATTTTTTTCTTCCCTTAATCTCAAGAGAATACATCCGAACTTTACATCTAGAAATTTTCCTCCTAGAGTAGCTATACATGTTCTGTTAATACACTATTTGTAGATCTGGATGATTGTCTCAGTAAGTGGACAATTACTTAAATCATATGACACTCCTTTTTTTTCTTGGCTAATTAAAGGGAATTCATATGCCAATCATCATTAACATTTCATAGCATTAGAATTTCATAATTTTCACGTCTGACGTTATAAAAGACAACGAAAAAGAAAAAGAAAAAGAAAAAGGATTGAGGAGGAAACCACTTTGAAGCTTCTTGTATCTACCGATTGAAAAGAATATTGCCCATGGAGCATCACGCTCCGAGTCTTAAGCAATTTTGAAGAGATTTGAACAAGTCACCTCCAAGTTTCTAATATAAAAATCCCTGATTCCTCAACCGACTAAGAAAATTCTAAGCTACGATATTGAGCTTACGACTTTTGTAGAAGCAAGTAGCACGAGGTTCAAATATGTTTAACCTTGAGGTCACCTTCTATATTGTTTGACAAACCAGATATTTTTCAAATAGTATCCCATCGCTTGGGTCAAAATGAACATTCTTGTACTAGACGGATCTAGAGGTGGCAAAATGAGTCAACAACCCATATTTGATGATGCATATCATAGATGGGGAAAAGCACCAAAAAAGTCATAAACCTAGTGCATTGATACAAATTTAGTTCTAAATATTTTAATTAGACAGATTTAATCTTAAATATTTTTGCGGGATACCAATTCAGCCATCCATTTTGGCAGGAAATTGCCGATGTGGACATCGGCGATACCACGTAAGACCGCCGGTCTTGATGTGGACATTATTTAATAATATATTTCTTAAAAACTTTAATTAAATTTTTCTTTTTCCTCAAACTTAGGGTTTGGCTGGCAAGGGCCGACCAACCCTCAACGGCCGCTAGTGATGGTCGGTCGGCCCTCGTGGGCCAAACCTAACTTTCAAAAAAAATAATTAAAAAATAAATTTCTATAAAAATATTATTAAATAATGTCCACGTCGCCCCCAGCCGTCCCACATAGCATCATCGATATCCATGTCGATTTTTAGCCAAACATTTGCTGGATGGATTGAATTGGGAATAATGCAAAAACGTTTAGGACTAAATTGTTCCAATTAAAAGGCTTAGGGCCGAATTGGTATAAATGCAATAGGTTTATGACTTTTTTAATACTTTTCCCATCATTTATAAGTTGCCTCAAGTTTTAAAAGAATATTTAAAGTGGGTCGTAAATGGATTGCCTAATAACTTAATGGGTTAAAAATAACACATTTCTAACCCATTGGAAACCCATCAAGTGGAGTTATAGATGTCATCCTCTCGAACAATTTTCTTTCTTTCTTTTACTTTTTCTATGTGAAGTCCGGCAAGGATTGCGAAGCCCTCGCCAAATCCGGGCGAATAGCGAGGGCCCGACCCTCCCAGACTTAAAAGGAAAAAGGAAAGGAAAGAAATAAAAAGGACACATAAGTTATACCATATTATGAAAATTCTCCATTGTATTTGGATTGCATGGAAGTGTTTGAACAATATTATTTTTTCTAAAAAAAATAATATAAGAAATAAGTTTTTTTCTAAATTTTGGATAAATATGGATGTGCTTCGGCAATATAGGTGGCTTGATTTATATTGCATGAAAATGGTTCAAAACGGGTTGAGTAAGTCAATTCGGGTAGAACCATTTTTAATCCGATCCATCCGTTTGATGGGTCTAGAGAGATGTGCAGATATATTTGGTTTTGATTCATATTCCAATTGCCAACCCACCCACGAGGGCCACAGCACAATCCGCGAAGGTCCACAAGGTCCTATGCTCGCATTACCGGAAATCACGCATCCATTTCCTGCGGAACCTGCGCCACTGTTGATTTTATTCATCTCCCAATAATATGTAGGTGCACATCTCTGTTTTACACCAGTTCTACACTTGAACCAGATTCACGTTGGGTCCCCACAGTCATACGGCGGAGCAATGCGAGCATAGGACCTATTGGTGGATGAGGTGATGAGGGTGTCAAGGAAGCTCAATCGAAAACCAGCAGGAAGTTTCTTGTAGTTATGGGAGCAAAAAAATGTAATATCCCAGAGTTCGGACGACGTAATTTTAGGACTTGCTCAAGCCCAAATTCATCCTCACTTGATGACCCTTTCTGGTGCAATTTGCGAAGTGATTTTCGTGGAAAATGCCGTGAAATTTGTCGCGACCTAAAAAAAAATAAACGAGGTGTCATTTCCGGGCTAATGGATTATCGGAGTTAATTAATTAACTAACCTAACTCGGACTCTCCCAAGTCCATACTAAATCGCAACTTAAGGTTCGAATGATTAACATGCAATATGATTTGAATTTGGAGTCGCCACTAATCATTTTCGGTAGGTCGATTAGAAACCTAAATAAAATAGCGGGAGAAAACTATCTTATTTCTCGAACCAAAGATTAAGAGTCCGGGGACTTGGTTACATTAATTACAACTAATGCCCTTTCGGTACCTTAAAATTCATGAAAACATTAATGGATTTGACAAATTTGATGAATTCTACTTGAAGATCAAAGAATCAATTTTTTTTGGTTTTTCTTCCCTTGACATTTGTTTGAAATAAAGAAATTACATGGAATTAGGATGAAATAGGTTCAAGATTACTCCCCAATTTGAATTCGTGCACCAAACTTGTGCTCCGGGCTTGTCTTGACCATTGGACCGATTTGGTGACTCGTTAGACTGAGAAATCTCTTGGTCCTATCTCTCATTCAAGCTTCTTTCTCATCTCGCTGAATTTCATGAGACCGCAATCCGGGGCGTTGATATTTTCCCCTTTTTGCTCTCCTTCTATTCTTGTACCATTGATGTCTCATCGTTGATATGCACATGTTATTTAACATAAAAACATAGAGAAAATCAAGTAGAGAATCCGGGCTAATTTGTATTCGAAATTAAAGGAAGTTAGGAAATCACTTAGCTTTCTTTTGCATGCGACGAGCTTGAACGATCGGGATGGACCAAGAGCTTGTGTTGATCGGTGCAAAATTGGCAATAGTAGTATCGGGCTTCAAAACTCTCATACCCTCTCAAAACTCTTTTCAAATTTTTTTTTCAAGAACTCTCTCAATTCTCTTCTCTTCCACCCCAAAAAAACTCTCTCAATTCTCTTTTCCTCCCAAAAACCTCCCTATCTCTTCAAGAACTCCTTTCTTCTTTTATAGGCAAAGTTCTTCATCCTTCATTCTTCATCTTCATTTCCTCACCTTCCATTTTCATCTTCTTTTCTTCATCTTCATCTTCTCTTCTTCATCTTCATTTCCCCACCTTCCATTTTCATCTTCTCTTCTTCATCTTCATCTTCTCTTCTTCACATTCATTTCTCCATCTTCCATTTTCATCTTCTCTTCTTCATCTTCATCTTCCTTTCTTCATCTTCCATTTTCATCTTCTCTTCTTCATCTTCCTTTCTTCATCTTCCTTTGGTATTTGCAATCCAATCCCTGAAGTTTCAAGTATTTGCACATACGATCCCGAAGTTCGAGTATTTGTAATACAGATCCCCGAGAAAATATTTCTTTCAAGCCCAAATCTTCTTGGTGCATTTTTCCACCCTATGCCTAGTCCAGACCCCGTTAAATTAAGCTCAAATTATATGCCAATGCTAAATGAATATGTGAGATGATTTTTGTTTAGAACTAAAATTAGTTCTAATTTTTATGCAAAAAATATATTAGTCAAAATTTAGGCGTCAACAATTTGCCCCTCTTTGAGTGGAGGCTCGTAGAGGTTCCGCTCAAAGACAAAATTGAATCCCGAATTTTGACGGTGCAAATTATGGATGAAATTTTTTTTTGGGAGTTTTAATCCCATTTTTTGTAATGAAGTGATGCGTGATATGCAAGACCGTAAATAACATGTGTCATAATTTCTCTTTTCCATGTTAGAGAAACCTACACATGGATCGCATACGAGAATACTGTTTTACCAAATACCTCATAAGTTGGTGATTCCCTTAATTTTCAAGTTTCTTGCAAACACGAGGACCTTAAGGTATTTGGCCTATCTCGTTATCGTAGACTTCTCCTTAATGCGAGATCACGCAAGATATGTGTATCCTTCTAGATCACAAGAGCTACGTCGTTGTGAGTCGAAAGAAGTAGAATCAAGTTCACAAGAGCTACGTCGTTGTGAGTTGATTAAATGTCGAAATCGCCAAAGGCATATGTCTTCACGATTTGACAAAGGGGAACCAAAATCTTAAGAGCTACGTCGTTATGATTTGGTTTGGATCAAAATCACGGGTGCTTATGTCTTCGTGATTTGATAAAGGAGCCGAGAATCATAAGAGTTATGTCATTATGAGCCGACTAAAGGTCAAGATCACCAAGGCATATGTCTTCGTGATTCGAGATCGAAATCATAAGAGCTACGTCGTCATGATTTGATAAGATGTCAAGATCGCCGGTGCATATGTCTACACGACCGACGATAGGAGAGGCATATTGCACGGATTGAATCGTAACAACTATCATCGTGAGGAGTTGTTAATTTGGAAATGGGTTCGAAAAACTTACCCGGGTTCTCCGAACAATTAATCAAAGAACGAAACAGATCGCTCGTATCGTACATGGTAGACATTTGCCAGGAGAACTTGCTCATTCAATAATCCTTGGATGAATTTCGAGACCTTGGGAGGAACATCGAACATCGAGAATGTATTACCCATCATAGAATGTCGAGGTAACATGCGCAAACATATTCAACAATGAGTTCATGCAAAACTTTCCTACCGAGCTTGCAATGATTAGAAATAACATGTGTATAATGCAATCACTCATACCATGGTTTATGCATAACCATTCTATCAAGTTTGCATTATCAATCCCGTCCAGGGATATTCTCACATTATGAATACCTCAAATGTGAGTCGAATGGGGGGACTTCAAATCCAAAGGATTTTTTCTCACTCTCAAGAAAAGTTATTTATCCCGTCTGCAGGATTCAAAAGAAATCACTCAATCTTTCCATCATCGCATTCGATAAGGATCCGAGTAATCTCAAGCATTGATACGACCAAGCCGATCTGGAGGTCTTGATTAGGACCGTAATGAGGGCTAGGTCAAAGGTTTACAAAGGGGACTCTAGTTGAGTCAAGACGGCTGAAATGAATTTCTTCATTATCTCGCTATGGGTTTACAAGTCAAGAACCCCGCAAAAATGAGAGAGAAGTAATCTTGCTTGAACTTCTTCGAGTGATGCTTAAAATCATTGAACTCCACATTGATTCAAGTGCCCTAGTCGGAAAAAGCTTTTAAAGGGTTGTAATAGAGGTAATGATTTGGGGACCGAGAAACGAAGGGGTTCGTTTTGGCTCGAAGATGTTTGAGAAGGGGTTTGATGTTGGTGATCATTACAATCTGTCACCGATCGTGGCCTTCTAGGATACCATCATTGCTCGAGGATGGTATGAACTGAAGATTGCATTTGCAATTTGACACTTCATGGAGATTTTTCTCTCAACCCTTTTAGGATATACAGGAAAATTGTGCATTCAAGTTCGTAAATATTCTACAAATGAACTATGAATTGAAAGGGCATTGGCCTTGCTTTTGGTAGGCACTTTGCTTTTTAAATGCCTAGGAATTTTTTGTGGAATCAGCCTTTCCTCTTTCTTCTCCCTTTTTTTTTACTCCAAACTCTCTTTTACGATTGTATCTTGATGAGTTCATTGGGAGATTTTCTATGGATCCAGCTTTTCAAGTCCTTCTACTCAAAGATGGGCCATATTTGCTTTGGGACAACAATGATCACCAATGAGGGCTTTTAGAAACGAATTTGCAGGCTCAAATGGGTTGTGCAAATGGATATAGATGTGTGGGATAGAAAAAGAAATGCTCTTCGTCACCCTAAGGCACTTGAATTAAAGCGCAAGTACAATGCAAAGAACCATCCGAAAATTGATGTTAGTCCAAGCAAGAAGATTTCTAATCATTTGTCTCGTGATGCTGATGGAATTACCTATGTTTTGCCCCAATGTGGGGTGGTTCTTGACAGGGTTGTAGAAGTGAAATCTCCGCTCGAATGGGTTGATCAACGGACAACTTGCAGTATTTAGGGTAGAGAAATGAATGCCTCCATCACTTCGGTTATCGTACCTTTCACGAGAAAACTCTTTACCTCGGGGAATGCGGAATTTTGCCACCGTTCATCTCGCTTGAAAAAATTGGAGGTGTTTAGGAAAGGATTGCCTTTCATCATCCTCGTCACGCCCCCTTCCGTACATTCGATGTATCTTATGTAGTTCATGTTCCTTATTCGGAGTTGGTAAATTAAACATGAGGAACAATCATGTGCAAACTATGCGGTGTATGAGTGTTTTCGAGCATATAAAATGCAAGCAACTTTTTATCTTGGCGGACAAAGTTCGCAAGTACATAAAAAATTTCTTAGGGGCGTGGATCGTGAGTTGCCCCTGCTCATGCAAATATATTGCAAAACTTCATTGTCTCGCTTCGAGACATGAGATTGTCAAAGGCTCCAGGAATTTCTCATTTCATTAATTTTTCGGGGAGAAGGGATACTTCTCTATTTGGATAGGCAATGACCCCATAAAAATCAAAAGGGAAAGCATCAATGTACGTCCTCATGTTCTAAAAGAGTTGAAACGATACCACTTTACTCATGTACGTATTCCTTGCGAACTTTGAATTGAAAAGATCGATTCATCTGGATCGGATTGTATGTCCGGGATGTTATCTCTCCAGGTTCTATGACCGTCTGGGCTGAGCTTCGGTCTCAAGGCAAAAACGTTTTTATTAATCTTTGTACATTGATGCCAAATCTAGGATCGACCCCGGACGCCTCGGACCACTATCATTCCCCCAACCACTATGTCTTTGCGGTGTTGTTGGCGTCCACGTGTGATTCGCTTTTGTTATATTGTTCTCAAAGCGATTTGGCAATCTCCCCGTGGAGAATAAAATAAGCTTAACTTAGAGTTTGAAACGACCGAGAGCCAATTGGAACGATACGAGTTACCCATCTTTGAGCCCGCTTGGTCTTTTACTTGCATTCTCCCAAGTAAGGCTATTCGTAATCTCTCTTTACTGGGCGTTCAAGGGCGTCGTCCACAAATTGATTTGCTACGTGCCCTAGCTTAATAAGGAACTTACGCATTTGATAAGAGAGGAGAAAAATTCACCCTTTAACTCTAGGTAAATTCTAGACAACTAGAAAGTAAAAGTATCCCACGCAGGAAACTATACATGGAATTAAAGGAGTATTCATGCGAGATTGATTCCACCTCTTTTGCTGGCTATTCCAATGATTGGCTGATTTTGTCTTGGATCATACACCAACGATCGTTGTTTGAGGATCCATAATCACTTGCTTCGGATCACAACTCGGGGGTCTTTCGACTCCGAACCGGGCGACCAAGGCGGTGAGCTCATCATCAAAGTAACCTTTTGATTTTTCGGGCAATTGATACTCGAATTGGGCATTGTTACTTGCTAACACCGGCGACAGATTTTCCACTTTGTTTTTGCCGTGAGCGGTCCGACTCCTTGAGCTTGAGCCTCCGCCGTCGCTCGGAAACTCGTAGGGATGATCAACCGGTCCGCCGCTAGAACCACCAGGGAAGGTCGGTATAGCCGATATTCTTGATTGGGAAGTGGTCGGGTACTTTTTGCTCCGTAGGTTTTCCCCGAGATTAATCTTCCAATCAACTTTGCTTCGGTCGCCTTGGTTCCAAGCTACATCGTGCTTCTTCAACTTATCTCTAAATCGTGAAGGTGATTTGTGACACTTCGTAGGGTGAGTCCGTCTATATTCATCATTTTGAGTACAGCCATTGGTCGTGCTGAATTGATTCCTAGTTGTCGAACCGCCTCGATGAATATAGAATGAAGCTCGGCGGACCAAAGGGGCCTTTTCTTTCCTACAAAATCGTCGTAGTAAGTTTGGCCATAGTTCTTTTGTTCGAGTAATTGCTTCCTTACAAAGCATGTTGCCAAATGTTTTGGAGCACTTGAACGCAGACCGGCTTCTTTAGGATGTCCCGAGCACCATGCAATATGGCCTTCGTTTAACCGTTGATCATCACTTGCTGATGTTATGATGACCAAAGATATTCAACTCGAATCAATGATCTTTAAGAGACGAGAGACCGTCCATATCGATCCCTACCATGGCTGTGACGACGATGTCAAAATCATATTTGTACTTGCTCGCCTCCTCTAAGGCTTCCGTTGCTTTCACATAAGCCGAAACCCCGTACATGCACTTTCTCGCAGATGGCAACGAGGATCGAAAGGGAAACGGGGTTGCCATCAATGGCCATGACTCGCAGATCCTCGTGGATAGGAGGCTTCCCATACTTCCGCCCGGAATGTACGCATACTTATTTTCCTTTCAAAACCTTCCATATGTAGACCGAAAAATGGGTGTTTCGACTAGAGACTGGGCTTTAAATGTTCTTTGGACTTGCAAAGATAAATTGCCGAAAAATCACAAAAGCGATGATGGCCTTTCGTGACGAGTTACGGAGGTGCATGGAGACTTCAAGTTCTTTATAAACTTTTTCTCGATCTCAAGTCTCATGAACAACTTTTCTCTCCTTTTCGGTCTTAGTGCCTTGGATCCATTTCGTAATAACTCTTATCTCCCGCTCAATCCGTCGTTCTTTTTACTTTTCCGACATGGAGGAGCCCTCAAATCTTTTCACTTTCTCTACGAACGAGATAGTTATTTCCCTCCTCAAATTTTTTCAGTTCCTCCTACGAACGAGGCGGTTATTTCCCTCCTCAAATCTTTTCGGTTCCTCCTACGAACGAGGCGATTATTTGCCCTCCTCAAATCTTTTCGCTTTCTCCTACGAACGAGGCAGCTTATTTGCCTTCTCAAATCTTTTCGCATTTACTTACGTGAAGGCTTTCAATGCTTAGTCAAATCGGCGAGGAATTCACGCATTTAAGCATGATGATGTTCGTGGATAGTAATCGTTTTTTTGCCCTTGGATTAACTCTAGCCGTTAAAAGAAGAATGTCTCACATGGGGATTTTGTAACAAACAAGTACATTCATTCATACATGTCACTACTTCTCTTGAGGATTCGTAAGGGCTGGCTAATAATGCTCGAAAGCGATATTTTGAGAGCCCATAATAATAAACTAAAGCTTCATGTAGGCTACACATTCGGAGTTCCATCAACGTTGAATTGGCTGGGCTGTGACATCAAGGAAACTCCAATTGTAGTGATGCATGTCTCTTCCCTCGAAGGGCATCGGTTCGCTCTCTGCAAGACCGACTTTCTCGGGATGTATCTCCAACGAAATCGGATTGTACGAGAGCTTGCTCGGGTGATGAATCGGTGAATGAGCATTTTCAATGCTCGGGATGTGGCTCATCGAGGAACACGTCACCAAAGGAGATGGGGCCGCTACTGCACATGGCAAACAAATGTTAATAGCATCCCTATACCTCTTGTTCTCTGCTCGAAGCTTTTCATTTTCTTCCCTCGAAACGCAAGTTCATGACTTTCATTTTTAACCTTCAATCGGGTCCGCTTGTTTTGAAACCAAAACTTGACCTTCAAGGGCTCCATTCCTATCATCCGGCTCAATTCATTTTTGCGTCTCTTATTCACGTAAGAGCACTCCTTGAAGGCAAATCGAGCACTTTGATTTGATATTTTTTTTTTAAGGGGGTTGACTGCATGTGCCGCCGCCATTGTTGTTCTTTTCGAGATCTTGAATTTCACCGCCAAGGAGTTGGGTTTTACGGCGTCGGCGTTGGATCTGGTCTCGAAATCCAGCAGTTCGCTTTCGGGGATGTCTAGGTTGATTGCCTCCAGTAAGTGCCGATGGCCTCTAAACATGTTGGATTGAAATACCTCTTACGCCTTTTATTCACTCTACTCTCCGCTGTATGCTTACTCTCTCCAAATTCTTTCGAGTAATCGGGTATGTTCTAAAGCCTCCCTTTTAATGCGGATGAAAATCACAAAGCCGGACGTTTTTCCCAAGATTTCGTGTTTCCGGCTTTGTCTTATTTTTTCAACGTGATGGGACCCCGAATCCACTCGCACCGATTTTCTTTTCTTGATAACCATGCTTGTCTCCCACTCGGTTTTCAATCATGGTGGGACTTCAACTTTTTTCGTAATTTTTCGGATTTGTGAGGCTCGAGATCACGGATTGACGATAGATTCAGGATCCAACGAACGAAACGCCCGTAGTTTTACCCGAGTAACTAACGTGGCTCCGCAAGAATTGCTGTTTCTTCTTCGGAAAGTATGCTTGTCTCCCACTCGGTTTTCAACATGGTGGAGTCCTCAAATCTTTTCGTAACTTTTTCGGATTTGTGAGGCTTGAGATGGTAGATCCAGTGATTCACTGGGACGAAACGCCTATGGTTTCACCCGAGTAACTAACGTGGCTCTGCAAGAATTGCTGTTTTTTCTCTCGAAAAGTATGCTTGTCTCCCGCTCGGGTTTTCAACATGGTGGAGTCCTCAAATCTTTTCGTAACTTTTTTCGGATTTGTGAGGTTTGAGATGGTAGATCCGTGATTCACGGACGAAACGCCCGTGGTTTCACCCGAGTAACTAACGTGGCTATGCAAGAATTGCTGTTTTTTCTCTCGAAAAGTATGCTTGTCTCCCACTCGGCTTTCAACATGGTGGGGTTCTCAAATCTTTTCGTAACTTTTTTCGGATTTGTGAGGCTTGAAATGGTAGATCCGTGATTCACTGGACGAAACGCCCTGTAGTTTTGCCCAGATAATTAACTCGGCCTCCACAATAATTATTGCTATAACTTTTCCCGCCCTTTAAATTAGGATATAACGCCGAGACAATTATCGCTTTCATATCTTCATCTCCAACCTTCTAAGCACTCATTTGCATCCACTCTTTTTTAGCCGCTTCAACAACAATGGCTTCCCTTCCCCGTACACGCCTTCTCGGCTGAAATTTTGGCCAAATGGGAGAAATTTTACAATCTCCTAGGCCAGGGCTACTCTTATATAGCCAACCATCCGGAGGTCGAAACCGAGATTCGTCTTATGTTTAGGGATATGGACACCGCTTCTATTGAAGGTACCAAATTAGAGGAGGAATACAGGATCTTCCCCACCCTCTTCACTAACTTCCCCGGAGGCTTACCATGTTGCTCATCAAAATGTTACTTTGGCCCACCTTGTGACGGCACGCTATCGGGATCGGCCTGGACAGCTTTGGTGTTGGCCGCGCCTTGAGCCGACAATTATAAGAAGGCCCTCGACTATGGTAATGAACAAGTCTCCCTGCCGATTCGTGAGAGGAGAAACTTGGTGGAACGTTTGGCCACGTCCCGGATCATCTTCGAGCGCGATCCGCTCAACATTGTTTTAAAGTTCCAATGCACATGGCCGGAGGAAAGGCCGAACGATCCGACCCCGGATATAGCCCGCGGGAGAATGCGATCCATGACCTGGAATCGCTGGCCGAGCATCACGAGGACAAGGTAGCCAACCTCAAAGAGAAATGTGAGCTCCTCCTCTTTAAGTTGGCGGATCTCGATCCTCGGAGCGATTAGTGTAGAAGCGAGCATCAACCGTATGGAGAGTCGGTTAAACTCCTTTGTGATGCTCATTAGAGCTCGGTTTGGCTTTACGTTCCCACCCCGTTGATCTATTTGTAAGGCCTTCCGATGAATGAAATGAATGCAAGTTTTTACTCATTTCATCTTGGTCGTCATATTTGTTTCGCAAGATAACCCCTTTTACTCGCAAATATGTAAATCTCACGCTCCCGATGGTCAATTTAATTGGGCCGAGAGGCTCCCCATTCGAAACAATCTCTCAAAGAAAGTTTAGTAGCGAGGAAACAAACGAATGCTCAAATACGAACAACTCGTGAATCAGTATTAATATTATAACTCGATTATGAAAACATCGAGTGAATCAAGCATAATATTTCTTTACAAATACGAATTGACTGGATTGGTAAAGACACGACCATCCATCTCACCCTTAATCAAAGCACCACCAGGGAGCACCTTCTTTACTATATATGGACCACCATAGTTTGGAGCGAATTTCCCTTCCGGGAGTGGGACTATTGGGCAATAAGTTTCTCAAGACCAGGTCATTGATCTGAAAATATCGAGGCCGAACTTTTTTGTTGAATGATTTAGCAACTCTCTGCTTGATAACACCGGCCATAACATACAGCCTTAAGTCTTTGATCGATTCAATTGGCTTGCTCTCTGTTGATCCATTCAGCCTTCCGTCGCCTTAGCTTGAGACAAGATACCTAAGGAAGGAATTTCCACTTCAACCGGTAGAACAGCCTCCATTCCATATACAAGAGAATACGGGGTTGCCCCAGTAGATGTCCCGGATTGAGGTCCGATATGCCATAAGTGCAAATGGCAACCTCTCATGCCAATCGCGATAATTTTCAGCCGTCTTCGCTAAAAAATTTTCAATGTTCTTATTGGCGGCTTCTACTGCTCCATTCATTTGAGGACGATATGGGGAAGAGTTCGGATGCTTGATCTTGAATTCCTTGAACAATTGGTCCATTAGTTTGTTGTTTAAGTTCGAGCCATTGTCAATGATTATGGCCTCGGGTGAGCCGTATCAAGCAATGATATCCCGGCGGATAAATTTCACGATATTTCGTGCGTGATCGCTAAATAGGATGCGGCTTCGATCCATTTGGAGGAATAGTCAATCGCCACCAAGGTGAATCGATGCCCATTCGATGCTTTAGGGTTGATATGACCGATAACATCAATCCCCCACATAGAAAACGGCCATGGTTCGATAACCGATGCAACTCATTTGGAGGGACATTAATCTTGTCACCATGAATTTGACATTTGTGACAGCTCCGAACATGCTGAATACAATCTCTTTCGAGTGTGAGCCAATAATAACCCAACCTCATAATCTTCTTAGCTAAAAAGTGGCCGTTCATGTGTGGACCACGCATCCCTTCATGTACTTCCATCATCGTACGAACCGCTTCGGTTGAGTCAACGCATCTTAGTAGGACGTAATCGAATGACCGCTTGTACAAATTCTCTCCATTCAAGAAGAACTTCAAGCCATCTTCTTTATATACTTTTGATCGACGCAAGATCTTTCTCGTAAAACTCCCCGCTCCGAATGTATGTCTTAATGTCATGGAACCATGGCTTACCATCGGGTTCATTGATCACGATCATACAATATGCCGGCTTTTTTTAGTACCTCGATCTTCAGTGGGTCAACCTCAAGTCCATTGGCGACTTGTAACATTGAAGACAAGGTAGCCAATGCATCGGCGAATCGATTATGAGTCCCGGACAGATACTCAAATGAGATATCTTCAAATTCCTCCACCAATTCATCCAGATACTCATGGTAGGGTAGCAATTTAGCATCTCTCGTCTTCCACTTTCCAACAATCGAAGGATAATCAAAGCGGAATCTTCGAACGCCTTGAGTCGGGCTATCCCCATTTCAATCGCAGCCTGCAGACCGAGGATGCATGCCTCATATTCCGCTACGTTATTTGTGCAAGGGAATACCAATTTTGCTGCTAACTGAATAATGTCGACCACCCGGAGATATCGTAACCGCGGCCGTGCACGATCCCGATAAATTGACAGCTCAGGTCAAAATACATAGTCCAGATGTAATCCTCCACCGACATGATTCGATCCTCGTAATGATAGGCATCATCATCTTGCCCCGGATTTTCAGCTAGGACATCTGCTATAGCTCGTCCCTTGATTGACTTTTGGGACAAATATTGAACGTCAAACTCGGAGATGAGGATTTGCCATTTGGCAAGTCTACCAATCAAGGCGGGTTGATTAAGTAAGTATTTGATAGGATTACATTCTCGTCACCGAAGCACTTGGTGATGCAAGGTATATTGCCGAAGCCCGTGCGGTACCCATACTAACGCCGCACATGTTTTCTCTACTTGGAGTAGTTCATTTCCGAAGTTGTGAATTTCTTTCTTAGATAATAAATAGCTCGTTCTTTCCCCGTCCTCCCGCTTCTCTTGGGCTAACATAGCACCCAAGGATTCACTAAGGATTGTGAGGTAGAGGATTAGAGGTTGCTCCAGGCGTTGGAGGAACAAGCACGGGTGGATTCATGAGATGCTTTGCTTGCTTTTCCAAAAGCTTCTTCGCATTCGCTATCCCATTGGACTAGCGCATTCTTCTTTAATAGCTTGAGAAATGGCTTAACGCTTCGACAACCGAGAGATGAATCGAGCAATATAGTTTAGCCTACCCATCAAACTTCGAACTTTTTTTAACCGTCGTCGGCGGCTTAAGCTCACGAATAGCCTTAACTTTCGAAGGGTCGACTTCAATGCCCTTACCGCTACCACGAATCCGAGTAGCTTGCCCGAGCTGGTCCCAAAGACACACTTGGCGGGGTTGAGGCGTAACTTGTACTTTCGGAGTCCGTCGAACAATTTCTTCAGCGTTTCGACGTGATCTTCTCCATGCCTTGTTTTTGCTATCATGTCATCGACGTAAACCTCAATCTCATTATGCATCATGTCGTGGAAAAGGGCAACCATGGCTCGTTGGTAAGTGGCTCCAGCATTTCGAGATCGAACGGCATTACCCGGTAATGGAACATTCCCCATGGTGTGGTGAAAGTGGTTTTCAACTTGTCATTGACATTCATCGGGATCCGATTGTACCCGGAGAAACCATCCATGAATGAAAACAATTCAAACCTCATGATCGTCAACAAGTACGTTGATATACGGGAGGGGAAAATCATCTTTAGGACCGGCCTTGTTCAAATCTCGATAATCGACACAAACCCGAATGCGGTCGTCTTTCTTCATGACAGGGGACTATGTTAACGACCCAATCGGAATATTCTCGTAGTCTCAATGAATCCTACATCGAGAAGTTTCATGACCTCCTCTTTGATCTTCTCTGCACTAATTTCGGTCCGGCCCTCCTTGACTTTTGCACGACTAGCTTAGCCGAAGGATCGATCGGCAAATAATGCTCGACAATGGAACGGTCAAGACCGGGCATATTCGCATAGGACCAGGCGAAAACGTCCCGGTAATCCTTCAAGAGCCCGATCGGGCGCTCGAGACATTTCTAAGGAAAGGCTTGCCCCAACCTTAACTTCTTTAGGATTGTCCGCATCACCTAGGTTGACCGAGATAATTTGTTCACCGGTCGAGGGCTTGATCTCCTCATGTCGTTCGAAATCTTGACGAACTTCCTCACAATCTGACTGAACTCATTTAGGTCGTATACTTCGAATCCACTAGATTTCCCTCCTCATGTATCCCCCATGATGACAAACTTGTTGGTCGTTGGTTGTCGTCATCGGGTTGGTTTGGGAGATTGGGACTACAAGCGGCGTGCTCGAGCTCACGCCCGTGAAGATCACATCTTCTAGCGGCATTGTCCGATAGAGAGCATTTTCCACGGCATTACTGGAGTTGTCCGTAGGAGGAATTAGAGTAGGAATGGTTAGCGGCGGGCTGGAGGTGGATGATTGAAGTTTGGCGGAGAAGGGGGCCATCATTTCCTCCATCTTTTGGGACATCATTTCGTCAAAGCGCTCAATCAAGGAGCCAAATTTCTCGTCTAGGGCATCGACGGTGGCGTTAATGTCGGCCATCCTCTTTGCGACCGATCGAGTAATATGTGGAGGATCCATGATAAATTACCTGTACGCAGTATCAAACCAAAAATGAGTACAGGGAGCGAGAATAGCGAGCCGGCCCATGGCATCCCTCTAGACTCAAACGAACAAAGTGATTATGACCAAAGAATTAAAACATGTAATTTTCAGTTTGTCTGCTTTTACGAAAAACTCCGTATTAATTCGTACGTTGGTCAAAATACGTCCAAATTTTATGAGCTTATAGTTGAGAAGATGATGAACAACTTTTATATTGACCAAACGGACTAGAAATGAGCGGATCAAATCAGTTTAATGTGTCTTTTCGAAAAATCGCATTCAGAAAACTGTTATAACCACAGGTAGTTAAAAAAACGAAAGGTCCTCTTAAATTATGAATTTAATTCTGAAATTTTGTAGGATATTAGTTGAAACATAGGTCTACAACTTTCATGTTTAGTACTTACTCAAAGCTCGATCGTAGAATTTAGTAAAAATCGTACAACAAGAACAAGCCAAATCGAATTGAGGACAACCGATAAAATTATAAAAACTACGGAAGCAAAGTGTGAAATTGGAAACAAGACAATGAGATTCATAAACAATCAACCTAAACCATGGACCAGCCCAAAGTAAAAATGAGATAACATGGCGTAAGAGACAAGAAATTACCGCTCATAGGAAGAAAATGTCAATCACAAAGACATGCGCATGAATCGTGGATCCAGATTTTAGTTCTTTTAGCAAAAATGAAATGAAAGACGAACGACATGTCGCAGCCTCGCGCACGTTCATCATGACTAGTTGCCGCCTCGCATACATAGTCATGACTAGTCGGGTCCAATCATCTCGGCTTGGTTCGGTCGACAAGGGCAACTCTCATGCATCATAGCCTCACGTGCATGAGAACAACCCTTGAGCCATTTTTTGAAGAACTCGGGATTCAAGTGGGATAACCTTTAGCGAAGCCTTACCGCCAAGGTTAAAGAACCACATAAATACCATCCTGAAACTATTGGGTGACCCGGGTTCGGTCACAAGTCAAAGTGGTGTAGTGCAATTATATTAGGGGCATGCACGACATTTTAAAGGCAATCAAGACTCCGATAGTTCAAAAATTAAAATTCTCATCATCAAGCTCGCAAAACGTAGGTTAGTCGCGTACTCCTCCCCTTATAACTCCCTTTCCCGCAAAACCATTTAACACCTAGGGATTAAAATTCAAGCAAGATTGCCAAATCAAGTAATTTTTCTTTTCATGAACTTATCCGGCTTAAGTCCTCTTTGGGTCCCCAAATGAGTCGCCAAGTCATCGCGACCTAAAAAAAAAAAAAATAAACGAGGTGTCATTTCCGGGCTAATGGATTATCGGGTTAATTAATTAACTAACTTAACTCGGACTCTCCCAAGTCCATACCAAATCGCAACTTAAGGTTCGAATGATTAACATGCAATGTGATTTGAATTTGGAGTCGTCACTAATCATTTTCGGTAGGTCGATTAGAAACCTAAATAAAATAGCGGGAGAAAACTATCTTATTTCGCGAACCGTAGATTAAGAGTCCGGGGACTTGGTTACATTAATTACAACTAATGCCCTTTCGGTACCTTAAAATTCATGAAAAAAATAATGGATTTGACAAATTTGATGAATTCTACTTGAAGATCAAAGAATCAATTTTTTTGGGTTTTTCTTCCCTTGACATTTGTTTGAAATAAAGAAATTACATGAAATTAGGATGAAATAGGTTCAAGATTACTCCCCAATTTGAATTCGTGCACCAAATTTGTGCTCCGGGCTTGTCTTGACCATTGGACCGATTTGGTGACTCGTTAGGACCGAGAAATCTCTTGGTCCTATCTCTCATTCACGCTTCTTTCTCATCTCGCTTGGAATTTCATGAGACCGCAATCCGGGCGTTGATATTTTCCCCTTTTTGCTCTCCGTCTATTCTTGTACCATTGATGTCTCATCGTTGATATGCAATGTTATTTAACATAAAAACATAGAGAAAATCGAGTGTAGAGAATCAGGGCTAATTTGTATTCGAAATTAAAGGAAGTTAGGAAATCACTTAGCTTTCTTTTCTTGCGACGAGCTTGAACGATCGGGATGGACCAAAGGCTTGTGTTGATCGGTGCAAAAATTGACAATAGTAGTATCGGGCTTCAAAACTCTCATACCCTCTCAAAACTCTTTTCAAATTTTTTTTTCAAGAACTCTCTCAATTCTCTTCTCTTCCACCCCCAAAAAAACTCTCTCAATTCTCTTTTCCTCCCAAAAACCTCCCTATCTCTTCAAGAACTCTTCTTCTTTTATAGGCAAAGTTCTTCATCCTTCATTCTTCATCTTCATTTCCTCACCTTCCATTTTCATCTTCTTTTTTCATCTTCATCTTCTCTTCTTCATCTTCATTTCCCCACCTTCCATTTTCATCTTCTCTTCTTCATCTTCATCTTCTCTTCTTCACATTCATTTCTCCATCTTCCATTTTCATCTTCTCTTCTTCATCTTCATCTTCCTTTCTTCATCTTCCATTTTCATCTTCTCTTCTTCATCTTCCATTTTCATCTTCTCTTCTTCATCTTCCTTTCTTCATCTTCCTTTGGTATTTGCAATCCAGTCCCGAAGTTTCAAGTATTTGCAATACGATCCCCCAAGTTCGAGTATTTGTAATACGATCCCCCGAGAAAATATTTCTTTCAAGCCCAAATCTTCTTGGTGCATTTTTCCACCCTATGCCTAGTCCAGACCCTGTTAAATTAAGCTCAAATTATATGCCAATGCTAAATGAATATGTGAGATGATTTTTGTTTAGAACTAAAATTAGTTCTAATTTTTATGCAAAAAATATATTAGTCAAAATTTAGGCGTCAACAAAATTGAAACCGAAACTAGCTAAATGTGTAGCATTTAGAAAAAAAAAAATACAACAACACACGCGCAATTTAGGACGCGCATGACAATATTACAGTCGAAAATCAACTTCTAGCTAGAAGTTATTTTTCTACTTTTACATGGAAGTATAAGTTGATTTTTCTACTTCTACTCTAGAAATTGATTTCGATAAGAGATTTTTTTGTAATTGTTGAAAATTTCTACTTCTTAAACATTATTAATACAAAATATTTTATGAAAAATTATTGACGGCGGTCAAAAAATTTCTACCTCATTTTAAAACCTTTTAAATTTCTTTAAATATTATTTATTTTTTATTCAAAGCGGCCGAAGATGGCAACTTGGCGCGGTGGCGGCAATGGTCAACGGCTAGTAGCGGCGGAAGAGGCAATGGTCAACGGTTGGAGGCGGTTGCGGGCGAGGTCGGCGATTATTGGTGGTGGTCGCAGGAGGTGGCCGGCGGGCGGCAATGGACGCTACCGGTGGAGGTAGGCGGTGGTCGGCGGTGGGTGGCGGCTCTCCGGCAACAATTGGCGGAGGTCTCGCGTGTGCGGCGGCGGGCGATGGTTAGGGGTGTCACAAGAGGTGATGGGCGGCGGCCGGCGGAGGTTGGTTGTGGCGGTGGCCAACGGTGGTCGATGGCGACGGTTGGATGCATGTTGGCGGAGGGGGCGGTGGTCGCGATGGGCCGCGGCGAAGGTCGGTGGCGAGCGGAGGAGAGTGTGGTCGAAAAGAGGGCGAGGACATAATGAAAAAAGAGTGGAGCGAGAAGTACTTCTTGAGTTGAGAAGTAATTTTTTTAACTTCTCAAATTATAGAAAAAATAGCTTCGGAAGTGAAAATTCACTTCGAAGTAGAAATTTCTTTTAGAAATATAAATTTTTAGCAAACGGTTTTTCCGCCCCGAAGCATTTCCGAACGGAAATCCACTTTCAAAGTTTTACCATGCGCAACTTAACAACCGAGGTTTGGGCAGTGATCCATTTCCGATTTTTACTTTGGAAAGCAGTTTTAATCCTTGCTGCGATTTCTTTACGTAGGAAAACCCCTATTGAAAATATCAAAAGTCTATCCTTGCTGATTGATGTGGGACAAGTTGCGAACAATTTCCTAGAATGAATCCACCGACAAATAAATAAGTTTAGCCCGACATTTACAAAATTGAATAGATTAAGGTCGGACCGCTCGAGCGACAACTACAAACTGTCTAGCACAAATTACGTCGACAGGGACTTTTCATAAGAGCTGAATGGGCTTCAAGGATAGGTGAATTACCAAAAAAGTCATAATTGCAATTGTATCAAGTCGTCTTAAATCCTTTTTTTGCTAATTGAGTCATAAACATTTTGTATTTATGTCAATTCAATACATTCGATCAATTTTGACCAGAAATCATCGACATAGATGCCGACCATCTTATGTGCCGCAATTGATGCCGAGGTGGATTATTTTTTTTTATGTTTTAATATTTTCAGAATTTATTTATTTATCTTTTTCTTTTCATTCAATTTCTTTTATTTCTTTCCTTTCTTCTTCCTCCAGTTGATTATTGAGGTTCGAAAATCGACCCCGGTAGAGCCTCACCAAAGGGCCGGTGGGGGCTAGATTTGGCAAGTGACCGGGGAGGTGGAACTCGTTGGCCGGGCGCCGGCGACCGGTTGGAGTAACAAGGAGTGGAAAAGTGAAAAAAAAATGAAAAGAAATAAAAAAAAAAGACAAATGAATTAAAATATTCGTAAAATATTAAAATATTATTATATGAAAATTTGTTCCTATTACCGTTGGCCATGCCACTGTTAGGCGGTCGACATCCATGTTAGCAATTTTTGGACAAAAATTGACTAGATAGACCGAATTGACATAAATGCAAAAGATTTAAATATTCAATTAGCAAAAATATATTTAGGACTAGTAACTTTCCTAACGAAGAGGAGATGCTGAAAATGCATCTATCCAAGTCCTTAAGGAAGCTTCGGAAATGTTCTCGGTTAATTCTCCACGACCCCTAACGAAATTCACTATTAAGGCTCCGTTTGTTCCATGGAAAACATTTTTCCTAATTTTCGATGTTTTGGGGGTAGAAAACGAGTGGTCAACGGAAAGTTTTCCAATCAACGAAAAAACCTTATAAATTAAGGAAAATGATTTTCTTTTTTGAAAAATGAAAATCATTTTCTCCTCTATCTTAAGCTTCTCTTTCGCGTGTAACTTTTTGAAAAAGGAAAAATTTTCCTTTCCCTCTCCTCATCCCTATTCTCTATCCTCAATCCACATTCTCTCTCCTTATCCCTATACTCTCCCGTCGTTCTCTCTCCTCCATCCCTGTTCTCTTTCCTCGTTCTCTCTCCTCCATCTTCGACGGAGCTGCGATCCTGGGATCTTCGCCTCCATAGTGAGGCAAGCCACGATCTCGCAAGATCCGGTAAGGCGGAGGCTTGCCTCGCCATTCTCGAGCCTCGGCCAATTTTAGCTGAAAATCGTTGATGTGGACGCCGGCCATCCGGTGTGACAAGAGAATAACCAATTGAATACTAAGCCGTCGAGCCTTTGTTTTGTCTTCTCTTATCAAGGCGAGAGAAGAATGTTTGTAGCCATGAGAAAAGAAGTGAGTATCTGCTCTTTGCCTTAGGCGGTTTTATAAGCTAAGCTGGTTGTCAGAGTAGCAAAAACATGCAAACTACATGGCTACGATACACTAGGTGTCAAGGTAGTCACGCTTCGGTCGAGAATGTCAACATGAAATAATAAAAAGTCTGAGAAAAGATGACATAAAAAGGGGAAAAAAAAGTGTCAACTAACAATTACTCGATTGCGGAGAACCGTTGTCCCAGAATGTATTAACGCGGCACTGAAAGAATAAAATTCATGTAAAATGTAAAGAACTATAAATTTAAGAAGAGAGATAAAAGTCACTTGAGTGGAGGGTGACGGCTCGATAATCTTCAAGCATGAGGTAGCATGGAGAAATCTAGATTGAGGAAACTGTTCCGAAAGAGATTTATTTTGAGAAATCTAGTTTCACTGTGGACAGAACAAATTTGCATGCGTCCAAAATCCACGGCATGAACGGAATCTCTTGTTAGCACGAGGAGCATTGCTAGTTAGTTTTTCTTTTCTATCTTGTTTGTTTAGAAAAGGCAAGCCAAGTCAAGACAGTGCTGGACTGAAATATCAATGAAAGCACCTGCATGCACCTTTGGCATAATGCTGAGCATCGGCGGAGTTCCCAGCGAGTGTTGCGGAAGTTACGAGTGGGAGGATTGTTTTTTCCGCGGCACGGGTCACAGCAGTTCGATTAGCATGAAGAGTCTTGGACGGCAAGAACTCGGCATTGTATAAAGCACGCGGTGCAGAAGAGTGTTGTGTGGTGGGCAGGGATATCAACGTCGAAGGCTGAGGATTGGTGGAGATCAAAGCAGTGGGTGGATTGTGTTGTTTGAGCACTCCTCAGGTAAGTCGTCTGAATCCTTGCTGCTCTTATCTGTTTCCTCTGATGAGTTGTCTGAGAGTTTCTATTTTTGTTTGAATGTGGCTCCAAGTTTGAGTCCAGAGAGACATTTCTGCTACTCCCAGATCTGGGATTACATATTTCTCTCCTCTGTTTCCTGCTCCATCAATCTCTTTCACAGTCCACTCGAGATGCCAAGGAAAAAACCCGCTCGTTCAGAAGATCCAAGATATGGGGCGTCTTCCTCATCGACCACTTCACATGTAGGTGATTATGAAGGCGGAACCAAAAGGCTGGAGGGAAATGATTACGAAGTGTTCTTGAGCTTCAGAGGGGAAGACACACGTAAAGGCTTCACCGATCATCTCTATACTAGTCTTGTCGACGCAGGAATTCACGTGTTCAGAGATGACAATGAGCTCCGTGTTGGTGAGGAGATTGGTCCGGAGCTTCTCTATAGTATCACGCATTCCACGATCTCGATCCCAATTATCTCCGAGCACTACGCCTCCAGCAAATGGTGCCTTCGCGAGTTGGCTCAGATGTTGAAGTGCAAGAGAAGCAGAGGGCAAATATTGTTGCCCATATTTTACAAAGTAGAACCCTCACAGATGCGACATCTTACAAGAGGATGGCGAGAAGCTATCAATGCACATAAAGAGAATTTGAATGAGATGGTTGTAAAGGAATGGGAAGAAGCGCTTCAAGAAGTAAGTTTCTTGAAAGGATGGGAATCAGAGAAAATTGATAATGGGTACATTATTCTCCACCAAATCATTGTTTTATTTTTTCACAAACAGATCTTTCTTGAATATATACATACACACACATATATCACCTCTTATGCTGATATTCATTGTTATTTTACAGGCATGAAGGAGCGTTAGTGAAAATTGTTGTCAGAAAAGTTATGAGTGAGTTAAAAAGAACTTTTCAGCTAATTGTTCCCCAACAGTTGGTTGGAATTGACGATCGGATCGAAGACGTTATGAGTTTGATAGATGATAAACTTAATGATACAAAGATGATCGGAATTCATGGAATGGGCGGCATCGGTAAGACGACTCTCGCAAAGCTTTTATACAACAAACTCTCTAGTAATTTTGATTATCGTAGCTTCCTAGCCAATATTCGAGAAACATCTCAGCGCAGGGGTGTTGAATGCATACAGAACAAGCTCATTTATGATATAATGGGAAGTTCGTATGATGTATCTAATGTCGACGAGGGAATAGGTGTCATTAAATCTCGATTTAGATGTAAGAAAGTCCTTGTTCTACTTGATGATATGGATGATAATACTAGCTTGAATGCTTTGGTTGGAGACGGTAGTTGGTTTGAAGCGGGAAGTGTAGTTATCATCACAACCAGAGACAAGAGCATTCTTGATGCAGCCAAGGTAGGCTACGCGTACCAACTTGATGAGTTGTCCATGGATCAATCATTGGTTTTATTTAGTAGACATACATTTCGAAAGGATTCTCCTCCAAGTGATTATGAGGATATCTCTCGTGACGTCGTATCTACTACTTGGGGGACTTCCCTTAGCTCTTGAAGTTATCGGTTCATTCTTATGTGGAAAGAGAGGAGAAGTATGGAAAGATACGTTAAAGAAATTAAAGAAAGTGCCCGACAAGAAAGTGCAAGAGAAGTTGAAAATAAGTTACGAAGCATTAGATTATGAGGAGCAACAAATATTTTTGGATATTGCATGCTTTCTAATTGGATCATGCAAACAAAATCCAACTTACATGTGGGATGCCTGTAGTTTTTTTCCGGGAAGGGCGATTGAAGTATTGAGTCTTATGTCCCTAATTAAAATCGATGAAGACAGTAAGCTGATAATGCATGATCGCTTAAGAGATCTTGGAAGGGAAATTGTCCGTCAAGAAAACAAAACGGAGCCTCAAGAGCGCAGCAGATTGTGGATCTATGAGGAAGCCCTAGACGTGCTTGACAACACCAAGGTAAGAGTTTTCTCTACTTTCTTAGTCGATAAATGTCGGTCCATCTTCCCTTTCTTGTTTAAGATAAACATACTTGTCAGTCTTGAGTCTCCAAAAACTTGCTGCTTCCCCTAGCGAAAGAGCTCTTTTGTGGATGACTGATGTTATATCTTTACGTGGGAGTATTGCGTGAGGATACTCTCGTTACGGTACTTTTAGACAGAGCCTTCTATTGTAGTTGCAAATGGATGCAAATATTGGAAATTCAAAAGTTGCAAATTGCGAAGGGCGTAATTGAAAGTGGAAAAGTTTGGGAACAACGGCAAGGCCAAGGTCAGATAAAATTGGCGAAACCAGTAATCCACAGAAGAACATGACCGAGGGGCAGTCCTTGCGACACGAGGAGATACGCCAATTTGAAGATGATCAAGTGGCTTTACTAATAGGGCGGAGGGATCTTCAACCACTGTCTATTGAAGAAAAGATTCTCAATTAGATAAATGATATGTAGCCACGACCTGTGGTTTCACAAAATCAAAAGGGCTAAGCTTACGCCATAGCAGTATCATAGCAAATTGAAATCAGTGCATTTTATCATATATGCGTTGGTCTGTTCTCATCTTCAAAACTTGATAGTACACAATGTTGCCAAATTGCAGGGCACTAGAAAAATCGAGGCCCTTTCTCTTTCTCCTGGCAAATATGGTAGGGGAAGGACATACACATCTGAACAATTTAAAGAAATGACCAACTTGAGGTTCCTTCAAGTGGATGGTGCCGATTTTATCGGAGATTTCCAAAGATTGCTTCCTAAATTAAGATGGCTTCAGTGGGAGCGTTGCCCCTCGAATTTCGATGCAGCCAACTTTCGTCCAAAGAGATTAGTCATAATCGATCTGTCACATAGTGCGATTTCGAAAACTGGGGAGGATGGGTTCCACTCAAGGTAAGATGTAAAGAAGGCATTGAGCTATTTTTCTTTCTTTAGCACTTTTTTCCATTAGCACTTTTTTCCATGTACATCTAACATTTGAAAATTGATTTTCATAATTAAACTAGCCGTTTCTCCATGATTTCATACACTTGAAGGCAAGCATGCCGCCAGGCAGCAAAAAAGTCCAATTACACTAAGGTATCCTTTCTTTTTCCAGATGGCAACCGAGCTCAAAGTTCTCAACCTCACAGATTGTCGATCTTTGAGACGAACTCCCGACTTGTCCGCTTTCGAAAGTTTGGAGATTTTAATTCTTCGACAATGTGAGAATCTGGAAGAGATTCATCCTTCCGTTGGGGACATCAAGACGCTCGTTTCCTTGGATGTCGGTGGCTGTAAAAGACTTGAGAAGCTACCGGCAGGAATAGGTAGAATGGAAGAATTGAGGGAGCTTCGAATGAAAAAAACCAATATAAAAGAGATTCCTATCTCGAGAGGTTGCTTGACGAAACTGGAGACTTTATGTGTCTCGAAGTGTAAACGACTTTCTCAACTCCCCGAATCCATTGGCAACCTTGTTTCGTTAACTTCGCTAGACGTATCCGACTTAGAGATTGATGAATTTCCCGAATCTATTGGTTCTATGAAGAAGCTCGAGATCCTTAATGCCTCGAATTGTAGCCGACTTGCTCAACTTCCAGAATCCATGGGCTCCCTTGTTTCATTAACTCTATTGGACGTGTCCTGTTCAGCAATTGAGAAATTACCTAAATCCATTGGTTCGATGAAGGAGCTCAAGACTATTAATGCTCGCAGGTGTGAATCGTTAGCCCGCATGTCCGGTTCCTTAGGCGATCTAGCATCTCTGCGGCACTTGTTTTTAGATGGATGCAGAGTGACGCGGATCCCCGACTCGATTGGAAAATTGACATCATTGACTGAGCTGGAATTAGCATTCACATGGATTGAGGAATTACCCGAATCCATTGTGAAGCTGCAAAATTTGAGGATCTTGGACGTTACAGGAACTGAGATAAAGGCATTGCCTGGTGCAATCGGGATGTTGGCAAAACTCAAAAAGTTGGATGTTTCACTTTGCCGTAATCTGAAACGACTGCCGAGTAATATATGCGAACTGGTTTCGCTAGAGGAGCTTCGTTTACGCTCTTCAGGCATTTCGAGCTTGCCAAAAGCATTTCAAAGCTCTCTTCCCTCCAAGTGCTCGAACTAGAATCTTTCGAAAAGCTTGGAAAACTGCCAGAACTACCGCAGGGCTTAACAACTCTAGGCATCACCAGCCGGAGTCCACACTTGCCACATCTTTCCCGACTAACCCTTCTCAAGGAACTCACTCTTTCCGATTGCCGTTGGATCGAATGTCTGCCGGAGCTTCCCCTTGGACTATCGAAGCTTTCCATTGAACGTTGTGGAAAATTGAAAGCGTTGCCGAATTTGTCAAACTTGAAGCACTTATCATATTTGACCCTCGACGAGTGCTTTGGTCTCGCAGAAATCACCAGCCAGGAAGGTTTACATTCACAAGTGTCGAATATCTTCGGGTTCACGTCCGCCGGACAGTTTCTAGACTTTTCAAGTTTGAAATATCTGGTCGCCCTTCGCATTGCAAATGGCAAGAACATAACTGAAATTCGAGGACTTGATGGATTAGGATCCTTGATAGAGTTGACTATTCGAGGGTGCTCTTCCCTTCGGTCACTGGATGTTCCGAACTTAAAGAATCTGCTGTGGTTTGCTGCCAAGTGCGAGAACTTAGTTGAAATTCGAGGCCTTGAGGAATTAATGGAGATGAAATACCGTGAGGGATTTAGCCCCTTGGCAATTTTGGATGTTTTTGGATGCAAGTCTCTTAAATCCCACGACCCGTGGCATTTACTTCATTTATCACATAGATACCAGAATTCAAGGCATTGGTGAAGCTCAAAGAAGCTGAGATTTCTCCAATCTACTTGAAATTCCCGAGGGAACATATGCTCGAATAGGTAATGTGCAACTTCTCCCCTCAAAACATTCTCTCAATTCCTTGTTTTGGAAAATCGACGAGGGCTGAATCGAATTGCTTGCAAACTTGTTATTTCAGCCCTGAGATCGGGTTTGGCATGGAAGCAAGTGATTGATGTGGAGGACAACAGAGGCCCGGTCGGGGTGATCCTGTTCGACCACTCGGCCGTCGGCTTTGAAGTGAAGGTGACTCGACTTTGAGAGGCGAGGACGGGTTTGGGTCGACGGGGATGTGAGGCCCGTGTGCTTGGTTTCAGCCATCGACTTTGTTCTCTATAAATTCATTTTCATTGGGCTTTAGGTTGTGCCCGGGATGCAAGCAGGTCTGGCAGGACTGGTGAAAAATTAATTTCATCGAACATGTTTTTGGAATTTGTATTGCACCTTGCTGATATCCCTTGTGGATCCTTTGTCTTACTATAGGGCAAAATTTTCCGTGCTGTTGATCAAAAAGTTCAACTCAAAGTTCTAATTGTGCTCTAGACGTAATCAAATGGATGGAGAAATCCATGTCGCTGTTTCCTTATCAACAGGCTGGGACAGCATTGGTGCAGTAGACTATGCAATATCTTGAGATCAAGATAGAGCCTATCAAGACAATTACCTCTGTTGCCGCTGGGAAGGTGAATATGTGAAATAAAATTCTATTGCAGCTAATGTTCATGAGCAATTTGTTTTTGTTTCGTGGTTTCTATAGCTCATTTCGTTATGCAGATGTATGATGTCGAAACTGAGAGAGCATGGTTGATGCAATAAATAGAGGAAGAACAAGGTCTTATCGCTGAAGCTGCTATTTTGATGCAATAAATTGTTGTAACTGGAAGTTAACTTCTGTTGTCACTGATCTTGTAATTTGTTTTTCTTTGTCCAACATTCCTATAATGGGTTTGAATTGCAGGTACAAACTTTTTGAGCAATGGCAAAGATGGAGAAAATTGCCTCTAACCTTAAACGAGTACCGGTTTCTCGTACTGCTTTTAACTGTTTATGCACTACTGCGTGATTGGTTTTCTGATCAAGGGATTGTGCAGGTTCATTTGTGCTTAGATTGCCAGGATTATTTTCGTGCAAAGATCCTTTCGTGGATCAGCCCCCCAAGTGTTTGATGCAGATCCTTCCAAAGAGAAAAAATAGCTTAAAGAAGGTGACAATATTGTGGAAGCACCAGCAAATATTCCGTCACTTACTGGAGTTGAAATGGATATACCATAAACTCATGATATGGTAAATTGGTGTTTTGCTTTTTCTAATGTGGTGTCCACTATCTTCAAACTAAATTGTTTTTGCTGATCAAGCACTACCTGGTATTCAGGTTGGGGTTCAAACTATGAACTTGTATGCCTCTATTTATCTGGCACATACTCTTCTTCTTTTCTAGCTTTATCGCAAACTCTGACGTTCGAGATGTACGTAATGGATTTGAAAACACATCTCAGTTTACCTTGCATTCATGTGGTTAACGGTGTAGGTGACGATTACCTTGAGATTTGTTGATGCTATAAGGCTATATATCAGATTCCATCAGTGAAGGAAAACCCAGAGCAGTGGATACTGGTGAAGCTCTTTCGTTGCTGAGTCTTCACTGAGTTTTCAAGGAACAACTGTTCATTCTGTGATTTAATTAAATGCAGGTTCTAAGGAAAATCTGCTGGTATTCAGTTCTATCATCACATCATCCTGTGCATTTTAGCCTTCTTAATGCCACTTTAGAGGATAAAAATCTCTCAGAAATTCCCCAATCGGGGTACCATCTTCGAATTGTTCTAGGTAATCGGTTGTACATCGTTCAATTTCTCAATACTATGAAGTAGAATTTGGTTAACTGTCTTCGTTATATTAACACAGGTTGCTGCTTAAACTATTGGTCACGTTGGAGGTTATCCAATGTACTGCTCTTTGGAGTACTTTCAGAGATGAATTTGATAATGAGAAAAAACAAGCTCGAGGCGCACTTGTTGAGAAGGCAGCAGAAGATCTCAGACAGAGAATCATCGAACATGTAATTACAGAATTTTCTGGTTTTGTCTTCTTTTCTCTGGATCATCATTCATTTGTGACTCACTCTATTTTCTGCAGGACATTACTGCCGTTTCTAAGTATTACTAGAGAATTACCTTGAAGAGACTTGCGAAGCTGTTATGCCCAGCATCCAGGTCTGATTATGTTGAACATGTTATATTCTCTGTCAATATCAATCTTTATGAACGATTGCCTAGAGCCCTCATTCAACCCTGAGCAGCCTGTCTTCCTGTGATCCCTGATTGGGGCATGCTTGCTGGAGTTGGGTACAAGTTCTAAAATAGTGGAAAAGAGGTTTTGAATGCCTTGGAAGCCAAAGGCTTGTCATGAAATTGAGAATGTTGTCTTATACTTCTGTTTTTTGTAAATTCCTGACCGACATATATGTGTACACTTGTCTTAGTCAACTTCTGCTAAATTTGTTGCAGCCGCAAGTGTCATTGTCTGGCATTGTGAAATCATTTCTTGTTCCAGGGAGCCTGAAATTCTGATGCGCTTTAGAAAGGTGGGAGGAGCACTTCTATCACTCACCATTTCCTGTGTTACAAAAGTGTATCTCATGATTACAGCTTTCTTAACGTGCTAAGAAAATATATGTAGCTGAATCACTCAAGGAGAGGAGCTCTGTTTGACAAGACTCAATTTATTGAGTCAACACCATCATCTGCTAGAGAGACTGCGCAATAGTATATTTACCAGCCTGTATGATATTCTATCTGCATGACACTGTTAGTTCTATATTGCCATTTTAGGAAGCTAAGAAGCACCTCCCGGAATGGTTGTTTCCAAGTCCCTGGTGGCAAAGACAGACGGGCGGATGGGAGTTGTCTGTTTCCAGATGACAAAGGACAGCAATATCATCTTGAGCTCATGGTCGACAAATTTGGAAAAGCTCCTCGATCTTGTCGAGAAAAGCTGCCATCAAATCCACAAGCAAACTATGGTTCATAAGGCTGCTATGAGAGCTTGAAGATTTTCTGAGTTGAATTAGTGCTTTCTCTTTCCTTGAGCCTCCATCTCTCCCGCCAAAAGAGAGACACCGAAGAATGCTGTTCCACATTGTGCTGTGAAGTGGGGACTAAAGTTCGTCATAGAACTCTCGTGTAGTTGGCTTAAATTTGACTGCATATTTTGGAGGAGGACACGATCTGGGCCTTGTTTTGGACTGAAATGACGCACTGGATACTCTCTAGTTTCTGCATAGGATTTGGTCTTTTCATCTTTCCTATCCCCCCACCCTTTTGATTGAAGATTTTTGAGCTTTCGGAGTCCACAACTTGTACCAATGGAACAGGTATCAGCACAATACGTGCACTCATTAGAACCGAAATGAGCTCCTTGTTACTAAATTCTGTTTCACATTACAAATTTTGCCAGTGCTTGTTTTTTCCTGTCATTGGGGATAACATTAGCTCTCCAAAGTAGAGGCAAATGAATGCCATTTCTTACTTTTTCACATTTGAATTTCTTCTTCAGCGGAGAGAGCCAGTTTCTTCTGGACCAGTAGTTCGACAAACCTGTTTCTAGGGAGCTTCATTTCAATATGACAACTGCACTTCTATCTCCTCAAGAGACATAGTTATTCTCCAAGATGATGAATAAGAATCCTTGACAGGCTTGTATATTTACGGGTGCCCTTCCCTAAGATCTCTAGACCTTTCGAATATAAAGAATTTGCAGTATTTTGTTCTCCGTGCTGTGAGAATTTAGTTGAAATTCAAGGTCATGAGGGATTAGAACCCATGTTAGAATTCGATGTTTGTGGATGCACGTCTCTTAGACAATCACTCAACCTGTTGAACTTAAGTAATTCGCAACCATGATTCCGTGGCGAGGGAATCCGCCGAACTGGTGGAAGTCGTGCCGGGGGATGTTTCACAGAAGGTGTTTCGGATCTCCGACTTCTCTTCCATTTTCTCATTTTTATTGTTCTTTCTCTCTCATTTTTCCTTCCCCAAGCGCTCCAAAGCGACTGTGATCGCAGACTTTTTACGGATTTCTCGAGCTCGCCTTCCGATTTCTGGGAGCAGATCGAGATGGTGCAGCAGGCCATGCAATATGTTGACCAGACACCTGATGTTGAGACCAAGATAGAGCTGTATCATTGTCTGGCATTGTGAAACCATTTCTTGTCCCATGGAGCCTGAAATTCTGATGCGCTTTAGAAGGGTGGGAGGAGCTCCACCATACTGCAAAACTAGCCGAGCAAGCTTGTTCTGCTAGTATCAACGCTCGTCATCATCTCCTGAGTTACAAAGACATCTCGCCTTTCGAGTTAAAGAAAATTTTTGTAGCTGCGGTCACCAACTTGTCCCTCGTAAATTGTCACCGGTCGATTTCGAGTTGCCAGCCGCTAGTCTGCCCAATGTAGCGACCAACTATTTTGAGCAAGCGCCAGTTTGTTAATCCATTAATCACTCTTTGTTGCGCACACTCAACCAAGTTTTTTTATTTATTGATTTGTTACTCCGCAAATTTAATATGGCATTGCCTTTAAATCCAAATAAAAAATAAAGAATGGATAGCAACATTGTTGAAATATAGTTTATAACTATTCATTTTAACAAAGCAATTATATACTAAAGTAAGTTTAAATAAAGATTAATATCACGAAAGACTCCAAACTGGTACACCCATGATAAATTTACCCCAAACTATTTTTTTGACCACCAAAAATCCTAAATCGATACTTTCGTGATAAATTTACCATAAACTAATTTTTTTTACCATATCAAATTGGTACACATGTGAACCGGTACACATGTGATAAATTTACCTCCCGTTAAATTAGGTTAATACCATGAAAAATTCCAAACTAATACATCTCTAAAAAATAGAAGGGAAAAACCCCAAACCCAGTACACACGTCAACCGTCACATATCATCCAACTCAAGAATTTGATAATTAGATTCAATAAAAACTAACTCGAGGGTAAATTTGTCACAAGTGTACCAGTTTAGAATTTTTTATCTTAAAAAAAATAGTTTGAAGTAAATTTATCACAGATGTGCTAGTTTGGAATTTTTCTTGGTATTAATCCTTAAATAAATCCATCTCATCACAAGTTGGTCTAGAATTTCAAAATAAATAACTTAAGCATAAGATTAATTTCGTTTAGCAAGATTGCTCTTAAATTGTCTATTCACTTAATAGAAAGATCACAATAGAATTAAATTGGTGTAGCTTATAGAAGTTAAATAAAAAAAAACCATTTAATTTGATATTGAAGTTAATGTATCAACAAAGAAAAGTCAAGTCTTGGTGGACCTCAAAATTTCCAATCCAAGCAGCTGCACAGGTTCCTCCCACCTTCCGCTGCGGAACTTACAGGTGCAAAGGTCTCCCTTTCCGTGCAGCCATGGAAGCGGTTTGATTTTGCATGAAGAGTCTTGGACCGTTGGATGGGAAGAGCTCAGCATTGTTTAAAGCACGCATCTGTTGCAAAAACTTTAGTTTGTGCCATATAAACCTGTTTATCAAGGTCTCCATTCAAAAAAGCAATTTTAACATCCATCCGATGAAGCTCCGTTTCAAAATGAGCTACTAAAGCCATGATCACTCTAAAAAGTCTTTAGAAGAGACAAGAGAAAAGGTTGTCTCATAGTCTACTCCTTCTCTCGAGTGAATCCTTAGCTACCAGCCTAGCTTTAAATTTCTCAATCTTTCCTTTGAAGTCCCTCTTGGTCTTAAACACCCATTTACAAATCTATGGGTTTATAACCTTCAGGAAATTCAACAAGCTCCCAAACATCATTAGGTTTCATAGACAACATCTCATCTTTCATTGCATCTAGCCATAAATCAAACCGAGGACAAGAAATAGTTTCTATATAAGTCATCGGATCAACAACACACCCGATATCATAATCTTGCTCTCCTAGATGGACTACTTAGTCCGGTGGTATAATTGATCGTCTCCGCCTAACGGATCTCCTTAGAGGGGCATTTTCAACCTCATTTTGTTCCCGAGAGACTTGAGGAATTTCATCTTGAGTAACAAGTTCCTAAACCTCAACAGTTCGATCTATGGAGTAGGAACTTCCATAATTGTCTCGTATAGGTAGAGAAAACGACATAGAAGTACTCACCATACAGCTTATCCTTAATAGTCTCGAGTAATCACCTTTTTAGCCACATCTAGCTCCAAAAACTTCGTTGTTTGTGATTCCACAATTCTTGTTCCTCCATTGGGATTATAAAATTGATATCCCTTTGAATAATCTGGATAAGACACAAAATTACACTCGAGTTGTTTTAGAGTCCAACTTGCTCGGAGGTGATTATATAATTTTACTTCTACAAGGCTTCCCCAAACCTTCGGATGATTTAAGCTATGTTTCCGTCCAATCCATAATTCAAAAGGAGTAAGGGGCACGACTTAGTAGAAATACAATTTAGAATATAAAGCGCCGTTTTCAAAGCTTCATCCCGGAAAAAATCAGGTAAATTAGTTCCCGCTAATCATATTTCTCACCATATCTATAAGGGTGCGATTACGCTTCTCGCTATACACTATTCCTCGTTCGGGATTATCGGGATTAGCAAACCGAGCCACAATCCTAGGATCCTCTAAGTATTTGAAGAATAGCTCTTTAAGGTGTCCAAAATCGCCATGTAGACTATAATACTCACCACCGCAATGATCCGACAATTTTTATGATTTTTCCAGCTATTTTTTGACTTGATTCGAAAAATATTGAACTTGTCTAGAGATTTAAACTTTTCTTTAATCAAGTATAGATAACCATATCGAGAATAATCATCAATAAATGCGATGAAATAAAAATTTCTGCACAACACTTGCTATATAGGGTCAACTTATGTCCGTATGAATGATCTCTAACAAGTGAGAATTACGGATCAGGTTTTCTTCTTTATTTTACTCATCTTACCTCCACAACGATCTACGAATGTGTCTAGATCACTTTTAAGAGTGTGTAGAATGTCTACTTTTATCGCCTTTCTACTCTTTCCTTAGAGATGCGACCAAGATATTTATGCCATCATGCATATGACTTTCCTTAGGCGAGAGATTTTTTGGAAACAACTTTTTCGACTGTCTCGTTGGGAGATAAACATAATCTATACAATTCATTGGACATAGTGCAATACCCAACTTTATTTGAATTAAAAGAAATAGAAATTGCATTGTTTGAAATCTCAACAGAGCAACCACACATGTCCAAACTTAATATGAAAATTAAACTCCATCTAAAAAATGGTACATAAAATGTATTCCTTAATATCAAATTAAAATCAAAATCTAGAATCAAAATGATAACTCTCACGAACTCGGACGTTAGCTTTATCGTTGTTTCCTATGGTGAACTTTAATTATTCCTTATTTGGCTTCCTCCGGTTTATGAATCATTTTATGGTAAATGTAACATATTGCACCACTATCTAGCTACCACGAACAAGATGGGGCTTCGATAGATTAGATTCACAAATCAAAACCAAAGAATCATTACTTTTCACACTTAGACAAATAATTTTTATATTTAACACAGCTCTTTCTTTATATATCCTCCCTTCTTACGGAAGAAATAGAGACTATCCTTATCAATATTACAGTCCTTTTTAAAAATCAATTTCTTTGAACCCAAGTTGTTAGACGAATCGGGGGGATGAATGAGTTCTTTTAGGAGAACGCTTTTTGTGCATCTTACTTTTCTTAAAATCGGAACTAGAAGCAAGATACATAGCAATATGCGCTTTACCTTTCTTTAGCTTCATCTCCTCTAACACCACCATTGCAATCAAGTCATTGATTGTCCATGTCCGATCATCGGTATTATACCGTGTTTGGATAATACCAAATTCAGGTGGATGAAAGCCGAATGTAAGATGCACAATACAAGCATCATGGATATTAACATCAAGGCCCTTGAGTTTTGTTTGCAAATCTACCATCCTTATGGCATAATCCTTAACACCAAAGAACCATCATATTTCAAACTCAAGAACCTTAACGAGATGTATCACAATTTCAGCATTAGGAGAGTCACGATTTTTTGCCACCAAAGCCCTCCATCATCTATCTAGTAGTAATATCAACGAAAGAAAATCACTTCTAAGATGTTCATGTATGGATCGCTTCATAGATAGTAAGCAAATCATATTGCTCTTTTTCCAAATAGCAAAGTGTGCTTTTTGGGCTTCTCTACTAGTCTTAGTGAGAGCCGTCGATTTATCCTCATTAAGAGCAACATGAACATCCGCTAGTTCGATACTAAACAAAAAATCCTCTCTCCACTTCTTAAAATTAGAACCAAGTAAAAATCTCAATGGCTATGGAGTTGCCTTTCATAGATAAAATGACTGAAAAATATAATCAATGTTTGTAATTAGCATAATATGAAAATTTACCTTTAGAGTTACATACATCATCATATAATCACCATTGGGCAAAAAAAAATGACATGCGGTTGTATGCTCTCTACATTACAAGCGCCATGAGAATTTATTTTAATCTTCGTTAATTACCACCTTTGGGTATGTGAAAACACTTGGACTAATTAATTATTAACCATATGATGTACATGTAACCCTACAAGTAATAGTACATAATTACGTCCTTTGGGAGTATAACTATGCATTAAAATAAGAGACATCCCAATACTTTATAAACCGTTACTTATTAAACTCAATCAAGTGTGCCACTTTAGCGGTCACAACCCAATTTATTTTATTTTTTTGAAATTGAGATGTAATTTTATATTTCACATTTACCATATACATGTAATTTCAAAAATTAGGGGCATTTATCCACAAAAATTACATGTCATGCTAATTTACATTGACACACTCAACAATATATGTTAGACCATATGCATGTAATTGATAAATTATGCTCCACCTATCTATATTTTGGTACTTACATGTGAGCTTGTACCGTATTTCATAAAACCATAGAGAAATACATAGAAATACACTAAAAAATACCTCAAATAGTACACGTATTTGGGGTTCCATACATATTTTCATTCCATAAAAGCATCAAACATGTAAAATAAATATACCACCCGGTAGAGCATAAGCAAACGAGTACGCCGGTACCGAAAGACCTCGAATGCAAGCTCATGCGCACTGTTCTCTCTCGCGTGTGGTCCCCATGCGCTGACAAGTGTTGCACACTTGTTCGGTCTTAGCTGGTATTGAAAACCGGTCGACCGATTTATCTCGGTCCAACCGCTCCCCTTGATCAAACGGCGAACTAGGTCATGCTAACCCGATCTCGACTATACACCAAGAAGTCCCGAGTCAACAGTCAACCGGTTCGGGTCGGGGTCACCGGGTTGAGTCGGATCACCCGAGCTTTGAGTGGCGTTAGCCTGCACGTGCGGGCCCAGGTCTAGCATGTCTTCTTCTTTTCATTGCCATAATCTGGCTTTGCGTTTGTTTTATTCTCTTCTTTGCTTTTTCCCCAGATGCTTCTCTATTGAACTTTCTTTAAGAGGTACGAGAGCTTCTTCAGCAATGTGCTTCTGCTATGTTGATGCTCGTGCTTTTGTCTTCTACTTTCGAGCTTCGTTACCTCTTTTCAAAGATAACATACAGGTGTTGGGGGAAAAAATTAAGAATTTATCACTTTAGACCTTGGCTTCGTGTGAAGTTTTATGTTCATTGATCCAAAGTATGGTCCAATTTCAATCATTTAGGATCAATCTTAGCAACCTTTTCCTTGAGGGTAAAATTTTATACTGCAGGGGTTGCCTCCTATATGTGTACTGATCAGATCATGAACGAATGTTCTTGGCATATCGACATGGGAATTGGCTCTAGTCAATCTGTTGGGATGCAAGATCTCAAGCCTGGTGCTTGTGCTTTAGAATATAGTATGCTGGAATCCTCTAGAATCTAGTACTGTGGAATCCTCTTCAGTTTCTCACCTTGTGTTTCTGGATTCTCTCCCATGATTGGCCCAAATTTTTACTTCATTTTTTTCCAACTTATATATGAATCACATTACTTCTTTTTTTTTTTTCATGTCGAGTTCAGGATACGTTTCCTGATATGTCCTTAATGGGGATATTATAGTGCTTGTGTTGTTTGCAAGTTTTCAATTGGCTGGGATCCTCTTCATAGAGATACCTGTATTTGCATTGCACCTTGTCATTGTCCCTTTTTGGTTTCTTTTTTGAGCCCATTTTCATTCTAGAGTGACAAATATTCCGTGTTGTTAATCCAATAGTTCAAATCAAAGTTACAGTTGTGATCTAGACATAATCAAGTCATTGACTTGATTGAGTAGTGACCTACGTCTTGCTGTTTTCTTATCAACGGGCTGTGACAGCAATGGTGCAGCAGACTACGCAATATGTTGACCAGACACCTGATCTTGAGACGAAGATGGGCTTATTAAGACACTTAACTCTGTCGCCGCTGGGAAGGAGAATATGTAAATCAAACTCAATTGCAGCTTTTATATTCACCAGCAATCTGTTTTTGTCTCGTATTGTCTATAGCTAGTTTCGTCATGCAGATACATGTCGAAATTGAGAGAGCACGGTTGATCAAGAAACTTGCAAAAATAAAAGAAGAACAGTGTCCTATAGCAGAAGCTACTGATTCGATGCAAGAAATTGGGGTAACTGGAAGTGGACTTCGCTTTCTGTCTCGCATGGATAAGAGTCAGTTGATAGCAGAAGCTACTGATTCGGTCCAAGAAATTGGGGTAACTGGAAGTGGACTTCGCTTTCTGTCTCGCATGGATAAGAGTCAGTTGCGTACCTGGCTTGATTGGAGAGTGAAAATCCTTACGCAGTAGACCAATGGCAGCGGATTCAGTCCTTTCCCTTCTTTCTGACTTTCATGCCCTACTTGCCCGAGATAGAGATCATAACAAAAGCTGAATGCCCGAAAAAGCAAAGACAGATTCAAAAGTCAAATGCACTGGGATCATTTGTTGATACTTCTCTTGAATGGACAGTGAAATTACGGTGGAAATGATCAAGTCAGTTGTCACTGATGTTGTAATTCGTTTTCCCTTGTCCAACATTCCCATGGTCTGTTTTAAATGCAGGAAGAAACTTTTGGAGCAATGGCAAAGATGGTGAATTGCCTTTATTTTTTTACAAGTACGGTTTTTTGTATTGCTTTTAGATGTTTATGCAATATTACTATGATTGGTTTTCTGATCGATGCATTTTGCAGGTTCCTTTGTGCTTAGATCACCAAGATTATGTCTCTGCACATATCCTTTCCAGGAAGGTCAAACCTGAGTGTTTGATGCAGATCCTTCCACAGAGAAGATACAGTAATTTGGTGTTTTTCTTTATCTAATATTGTGTCCACTGTCTTTTGACTATTTGTTTTGGCTGATGAAGCGCCACCTGGTGTTCAGGTTGTGGTTCAGACCATGAACTTGTATGGCTTTATATATCTGGCACATACTCTTCTTCCTTTCTAGCTTTATCACAAACTGAAGTTCCAGATGTGCTTGATAGAATTGAACTTGCATCTTAGTTTACCTCAAATTTATGTGGCTAATGATGTAGGTATACTCAGATAACAATGAGTACCTTGAAATTTGTTGATAATGTAAGGCGATGTATGAGATTCCATCACTGAAGGGCAACCCAGAGCAGCAGATACCGGTGAAGTTCTTTCCTTTTTAAGGCTTCACTGAGTTTTTCAAGGCACAGCTGTTCATTCTGTGATTTAATTAAATGCAGGTTCCAAGGAAAATCTATTGGTACTTAAGTTTTATCACCACATGACCCTATGCAGTCAAGCCTTCTTAATGCCATTTGTTTCTGTGGACCGAGGAGAAAGGGGGCTCAGCGGGAAGATAGAGGATAAACATCTCTCAGAAATTTCCCAATTCAGGTAACATCCTTGGATTGTTCTAGGTAATTGGTTGTACATCTTGCAATATTTCGGTAATGTGCCATGGAATTTGGTCGACCATGCCTTTGATATTTTAAAACAGGCGGCTGCTGAAGCAATTAGTCGCAGTGGATGTTATCCAACGGACTCCCCTTTAAAGTACTTTCCAAGATGAATTTGAGAATGAGAAAATATGCTAGGAGGTCCACTTGTTGAGAAGCCAGCAGAAAGTCTTAGACAGAGAATCATCCAACATGTAGTTACAGAACTTTGTCGTTTTTCTTCTTTTCAGTGGATCATCATTCAGATGTGACTCACTCTATTTTCTGCAGAATGTTGTTGCTGTGTCGAAGTAGACAGGTTGATTATGTTGAACATTTGTTTATATTCTTTATCAATGTCAAACTTTACGAAGAGCAGCCTCTCTGCCCGTGATCCCTATGGGCCGTGGGGCATGGTTGCTGGCCTTGGATAGAAGTTCCTAAAAAGGGTAAAAGAGGTTTTGCTGCCTTGAAAGCCATAGGCTTGTCCTGAGGTTGAGAATGTCGTCTTCGTAGTTTTGTTCCGTAAACATTTCTGACCGACGTGTATGCGTACACTTCGCTTAGTCAACTTCTGCTCATAATACTTGTTGTAGCAACTAGTGTCATTGGCTTGCATTTTCAAACAATTTCTTGTCCCATGGAGCCTAAAATTCTGCTATCGCTCACCATTTCCTGTGTTACCAAAGTATACCTCGCGATTAGAGCTTTCTCATTGTGTCGGAGAGGCTATGTATCCGAATCACTCAAGGAAATGAGCTCTGTTTTCGGGGTTCTGTTACCGCTGTTGTAGAGAGCTTTAATCGTTCCCGTCCCTCGATTTGTGAAATTAAAACTACCATCTGTTGGAAAGACCGTAAAACTATAATTACACAAGCCTGTACGATGTACTATCAGCACGACCTGTTGGTTCTACATTACAATTTTAGGAAGCTGGGAAGCATCTCTCTGAGATGGTTGTTTCCAAGTCCCTGGTGTCAAAGATAGACCAGCCGATGGGAGTCGTCTGCTTCCAGACGACAAAGGACAGGAATGATGACTCAAAATCTCGGGCGACAAATTTGGGAAAGCTCCTTGATCTTGTCGAGAAAAGCTGCCACCAAATCCACAAGGAAACCATGGTTCACGAGGCTGCTTTGACAGCTTGAAGATGTACTTAGTTGAATGAATGATCTCTCTCCCCTTGAGCCTTCCTCTCTCTCTCTCTCTCTCTGCCAAAGGAGAAGCTGAAGAATGCTATTTCACTACTTTTTGCATAGTATCGTTCCTTTTCTTTTGTGACAGTAACTATTAAAATCTAAACTTTTCATTTAACTAATTTTTACAGATGCACGTAAAATCCACCGTCTCAAATAGCGTGTTGAATCATTTAATTTGGCTTAAGTAAATAGCCCGTTTTAGAACCCGATTTTTGCGGGTCTGGACGCGGGCTTTTTAGTTACAATTTGTAACTTACAAAGCCCGCGCTACTCGATATATATATATATATACACAAACCCTACCCAACGAATCACCGCTCAACCCCACCCGGATGCCAAATGCCTACAATCCTTGTTGGGAAGGGGTTTCAAATCATTAGCTGGAATGTGTTTTGTCATAATTCCAATTGGAAAAAAAAAGAGTCCCCACCTCCCAACAATCCAAAACACAAAAACAACTCATGGGGACCCACTCAAAAGTAGGGCAGTCTTTCGTATCGTTGGCCACCGGTACAAGTCACGCATGAAATCGGAACATGTGAGCCCGCTCCATCTCAAACCTTAAAAAGAACGGGATCCCGTAGTCTAGATGGATCTGATAATTGAAATTGAGCAGGCTAGCTCGGTTGAAATGGGTGTGCGTTAACGATCATTGATCGGTCGATGGATCTCGACCGCGGTGGTCCTAATCCTCTTTCCGGTGTTCATTCACACTTCCGCCCACTCACTCCCCCTGGCCCATCTCTCCTACCGCAAGAGAACCTTTGCATTGCATGCCGGCTTTCAGGCATTTTGGGCTTGCCGGAAAGCATTTCTAAGCTCTCTTCTCTCCAAAAGCTCGGCCTTGTATCTTGCAAAAAGCTTCGAGAATTGCCAAAACTTCCTCTGGCTTGAGAGTTCTGAAAATCACCTGCCAGAGTCCGCCATTGCCGAATCTTTCCTGACTAACCCGTCTCAAGAAACTCGCTTTCAATGAAATCCACTGGCTTGAATGTCTCCCGGAGCTTCCCCTTGGACTATCGAAGCTTTCTATTGAACGTTGTGGAGAATTGAAAGCATTGACGAAGCTGTCAAACTTGGTGCCCTTATCAAACTTGAGGCTTTCCAAGTGCTTTGATCTCACAGAAGTCACCGGCCTGGAAGGTTCACAGCACCTATCCAACTTACATGCACGGCAATGCCCAAAGGAATCTCAGCTTGATGGATTGCTAGACCTTTCCAATTCAGAGGTTCTGCAGGAAACGACCGCTGCAAGTTGCGCAAATTCAGCTGAAATTCAAGGCCTTGGTGGGTCAAAATCCTCACAGGTGTCGGACATCTTTAAGTGCACGTCCGCTGGACAATTGCTAGACGTTTCAAGTTTAAAATATCTAACAACACTTTCAGTTACAAATTGCGAGATTATAACTGAAATTCAGGGCCTCGATGGATCAGAATCCTTGAGATATTTGTATAATGAGGGGTGCACATCCCTTAGACAGTTGCCGGACCTGTCAAATTCAAAGAATCTGCGGGTGTTCTGTGTTCGAAACTGCGAGAACCCAGTTGAAGTTCGAGGCCTTGATGAATTGGAATCCTTGATACGTTTGGAATTTGTTGGGTGCATGTCCCTTAGCCAACTACTGGACCTATCAAATTTGAAGAATCTCGAGATCTTCACCGTTGAAAACTGTCAGAAACTTGTTGAAATTCGAGGCCTTGATGGATTAGAATCCTTGAAACACTAGAATATTTCTAGCTGAACATCCCTTGCACAGTTATCAGACCTGTATTTTGAATAATGTAGGCAATTTCAGTGCTCTAACTACAAGAACATCCCTTGCACAATCGCTGGACCTTCCGATTTTGAAACATCTTTGTGGGCTGCAACCTGCAAAAGTCTAGTTGAAATTCATGGCCTTGGTGGGTTGGAGTCGTTGGTAAGATGTCCCTTCAACAATCACTCTACTTTCAAGTTTAAAGAGTCTGAGGGAGTTCAATTCTGCAAACTGCAAGAATCTAATCGAAATTCGACACCTTGACAGGTTAGAATCCTTAGAAAACTTGAATATCTCTGGATGCATGTCCATTGCTCAATCACTAGTTTCGAAACATCTGAGGCTATTATGTGTTGCAAAATGCAAGAATCTTGAAATCACTGGACCTTTCCTGATGCAAGTTGCCAAAAGCAACACCTGCATTGTCTGGAGCTTTCCTCAAACATAAATGAGCTGTTGTTACGTCACGGTGTTCATGAGATCACGTTCCAGTGATAGTTCGATATTGAGACGGTACATGTCCCCTAACAAGGCACAATCTTAGTCTTGATAATGGCAGGAATGAAGCTGGCAATCCTGGTGAATCATCTGTGAGTGATTCTTCTTTTGTGCATTACCTAGTGATTCATGTTTCTTAGTTGGAATGGAATCTTTTTCTCGATCATGGTGGGTATGTACCCAGCAGCCCTTGTTGGAGGATTAAGGTCATAAAAGTGCCTTTTGAGAGACCAGTATGTCATTTGGCATCCACTAAAATTCTTCATCCGCGACATGATATGGAGAACCAGACTTTTAGACTATGTTTCTTCTTGCAAGCTCTGTGTTTGAAGGCTGATGTGCTTGCTTGCAGGTCATCTGTAACACGTTTGTTTTGTTTACGTGGCAAGTTAAAGTTTTATCTTTTGTTTGATTCTTGTAATGCCAGGCATGCTGCTTTACACGCGATGTCGATACGGTGGAAATTACATGAAATGGAAAGAACAAGCAGTTCTTTAAGATACCATAGTCATCTCAGTTGCTTGAATAAGGTTTCTATCATTCTGGAATATTCCAACTGTAACTCTCTTTTGTCTGTTCTCATATGACTGCTCAAAGTAAGTTTAATGATTAGCATGTGGATTATTAAGGAAGCTTCTGGAGGCAAAGTACCAAACACAAAGGCAAAGGAGAGAGATCATACAGATGGACTTAGGGCGCTCTCAATCCCGAAAATTCGCCCGGTTCTTTCAAGCTCCAAGGGTATGAGTTCGTAGTTTCGACGTCATTTCTAATTCTCTCGAACTGTTTATGTGTCGAGTTTGATCCTAAGAAGATTCACTTCGTTTCTCCAATCAGTACGGGATGTACTCTTCGGCTCTTCAGCAATTTTTTGCCCCAAGTTTGAGCCCATTAAATGACCCGATTTGAACTGAATTACGTGTCCAATACATGAAAGTTCTGTTGGGGTTATCCCATATCGATTATGGAAAGGGGCTGGTGGGTCGGTTTATAAGTGTGAGGGAAAGCCTCGTTCTTTAAACTAGCTTTTGGGATGAAATAAGTCTATTTTACTATTTGATCCCTTGTTTCCGCAAAAAGGGGAATGGTCACCATTGGCAAAGGCGGCTGTGGCGACGGAAAAGGTGGCAGGTCCGTTGGTTGACTATAATACTTTCCATCCGGCTCTTGGTGGATTGCAATAAGTTGATTCTAGGGTATTGCCCGGACGGACTGCGGAATAGGGGGGAACCAACGCGACACCGTAATGCTCGAACCTTTTGTAATTGGATTAAGGATGATCGATCGCAGTCGCAATCTCGCGAATTCATTCCATTCGGTTTGTTGATCATTCCAGCCACCCACCGAATATTTCCACCGATCGATATCTATGAAAACTCCGCATTACCATCAAATTAGAACATATCACAGCTCGGCTCACTTTTGTAAAATGCCACGTTCCTTTGCCTCTCGGGCCGGGCCTTGCAAGTACTACTACTACTGCTATGGCGCAAACTAACAGGTTGGTGAGAAATCGATTGCGTTATGATGTTCTTGCTTGAACCAGGCTGTGCTAGTCGTTCCGAAGAGAGGAGGAGAAGAGCCGTGACTCAAGAAAGATGTCATCCGAGAATCACTGTGGATTTGTTCGTACCAAGTGTCTAAACCGCAAGAGCTACGAAACTATGTTCCGATTGGGTAAACCCAACATCTATGCATGAACATCGGCTCGGTCGTGAGAAATCCATCCATAACAAACGATTGAAACGAACCATTAGAAACGACTCTTCTCACGAGAAGAGATCATTGTTAGCGTCACAACAATCCTATATCCGCTCTTTGCGAATTTTTGCTAGCCGTCCGGGACCTAAGGACATAAACCTTCAATCCTTGGGACTTCATAATATCGGGGCACATCTCCGGTCGGAATCTCGTCGGGAATGATTACTGATATTAGACCGCTTCTTCTCGGCTTTTGGTATGAATTTCTTTTTCTCAGTTGGATACCAAAATGACGCGGACAGTAGTCTTCTGCCATATTAAGAAAAAGATATCAATGGGCCTTCTTGCCTAGTGTTGGGCCGAATCTCTATTGTCTAACAATGGAGATTTTCCAGGACCGGGTCGGGCCAATCCGATCCGGATTCGATTCCCTTCTTTTTCTTTGTTTCGGATCCCCGATTTCTCTTCCATTTCCATGCTTTTTCCTTTTTATTCTTCTTAATTCTTTTTATTTGATTTTTTTATCTAATTTCTCTCGCATCAGTGTGTTCAAAGAGGCGAGAGAGAGAACAGAACAAGAGAAGTTTTCGTGAGTGAGGGTTCACCAAGTGCTCTTTCTCTCGCCTCTTTTTCTCTCACTTAGGGCTCCAAATCGATCGCACTCGGAGACTTTTGCCGATTCCTCGAGCGCGCCTTCCGATTTCTACAAGCAGATTGAGATGGTTGGTTCGCAACCCTGCTTTCCGATCTACATCATCTAGCTTCTTTGTTTTTTTTGTTGATTGAATCGTCGCTCTGGGATTGTCCAATTTTTATGCTGGTTCGCGTGGCGTGACAGGAGGGCGGAGGCAACTTAGAAGCCGCCATAGAGCAGCTGCTCAACGTGGAGAAGCAAATGAGATTGGCCGGGGAAGTCGCCGGGACGAAGAAGGCGGTGACGGAGATTTTGCAGCTGTGCTTCGAGGCGAAGGCCTGGAAGACCCTGAATGACCAGATTGTTTTGTTGTCCAAGCGGCGCGGTCAGCTTAAGCAGGTAAAGAGAAAATGCTTTTTCTTGCTCATTTCCAGTTATAATTCTTGCCCTTGCTTAATTATGAAATTTGGATCCCGCTTTTCGATTTGCTGGTTTTCTGGGTTGAGCCTTGCGGCAAGTAATTAGCTGGTCAATTGCTGGCTCACGTAATAGTCCTAGGTGATGTATTGGACAACCAAATAAGGGGGTTCTTAGTGTCGGAAGAATTGATAAAAAGATGTGCTTTTGGAACTCTTTAGTGAAGGAAGCTTGGGGTTCATATTCCCATGGAAGTTTAATGTTGCACCTGTGTGAAGTAAGAATGGGTGGAAAGCAAAGAGTGAGCCTTCTGATATCCTTCCTGGCATGGTACTTCTATTTACTTATGAAGTGAAATTGATTAATATCAGCAAGTCTTCTGCAACTAAGTAGGAGAAAGTGGTTTCCACTTAGCATTGTCGCTTGCTTCCGACATATTAAAAATAATAAAAAAAAGAGTACAGGGTACACCAAACTGAATAGGTAGAAGTTGTTGAAAGGTTAGTATCTTAACGGAAACTCTTATTCAAGATAAGTTATGGATAAAATATCTCCCAATTCATCAAGTCAACATGAAATTGTGAGATGTTGCATCCTATCAACAACACTAATTTGTAGGCAGTTACTAGCAAAATATGTTGAACTTGTACTTTTGCAGTATGGACAATCCCTATGGATTTGAAGTAAAATGCATGCCAGTGAAGGACTGAAAAATAGTTAAACTTAGTCTATAATAACAAAGAGAAAAGGTACATTGCTCAAGTTAAGTAGTTTTATTTTGTTTTATCATCTTTTCAGGGTTTAGTGAAGTCAGTAGCTGGTGCTACTCTTTGTTTTTTATTCTAGGTAGTAGTTTGCTGTGGGATTTGAATTATCTTGTACAGGGATGGATTCTTCTTTTTGTTGTAGATGGATAAGTACTTCTTTGGTGCCTTAGTTATTATATCTTGGCATAACGAAGAAACCTTGGAGAAAAGAAATTGAGATTGTGTGCTAGAGGAGTGATTTAAAATACTGATCCAGGGATTGATCTTTGTCTACCCACAGACAAACTAAAATTCTATCTATTAAAGATGAACTACGAGTATTGGCTGTACCTCTCCATTGCATAAGTATTTGCTGTGGAGTATCTCCCTTGTATGAACGCAGCATGTGTTCGGTTTGCCAGTGGGAAAGGGAATATTTCGGAAGCAGGAGGCAAAGAGTATTCTTTTTTTTTTTTTTTGGTTGTCTGACAAGTTCGTGGGGAATGATCTTTTGTCTTCCCAGCTCAAAGCACTCTTTGGGTTCCTCTTCAGGTGATGTTAAAGGAGTCAAAATTATGTGATGACACTGATGCTTGGATATTCATACTTGTTACATTGGTTTTTCTTTTATTTTAGTTGCTCCCAAACTTTCCTGTAAGATAAGTATGTGAGAAAGAATACACTGCCTTGTAAGGAGTGAATCTGGTTGGTTGTTAACCTATGTCCACATATTTGCCTTTTCATGTCTGCTTTGGGCGATAAGCTGGTGGAATTTTCGCTCTTCATTGATGTTATTTCCTTGTTTTGCTGTGCTGAATGCTGATAAGTTCCTCTGGATTAGTCAGAGCATTATGACCAGTGGCTATTAATTGTGCGAATATAAGTTTTTGACCTTGAACATTGTTTTTAGGATTGCTATCTGTGTACAATGCAATTAAAAAGATGGAATGTGGTCACATCGAAAATCATTCTCGGTTGAGATCCGGATTGGGATCATCAGAGATGTAGAATGGGAATCCTAATCCCAGTCCCAAATATCCTACTTTGCCTATTTAATTTGGACTCTACCTCATAGTACTCAAATTAGGCCCAAGTTCTAATCTTGCATGACACATTTATGTCGGAAAGCCAGACCTGCTAATTAGGGTATGAGAACTGTTGGGAATTGAACAATAAGGGGATTATAAATGAGAATGAAATGTTGCACTCGTCTTGAATTAGATTGGATAGCCCAATAGAAGATTTAACTGGTGATTGTGGCAAGGCATCTTGAATTAGATCGGATAGCGCGATAGAAGATTTAACTGGTGGTTGTGGCAAGGCTGAAGATACTTTCTATACAGACTTGGGAGATTCCATAAGCGTTTGGATGGAATAACAATAACCTTTAATTGCTGGAGTTGGAAGTGGGCTCTGCTTTCATGGGAGCTTGTGTTGGGGTAAATGGGAGGTCTGCTGTGCCTCCACAAACACCAATGCAGCACAGTGCCATCACCTTTGTACAGCAACCATCCCTTCTGGCTGGGGAGGGAATTCTTCTTGTCATAGGATATAGCTCTTTAGCTTGTCGATTTCTTTCACCCTCCAGTCTTCTTCTTTTCACTGCCATCATCTGGTTTCGCCTTTGTTTTGTTCTCTTCTTTACTTTTGCCCCAGATGCTTCTTTAGTTAACTATCTTGAGAGGTCTGAGAGCTTCTTCAGTGATTGCGCTTCTGTTGTAGTGATTGTTGTGCTTTTGTTTTCTACTTTTGGGCTTTATTCCCTCCTTTTTAAGATAACATACAGGTGTTTGTAAAGAAAGGGATCAATATTCTATCACTTTAGACCGTAATTTTGTGTAGAGTCTTATGATCATTGATCCAAAGTATAGTCCAATTTCTATATTTCAGTATATACGGTGGCAACCTTTACGTCAAGAGTTATATTCATATACTGCAGGGATTGCCTCTCATATGTATACTGATTAAATCTTGAACTGTCGTGTTGTGTGGCTGTCACATGCCATCTGTGTATGAATATTTGAAAAATGGATGTTATATTGGTATTGGCTCTAGGCAATCTCTAGAGATGCAAGAAGTTATGCCTGGTGCTAGTGCTCCAGATTCTAGTATTCTGAAATCCTCTTCAGTCTCACACCTTGTGTTTCTGGAATACTTCTCATCAGTTTCCTTCTTGTTGTCCTACTAATGTATGAATCACATTACTTTTTTTTTTCTTTCATGTCAATTTCAGGATACATTTCATGATACGTCCTTTATGTGGATATTATAGTGCTTTTCTGTTTGCAAGTTTTCAATTGGCTGTGATCCTCTTGACAGAGATACCTGAATTTATATTGCACCTTGCTATTGGTTCCTTTTTTCCTATATTTTCTTTCTAGACTGAAAAACTTTCCTTATGGTTAATCAAATAGTTCAACGCGATTTTTCATTGTGCTCTAGACATAATCAAGTCATTGGATGGTGACATATCGTCCATTTTTTTTCATCAACAGGCTGTGACAGCAATGGTGCAGCAGGCTATGCAATATATTGACCAGACACCTGATCTTGAGGCCAAGATAGAGCTTATTAAGACACTTAACTCTGTCGCTGCTGGGAAGGTATCTGAATCAAACTCTGTTGCAGCTTATGTTTGTAAGCAGTCTGGTTAGTGTTTTGTGGTTTCTATAGCTAGTTTTGTGATGCAGATATACGTCGAAATTGAAAGAGCTCGATTGATCAAGAAACTTGCAAAAATAAAGGAAGAACAGGGTCTTATAGCAGAAGCTGCTGATTTGATGCAAGAAATTGCGGTAACTGGAAGTTGACTTCTGTGATAATTGATCTCGTAATTGGTTTTTCTTTGCCCACCATTAGGGATGGTTTTATATTTCAGGTAGAAACTTTTGGAGCAATGGCAAAGACGGAGAAAATTGCTTTTATCCTTGAACAAGTATGGATTTTTTGTATAGCTTTTGGCCAATTACGCACAATTACTATGATTGGTTTTCTGATCTATGGATTTTTCAGGTTCGTTTATGCTTAGATCGCCAGGATTATGTCCGTGCACAGATCCTTTCCAGGAAGATCAGCCCACGAGTGTTTGATGCAGATCCATCCAAAGAGAAGAAAAAGCCTAAAGAAGGTGAAAATATGGTGGAAGAAGCGCCAGCTGATATTCCATCGCTTCTGGAGTTGAAACGGATATACTACGAACTCATGATACGGTATATTGGCGTTTTGCTTTTTCTGATGTTGGGTCCATTGTTTTTTAACTAAAAGTTTTCGCCAACTAAAAGCTATACTACAAACTCATGATGCGGTATATTGGTGTTATGCTTTTCTGATGTTGGTTCGATTATATTTTACTAAAACTTTTCACCAATCAAGAGCTACCTGCTACTCAGGTTGCGGTTCAAACCGTGAACTTGTATGCCTTTATTTATCTCGCACATACTGTTCTTCCTTCTACCTTTACCGCAAACTCTGATGTTTGAGCTGCACATAATGGTTTTGAGTCACACACATCTCAGTTTAACTCGCGTTGGTTAATGATGTAGGTATTACTCACATAACAATGATTACCTCGAGATATGTCGATGCTATAAGGCGATATATGATATTCCATCAGTGAAGGGAAACCCTGAGCAGTGGATACCGGTGAAGCTCTTTCTAATAAGGCTCTGTTAAGACTTCACTGAGATTTATAAAGGACAGCTGTTCATTCTGTGATTCAATTAAATGCAGGTTCTAAGGAAAATTTGCTGGTACTTAGTTCTGTCACCACATGATCCAATGCAGTCAAGCCTTCTCAATGCCACTTTAGAAGATAAAAATCTCTCTGAAATTCCCCAATTCAGGTACATCTTTTATTTGCTTTAGGTAATGGGTTGCACATCTTCTTTCAATACCTCAATAATGTGCCATTGAATTTCTTTGACTGTGCCTATGATATTTTAACGCAGGTTGCTGCTGAAACAATTGGTCACAATGGAGGTTATCCAATGGACTGCTCTTTGGAGTACTTTCAAAGATGAATTTGAGAATGAGAAAAGCATGCTTGGAGGTGCACTTGTTGAGAAGGCAGCAGAAGATCTTCGGCAGAGAATCATCGAACATGTAACTACAGAACTTTGTCATTTTTCTTCTTTGATTTGACCATCGTTCAGATGTGACTCACTCTATTTCTGCAGAATATTATTGTCGTTTCAAGTATTACTCGAGGATTACCTTGCAGAGACTCGCAGAGCTTCTATGCCTTAGCATCCAGGTCTGATTGTGTTGAACATTTGTTTATATTCTTTATCAATGTCAATCTTCATGAATGATTGGCTAGACCCCTCATTTAAGCGGCCTCTCTGCCTGTGATCCCTGATTAGGCATGGTTGCTGGATTTGTGTAATAGATGTGAACACTCGGCTTAGTCACTTCTGCTCATAAATTTGGTGTAGTCTGGCATTGTAAAACCGTTTCTTGTCCCATGGAACCTGAAATTCTGATACCCTTTAGAAGGGTGGAAGGAGCTCTGCTATATTTGCTAAAATAGCTGGGCTAGCTTTTCTGCTAGTATTAACGCTCACCATTTCCTGCTTTACACAAGTATATCTTGCTGTTACAGCTTTCTTAAATGTGTTAAAAAATTCTATGTACCGGAGCCTTCAAGGAATAGAGCTCCTTTTTTGAGGTTATGCAACTGCTGTTTAGAGAGCTTTAATCATTCAGATGCCTCAATTTGATAAATCAACACTATCATCTGCTAGAAAAACCATATAGCACTTATTGTTCAAGCTTGAACGGTATTCTATCGCCATGACCTTTTAGTTCTATGTTACCATTTTAGGAAGCTGAGAAGCATCTCTCTGAAATGGTTGTTTCCAAGTCACTGGTGGCAAAGATAGACCGGCCTGTGGGAGTCGTCTGTTTCAGATGACAAAGGACAGTAATGACATCTTGAACTCGTGGGCGTCAAATTTGGAGAAGCTCCTCGATCTTGTCGAGAAAAAGCTGCCACCAAATCCACAAGGAAACCATGGTTCACAAGGCTGCTTTGAGAGCTTGAAGATGTCCTAGTGGAACGAATGATCTCTCTCCCTTGAGCCTCCCTCTCTCTCGCCAAGAGAGAGAAGTTGAAGAGTGCTGTTTCACATTGTGCTCTGAAGTGGGGACTGAAGATATTTCATCATATAACTCACGTGTAGCTGGCTTAAATTCGATTGCATATTTTGCAGGTGGACCAGATCTGGGCCTTGTTTCGGACAGAAATGATATACTGAATACACATTCTTCGTAGGAATGTATTGTGGTCTTTTCATCTTTCCTCTTTCCTCTTTCCCCTCTCATTTTTTTTGAAGATTTGTGAGCTCAACATAACTTGTACCAATGGAACAGGTATCAGCACAAGATGTGCGCTCACTAGAACTGACATGAGCGCTTTTTTACCAAATTCTGTTTCGCATTACAAATGTCGCGGGTGCTTGTGTTTTTCTATCGTCTGGGACGAACATTGAGCTCCTCCAGAGTGAAGGCCAATATGAATGCTATTTTTTATTTGATTTTCATATTTGAATTACGTCTTCAGTGGAGAGAGCCTGTTTCTTTTGGACACGGTCTCTGCTGTTGGCAGTTCAAAAAACCAGTTTCTAGGGATAGATGTGGGAAGGTTGGAATGCCAAATGATTAATTCATTCACATTACCTGCCATTCTCCTTGAGAACTCAACCTACTCGAGCGTACCACCTTATAATTTCTCACCCGATCGATAGAAGAGAGTATGCGCAATTGTGTATAAGTTGATTATTGAGAGTTGATAGAAGAGTCGTCCCTGAGTAGTGAACTTCTAATGAAGCCGAATTCGAGAAAGCCCATCCGTACTCTTTATGTTTTCTTGTTACTGGACGTCATTGCCATGCCAAAGGACATTCGGGTTCAACCGATTGTTACACCGGTAGATAAGTATTTGCACTTGCTCAAATGGACATGACGCGATTTGAAGCTGTGTAGGCAAGAGCAAATCGCTACCAAAGTCGAGAATATTTCATCTAGAGGCAGCAAGGCTCGGGTGGAGATGCCTAATGCAACATC